>OZ007497.1:198526249-199752356 GCA_963931805.1 Microdon myrmicae
ACATTTCCACATTGCATTGCCGCCTATTTATTTAGCCGCAATGCACATCTCAGACAAAGACCCAAATGTTCCCTTTGTCTTTTCATATTTCGATGAAGAAATATCGGCTGACGCCACAGTACAAAGCAATTGCGAATTGAAATTGAAAATCGGAAATTAGGTCATCGCGAAGTGAAATTGCATTATCGTCGTCGGGAGGTGTTGACCCCGAGGTGTCGACAAGAGATGAAAGCAAGTTAGGAGGTAGTCGGTGGTTGGTCATGATGTGGAGCGGTGAATCTAAAACGATACGTTAGTTCTAGGAGAGTCTGGAAGAAAATTTGTTAAGATACTAAATAATAACGAACTAAAAGTTAAGTGGTCAACAAAGAAAGTGAAGTCTGTTAATTACTCGAAGAGAATTTGTTAAGATATTGAAGAGTAAGAACTAAAAGTTAATTGGTCAAAGAAATAAGTGAATTCCGTTTATTACTCGAAGAAAATTTGTAAATAGGTTAGAGAATATGAACTCCATATGATAATTAAATCAAATAATAATACTTGTAAAGCTGAAAACTCTATTAGTGACAATAAAGAAGAAATAGTGAAAAAAAAAAAAAAAGAAAGACTCCGTGTTTTAAATAAAAAAAAAAAATCTCACTGATTGGTGTAAAAGAGGTTTTGGTCGTCTTTTTCTTGGCGTTGTGACTCTTTGGTTCAAACGGTTATCCACAAACCATAACTTGCACGTCCGAGTGTTTCACATTAACCAACATTTGTAGTGTTGAGAATACACATACTCTTTAGAAAACAACCATTTTACTGGAATACACGAAATAATTAAACTAAACGTGTAATAGGAATGATAAGCAACTCGTAATAACGAAGCATACATTTCAAAAATAGAAGAAGGCCGACGCAACTATTCAACTTACTGAGAGAAAGGAATCCCAAACTATAGAAAAGTAATGCGCATGCTTATAACTCAACCGAGTAGTTGAACGTGGCCCGACGCCCCAAGCCGATGAATGGTGCCAGGGTGCGCATGACGTCTTGTTGTCAGGCAAGGCTGAATATGGTAAACGTAGAGTTGAACCTATGGATGTAGATGCCCTTAGTAAAAGAGAAGAGGTTAATCAAATAGAATACCACAAGTTTTTTATAAACTAGCCTCGGACAAAAAGCAAATTTGTATAATACTAACTTTTGAAGACAAAAACTACATAGCTAGATCGATACGGGATCAATTATAAGTAGTTTATACTCAAACCGGGTACCATCTAATCTTTATGAAATAATTGAAGGAACCCCAATTCAGATAAATACTATTCAAGGTAGAATTCAATGTAGTACGGAACAACTAAAAACAAAATGCCCAAGCCAAATTGTTCGGCCTTGCAACGCAAGAATAAAATGGATCAAAGTATCAATAAACGAACCCTACGATTTACTTATAGGAATGGATTGGATAGAACAAAATACAAAAATTATAGATATCCAAAATAAACAAATGGTTTTAACGAATGGTGGACATCTTCCATTTTGAGTCAAATCACTAAAGGAAGTAAATATGCTATTATAGATGTAAGCAACAGTGATGGCATTCAAACTAATCATCTTAACGAAGTAGAAAAACAATCTATAAGAAATCTTTTAAGCTTTAACGAAAGAGATCAATTAACAAATACTGATGCAGTAGTGCATGCAAATAAAAACCACAACAGATCAACAAACTAATTCAAAATTATATAGATATCCCCTGAAGCATAAAGTAGAAGTTCTCAAACAAATGATGGAAATGGAAAAACAAGGAATTATCAGAAAAAGTAACATTCGGTATATCTCACCTATATGAGTTAACCAAAAAAAGCACAATTCAGGCAAACAAAAATATAGGATTGTGGTAGATTATAGAAAATTGAATCAAGTGACTATTGAGGACAAATATCCACTTCCCAACATCGATAGTATATTGGATAAGCTAGGTAAATCTCAATATTTCGGTACCCTAAGGGCAGAAATTAAATCCCCTGTGTCAGAATACGATATTGATAAGGCAGCTTTCGTTACACCAGCAGGTTTATATGAATACATAAGGATGCCGTTCCGTTTAAGGGGCGCACCAGCAAAATTTCAAAGGTTAATGTATAATATCTTACGTGAATAGGTTAACAAAATCTGTCTTGTCTACCTAGATGACATACCAATATTTTCCACAACTTTAGATGGGAATATTGAATCGTTAGATAAGATATTTAGGAAAATACAGGATCACAATCTGAAGATACAAGCAGTTGAATGTAGCTTTATGAAAAGAGATACAGAACTCTTAGAATTTTCTTAGAATTATTTCTTCTACATATTAACAAGAGAAGGAATAAAGTCAAGCCCAAACAAAATCAAAGATATCGAAAATGTAAGCGTACCCAAAACAGAAAAACAGCTTAAAGGTTTCTTAGGCATGACAGGATACTATCGTAAATTCATTACGGATTATGCTAAGATTGCTTATCCTATGTTAGGATACCTAAGGGAAGCTGAAAAAAAAAAATAAAATATCGCAGTACATATCGGCTTTTGAAAATCTAAAAGCAGTGATTACTGCACATCCAATATTGAAGTACCCAGAGTATGACAAACCAATCAATTCAATTTTACAACGGATGGTGTTGTACCGTCCCAAAACGGACACCCAGTTTGTTTTGTATCCAGAACCTTATATAATCACGAACAAAATTACAGTGTCACCGCCAAAGAATTCTTAAACTAAACGCCGAAAACTATTTTCGTCCGTATGGAAACAAAATCAAAATCATCCAGGGCATTGTTGCAATTTAATTTTCCAAACAAAATAAATATAACTAAAATATACATAATTGGAACGTACTCAATTATTATTATTATTAAATTTTTTTTTTATTTTTGCCACGTTGTGAAGGTTCTGGGGTTTTATTGCTCGCTCCTCCGTGTTACTGGACTTGTTTTTTTTTTTTTTTTTTTTTTTTTTTAAACGCATTTATTTACAACTTTAATAATTACAGTTCGTTTTTACAGTTTTTTGATTAAATGCTAACTCAACTTCCACAATAATAATTTGTATTCTATTTTACTGGCTCTACGCGAGCACTCTAAATTATACTAATAACAAATTTTAAGACTACCTTTCGGTATACAATTATATATTAATTACTTATCATCATCATCATTGGCACTACAACCGGCGACCGGTCCCGGCCTTATTTAGCAAGTCCTAAGGCTTGTTAAATTTTCCATAATGATTTATTTTTTCTGGGCAAGATCATTAGTCTTGCGCCAGAGGCTCCCCGACGGGGAATCGAACCCCGGTCTCCCGGGTGACAGGCGGGTATACCAACCACTATACTATCGAGGAGCCCATTAATTATTTATACAGCTTTCAAATAGTAAATTAATTTTCAAGTAAAAAGATTGAGAATAAAAAAACTTGAAACTATAATCATATAAATTTTTGATTTTATGTTTTTTTTTTTTTTTTTAACATATAATATATACATACACATACACACACCCCCATATATAAATATATATACACATATGCATATATATATATATATATATATATATATATATATATATATAAATGTGCACACACATACATATATTTTTTTTGTTGGCTCATTATATTTAAAATCAAAAGAATTTGGTTAATAAATGAGTAAAAATAGTGAGGAAGCGGAATGTGAAGGGGGATAACGGGGTGAGGGAGCTAAGGGGTAAGAGAAGACATTTAGCCTATACGGCCTTCTAAGTGTCAGGACGTGCAGTCCTTTCTTCGGTATTTAATCACCACCAGGCTGTTTGAAGCTTAAGTGCACATTGTTTATCTCGGTCTCCAACGGCCATGTTGTAACATAGACGAATTGAGCTATTAGGGAGAGCATTATTATAATTAATTCTTTTATCCCTAGTTCGCCGAAACACATGGTAGATAATGGGGATTCCTGAACTATTTTGTATTAGACCTCTACTGTCTAATAAGAGGAATGCTTCTGGGGGGATAAGGCCACTCTGCAGAGTGCTCTCCAGATACCTAAAGTTAGGATAGAAAGCTCCGGCGATTAAATTATTTCCATTCGCGGCCGCTCGTGCAACGTGGCTTCGAATTATTTTGATTATAAAATTATCTATTCTGTTAAGACCTGCTTTATTATAGAGGTCCTCATTTCGATAGTATTTCGTATACTGAGACTCTGGCGACCTGTACATTTGGAGACAAGAACGCAGACATTGTCTCTCGAATACCCGTAATTTCTCCATGTAGTAAGGGGCAATGTTAAACCATACTGGGCTACCGTACACGAGTATAGGTCGTATTAGTGCTGTATATGAGATGATTTTAACTTTCGAGTCCAGGGGTCGATTGCGAAATAATCTGAACTTCGAGCTCGGGAGAGCGATGTTGCTATATGTTTATCGAAATAAAGAAACTGGTCTAGCACGACACCAAGGTTTCTAACAACCGTTTTGACTACCAGAGGTATTCCGTTTTGACCGATAACGGAAAATTGTTTCCAGTTCTTTTTTGTGTCACCCGAGGCCTTGCTTAAAGGTGTCCTAAAAAGAATAGTTTCAGTCTTGAGGAAGTTTATTTTTATCTTCCACTTATCTAGTAGTCTTTTATTCTATTGAGATCATCTTGTAAATGTCTGTTGATGCTCTCAATTTTACTACCTGATCTGTAGATTACTATGTCATCGGCATATGCAATGGCATGCGTAAGCGAATTTACGAGATCGCTCGTATATATGTTAAATAGAACAGGCGAGTTGACTGCCCCCTGCTGCAAGCCGTTTTTTAGATTGAAAGTCTTGTTGGAGAATGTGTCTCCGCATTTAACGATGAACTGTTTGTTCATTAGCATATCATATACAATGTACAGCAAATTTGCGGGCATGCCAAGGGTGGTTAGGTTATAGAAAAGTCCTTCTAACCATACGGTATCAAAAGCCTTTTCAAAATCAACCAAACATGCGCCAGTGCACTGCCGTTTAGCTCTATTCCATTGAATATCGGAGACAAGTTTGGACGCCGCTTGCACAGCGCTGTGTTCGGCTCTAAAACTAAATTGATTATCTGGAATCACTGTGTTGCCATCAGTCCATTCTATTAACACATTGTTTATCACTTTTTCGAAAACCTTGCTGATGTTGGGGAGTATACTGATCGAGCGGAGATTATTTGGTCTACTATTGTCGTTACCCGGCTTTGGCAAGGGATGGACTATTGCTGTTTTCCAACGCTGTGGACAATATGAATTATTCAACGCATTATTGAACAGAGTGGTGTAAATATTTACTGCCTCATGTGGCAAGTGTTTGAGGGCAACGTTTGGAATTTGGTCAATTCCAGCAGACTTCTTATTTTTGAGTGAATTAAAAATACTGAGGAGTTCTTCTTTATTTACAAACAAGTTGTTGTCTGAATTTGTAACGGGATCGTTCGCGCTGTTATTTTCATTAAAAACTGTGTAGTTTCTACCTTCGGAACGCCGCCTACTAATCGTGTTGCGAAGCGAAATGTGGTTTTGAAGTACCCGTTCCTCCAGTATATCATTGGAGTAAGAGGGTTCGTTCACTTTGTGTATTGCCTCAAAACACGCACCGATAGCATTCCATTTCTCTTCAGGATCCTCTATAATATAACAGTCATCATCGGCAATAATGTTTTCGAGATTAAAACCTGCGTTTAGCAGTGTTCGGCCGTTATCTGGAGTTTGTGGTATTTTCAGACAGGGAATATCATTATAGTTTTTCCTTCGGAGCAGTTTGTTTGTTTAAAAACATTGTTGGAACATATTCGAGCCATTTGTTTTAATAGCTCGAATTTTCTTTTCCCAATCTGCGTTTATGTTTACTCTGTAATTTTTCCTTATCAATTTTTTTATATTTCGAATCAGAGACTTTAGTGTTGTTATTTCTGCGTTTTGGCGGTCAGTGAATTGCCGGTACAGGGTTTTCAACCTGGATAGGAGAGAACTTTTCTGTCTATTCAGCGCGTCTATGGTTGAGTTTCTGTATTGACTTGTGTAACCCCCATCCTTATTTATTTTTGGAATAGAGAGACCCATTGATTTCCGAATAATATTTTCCATCGTTTGTAGATAGTGATCTATTTCTGTGTTTTGAAGGTTCCTATAAGTGGGTGGGTCTGCAGCATTTGAGCGAATTTCTCTTCTCATAGTGCGTTCAAAACGTGACCAGTGAGCTTTGTGGAAATTGTAGGAGTCTTTTTGTTCCCTCGTTTCGAGCAACATTTCTTCATTAGGGACTTTAATAGTTGCGGCTAGTCCATAGTGATCACTGTCATAATCGACTGTTCGAAGACAATTTCTGATATTTGTATTTGTATTTAGGAGTTGTATACGGCTGTCTATTAGGAGGAGGTCCAAAAAGGAGTCCCCTCTTGGGTATGATGGTGTAGCAGTGGCATAGATTTCTACATTGTATTCGATTATGTTTGTTTGCCACCAATCGAATAGGGTATTACCTCTGGTATTGAAGGTCGAGTTACCCCAACTAGAATGTTTTGCATTGATGTCTCCTGCCAAAAGGAAATAGTTGTTTCCTGACTGTAATCTGAGGCTCTCGAAGAGTGTGTTTAGTTCGCTTATAAAACGTGGGTTTTGGACTGTTTCAGGGGCATATAGGGATACGACGTATATACGTTTCTGACTTTGGAGAGGTATTTCTACAATACATGCTTCTAGCACTTGAAACCTGTACACATCTTTACTGTGCAAAGTTTTATATCGGAGACCTTTTTTAATTAGAAGTGCAACACCGCCTCCTTGTGTGGGGTTTGGTCTGTCTCTTCTTACGATATTGTATTTTTTGAAGCCTAATTTATGCTTTGGGTTTAGCTTAGTTTCGCTGATTAAAAGAATATCCGGACATTCTGCTTCCAACAGTGTAGCTAAGTTGTCTCTTCTCTCTGTTCTGATGAGTGAATTAACATTCACGGCGATAATTTTAAGTGCTGATTCAATTTGGAGTTCCGTGGTTATGGCAAGGGTTCTCCTAACAGCGACGAATAGACGAAATCCATTCGAGCAGTTTTTTCATCTAATTTCTTTTCTAACTCTGTGATCCTTCCAAGTCGGGGAGCCTCTGGCGCAAGACTAATGACCTTGCCCAGAAAAAATAAATCATTATGGAAAATTTAACAAGCCTTAGGACTTGCTAAATAAGGCCAAGACCGGTCCCCGGTTGTAGTGCCGATGATGATGATGATGATGATCCTTCCAAGTAAGATCTGTACTAAATTGTTTAGCTCTGCATTTTCTTCACTAGCAGATCCTTTCTGCTCGGTTTGAGCCCTTGTTGCTGCATTAGTTGGTTTGTTCGACCCCGAAGCCATTTGAGCGTATGATATAGTGGGCGCAACGAAGTTGTTATATGAGCGAACTTTCGCTCGTTTTTGCTCTTCAATTTGATGCTTTCGTGCATCCATTTTTGCCTTCAGTGTTTGAGCTACTGGGCAACCTCTAAAATTGGCTGTATGTCCTGTATTTTTGCACAACACACAGGCTAACTTGCTTCTATCTTCAAGCTTTTCTGTTCCCAGATGGCATTATCCGACCGGATGAATGTTTAGACACTTTACGCATCTATACTGCATATTACAGTTTGATGCTACATGTCCAAAGCGTTGGCAACGCATGCACTGTAGTACGCGATTAGACCTACGAATCTTTTCCCAACTAACAATGTGCTGGTGGAGGTATTTAATTTGTCTTAATCCATCAATTTTACTATCAGGACTTATTGAGACTATGAAAAACGGTAATCTGCGATTCGTGTTTCTAGAATACGGGTCGAAAATGGTTTTACCCCTGTAAATTTCAAACTGTCTGTTTCGACATTTTTGAGTTCCTTTAGAATTGCTTCGGGGGAAAATGATGGATCTACTCCTTTGAGTAACATGGCCATGTTTTTTTTTGTTTTCGGTGTGTACGTGAAGTACTGGCTTTCCGATTCCCCTAATGCCGCTTTTAATTTTCGATAGTCTTCAATACTATCACATGTTACACTAGTTTTTACCTGGTTTATTCTTTTAATTTTGAAATGCAATTTTGCCAACTTACCTAATTTAATGATATCTTTAGCTTCCATACCGCTAATGACAATTGGTGGCACTTTTATTTTCTTTTCTTTTGTTTGATTTTCTAGTTGTGATTGCTGCTTCTCAGGTAGTCGTTGATCTTCCGTCGCCTCGTTTGCTGTTTTTCTTGGTTTTTCTCTTTGCTGGTTCTATTCGGGGTCCTCGGTTTTGGTATTTGTGTTTTTTTGCTTCATTGCAGCAATGAAATTTTTGTATTCACTGTCGTCGTGGCCTGTTATTAGGTCCTTAAATTTGTTTCCTAATCCGCTGTAGGAGCATTCACTGTTTATGGCTTCAGTGTTTTGCACTTCACTTACATTTCACATTTTGTTTAGTTTAGCTCGTTTATTTAGTTTTTGTGTTTCGGAAATTTTTGTCTGTCCCATTATCTTTGATTGTTTTTTTTTTTTTTATATTTTGTCTTCTGAATTTTTATCGCGTTTGCATGATGTGCGGATAATGCACATTCGTAAATATCAGCACTCAACTTAGTTTCCACTTTTTTTTTTTTTTTTTTTTTTTTTTTTTTTTTTTTTTTTTTTTTTTTTGGAATATTATTTTCGATTACCTCGTGCTCATAGGTACACATACTTTTACTTCCGTCGCGAAAAACTTGTTTTCCTCCGATTCAGCCGGTGTTGAGTCAAATTTATTGTTCACACGCCGGTACGTGTGTTTTTTTTTTTCTTTTTTTTTTCCCTTCCTGCCCTTTTGTCTTCTTCTCTGAAGCGACGCGCGATTGCAAAACGCGTCCTTTCGCTTTGACGATAACAGTACGAATGGCTGGACTTGTTTCTTCGCTGCTATGTGGCACTTTGTGATAATCTCCTTGTTAATGATGATGTTGCATTTTGGTATCGCAATTTTAACATACTCGTAACCTATTATTGTTTATCACTTTTGCGTAACAAAGAAAATAAGTGTAATCGAATTTTTATTGAAAATTAGCAAACATATGCTACAACACCAACTTATCCAAAACTGACACACTACCAGTTTTCAATAAGATTTCACACTCTCGATTTTAAAGCAAACTTCAAAGTAATTAGTTTTGTCTTGGTAACTTATGATTAGTTATTAATCTTTAAATGGGCTTTTATTTTGTCCCCCTGCTTGGTAGAAACGTTGACGTGGTACGGGGTCTTAAACTACAATGAATCACTCAGGGCATGGTGATGGAAGCATATGCTTTCAGTAGGGCCACCCATGTCCGGCTGTATTATAACGGCGCCTCCCTGAGACCGGGTCGAATCGGGATAGTAAGCAGACCTTACCATATCAAAGAGGAGCTCTGACAAGGCGGAGTATTTGAAACCCCAAGACTCGTGGGAACAAAAATGAATAACCAATACACACAAAACAATCTCACGAAAACTCGGTAGGCGTAGGTGTGATGAGCCGACACTACCATAAGGGAACAAATCATCAAGAAAACACCGACTCAGTAAAAAGAAGACGTAGGAAAAAAAACGGAAAAAGCGGAATATACGCGCCGGGAGGTGCGAGAGAGACGGTCGTAGACAACGCGAAACAATATAAAATGGACATCGTCGCGATTCAGGAAGTCCGGCTCCCACATCAAATAATCGAAACCAACGAGTTTGGACTGGTGTGTGGACGTACCGACACACATAACCCGGAACCGGCTTCTTCATAAGCAAGAAGATTACGTCCCATGTAAAAGATGTGCAATTTATTAAGGACCGAACATCGGTACTAAAAATACAGGGCCCATGGAACAATTATGTATTTATAAACGTACACGCCCCAACAGAATCTACCGACGAAGAAACGAAGGAGGCGTTCTACGAGACCCTAGAGAAGGTATTTGATGGGATCTCATCATTCGATGTTAAAATCGTCCTCGGGCAGTTCAATGCGAAAATTGGAATGGGAGATATCTTCCAACCAACTATAGGTGAAGAAAGTCTACACGACGTTTCAAACGATAATGGAATTCGAGCTATCACGTTTGCATCGTCAAAAGATCTGGTAGCACGACGTTCAGGCACAAGCAAATGCATAAGGCCACATGGATATCACCCGACGGCGTAACGCGTAACCAAATAAACCACTTCCTCATAGACAAAAGTCGTCACTCGAATATCCTTGACGTAAGATCATATAGAGGAGCAGATTGCGACTCCAATCATCTCATCGTGATAGGCAAAATTAGGAGTCGACTGGCAGCAAACCCACACGGACAGTCGCGGGAGACGACCAAAAACTTCGACACTGATCAACTAAAAGACCTGCCCAAAAGGGCTGAATATCAAGACGACCTAACGAACAGATTAAGCATCATAGAGAATGGGAGTAGTGAGGAAGAGGAAACCAATCATGTGGACACTAAATGGGCATCGATCAGAGATGCAATCAAACAAACAGCCCAAAAGGTATTAGGATTTAAGAAAACAATTAAGCCCAAATCTTGGTTTGACGATGAGTACAGGGCAAAGAGCGAACAACGTAAACGTCTCAGAGTGATCCACTTAGAAGGATACGCGACGATTCGGAAGGAGACAATAAGACCCTTCAAACAAAAACAAAAAACGAATGGGAAATGACTCGGATCGAAAAAATCCTAGAAAATGCTCTAGCAAGGATCATCGGAGGTATTAATGTCGGCATAAACTCAATTAGAAATGGCTACCGAGGGGGAGCTGTGGGGGTTCTTTAAAGACCTCTCCAAGAACCACCCACTTCCGCAACTTAACCTGTCTTCCCCCTCACCCATAAGACACCATACCTACCTGCAATTTGGGCAGCGTAAGCTGCTGGCAGCATTTTCGTTACCTGGAAGAAAATCGCTCCGACCGCATACATCATTTCGAACGTTTCTGGTTCATACTACATGCACCAGTTCACATCTGTGGGGTTCAGAAGGTGTGCCAAGACACAGGCACTCTTTCAATTGATTTCCCATCAAGTTCTGCTGCAATAATTGTTCACCCGAGAAGACGTATTGTATTGTTTTTTTACTTATTAATATAATCGTTTCCTTTTAATTCACTTAACTTAGATCTTATTATAAATATTACTAGATTGATTGACGGCACACTACGTTCGTCTGACAACACTTCTCCTTTACCTCTGAGTCGAGCGTGTGCAACAGCGTGCACACGTGGCGGTAGTTGAATAACGACTGACTGAAAAAGGGGTGAAGATGGGTAATTTAATTTTTTTGCACACAGGACGACCAATAGAGATCATACTTCTGGTCTCTTATTGACACGCCTGTCGATGTGTGGTGAATACATCGGTTAATTCGATAGTCGACGAACATGGGAGAATGAGAAACACAAGGTACTATGGTCTCGGGGTGGGTTTGGTTGTGTGTGCATGAATCAATGCAGCTCTGAGACTAGCCCACTGACACAATTCGGTGAATGTGGTGACCTCAGCGGGCATTGAACTGTAGTAAGACAGAACTGTGGAGGAGAAGAAACTTAAGCTGGTGCTATTCACCTGCGAAAAGAGAGCATTGATCCCCCTGAATGGAGTTTCTGGAGAAAGTGAATAGGACGCCGAATTGGCTAGAGAAATCTGATCATGGGAACTAAATTAAATGCTTTGATAATTTCCCCAGCGGTTGCATGATTATGCAACCACGTCGTTTGATCAGACTATGCCGTTGCTAACCGACATGATGCGATTTCCTGTGGAAATCGCATGGGTTAGCGAAATGGGGTTGCCGTATGGCGAAAAAATATCTAAACTCAATTATGCATCATCTGCATAGGATAATGAGTTTAGCTATGCTGTGGGGTTTTAGGATCGCCATGTGGTGTTTTATATTTGGCAGCACAAGTTTTGGTGCTGTGCCTTTAAATAATATAATGAAACCAACATTCTATTTGCCCTACTGGTTGCTGTACAAAGCGCAGCACGCTAAAAGTGGATGGCGAATTGCGCCGCAGTTAATTGAATCAAAAACACGTTTGCTTAATGATTGATTTATTTCCGAAATTGTTGGGGTATTTATACTCCCAATCAATCGCTCAATTATTTACAATTCTTATTTCACACTCATATAAATATTGCTTAACATGCTATTCTGTTCTTAATAGTAACCTCACTCATACAAATTTTGTTTACTTAAGCTATTTGATTCCTTGCAATCAATTAAGTGTGCAATGCAAAAACCAGGCTACGAGTTGACCCAATTAATTCATTAATTGCTTGCCAATGATAAACTCAGAAACGTTTCTTTGTAACCGGAGCTATTCGTTTGTTTACGAAAATGAAATGAGTTGACCTTGAATTTATGGTCAACAACGAATGCTGGTTATTCGATATTTGGAAAATGTGGCACGGGCAATTAATGTATTTGATATTATTGTCTGTGGTCATGTCGTGCGTATGTTGTTACACTACAATGCGTCCGTTTAACTGATTACAGGTGGAATATCTTATACGGGGAATAAGGGTAGAAATGACGCGCTGAAAGCGGTCGAAATAAGGTATGAAATTGTGGGTTGGTTCTCGATGTGGTATAGATGCTAATTACCGATTATACTTTTAAATTCTTTATTTTCCAATTATTCCAAGCTTTCTGAAAATCTGTTTACAACATTTAGCCATTAGCTATTTGGTTATGCCTGTCATCCTCTTAAGTGAAATCTTTTTTCGATTTTTGTAGTAAAATCAAACTTGGATATCAGACGCATTCCTCTCTCGAAGCACTAAAAAATGACGAAAACCATTGAACAAATCACCTCAGGCTTCTTAAAAACTAATTAACAAACTTGCTTTAACAAATATATTGCAAAAAAAAGATATCAAGCATCCTGGATATCTATCCGTTTCGCCGATGGCCATTTGCTTTTCACTAGTTTCATCTCTCCTAGATGACTGTAGTTGTTAAGAGGCGGCCGTAGAAACCAGCACCTAGTTTACGTAGAACTTACCAAACTTTAGAGAGCGCCGCTGTGTCTATGGCTGAGTAATTAAGGAATAATTTCACGCGCCATATCCTGGTATTATTCATTTCCTACATCCAACAAGCAGATAGCTTCTCAAAGTATTACATAGAAATTGAAACTGGTATCTTCAACTACTTCGTAAATACGTTGAACCATAAACTTCTCTTGAACCATAAACTTGTAATTTATGGATTTTTAAGTATCACGCTTTCCTTATTACCGATCCGACAATCTCAAGTCGCTCTCAACCTGAATAGTCATTAATTACTGTTCTCGTTGTGAGGTGATAAATCTTTTTGCTTCTCATTATCGATAGGTACTTCAATTAGAGCTCCCCATCTACACCTTGCCCAATTACTTTGGACAATACATCTTTCCATTCCATTGATGCCACTGTCAACGAAATTCGAATAGTTCCACTACATCGGAGATTTAATATAACAAAGACGAACAACAAGGATTTTCAATGAAATTTTACGCTAAGCCCCGGATGTCCTAAATGACCTTGCTGGCCGCTTTGAAAATGCACATTACTCCACGGAGCGGAAAAAATGTCCACATTCAGCCGCGGGTTTGGTACCCCTGCACTAAACCTTTGTCGTCTAATCTCTGTCAGGAGTATGCGTATCGAGGTATTTATTATGCGTATGGTGGTGTTGTTTGTATTGGGAACGTGCAATTCGACACAGAACGACAAATTAAATTAAAAACGATTGAATCGGACGCTTCAAACAAATATCCTTAAACGAAACGCTTTCGAAATTAAAGCTTTCGATATTACTTAACCCAGACAAGTTCTGGCTGTAACTACCGATGGAGTCCTGATGTTTCACTAAGTCAATGTATTGATGTTTAAAGAGTGCAGACAAGATTTACGTTGTATGTGCATTAATTAAAATGTAGAGGGAGTTCTAGGTGAACGCGCCCACGCATCATTTAACGCGGAGCAGTGCTAAAGTGATACTATTGGAAGTCCAATAAAATGGGGAGAGCAGAACGTTTGAATTGCTTTTTGTTTAAATTAATAATTTTTTATTTCAACCCGTACGGTTTATAAATTATGGTAGCTGAAATTAATTTTATGAGGTTTTGCCATTTTATTATCATTTCTTGCAATGCACAACTGTCATCGAAGGCGCACTAGCAATTTATAGACAACTGCAGATAGGGAAGAAAGGTGACACGAATAGATCAAAGATTGCGAAAACCAAATGGCTATTGACGTTGTAGTCAACGCAAATCGTTCCTAACTTAACCCCTTGCACTCAAACGAGGCACCTCAGTCGCCATCCTATTCTATACTTCAACTCGAACGGGCTTGAGAGGTGCTATCACTGATTATGATACTATATATCTTAATTTCGTCCATTCGTTTACAAGCTATTGTCGTTTGAGCGACGCTACTTTCACCTTCGTGCAAAAAAAAAAAAAAATGAAAAACAGGAATATCGCATCTTGATCAAATCTTGTTTTCTGATGGGAAAAACTTCTGAACAATCTAATGGCGTAGACCCTCCAACTAATAGAAACCTTCGAAATGAGGAAATAGATCATTATCTCGCAACGATGGACAACATTGTCATCAAAACAATGCACCGTTCTAATAGATACAGAAACTCAACTATTCATGCCCTGTATCGACAAAAAAGCGCTCTGCTCTCCCAACTGAAACTACTCTACAGACAGTTCAGCGATACTTATAGCCAAGAAATAAAGACAATTAAGTCATTGATTAAAAACGTTCAAAAGAACTCCCGAGAATTGTCAAATATTGCTGAGAGCAGGACTCACCCCGAAACACATCAACTCCAACGAAGAACTAATAGTAGTCGAGGATCCGCAAGAGTAAACGAACTCCATTGGCGCCTGTTTCGAGGCAGTACACAAAGTGAATGAATCCATTCATTCTAACCTCGATATCGAAAACAGAGCTATCCAAAACCATATTTCGCTGCACAATGAACGGCAAAGTTGGCATTCCGAAAACAAAAGTTTCACCATCTTCAGTGAAAACAATAGAGCGGATGCGCCGCTTAGAAATTTGCACACAAATATATTTGTGAATAAGAATGAACTCATGGACATCCTTAGATCCATTAAAAACAAGAAATTCTCGGGAACAGATGGTATTTCGAATACAGTTCTTAAACATCTGCCTCCGGAAGCGGTGAAAATTTACACTATCTTGTTCAATAACGCTCTAAATAATGCATACTTTCCAAGACGTTGGAAAATAGCAGTAGTCCATCCCATCCCCAAAAAGGCCAAGTACCGGAGCTATTCCGCCAATCTTCGCTCGATTAGTCTGTGGGGAGGAAGTATGGTGCGTCGGCGTACGACGCGGATTCACTTCCTTCCGCCATCGTCACTATAAGGATCCACCTGGCGAAAACTAGAACTCAGACACTGTTCACGGATGAAACACTGGAGAGCCACCGAATTCAAAAGTCAATCACAAACACGATCACCAAGCAAAAGAGAAAACTCTAGGCACAGGAGGGAATAAAAAGAAACACTAAAATTTAGTTCAATGGAGTATTATAAGTGGTGTTTATTGTTTTCTTTTTTAAATGTTAAATTATTGTTATATTGCAGCGTTGCACACTGATTACTGTGTTTAATTAAAAGGATAGTTTTTCAGATAGTAGATTTTAGAACTAACAAAGTTATATTAACAGATACGACTCGATACGCGTTCGACTTAAACTCGACTTTTGTTTCACACCGTACCGGCGCCGGCACGGTGGATGGCGGAGCAACCGTCTCGATCGCTGGATGAAATTCGACTCAACGATATTTTTCGTTTTGAGGTGAGTTTGCCCAAGAAGAAAAAAAATGTTTCTCTGTGGTGGAAACAAGGAAGACAGACTTGGCAATGACTATGTATGTGTGAGTGAAGATCACATTGGAATAAACCTGAAACTCAAGGACATCCAAGAGATGTGTGTTTGTTGAAACAACGAATCGCGTCTCGTCGGATGCTAATGGCTTTGTATTTGTTTATGCATCTCGTTAGTAAGGGACAAGATTCGGCGAATCAAAGGACAAAGGGAATATGACCTAATGCATAGTTCGGTAATGAGGGTCGGCTAGATAAATAGCAGCCGCTCATTAAATAGAAAATGTGATTCGGATACCTAAACGATATGAATTGTCTATGGTATGCATTGCAGCTGTTACGATAGCCGCAATGCCGATGCACATGGTGCTAATAGGTTTAAGACGCGAGATGCGTATTTGCTTTAGTTTGCACATTGTGCGAGTCAGGGAATTTTATTGCTGGGAGAAAAGGACGTCAGCCAATGTATACATAAAGAAATTTATTGTACACATGAATAAAACTGGGAATAGGCGACGCAATGATAATTATTCCTGGCTGGAATGGTTACATGATATGTGAACCGGGGTTTTTCTTTTCAGGATAATTTATGATAAGGAAGGTAAGAACTTTTACAGGGGATTTGTAAGCGAAGGAATGCTTGAAAAAGGTAAGAATTCTTTTGCAGGTTCCTTTGGGTTATAATAATTGGATCTGTTTGATGCGTGGAGCATTTAAGATGCTAATGCGAATTGCATTAGCGAAAGCTGGTGCAGACTGGGTTGTGGTTATGGGGTTTTTTTTTTAGGAAGGCGAGCCGTGCGATCTGGCGGAACCGCCACAAGTCTGCTGCCAAACATTAGCAAAATATTCGAGAAAATCATAAATAAGACATTGATAAACTCGTGTGATGAAAACGACATCATTCCGAACAATCAGTTTGGCTTTTGAGTGGGACACGACACAGTTCATGCAGCTACAAATCTTGTTTCCGATATACAGTGGAACAAGGCAAAACGACAATGAGGGCAGTATGTTTGGTTGACTTTGAAAAGGCCTTCGATACCGTATGGTTAGAAGGACTTGTATAAAAGTTATCAAATCTAGGTTTGCCCGAATGTCTGTTATACATCTTTACGTCATGATAATGGATACACAATTTGTGGTAAAATGTGGGGACAAAATCTCCAATAAAACTTTCCATATTAAAAATGGCTTATAGCAGGGAGCTGTGAATTCTGCCATTCTCTTCAGTATTTATACTAGTGATCTAGTTGGGTCTCTTAATCATGCTATTGCATATGTCGACGATATTGTAGTGTACAGATCAGAAAAAAAATCGATGCCATTAACAGACTTCTTCAAGACGACTTTAATAAAATCAAACGCTTTTGTGAAATTGAAAATTAACTTCCAAAAAACAGAAACCATCCTTCTCAGAACACCTCTTTCTACAGCTTCAAGAAATACAAGGCATAATTGGAAAAACTTTTCCGTTGTAGGAAGCAATAATCTTCCGCTGCAAATGAAAACTGTTGTCAGGTACCTTGGTATCTGGATGGACCAATACCTATACTTTGATAAGCACATAGCAGCTGCCCTCTCCGCAGCTAAAAGTGCATATGCAATGACAAGAAGTCTGTTTCGAAATAGTCTCCTAGATCACAAAGTTAAAATAATTTCCTACTCAGCATTTATTCGTCCAATACGTTCGGACTGAATAGGATAGACAATTTCATTATCAAAATTATTCGTGGTCACACTGCAAGGGCAATGTGCAGCGAACATAATCTCATCTCGGGAGCATACTACCCCAATGACATGTACCTGGAGAATACACTCCAAAATGGGTTTATCCCACCAGAAGCGTTCCCTTTCCTGGATAGAAAAGGTCTTATCCAAAACAAGCACGGCGTCCCTATTATTTACCACGCTTTTCGTGGTGCCAGGGACAAACGGATTCTTTATAACAGTGATATATCAAATGCTGCAGTTCACTTGCGATTTAGCATGGCAATAGGCGATCGAGATAAAACTATAAATGAGCGATCCCATCCCAACTGGTGGTGGATTGACAATGAAGAAAGGATTTAATATCCCCAAATATAGTAAGATCTTCAGACGCTACGCCTTCCCTTCCCATTCCTCATTTCCCTTTTCATATTTATTTATTCTTCCGTTTCATTTCCATTTTTCATTTAGATTCCTTTTCGCTTTAAAATTTCTTTATGTCAACATTTTTTGTTTTTTTGTTGTTAATTTTTTTTTGTAAACTTTTTTATCTTATATTATTTATAAAAAAAAAAAAAAAAAAAAAAAACAATACAGAGAGAGAACTTCTTCTTCTCAAATATTCGGGTAATAGAAAATATATAAAAATATAAACATATAAAAATATTATTGTACGCCGAAAGGCATTACACAAAATTGTATCGTGTAATTGAGAGTGCTCGTGTAGAGCCAGTAAATTATTTTAAGAATAAGAAAATATTGTAAAATAGGATTTAGCATTTTAGTCCTAAGTCAACATTTGTTAAATTATTGTACAATAAATGCGTTATTCAACAACAACAACAATACGTTTTAACTTCAGAGTAGTAGATGCGCTTCGATGCAACTTATCTCGAGTAGGCCTGTGGTTGATAATTTTGCTGCTGCGTATGTTCAGCTTGTTGCTGATGTTGAGCTGCCTTTTGACAATAGATAACTTCAGAAGCTGTTGTCGTTGTTGTAATTGTTGTTGATGCGCCGCGAAGTAAGCGGCGATGAGACGATCCAATAAGCACTGTATCCGGCTCGAAGGACCAGAAAAAATGTTGTGTATCTCGATGCTGACGAGGAATGTCGTCAGCTGAGATCCTATTTGATGTTCCACTGAACGAGGAATGTCGTCGGGGAATCGTTAATGATGAGCACGGTGCGAGGAATGACGCTGTGGCGTCCTGCCCAACGATGCCTGAAACCAAGGTTTAAAAAGTTAAGGAACAGTAATACCTTTGTTTAATGTTTCAGCGTGAAGTTCCCGCGTTGACTCGATATATGATGAACTTGTGGCGTATCTACCAACGCCACTGCTACCTTTTCAATCTACCTCAAAATCTTCCCTCCTAAAGCTCCATTAATTTCATAATTTTACCATGCAAGCGCAATAACTTCCCCAAGCATTCTCCTACCGATTGCATTACCTTTCGGTTATGCAAATAGCATCCAACATCAAGCATCTGCCCATCAAGGACATTCACGCAATTAACGCGTTATATAAATTTCCCTAGAAGAAATTCGGTACGCCAGTACCGCATACATCAATGCATCTCAGCATTGTTCTAAAAGGAAAACATTTCGGTTGCCATACTAGTTAACCGAAGTGGATTATAAAAACAATCAGCAGAACCCCTGTCTGCCTGCATTTACTGTCCCACACGTGCGCAACAGGTTTTCATGTTGCACCAGTACTCACGGCGGCTTTTATGCAATCTTCAAAGCACCGGCGCAATTCGCGCCTAGCTGCCAAGAGCCGAATTAAATGCCAGTGTAAATACTCACACTGGAATTCGACCCATGACTGCCTAGGATTGCAATACACAATTAACATGGTTGTAAACACAACCATCATTGTGTAATTATCCCAAATGTATCCTAATCCCTAACGTAGTATTTGGACAACTGCAAATATTTATCCCGAAGATGCTTTTTCAGGAATTTTCATTCCCACGGTTCGACCACCCATGAGCTCGCATCACGAGCCAACAAGGTGATCCGCGCGCAAAGTAGTAGAGTCGATGAAAGTGTTGTAAAGGAGTCGAGTTTGATACACCGAGTAGTGCACCATGCAAAACGTTTTACTTAAATTTTAAAATAGAGAGTCAAGTTAAGCACGAAACCACGAATAGAAAAATAGTCCCGGGTTGTTTCGAATAAATCGAGTATGTGGAAGCGATGTGATTTCCTGTGAATGAAATTTGTGAAACTTGTAATATAACATTTAAGCCAAAATAAAAAAGGACATTAAGACACAAACCTCACTAGTGCATTTTGTTTTTCCCTGTCTACTGACTAACGGCGTGCGAGTGAACTAGGTTCTTCGGAATTCTGCCGAACTATTATGTTGGGACACTTGATGAACCTTGCCAAGGCCGGCATATAACCAAGTGATCCTCCCACAATTGGTGACCATTCGACGCGAGTAAACACAATTTTCTGATTCGGAGTCAGATCAAAACCGTGTCCTAAAAAATTTTAAAGAACAGTGACTATTCGGTGTCGCGACTGTGACAGTGACAATCTTCCGGAACCGAGTGCTTCCGGAAACGCAGTGGAAGTAAGCACTTGTGGCGGCAATTGCCGAAGATCCATATAACATTCACCGGAAACAGGAACAACAGGAGCAACTACCCAACACTACACCAGCACCAGGAGCATCCGATCAATAACACCAGGGATTTAAGCAGGTATCCTTTCTTTCTGTTTTTAAATTATTCCCTTGGTAAAACAACAGTATTTTAACGTACATTTCCTTTTTGTCAAAGTTTTATTATGTGTTTAACTGATTGTTTTGGAAATATTAAATAAAGTTTATAATAATTCTAAATTAAAGTGAGACAAAAAAAGAAGAAAAAAATCAATAACATTGTAGCTGTAAAACGGTTGTTTCCTTTTTACTTTCGTGGCTGATCGGCAAAGATACTTATATGTGTAATTAGATTAAACGATGGTTAGCAAGGATTTCAAATTTTAATACAGATATCTTGGGTAGGAAAATGTATTATTAGCCTGCAGTTGACGAAATGTTGTCTGCAGTTATTTAAATAAATAAGCAACAAGACATCAGCCTATACAAATAAAATTAAGACAATTTGTGCCTTTTTTTATTATTAACAACACGAGTAAAATAACTCAAAACGAAATAATAGAGTATCTGAAATAAATGCTAAGTGAAAAACAAAACAACAAAGTAAACACGAAATTATTTACCAACATCTTCGTTAATTGTACTTCCGATTTAATATTTTCCTTTTTTCGACCAGTTGCAAATTGAGAACAATTCATTCTTCCATTTGATCGCCTTATCATGATTATTTTTACTTGAACGCAACTGCCTACTTTGACTCCATTAGCATTACTTAGAAGCATTTAATAATATTCCATGTCATTTTTTGTTTTTTTTTATAACTTTATATTTTAAACATAATTTTTTTGTCATCATTTTATTGTATCCTTAAAATTTTTGCAAACAAGTATATGTATCTAATTTCTTCACATGATATTGACAACAAAATTAAATTTGTTTAAATAAAAGCCTGTGTTACAAATTAGAAAGGAAGAAATATATTTGTATCCTTAAACAGCACGAGAAAGGCAAAATAAAATAAATTTTGTAAGCCCCTTCAGGGTATTAAGTAGCGCACAACCTTTCTCAGCACGCACACGACTCAGCTCAACTTCTCGCAACTTCTTTTCAACACTTTTCAACCCCTTCGACTTATTTTTAGCTTCATCCGCCTCTTTTCAACACCACTCGACTGCAACCGACTCCACCAACTCTTTCAAGCTCGACTCCATTCAGCCGTCCGGACCACTTCACTTCGTGGTTTCTTTTCAGTCAGGCCGGATTGGACTAGCGCGAATGCTCCGCCGTCCCAGTTTAGCTTCCAATTGGCCCCGAAAACTGTACTGCACCACCCCGGACGTTAGTCTAAATTGTTCCTAGTGTCACAGCCTTTGTTTCAGTTTAGGCAAGGTAGTAAATCCTTCACCTACCCAACTCCATCGACTCCCGTGACATCATTGTTCACGCACGCGCACCCTACCTTCAATTTCCTGACGTCGTTGTCTACAACGATTTACTCTGCCCACTCCCCACCAAGCAATTAAATTCCTTCGCTTCTCTTCCTCTTATTCCGTTGCTAAACACCCACTCTTTCCAAATAGAAAAAATGGCCCACTCTACTAGGTCTAAGGCAGCTCAGCAAGAGCAGACCCAGCCGTGCTCGGATGATCAAGCGTTCGTAGACGCTTCCAGCATCAAGCACACCTCGCATTCCCATGGCATACACTTGCCTCCTTTCGACGAGAAGGACCCAGAGCTATGGTTCGCCGTAGCCGAGCGCTTCTTCAGGGTTGCCGACATGCACGATGAGGAAGTCCGCGCAGTAGAATTGTTGCGAGTGCTAAACCACACGCAACGGACGCATGTTGCTCACATAATTGGGTCAACAGAACCAAATCCCTACAGCAACATGCAAGAGACGCTCATAAATGCCCTGGACGAGCCCAGGAGCAGCAGACAGCAGCGTTTGGCGAGCGAAACAAATGTTACTGGAATGAGACCGTCCAATTTTCTGACACATTTACGCTCAATAGCTGGAACCAAGATTTCGGACGACATAATTAGGCCTCATTTCCTGAGGTGCCTCCCGCAATATGCTCGCGCGGCATTAATAGTACAACCCAACCAGAGTTTGGGTCATTTGGCGAAACTAGCCGACACAATTATGGAAAGCTCAGACCCACAGTCTGAACCCCCAGCATACCAGGTCACGGCGATTAACCGACACGCCGTTTCACCTACACGGCATCAATCCTTATCACTAACAGCACCCCGGACTTCTCTAGTAACGCCTTTTACACAAGCCACACCAAGAGAGGTAACACAAGCTACGATTTCCTCCCGTGAGGAATTTCAACCGCGCACCCAGCAAACAAAGGCCCAAATGCGAAATGTCGAGCGCGCAATCCAAAACCGTTCTAATAACCAACGGCCACAAACGAGGAACCCCCAATGGCGGTTTACCACGCCCAGAGGAGCACCAATCACAAACGAAAACGCACCAGACAACAGGCAAAACACGCCTAGTGGCGCTCTGACACAGGCCCGGTGCGTATACCACAGACGTTTCGGTGCAAACGCCAGAAATTGTAGGCAACCTTGCAGCTGGACGCGGCCAGCCCCCTCACAGAACCTCGTTCGAGTGCGAACGGCCGGCACCCCTATTATAAGTCGCTTAACAATCAGGGACTCTAGATCGAATATTAATTTCACCGTCGACACTGGCGCCGACATTTCCGTCATCCCTAGATCTTTCGCCCCGCGCAACTGAGTGCCGGGCCACCTACAGTTGTTCGCTGCGAACAACTCCCCCATAGCCACTTACGGGCGGAAAATTTTTAAACTGGATCTGGGTCTCCCACGCCCTATCTCCTGGCACTTCGTGATAGCCGATATCAGCGAGCCCCTAATAGGATCTGACCTATTAGGAAAACACAACCTGTTGGTAGACACTGCCAACAAGAGATTAGTTAGTCACAACGTCTCAACCCGTCTCTCCCCGCAAGCAGCTATAGGGGCGAACGACCCACCCGAGGACTCTACAGACCCAATCCCCGCGCTGTTGGAAGAATTTCGCAATTCAACAGTTCCCCTCTCCAACCAGCAACAACACAGATCCGGCGTGTTTCACCACATAGAAACACGCGGCCCACCGGTGAGCCAGCGCCCACGTCGCCTGGCCCCCGAAAAATTGCGAGCAGCCCGCGCCGAATTCGAATATATGCTCGAGCGAGGCTTCTGTCAACCCTCGGTCAGTCCATGGGCAAGTCCACTTCACCTCGTCAAAAAACGCAACGGTGAATGGCGACCATGCGGTGATTATAGACAGCTGAACGCAGTAACAGTTCCCGACAGGTACCCAATAGCCCATCTTTACGACTATTCGTACAAGTTGCGCGGTTGTACAGTTTTCTCAACTCTTGACCTCACCAGGGCATACCACCAGATTCCGGTGGCACCTGAAGACGTACCCAAAACCGCCGTCATTACCCCCTTCGGACTCTTCGAATTCAAGGTGATGACGTTTGGCCTCAGGAATGCAGCTCAGACATTCCAGAGGTATATCGATTCGGCACTACGCGGCCTGGATTGCTGTTACGCGTATATTGACGATATACTAATAGCATCTCGGAACCTTGCGTAGCATCACCAACACCTCAGACAGGTCCTTGAACGCCTCAGACAATTTGGCCTTGTAATAAACCCAGAAAAATGCCAATTCGCCAAAGAGCAAGTTACCTACCTGGGTTACCATATCAACAGCCAAGGTATCCGCCCGCTTCCCGACAGAGTGGAAGCACTAACCCAATTTCCCCGTCCCTCCAACGTTCGCGAGCTGCGCCGTTTCCTGGGTATGCTAAACTTTTACCGACCCACACTACGAAACGCCGCACACATTCAGGCCCCTTTAAATGAGTACTTAAAGGGGGCAAAGAAGAACGACAAGCGCCCAATCGTCTGGACGGAAGCTGCAGACAACGCATTCCGTCAATCCAAGGCACAGCTGGCAAATGCTACCCTACTCCGTTACCCCGCAGAGGGCGCACCATTGGCCATCCAATGCGACGCGTCAGACACGGCCATGGGAGCAGTATTGGAGCAAGAATGCAACGGAAACTGGGAACCGCTCGGTTTCTTCTCAAGGAAACTTAACGGCCGAGCGGAAATATAGCACGTACGACCGGGAATTACTCGCTATGTACAGCGCCGTAAAGTATTTCCGACACATGGTAGAAGGTCGCCCCCTAGTAATCAGAACGGATCACAAGCCACTGACCTACGCATTCCGGAAGAGGTCCGGGAATGCATCCCCACGCCAGGAACGGCAACTCGACCTGATAGGTCAATACACCACTGAGATCAAACACATCTCAGGGGAACAGAATGTTATCGCGGACGCCTTATCCCGCATCGATACCATTCAGCTACGCGCCGCCATCGCCGACGCCGACCTAGCTCAAGCACAGCAGAATGACAACCAGCTCGAGTCTCTTCTCAAAGCAGAGACAGCACTTCAGCTGCGCAAGTTCCCACTCGAGCAATCCGCAGACGAGATATGGTGTGATATCTCCACGGGAACAGTCAGGCCCTATATTCCCGGAGAGCTGCGAAGGAGCGTATTCGAGACCTTTCACGGTCCGGCTCACCCCAGCGGACGTGCAACCGCTGCAGCCATTCGACGTAAGTTCGTATGGCCTCGTAGGAATAAAGACCTCACGAGTTGGGCTCGTGCCTGCCTTAAATGCCAGCGCTGTAAAATTAGCCGACACATCGTGTTGGAGCCAGCGCAATTCAAACTCCCTGAGGCTCGATTTACACACGTCCACATAGATATTGTGGGCCCCTTAACACCCTCGAGAGGATTCTCATACATCCTCACCATGATTGACCGTTTTACTCGGTGGCCAGAAGCAACGCCACTACGGGTAGTCACCGCCGAGAGTGTCGCCAGAGCGTTTTACTCGACTTGGGTCACACGTTTTGGCGTACCAGCAACGTTAACATCAGACCGAGGTCCACAGTTCGAGGCCACGATCTTCAAGCAGCTTACTGACTTATTGGGCTGTCAAAGCAGTCGTACGACCGCATACCACCCTTCATCCAACGGGATGATAGAGCGTTGGCACGGGTCGCTAAAAGCCTCCCTAATGTGTCATAACGACACGCAATGGTTCGACGCCCTCCCCACTGTCCTTCTAGGATTGAGGACAAGTATCAAGGAGGATCTGGGCGCATCCGCTGCAGAACTGACCTACGGCACCAACCTAGTGTTGCCAGGCGAACTATTTGTGGACAATGAAGCTCCACACGACCAACTACAAAGCGTGGGCTACCTCCGCGACCTGATGCGGAAGATCAGGGCAAAACCCGTAGCCCGACCCTCAAAATCTTCCCTCCTAAAGCTCCATTAATTTCATAATTTTACCATGCAAGCGCAATAACTTCCCCAAGCATTCTCCTACCGATTGCATTACCTTTCGGTTATGCAAATAGCATCCAACATCAAGCATCTGCCCATCAAGGACATTCACGCAATTAACGCGTTATATAAATTTCCCTAGAAGAAATTCGGTACGCCAGTACCGCATACATCAATGCATCTCAGCATTGTTCTAAAAGGAAAACATTTCGGTTGCCATACTAGTTAACCGAAGTGGATTATAAAAACAATCAGCAGAACCCCTGTCTGCCTGCATTTACTGTCCCACACGTGCGCAACAGGTTTTCATGTTGCACCAGTACTCACGGCGGCTTTTATGCAATCTTCAAAGCACCGGCGCAATTCGCGCCTAGCTGCCAAGAGCCGAATTAAATGCCAGTGTAAATACTCACACTGGAATTCGACCCATGACTGCCTAGGATTGCAATACACAATTAACATGGTTGTAAACACAACCATCATTGTGTAATTATCCCAAATGTATCCTAATCCCTAACGTAGTATTTGGACAACTGCAAATATTTATCCCGAAGATGCTTTTTCAGGAATTTTCATTCCCACGGTTCGACCACCCATGAGCTCGCATCACGAGCCAACAAGGTGATCCGCGCGCAAAGTAGTAGAGTCGATGAAAGTGTTGTAAAGGAGTCGAGTTTGATACACCGAGTAGTGCACCATGCAAAACGTTTTACTTAAATTTTAAAATAGAGAGTCAAGTTAAGCACGAAACCACGAATAGAAAAATAGTCCCGGGTTGTTTCGAATAAATCGAGTATGTGGAAGCGATGTGATTTCCTGTGAATGAAATTTGTGAAACTTGTAATATAACATTTAAGCCAAAATAAAAAAGGACATTAAGACACAAACCTCACTAGTGCATTTTGTTTTTCCCTGTCTACTGACTAACGGCGTGCGAGTGAACTAGGTTCTTCGGAATTCTGCCGAACTATTATGTTGGGACACTTGATGAACCTTGCCAAGGCCGGCACATAATTAAGTGAAATACCCCACAAACTTGTTGTCCCTCCGTGTGCAGTGATGACGGTTCGTGGACAGATTTGTATGCACTTGTAGCGGTTCTTTAATACATTCCCAAAGAACCGTCCATCTTCTTAAATTAACCACCTCCCAAACCCATAATACTTACTTGCATTCGAGCAGCTTAAGCTGTCTTTCAAATAACTTTCACCTGAAAGTTAAACCTCATTAAGGCATGCATCACATTGAATTTTTCCGTTTATGAACCGTACCATATCTCCATGGGCTCGGCTTGTCAGCAATTATAATAGATAAATACTAGCTGGCCAGCGTAATTGTTGACATAGCTGTAGCGGATGTTTTCTTGTTACGGTTCATATCCATTTATTGCCCCAGTCCCAAGCTTCGCAACACTTGCGACCAATTTCCTTTGTCGGTTATCTACCGATCATGGGATTTGGGCACTAATATGATTGACGTTAGACAATCATAACCCAAATCATGCTAACGATGCTCCAGCCTGTAAAACAAACAAAAGCTACCATAGCCTAGGTCATAGGCGAGCAAACCATCGGTTCGCTTATCGCCACGAAAAATCTATAGCCTACAATGGCATTAGCATGAACGCCTAAGTAAACACGATGTGCATATCATCGTGACCCTTGAAATAGCGTTTTTGTGTATCTTGAAGCAAAAACCTATTTCGTTCTCAGGCGCAGGTCATCAAAGATTTATGGCCCTCGGAATAGCGTTTCTATTTATTTAAGACACAGAAACCTATTTCGCCCTTCGGCGATTTTTCGCCATCGCATATCTCTATAATACCAATTCATTGCAGCAGCCCATGTTTATTTAGGTGCACTTTCGTCGTCGCCGATATCCAGGCTGAAGAGCAACGTGCCTGTGCTATACGCACACATACACAACTCTCTCCTATCGATGAAATTCGCGGGCATCGAACTGATAAATGTTAATTACTTTTGAGTCAGATTTTAGCGTCACAAGAGTGTACACGCACTATACGCGCTATTAAGTTTTTTTTTAATATACGGAGTCGGAAAGAAAAAAAATAATATCTTTTTGTCTTGTGCGTGATCCGGTATCAAGCGTGTGTTCAAGTCTGTCCTTATGCGAGACGTTTAAATACCGTGTAACTCTTGTCACCAAAGAGAACAATAAATTAAGGAACCAAATATGTGAAAGAAACTTGTGCCAAATAAAACAAAAAAGAAGTTAAATCAGTTGTTAATAAAGATTCTTTCATCGAACGCGACGTGTTTAATTTTTACCCGTTTTCGTCTTCCTTGAGGAACCATTTCCAGCAATCGGTGAGTGTAATCTAAAGGTGTTGGGGATTAAGTGAATCCGTGTTACGCCGACACCAACTTATATCCCCACACACTCATCAACTTGCGAAAACTTAAATAACTTGTGAATTCAAATGAAAACTGATAGATTCTCGATGGACTTATCGCCGAACTTTATTCATTAAACTTAGAGCACCGATTTACAACCAAAAGCCACATGGTGGCGTGCGAAAGCAAAACAATTCAATTCTATTGGTTCAATGTTAATAATTCATAAGCCACATGGTGGCGAGCGCAAAGTTTAATCCAATTCTTAAGTTTAGCATTGATCGTGTACCGTAAACAGTAAGGTAAAAGTATTGACCGTTGATCGTTAACAATCGAGCACCAAAAACAGTAAACAACGTTATGACAGTTGTTTGTGCACTGTCATCGAGTTGTCGGCAGGTGTGGTGAATATTTGTCGGGGAGAGTACTAGACGATGTACTAGATTCTCCCCGAGCATATAATTGTGAATCTGCAACAATTAGACTCTTCAAACATTTCTCCCCGGAGCATGCTGGCATTCAACGCATCATATTCCTGAAATAACAATTCGGTTACGAGATCATGTAGGCGACATGAAACCCGAAACAAGTCAATGCACATATCTCCCAACGTACTTTACCGCACACGTGCATGGCATATTCACCATTTTATCTGCATACACGTTGGCCGGTCGTCCGACCGACGAGCATAACATAGCTCGCGACTAGCTGCCAAAGGAAATCGAATTCTCCATATTGCAAATATACACACGAGAGTTCGACCCCTTTGAGACGTCATCGATATGTGCACGATCGGCATAAATGTTGTACGCAGTTGCCATTCTTTGAAGATCCGAATTCCTGTCTGCATGGTGGTTTGCCCAGCTGCAACCATTTCTCTTAGTTATCCCTTTGTTGGATTGGTTTATCTGCGGTTCGCGTACTGATGGACACAAGCATGAGCGGCCGAGATGATCTTTGCGCGTGTGTGTGCACCCTCGCTGGGACCAATGTGTCGGAAAGCTTCTCCTATTGGTCGCCGAGCGAGGGAAGAATTCAATTTACTCCCTTACTGAATGAGTCGATTTTTAACCACTGTGATGTGCGGACGCGATTTTCCAGTGATACGCTTGACTATTCCAAATAACAAATTCAACTCATCATTTGTACTTTCAATACTTTAATGATTATTTCAAATAACATTTAAACTCATCATTTGTATGCTCAATGTGCTGCTTGCTTTGACTTTAAGTGACTATTTCAAATAACAAATTCAACCCATCATTTGTATTTTCAATACTTTAAGTGACTATTTTAAATAACCAATTAAACTCATCATTTGTAGTTTCAATACTTTAAGTGACTATTTTAAATAACCAATTAAACTCATCATTTGTAGTTTCGATGCGCTGTTTGTTTCAATTACGATAACAGTTTCATGTACATAATAATTAGACTTTAAGTGGTTATTTCAAATAAAAAGTAGAATTCATCATTTGCATTTTCAACGAGCTGTTTGTTTTGATGTGGTTAACAGCTTGGATAAATTTGATAATAAAAATACCAGTTGAACTGCCAAACAAGCCAACTACCGTGTTTATTTTCTGCGTTTGTGAACAGTGACTATTAAGTTAGGAAATCTTTGTGAACCTGGGCCAATGCCGGCACCTAACAAAGAACACATCCCTACACCTCCTTCCCCCTTTCTTTTCAGATATCCCGAGACCGATCCCAACATCCTCACGGATGAGAGACAATATGAAGGACACATTTGTCCTTGTCTCCCTAAAGTTGGCCTCTCGCCAACCCATTTTTTTTTTTTTTTTTTTTTTTTTTTTTTTGGATTCGAAATCAGTTGAAGTCCAGAGGACGATCAGTAAATCCCGAGGGCCGAACCACGGCCACAGACATTAAGGAAGAATAAAGGCATTTGAAATAAATCTTAAGTAAAACATAAAGCCTTTCCTTTAATCATCCATCTGTGGCGGGTAATCTCATCCCATCAACGGTGAGAATTGTGACCCGGACAACCACATCAGGACCTACGCTGCCATTAAGGACCCACAGGACCCGCAGGCGGGGGTAAGAAGGATTAACAAAAAAATATAACCCCCGCATGGTCCTGTCCGCATTTTACGCAACGATGCTGCATTTCACAGTTCGCCTCTGCGTGACCAAACCTTTGGTGGCCGACACATTGTAGAATGTCTCTTCCTTTTTTTTAATTTGCCCCATGTTGGACCAAAAAGAAGGGTAGCTTATGATTTACTCTCCTTGCCTTGGTTATGGTGAACGGTTTTATCGCGGTAAACTCGAGATATTTATGATTCAGCTTTTGAACCATTTCGAACAGAGCTCCGTTTCCGTTTCAGGGTCGACGCCATTTGATAGAACTGTTACGCTCATCGTTTCTTTTGGCGTGAACGAGTAAAATTCCGCGGTGGCTCGTTTTAAAACCTCTTTGATTTTGTCGTGGTCTGCCAGCGTATAGGTTTGAATGGAATGCCAGTTACCTGCCAGCCTTTTAATTAAAAAATTGTTATCTAGAGATAGCTTACAAACACTTACCAATTCCTTTCAATCAATATCGATGGCGTTGATTGGTGGAATTCTTATTTTATTGTTTATCGGCTGTTGTTGCGATGCTTGCTGTTGCTGTGAGGGATGTTGTTTTGGTAGTTGTTGTTGGTGTTGATATTGATTTTGTTGATGTTGGCCTACTTTTTGCTTCGGCGTTTGTTGTTGTTGGTTAGCTCCTTGCTGTTCGATCACTGCTATAGTTTTCTTTCGCCCCATCTCTCCTCTAGCCGTGCTAGGTTCGCTTCCAAATGAATTGGAATCTCCTCTTTTTCATCCTTAGACTCGAATGATCCAAGAGAAGCGACAATATTATTTGCCCCGTACATGTCATTGTTGCCCGATGGGTGCGGTGGGGGGGTTCTCTGTCCTCCTTCATTTTCTCTTCCGCGTCACAATGGCGTTTCTTCGCGTCACAATTATATTTTTCGGGCCCCCTTTCCTTTTATTTGTTGCTGCGTTATTTTCATCGTCCATTTTCATACTAGTTCTTCCCGGTTTGTGTTCATTAAAATTAAAAACGAAGGCGACCTGCGATCCCTGTACGACCCAGTCCACTTACTCGGTAACATGCACTCGAACTCACCTAGCGCCGACTAAGGGTCAGTCATCTTAGGCCCACGGTAATTGATTATTTATATACCGATTGCTTAACGGGCAATATATTGTCTTGCTTATTTTTCGGGCTTGCGACCGAAGCTTTGTTTTTAGTTTTTATTTTATTTTATGCACTGTAATGCTTTCCTAGAGTACTGCGTCTCTTAATTGTTTTTTCGGGTGCAAGGCACTATTCGATGTTGTTACAAAAGTCATTGTTATCAACACTTTAAGATTTTTGCAAAGTAACTTGTTGATGTAGATGATGTTTATTTACAATTAAATACCACTATTTTGGCAATATTGACCACTCTTCAGTTAACAAGAATCATACCTGGCGTGCAGCGACGTTGGCTTCCTTTGGCTGCAACAATGGCTACAAATGTACTTAAAAGGAAAGATTACGTTGCTTTGTAACACCAACTGTTGTTCTCCAGTAAATGAAACTCCGTTGAATCGTCCTTTATATGTGAAGTAGTTATTTTATTTCTGCTGATTAATTAGATTTTTCTGGATTACAATTGCTAAACCTATGTCGCCAAAAGCTTACGAAAAAAAGAGAAAGTTGTCAACAATGACAGCTCGAAATTAAATATTCATGTCAGCTGTCTGCTGACATTTGGTATTCTGTGAATGGCTGCGAATTGGCTGGTTGCATCCAGTGAATCCGCAACATTTTCCTAATGCGATGTTTTTCTTTTTTCTTTTTTACATATTCATAATATAATTAAACAGTTTTCAAACAAATTATATTTTATGTGTTGTGTGTGTGATAGTCATGATTGCATTCATGCTCTTCATTGTCGAAACTGCGTGGCCTTTGGTCCGCATATACATGATTGTTGTGTTGCTATACTACAATAGTACATATTGTTCATATCTCTTGTTTTAGGAATTGTACATGTAAGTAGGCAAGGCTAATTACCTTGCCCGGAAAAACAAATTATTATGGACAATTTAACAAGCCTCGGAGAAGGACCGGATACCGGTGGAGAGACTTGCCCAATAAGGCCAAGACCGGATCCCGGTTGTGGCGCCGGTGATGATGATGATGATGACATGTAAGTAGAATAATTTTGAAAGACCCACTGTGGGAGGGCGAGTGATTTTTACGTAATACTTAAAATGTTCGTCTGACTATTTAAATTAACAGACGTGTATCAATTGTTGGCGGTGGTCAACACCAAACGCTGGGTTCTCGGATTAGGAAAAGCCACTTTTTATTTTTGAATTTCTGCATATAGCGGTACATTGACACAAAAACTATGCAGATTTCAAAAGTCAAGTCAAACATTCTAACCTCTTTTTTTCAGCCTAGCAGTTGGTAGGGGAATAAATAAAGCATCGAATACCTTTATCCCAATATTTAACCAATTCTAAGGAAACTATTTTCTTTGGTATTTTTAGTTACCCTCTCTTTTCAATTTATCCACAAGAATTTCAATGGCAAGGTTTCCTTCACATAATTCAGATACACCATCCAGTGCCTGATTAAACCATTGACAATTTACACAAACATTAACCAGAAATTAACTAAACGACCTTTCGAAAATTGTTGCCTCAAAGAAGAAACTCACAGGGATTACTAGTTTTCCAACAGCTATAATTCGCGAATACTTTGTACTTGAATCTACTGGCATTAAGTGATAGGCAGTCCTGCTATTACACCAAGGATTATCATCTTTTAAAGGCAACATTGTCGATGAGAATCATTTTAATTAAATTTAAATAAATGCCTAGAACTGTTGTTGGTCGGGTAATGAGTGCTCACACTTAGCAATTAACAACCGCCTGCGTCCTATTACACAAATCCAATTAATGTCATTTCACCCTTATACGTAACGATTAAAGTATGTTTAGGGATTTCTTAACTGAATCCAGGGCTCGAGATCCCTTTACGAAAAGGAGAAGGTCAAGGATTGCGACTTCTCCCCTCAGCGAACTTGCCCAATGTTAATGAACGCGAGTGTAACGCTGCCATTAAAGCAACGGAGCGGACTATATTTGAGGATTCGTCCTTGGCGAAGTATTTTGATAGACTCTCGAGAAACCTAGTTTAACAAGATTGAACGGAACTAGAACGACGGCAGATTAGTTGGTGATAAATGAAATACAAGTTGGAGGAGATGGGGGCTGACTTTGTGCTAAATAAAATGATCACCCAATTAGGAGTAACGAAAAGGACCTAAACAAATGTATTTCGTCGAGAGTTGAAGATATCCAAGGTAACAACTTTATTTTCTCCGACAAAAGGGACAGTGATGTCTCTTTCCGGTGATATATGCCGCTGCTTCCAAAACCTTATTAAGGATGCTTCAAAATATTTCATAAATTGGCAATTTATTAATGATCCCATAACCTTCAATGGAATGGAAGTTGGGGACGATAGAAAGTAGTCAATGTTTTTAGGAATTGATTGTGATATTTTTAGATTTCCATCTATTTGCGGCTTGTCGAGTTGAGGAAGACAAATAAAAATAATTTTCCATCTACAAGTGAAGAAGACTCAGATCCTTGAATGTGATGAAAATGGAACGAGTTCGAGAATGAATTTAATTTAAAGTTGTTGGGTTCGAGTAGAAACACAGACGAACTGGTATATGGAGTTGGCTGCAAAATAGGCAGCAGCTAGACTAGCTCTGTTACGTTATCCTCGGGTTTGTCATTAACTACGAACAATGCAATGGAAGGCTGAGGCACAGTGTCATATACCCAGTCATGGAAGAACTTTCCACCTTGATTTGTTTCTAATAAACTGCCAAATTGTGTCCATTACTGTGCTTCTAGAAGTACCAACGTCGTTGTTGACCCAGTTATGCCGGATACTTAGCACCACACTATAAGTGCATCAGCTGAGGGTACCAGACTACCTACTCGGCTTTGCTGTTTAATGCATCACAGATAGGAACTTAATGTACGACACTGAGAGTGTTCCAAAAAAGTCAAGTACAAATAGGAGTATAGAGAATTGAGCCCCCGAACTTTGGTGAGTCATAACGTGGGACTAGAAACCACCAGGGGTATATACTTAGGCTTTGTAGTAGTATATGTCCTAGACACCACAAATAATTTAGCGGCCATCGCAACAGTAAATCCGCTACCTTTGCGAGAAAACAATTGTATTCACTGATAGTGTGTCTGATTCTGATTCTCTTTTAGTAACTGGTGTTTCTTTTCATAGATTAATCATTGTTCCACTTCAAAGAGGTTTGCTTTAAGTGCATCTGTGGGGAACGATGTATTGTACCAAACACGGGCACTGGGTTCTACTTCGCCCTCACCAACGTCACTGTATGTTCATCGAAAGTTTAGGCGCAGCAATTGTGTCCCCCCAGAAAAGCAATCACACCAAGGGCAAAATAGGTGCACTGAGAGGGAAACAAAAACGAAACTCCGAAACACCAACACAGGGAGGAAGTGATTAAACCGCACGTTTGTAGAGATAAATGGTGCTTTTTTTTTTATTTTAACACTGATTGAAGAGGAGACAACAATATATAATTTAAAATACATTTTGTGCAACGTTCCTATATGATTTATATAGTCTTAATTTAATGGTGATTAGTCCGGTTAATTTGAAGGCACACGAAAACTTAAGGCTCACGACCGCGGTTACTCGACTATATCCGACGGTGCATTCACGTCCTGGTCGCGCGACGAGGAGCGGGAGCGGACAACGACCTACTCGGTCGGTGGATGGTAAAAGACTCCGCGATACCACCTTCGTTTGGGGTGAGTTTGTGGTGTGGTGGTAGATATCCTCTGTTACGACCACAACCACCCGTCTCATAAAAATTACCCTTTTGGAGCTAGTCTCCACCACTAACGGCGGTACACGCCAAAAACATCCACTTGAAGGATGTGACATTTTGCTAAATAAAAACCGTTAGCCCATACAACAAATGGTCCCACATAAATGGATAGCACGCAAATCAAACTAAACGTTCAATTTGCGCTAATCAATTAAACTCCAAGCAAATTGAACTAAACGTTCAATTTGCTCACATAAACAACTTGGAAATATAACCATTGAACCAAGGGTTCACCACAACAACCCCTAAGAGCCAAATGTGCAGGCCAGATGCCGGCCTTCAAACAAAACCACTGAGTATCATAAAAATTGCGCGCCAGCAATTTTATGAGCCCTCAGAAAAATGGTTATCTAAAACCATTAAAACAACCAACGCCAGTTTCCGTTTTAACAAAACTAAGTTAAAACAAACAACAAGCAATAACACATAATGAACGTTCGCCTGGGCGCTATTGATCTTTTCTTTCAATCGATTTCCCACGGAAAAATCTTTGCCCATTCGGTTAAAGATAACAACAGGCGCAATAAACACACTATTGATTTTTCTTTGTATTTAATACCGAAAAAAGGTTCAGGCGGGAAAAAGGAAGTATCCTTTGATCTGGCGAAAGGAACCGGATTTCGAAAAAAGAAATGAAAAAGGAGACAAAACTAGACACGGTGGTTTTTCGAGTTTTTGGCGGAGACGGCCATTAAGGGGGTTGGTTTTTTGAATTAGTCCAGAACGGACACATGAATTATGTTCCGAGAATTGGTTTTTGGATCTCAAACGGAGACGTTGAGACAGCGGGGTTGCAGTTTGGACGGTTACCGAGGCGGTGGTAAAACAAGTTAAAATAATAAGTGTTAATAAGAACATAGTTTAAAAAATAATAAGTGTTAATAAGAACATAGTTTACAACCAGTTAAAATAATAAGTGTTAATAAGAACCTAGGTGAAAGATAACAAGTGTGAGTAATAAGAATCTACCATTATTACTACCCAAGGATTACGCTTTTAAATAAATGGAATTGTTGAATTGCGAATTTGTAATAATAAGTGAAACAACCTAACATTAAATATTCTTTAAAGGAACAAACAGTGTTTTACTTAAAGGGTGTGTGGTGTTTATACGAAAGAGGTAAAAGATTTATCAACACCTCTCCACTAAGGATATGTATTTACTAACCACCAGAGAAACGTAAAGTCTCTTTTGGTGGAATAGGAAACCAGATCTCGTAATAGAGATCATGGTGGTGTGTGTGTGATCGTTCAGATCTGTGTTGTTTACACATGCGCGACAGCAATGGAACAACGAAGCAGGCAGACGGCAAGGACAAAGAAAGAAGCAACCTAATGCATCGTTCGGTAATGAGGGCCAGCTGGGTAAATAACAGCCACTCATTAAATGAAAAATGTGTTGTATTCCAGAATACTACCCTTATTAAATTTAACACTGAATCTCCTAACACATCCTTAAAAACTTCACTTAACATATATTACATTCTCACTTAATACATACCATTCATAAACATTCACAATATTACCGGTTACAGCACACTTAATAACCTGCACCTTTTTATTTATTCAAAACATAGTAACTTGGATTTTCGTCCAAATTGATTCATGTGAAAAGTCAGAGAGAACAAGAAAAATAGAAAAATTTCAGTTCCGAACGAGAGGAGTTCGGAAAAAAGTGAAAATAAAATGAAACCAGATGAAAATAATGAAAAGAGTTAAATTTTAAACATTTTAATTAAAACTTTCATATGTAGACAAATTTAAATAAAACCAGAAAAAAGTTAATATGCAGTGAAAATTGGATCTAGTTATCACTAATTCAGTGCGTTGCAACCGGTTTTGTCGGAGTGGTATACAAGAAAGGAGAAAAAATTGGTTAATTAAATTTCGCCAATCTATAAAAGGACTAGTGAATATAGAAAATATTAATAAATCTTCGCTGGGAGAAGAATCGAAATAAAGAATAGTGAATAAAGAAAAGAATAAAGTTAAATTATTCAATTCGAAAAGAAGAGTAAAAGAAGGAGTTTTAATAAATGGAATAAAAATAAAAGGTCCCCGCTCTTCCCTCAACCGAGGAAGCAAGGCACCGGACATCAACACCGGTGGCAGCGGTGGGATGCCCAGATAACGGGATCCCGAAACAGAAAACAAAATTTAAAACAACACAAAAAAAAAATTTTTTTTGTAAGAAAAAAAAATTTTTTTTTTCAAGAAAAAATAAAGAAGAGAGAAGAAAAAACACAAGAGAAATAGCCAAACCATAAGAAGAAAAACAAAAAAACCCGACATAAAACAACGAAATAAAAAGAAAAAAAAAGGAAAGCACCCAAGACCAGGATAAGCAAATCAACTTTAGGACGTGAAGTCTGCCTGGCGGAAAAGGAAAAAAAAATCTAAAAAGAAAAAAAAAAACAGCAACACTCAAGACAAAGACAGTACAACGACAACAATTACTAGAGTAAGAATTTTTTTTACTAGCGACTTTTTCTCTCTACTTTTTAGGAATATTTGAATATTTTCTACTTGGAAGCTCTCCTTATCCCAATAGAATATTTTTTGGATAGAAATTTCTATCTATATTCTTTGCAAATTCTCATTTCAGTATTTCGAAGACATTTCCGTTTTTTTTTTCTTTCTTTCTTGTCGAATTTTCTTTCTTTTCAGTTTTGGGACCAATTTATTTTTCTTTCCTATATATATATATTGAATAACAAAAAGAAAGGCCAATTTTTCCATAACCATATTTTTAAGTTAACCATATTTTTAAGAATTGATAACGAATTTTCGCCTTTTATTTTAAACTTTCACTATTACGAGTCCATATTACACGAGACAGGCGGCTAGGCAGGGGGAAGAACAAATCCACTATCAACCGATACTCAGTAAAACCCCTGAAATGGCTCTGTCTCTCGGAATTTCTGATGTTTTCAGAATCGTCCCTACCTTCGATGGGAAACCGTGCGACTTAGGTAAATTTATTTCCGGGGGAGACGTTTTATTTAGATCCATAAAGAGGGCAGACCCGGATATATACGAGACATTTTTAGAGCTAGTCAAAAATAGACTAGAGGGTCATGCTTACGATCTGATTAGGTATAGCCAAATCGCTAAGTGGGAGGATTTAAAAGAAAAATTAGAATCGGAATATAAAGAGGAGCAATCTCGGTCGACGGCACACAATGAGTTGATTTCTCTGAAACAACGCTACAGAGAAACCGTCCGGGAATACGGCGATAGAGTCGCGAATGCTCTAAGGACTCTAAACTCTGCCACGTGTGAAATAACAGCAGACGCGGTGGTTAGGGAATACTTAATGGAAGAAAACAAAAAATTGGCCGTACAAACATTTGAAGATGGACTAAACAACGAACGGCTAAAGATATTAGCTAAAGCCCATGGGGGAAATAGTTTAAAACAGTCGATTGCACATGTAGTGTCACATGCGGCTCGAATGGACAACTCTCCCAGGTCATATCAATATAACGAAAAACCTACATTCAATCGTATAGTCTGCCAAACCTGTGGTAAGTCAGGGCATACACAGGACACATGTTATCGAAACATGCAGTCCACTTTTCCGAATAGACAACCCATAAAAAGGGAATACAACATTTTATGCAATTTCTGTGGACGAAATAATCACACGAGAACGAGTGTAGATACAAGATATCTAGGAATGGATCGTCTTTAACAAATTACCAACAAGGTACAACAACGCGTAATCCATTCCGAAATAATCATACAAACTCTGAAAATCGTTTTGGTGAAAATTCTAGGACCACCAATAGACAAAACGATAGACAAAATGTTCACTTTTCTCGGGTGCAAGAGTCGGAAAACGAGGCCAGACGCCAACCAAAATTTATGGAAGACAAACAAAATTTTTCTATTTACAGCATTAGATCTTCGGAAATAGATAACGACCAATTTAATGAAACTCCTACCCAAATTTACCTTGAACCAGCTTATGATTATCCTAACCGTATGACTAATTCCAATAAAGCTATAAATACAAATATAAAAGAAGTTAAACCAAACCCTAATATAATGACTCCGATTCAGACTGCAATTCTGGAAAATAATTCAGCAACTAAGACTGAAAATTCGAAATTTTCAGCAGTATTAAAGACTGATATCCTTAATATTTCAGCTATCCCAATTGATTACCCAGACACTTCAGCAACCAAGACTGAGAACTCAGCAGTAATAAAGACTGAAAATTCGGAAATTTCAGAAAATATACAACCAAAAATCCCTTATATTTCGGCTATCCCAATAGACCCCGACACTTCAGCAACAAAGACTGAAAATTCAGCAGTGTTAAAGACTGAAGACCCAATAGTTGCAATAAAATTCGAAACCCAAGTCAGTTCAGCAGCTAATACTGATGAACAAATCTGTTCAGCAGCAAAGACTGACGGATTAAATGTTTCTGCAGCAGATATAACTGAAGAAATAGTTCAAACAGCAAATAGGACTGGGAACCAAGATGTTCTGACAGCTAATAGGCCTGAAGAACTATACGAATCAGTAAATGAGACTGAGAAACTAAACGATCCTTCAGCAGTGAGTAAGACTGAAAAGGTAGACGTTCCGACAGCAGTTAAAGCTATGGACAATGACAACACTAAGCCGAAAACAATAAATATTTTAAACAACGAAAACAAACACAAACACTTACTCAAACACGAAATAATAAAAAATGAAAATAATAATTTAACTAAAATAGGTATTGTAAAGAGTAACTATATAAATACATTAGAAGTCTTCTTTTACAACAATAAAAATTTATTCCAATGCAAAATACAAAAAAATAAAAGGTTACACCGTCATTTAAATTATTTAAGATCATTTTTCAAGAAGATTTTTGGTAATAATCATCTTTATTCAATCATCATAGTAATAGGCCCAGAAAGGTTTTGGAAACTTTTCCATAAATTTAAGGAAAAGATAAACACATAACAAATGGCCTTTGTTTTATTATTCAATATATATGAAATAATCTAACAATTGTAGGAAATGACGGAAAAAAAAAGTTAATGAGGAGGACGAAAGAAAAAAATTTTAGAGGTAATATGTATTGGAAATTTTGGAATTAATATATATTCGAACGGAAAAGGAAAGAAAGAAAATTTTATTGGTAATATATATATTAGAAATTTTGGAATTAATATATATACGGAAATGAGAATTTTGAAACAATAATATTAATATTATATAATTAATATAATAAGTAATAATGATTTTTGGATAAGAAGAGAAAAGGTTCCAAGGAGAAATATTTAAATTTAGTTAATCTATAATGTAAATAGACTATTTTGGACTATTTTTCTAGTGTTAAGAACTTTTTGATTATTGGAAAAATTTAGTTAATACATAATGTAAATAGATTAGAGAGAGAGAGATCTTTTATTTCGTAATAATATTTTCAAAAAAAAAAAAGTCTGTGACCGCACATTTTACAATTCAGAGATTTGATAAGTTATATCTTACAACTGAAACATTATCTTGGATAAAGCAAAGAAAAATATGTATAATTAATAATTAAAAGAATAAATCGAAGGAAAATACGAAAAAGAAAAACCTTCATTTAAAAAAAAAAATAAAAAAATAAAAAAAAAATAAAACCAATAATAAATAATATAAAATGTAAATATTTACATGAAATTATGACAAATTAAGCAAGAGGCTGGGTTATGAGAGGATTTTCAGAACTTTCACAGCTGATGTTAAAGTTATATACTAGTTTACGAATTCTTTCAGAAATCAATTCAACATCCGCCCTTCCGTGGAGACTTAAGGTTGAATAGTGCCAAGGGAGGTCTAGCATAATTTTCAAAACTTTGTTTTGTGATACCTGTAACTTCTTTAAATGGCACCTTGCAGCGTTACCCCATACTGGACACCCATATAACAGTATAGCTTGGAAAATAACTTTATGAATAATAATCTTATTTTCATTTGTGAGTAAAGACTTGCGATTAATAAAAGGGTAAAGCATCTTAATAGCAATACTCATTTTATTAAGAGTACTTTGAATATGTTGTTTAAATGTGAGTCTTGTATCGAGATGAACTCCGAGATACTTTACGGATTGCTCCCATGCAATCGTGGTACCATTTATTTGCAGCTGACTGCTGGGAAGATAGCAAGCTTTTCTCTTTCGTGTAAAAAAGATGGCTTGTGTCTTCCCAACATTTAGCTTGATTTTCAATTTCATATAATATTTTTCAAGTATCTCGATCGCATGCTTTAGATTTGTCTCAACGTTGAGAGAAAATTCATGCGACGCAAATACTGCAGTGTCGTCAGCGAAGATAGCTGATTCACACTGCGGTAGATTTGGAAAATCCGAAGTGTAGATATTGTACAAAGCTGGACCAAGTACTGAGCCTTGGGGGACGCCACAATCAAAAAATATCAATCTAGAAACATCACAATTGACATGAACCTGAAAACATCTATTGGATAAGAAGCTCTGGACGACCTTACACAAATACAAAGGAAAGTCGAACTGTATCATTTTATATATTATCCCATTGTGCCATACGGAATCAAAAGCTTTTTCAATGTCTAACAATATCATGCCCGTTGATTGACCACGTGAGCGATGGTCTAGAACATGGCTGCAAATTCGTTTCACCTGGTGCGAGGTGCTGTGAAAGCGTCGAAATCCAAATTGGATATCGGGGAAAATATCTTTATCTGAAACAACTTTTAAAATATGTTGTTTCAGGATTTTTTCAAAAACTTTACTTATGTTGCTAAGTAAACTAATTGGCCTGTAACTTTCAGGTTTATCTGGGGCTTTTCCAGCCTTAAGGATAGGTATAACCATTGCTTTTTTCCAACATTGAGGAAAGTATTGACATTTAAGGCATGCATTGATTATAAATGTTAAGTATTTAATTCCAATATGAGGCAATTGTTTTAGATAGGCATTCTTAACTTTGTCTAGTCCTCCTATTTTTCGTGTTTGCAAGCACTTGATTACATTTCTTACGTTTTCTTCTTCTACAAATGCATTTAGAGGAGTTAATTCGTTTGTGGTGTCGAATCTTTCGATTCTGTTACCGACAAGTTCATTAGTTTCAAATTCACCCAAATGCTGAGAGACCAAGTGATTTTTTGAAAAACTTGTTCCAAATAGGTTTGCTTGTTCAAAACCTGTAAAAAAAGTAGTAGAAGAATCCTTCAGAAATGGTATTTTACGGTTTTTATTCTTGATTAACTTCACTACATTCCAGAACGGCTTAGCATTTTTATCCATAACGCTCAGTTTTTTGTTCCATTCTCTATTACGATGGATTTGTATCTGGTCAGTAATGCGCTCATTAAAATGGGAAACCATTGATCGAGAAAAGGGCTGACGGTAATTCTGCCAGTTTCTTCGATGAATGTTTCTCACTTTAATAAGCTCTAAGATATGGATTGGAAGTTTTTTAAAAATATCTTTTTTTACTCTTTTGGGAATACTTTCATCAACCGAAGAAATTATAGCTTGTGTAAAGTTTTGTACAATAAGATCAACATCATCTTTACAAGACACTCTTTCAAGATTTGTAGTACTATTTTGAAGGCTCATTTTAATCTTTGATTTGAATGAATTCCAATTAGTATTCTTCATGTCCAGGAAATATTGAATCTTTCTTTCACCCAACCAAGAAAGGTTACAAAAAACAGGATTATGATCTGAACTGAGAGCACTTAACGAAACGGGTTCTGTTATAAGACCAGGGACATTTGACACAAACAAGTCAAGGACAGAGGGGATGCCACGAGAACCTGCGGGAAAATAAGTTGGACAAGGTGGATAAAAAATATTAATTGGTAGTGCCAATGGAAGGGCAGCCAATATATTGCCCCAAACATTTGCTCTTACACACCCCCAATCTCTATGCCGGCAGTTAAAATCACCATCTAATAGAAATTCACCATCCATTGTGAATAACTTTTTTAAATCTTGCTTGAGCCATTTTCTTTTAATATCTGACGAAGATCCACCAGGGAAATAAACAGAATAGATTTTTACTGTGTTATGGTTTCTTAACTTAATCATTACACCTACATTCTCCACAAGCCTAGTTGGAATTACAGGTAAAAGCGAATGTTGAATTGACTTCCTGATAAGAATCGCCACTCCCCCACCCCTTTGGTCTACTCTATCAATGCGATAGCAGTTAAAGTCAGATGATGGGAGTCTTATATCAAAATTAAGCCAAGTTTCTGTTACTAGAGCAACATCAACTTTATAGCTATTTAAAAAGTTTAAAAAGTCATGAAATTTATTACGTATGCCTTTAGCATTCCAAGTAATTATTTTTATATGTGTATCTGCCATTTTACTTAACATTATTAGTGTATAAAAACTTAGTGGCTAAATGCGCGATCACATTAAATTGTTCTATTTTCGTTTTACAAACTGATAAATTTGAGAATATTTCCATGCACAAGGAATTTAGTTCCTCGATTGTGAAGAGTGGTGAATTGTTGTTGGGTAAATTATTGTTATTGTTTGATGAAGAACCTTTTGATGAAGACCGTGAGTCATTTTCCCATGCATTAATTGTTGGTGGTAAACTTTGAATTTGCGGGCTTGAATTTGGAAAGCTTTTGCTCGGAGCATTGGTCAGTCCCAGTCGTCGCTGTGGCTGTGGAAGCGTAGGAAAATCACTCATAGAGGCAAACGAAATCGGTTTTTGGCAAGCTTGATGATTAGAAATTTGAGTTGATGCAGCGAAATGAGTTCTTGGATGGATCTTGGATCTTCCAGATGATCTTTCTTTTATATCTAAGTATTTAGATCTACTGGTGCATGTGACGTCAGTAGCTTTATGATTGCCGTTGCAGTTGGCACATTTATTTACCAAAGCGTTATTACATTCGCTTGTTTTGTGTGAACCAGCGCAAGTAGCACAATATGTTTTTATGTGACAATTTCTCTCACCATGTCCAAACATTTGACAATTAAAGCATTGTGTCACCTTACCTTTGATTTTCCTTTGGAAGTTCCAGCTCACTTGGGTATGAAAAATTGAGCGATAATTTTTTTTAAGTTCACTTAATTTAATTGTTCCATTTTCAAAGTGAATGAGATAAAAAAAGTCAGTAAATTTATCATGTTTTTTTTCAATTTTTTTAACATCAGAACATTTTAAGCCAAGCGAAATGAGTTCAGCTTTTAGTTCATTAGTTTTTATATCATCCAGTCCATACAAAATAACTTTGAAAGTTTTAGCACTTTTAATATCATGAGAAAAATATTGACAGTTATCCTCTCTTAGTTTTTCTAACACAATATTAAATGATTCAATAGTTCCGAACATTATTTTTATACCAATTGTTAATTTTAAGCTTTTTCATGAGGCTATGCACATATTCTGGTGATTTTTGCAGCACTTTGATTGGTGGCACGTACACTTTTCTGATTATTGGCGAATCAGTTTCGTCCATTTCAGAATTATCTGTATCTGGATGGCATTGTAGGGGAGTGAATTTATTACGGTAGGGGTTTTTACCAAGCCCACTTGTTGGATGCATAGTGGAACGAAGTTTTTTATCCGAGGACAAGCAATTGTCCGCGGTATCAGGCGATCTATCGCGTTTGGGAATGGTTGTAATGAGAACTCGCGACCGAGATGAACACGTCAAACGCAGTCGAAAGCTCCGGGTGAACTGATGTAAATAGATTAATTTTCTAGTATTAAGAACTTTTTGATTATTGTAACCTTTGATGAAAGATTAATTTTGAAAACCATTGTACTGTAATTGAACGAAAATCCAAGTCTTTCTTAATCTAATATATAGTTACTAGAAAATTATTCTCTTCCAGGATAATTTTCTTTCTCGAAGAAGGGTGGGATGTTGTATTCCAGAATACTACCCTTATTAAATTTAACACTGAATCTCCTAACACATCCTTAAAAACTTCACTTAACATATATTACATTCTCACTTAATACATACCATTCATAAACATTCACAATATTACCAGTTACAGCACACTTAATAACCTGCACCTTTTTATTTATTCAAAACATAGTAACTTGGATTTTCGTCCAAATTGATTAATGTGAAAAGTCAGAGAGAACAAGAAAAATAGAAAAATTTCAGTTCCGAACGAGAGGAGTTCGGAAAAAAGTGAAAATAAAATGAAACCAGATGAAAATAATGAAAAGAGTTAAATTTTAAACATTTTAATTAAAACTTTCATATGTAGACAAATTTAAATAAAACCAGAAAAAAGTTAATATGCAGTGAAAATTGGATCTAGTTATCACTAATTCAGTGCGTTGCAACCGGTTTTGTCGGAGTGGTATACAAGAAAGGAGAAAAAATTGGTTAATTAAATTTCGCCAATCTGTAGTGCTCTAAAAAGCCCTACCACCTTTTTCCCCATCCATACATCCTAATCCCAGAAATCCTACATCAAAACATTAAATCCTATCAAAATCCTGAAAAACCAAAACCAAATCAAAATTCGCAATAAACGAATCAAATATTCGTTTATAGCTTTGCATTTGCCCCACGGCATAATCTCTATTCAAAATCCAGAAATACATTTCAATCTGGTAATTTCCCTAGAAAATTAAACAAACCAAATCCATGGCAAATCACACCAGATGTTCGAATTTGCCACAAGCAAACAATACCCAAATACCATTTCAAATCCTCACATGCAAATAGATTGATGAAGATTCAGAAAACTGAATCTTATCTAAAACAAACATTGAGCATCGCACGAAATGTATTGAAAATCGAGATTGTTGCACGAAAATGTGTATCTTTGGGATACAATTTTCGATTCCTTTTCCTTTATAAAGGAATAGTATATTGATCTCCGGGCCGCAGTTAATTTTCGTCCGTTGTCCCTGAAGGAAAATATCCTGGAGAAGGGCGAAGTTCAAATTAAAAATAAATAAAATACTAAAAGGAAAAACGAGCCTTCTTTTTCATTTTACTGGTGAGTAAAGCATAGGTACACCCTCAAAGAGAATACTTCTGAAGATCTGGAGTATAACCTGGCCACCACGGAAACCAGCGGACTTGCGAAGACTGAGGCCAAACCAAAAGGACGTTACTCTTCTCTCTGGATCAGAGGAAGCACGGTTAACGACCCCTTGTAGGACAAGATTTCAGGAGCGGTCTGTTTTAAGAGATCGCCTTGTCCTTTTAAGGATCAGGAGACTCGCGTCCTGAAACTAACCCCTACTAAACACAACAAAAAATTTTGGTGGCAGCGCGTGGGATACCCAAAATCCCCTACCACAGAAGACTCGGGGATTATCCAACAATCCCCTACCAAAGAGAACACTGGAAAAATTATCCACGAAGGACGTCCCGATAATGCAGAATTTCAAAATCCTCTATAACTGATTCCTGAAGACATCAAAGACACGCACTCCAGGCGCTTGAAGGAAGACATTTAAAACTGGTGGGATAATACTGGCGATATCCCCTAACAACAAAAACAGTGAAGCAAAATTTCTTTTAAAGCGTATTCCGGGGCTAACACCGGAACAGTAACATTAAAACCTTTTTTTTTTTTTTAATTTTTAAAGCGTATTCCGGGGCTGACACCGGAAAGGTATTGAAATTTAAAAGCGTTGCCTGGGGCTTGGATACCGGCAAAGTAGATAAAATCAAAGTGCTACGAAAACTGCCACGAGTTCCGTGGAAAAGAGGAAACATCTTTTTCCTTATACACCAGCACAACATAATCATCAGGAAATTTGCTGCTAGATCCTGACGATAGTGATTAGGACCAGAGAAGAATAAAATAATACATCCAGTAGAGCGAACCCCAGTCAGCAGAAAAACCGATTCCTGTCGCAGCTACAACAACCATAGGTAAAAGAAAATTTTTATTATTAAAGTGAAAAGTGAAACAAAAAGTGAACTAAATTTGATAATTAAAATAAAGATAAAATTCATTTAAGTTTGTCATTTTTTGCATAGTAATCGGCCTCCAAAATAAATAAACTTTTTTTTATTTTAAATTTGCGAAATCATTAACTAAAGGAGACGCCAAGAATAATGTTCAAATACTTTTTTCAAAATTGTTCTTTTCACGTGAGGATCAAGAAAAACCCTCTAAAATTTGATTTTTTCTTTTAAATGCAATTAGTTTATATATTTTTTCCTCTCCTAATGGGAATATCCATATAAGTGCCCAGAAGGGATAAAATTATAGTGAAGCAATCAAGGGAACTATAGAAAATATGTTCACCTTTATAGACGAAATTTAAATAAACGTACACTAAAATTTATCAAAAATTTTACACATATTTCAATTTACAGAGGCAAAATTTAAATTAAACAAACATAAAAATTTTCATAAAATTGGTACGAATACATTTTTCTTAATAAACGTATATTTTTAAACGCATATCTTTAACAATTTTCTAAACATTTTACACATATATATATATATATATATATACATATACACATTTGCGTTTCGGAACTATTTCAACTTCTTTGGGGAAGATTTTCTATTGTTTCTGAGTGATAGCTGAAGGAAAACGGAAAGTTAAAGTCCTTTGCATTTAACTTTGACGTTGTTTTGGACTTTTTGTGTGTTGATTTTCTTTTTACGTTCCTGCGGAAAAACCTATTTCAGGGTCCTTTTCTCTTTTTGCCCGTGACACTTTAGGCCTTGCTCCCCTCGAACGAGAGGAAAATTGTTTCTCTCACAATTAGGAGTAAAATACACTTTACCCAATAGGATCTAACTAACTAAGTTGGAGAATATATTATTCTTGTTGTTTTCGTCTTTTCTCTTGGTTATCGTATCACGATAAAATGAAAATTACATCTCTTTGTTCTCTACCCCTTTTCACCATCATTTGGGAAGGTCTGTTTCACAAATATGTCGTGAGCGACAAAAATAAACCGGGTACGCGTTCGCAGAGACCTGAGCCCGAGCTCATACAAAATCGCGAGGACGAAATATCGGAAACCGTACGTATGGAAACACGCGAACAGAGTTCTAGAATGAACCTACCAATAGGATTAAGTGACATACTGGGACTCGTGCCGGTATTTAACGGTAATCCTGATGAATTAGAGGGTTTCGTCTCTTGTGGAGACATTTTGTTCTCACAAGCACAAGAAGACAACCAGAAATCCTTTATTCTAAGGGTAGTAAAGACCAGATTACAGGGACCGGCGCGAGACTGCATCAAACATAAAATTATTTCTACATGGGAAGATTTGGTATCTGAATTGGAGGGAGAATTTAAAGCTCTAATCTCTAGGTCTGCTGCTCAAAATAATTTGGTGGCAACAAAACAGGATAGCAAGGAGGGTGTGAAGGAATTTTCAAATAGACTCACACACCACCTGCATGAATTGGACAGCGCCACATACGCTAGTTCATCTGATCCGGCAGTCAGAACTTATATTCTGGCTGAAAATCAAAGACTCGCTTTAAATACGTTTGAGGATGGGATACGAAATTCCAGCCTCAAAATCTTAGTAAAAGCACATAGGGCTTCAAATCTCAAAGCGGCCATTAGCTACACTTTGGAACAATCTTAAAGATTGAACAGCGATAACTCAATGCAAACTTCCACTAACAATTTTAGGAGAAACCAACTAATTGTTTGCCAATCATGCAACAAGAGGGGACATACTTCTGCGACTTGTTATCGCAACACAAATTTTCCAAATTTCGTCCCCCAACGCATTAAGACAGAGGTTGAACGTCTCCAATGCACATACTGTCGGAAGTATAATCACACTCAGGCAGAGTGCAGAACCAGGTTAGCTCATATGCAAAACCAGGACCAACCTTCAACGAGTCGAAATCCTTTCAGAACTCAGCCCAATCAATCTCAAAATAGGACAATAACAAACTCGCCCCGCATTGAAAATCGAAATACCCGACAAAATCAAAATATTAACAGGGTATCCAATTCACAACAGGGAAACGAACTCACTCGGGCAGCGAGCAACGGCAATCCTTCTCGAGTGCAGACAATCGCCGATATACACCCCATCCCGATGTAAATTTTGAAATGCGCGTATTTTTCTGCCCTGAATTTAAGGAGCCAGTTATACGTGTAAAATTTAATCCATCGGATCAAAAATACTCCACTTTCCTCATTGACACAGGCGCCGACATCAGTCTTATCAAATTAGACAACTTATATATTGAACGATCTGTAGATAATTCAGACTCAGTGACTATATCCACCATTGCTGGGAAAACGGTCAGCACATGCGGAAAGGTATTGGGGGAATTCGAATTCAGAACTGATAAGCACTCCATACCCTTTAAGCATAACCTTTTTGTAGTGGGAAGCAATGTAGAATTTCAACACGATGGCATACTGGGAAGCGATTTCCTTACGAAGCACCAGTGCCACATTAACTTTGAAAAGGGATTCCTTAAATTCGCTGTGAAGAAGAGAACCATGGTAGAACTCGAGCAGCCTTTAGGGAACAAAAATGAGGTCAAGGAAAATATTCAGAATGCCACGCCTTACGAGGTATCTTCCACGGAAAATACAGGCATTCATGAAAAATTGGATAACACCGTTCGTGAGTCAACATCCGAATCCGTTTGTCTACGGGCCGGATCTGATGCTGTGACAAACACAACGAAACCAACCAGCCTTGAATCTTCCTCTCCCCATTTAAATAAAGTTTGTGGTAACAGAAAAGTTAAGGAAACTGCCGAAAAACTGAGTTCAGGAAAACATGAACCTGAAACTCCAATATCCCCAGTAAATTTAAAACGAAATGCCAAAATCGATCTCATAAAATTGCATTCACGATCTCAACAAATAATGGAGATTCCATTTAAAGGAAAACTCAGTCAAGGACTGATTATAAAAAAATCCGAGATCATGCCAGGGATATATCTGGGTAATAGTTTGACAACACCACAGGACAACAAAATAAAGGTACTATTAATGAACACATTAGACACCGATCAGGAAATAAGCACCAACGATATAGAAGTCGGATGGGAAGATCTGGATGACTACAATGTGTTAAGGGCGGACGAAACCCAAAATCTTCTAAAAAATAGGCTTGAACGGCTAGAATCACTCCTAGAGTTGCGCCATTGTAACCAGGAGGAAAGGAAATCTATCCTGAATATCTGTCGCACTTATAATAACCTATTTCTTCTCGAGGGTGACTACCTCACATATACTAACGCCATAGAGCATCAGATCATCACGGAAGAAGGTAAGCCACCTCTTTATATAAAACCGTATCGCCTACCAGATAGCTCCAAGCAAGAAATTCACAAACAGGTGAATGAAATGCTTCAGGACGAAGTAGTACAACAAAGTTTCAGTCCTTGGAATTCCCCTCTCTTACTAGTACCCAAGAAGGCAGGACCTGATGGGACAAAACGGTGGAGAGTGGTTGTCGACTTTAGAGCCTTAAATAAAATAACAGTCGGAGATGCATATCCATTGCCCAATATTACTGATATTTTGGACCAGCTAGGAAAAGCTAAATATTTTAGCACTTTAGACTTAGCAAATGGTTTCCACCAAATACGCATGGACAATAGAGACAAGGCAAAAACAGCGTTTAGCACACCCTTCGGACATTACGAATATAATCGAATGCCCTTCGGACTTAAAAACGCACCCGCCACATTCCAAAGGCTTATGAATAATGTACTCATGGGTCTCCAAGGAATAGAATGTTTCGTCTATGTAGATGATATTGTAATTTACGGATACGATCTGAACGATCACAATTCCCGACTTACCAGAGTTTTCGAGCGATTACAAAGCCACAATCTGAAAATACAACCAGAAAAGTGTCACTTCATAAGGAAAGAGCTCACCTACTTGGGGCATGTTATTTCAAAGGAAGGTATAAAACCAGATCCAGAAAAAACTAAAGCGGTAAAAACGTTTCCAACGCCCAAGAAACAAAAAGACGTAAAATCTTTTCTCGGTTTTGTAGGCTACTATAGAAAATTTATCCCTAATTTCGCCGAACTGGCAAAACCTTTAAGCAAATTACTTAGGAAGAATGTTCCATTTCATTGGGATGCCTTTTGTGACGAGGCGTTCACAACTCTAAAAAGAAAGGTTATTACCCCACCAATACTGGCTTATCCAGACTTTAACCGGGAGTTTATAATAACCACGGATGCTAGCAATGTTGCGTTAGGAGCAGTCCTATCTCAAGGTACAATAGGACAAGATAAACCTATTGCTTTCACAACGTCTGAAAAGGAATTACTAGCAATCGTTTTTGCATTAGCACAGTTCCGACCATATGTCTACGGACGAAAGTTCACAATAGTAACTGACCATAGCTCTCTACAGTGGCTTATAGGACGAAAGGATCCTACATCCAGACTTATGCGATGGAGAATTCTACTCGAAGAGTATGAGTACACAATCGTCCATAGAAAAGGAAAGCAAAATGCAAATGCTGATGCTCTCAGCCGTATAACAATGACTACCCCAGTCGATCCCATCAAAAATAATATTCTCGTCACCACACCAAGTAAAGCCAAACTCGAAGAAGATGTGGCTGCACAATCATACAAAGATACTACCAATCTTGTATGGCAAGAACAAACAGGGTCCATCTATACCAAGAAGAAACTTGGACTACGTATTATAATCCTCCCATTGATAGACTCTGCTGAGGAAGAAAACCTGGCAGGAAGAATCCCAAACTTCACCAAGCCAGACGTAGGTAAAATTACGTTTCATGAGCAAGATGGGTTATGCGCCATCACATTGCCATTGCCTTTCAGAAACCTAAGCGACCAGGAAACCGCTAAGAGTTCCTTTATTGATCTGAAGAAGATTTGCGAAGACTGGAATTTCAATTCCATTGGAATTTTAGTGCCCTTCATAGAAAACGAATCAAAAGTAACACTCAATAACTTGCTAAAAGAAACTTTTGCTCACCTCAACGTGACAATGTACGTTTTCTCCAATAAAAAGAAGCTTCTAACAGATCCTAACGAAATACAGAAGTTACTCGCGGAATACCATAACTCACCTTTCGGAGGACACCAAGGAGCCACCCGAACAATCAAAAGATTGAAACAAAAATATTACTGGCGCACAATGACCGCTGACGTTGCGGCGTATATTAGAAAATGTGCCTCCTGCCAGATAAACAAAAGTGGAAGGAATCCTAGAATTCCTATGAAGATAACCACAACAAGCTCCAAACCTTTTGAAAGAGTTGCTTTAGATATAGTAGGACCATTACCAGTCAGCTATAATGGAAATAAATACCTACTAACGTTTCAAGACGATTTGACTAAATTCTCAGGAGCTTACGCACTGGCCAGCGCCGAAACCAAGGACGTGGCCAGGACTTTCGTTGAAAACATCGTCTGCCAGCACGGCATACCATCTTCTCTATTAACTGACCGAGGTGCAAATTTTCTCAGCGCACTTTTTAAGGACATTTGTTCCTTACTTAAAATGAGAAAACTAAACACAGCACCCTATCATCCACAAACGAATGGAGCACTAGAACGGAGCCATAGAACTCTGGTGGAATACCTCCGCCACTATGTAAACCAGGATCCTCTCACCTGGGACACCTGGATACCGTACGCAATGTTTGTGTATAATACTACACCCCACAGTAATACAGGCTACACGCCGCATGAATTACTATATGGTTTCCCAGCCGAAATACCCAGTTCTCTCAGACAAAACCCCGAAAGCTCTTATAACTACGACCATTACGCAAATGAATTAAAAATGCGATTACAACATGGTTATCGTACAGCTAAGGGAATACTGATAGAGAAAAAACAAAAATCTAAGGCATACTACGACCAAAAAGTAGGCCGTAAGAAATTTAATGTTGGCGACAAGGTTTTATTAAAGAATCACTCAAGACCTAACAAATTAACCTCCCTGTGGAAAGGCCCCTACGAAATTGTCAAGATCCTATCCGAAGAAAATTCAATCCTCAAAATAGGGAAAGGTACCCGAATAGTCCACAACAACAATATAAAACCATTTGTGGATTAGGCAATCACGAATGAGAAACTCCCAAAAGAAAAAAATAAAAGTTGAGGGAAGGCAAATGTATATATGTATAGACAACCTTACAAAAAAAAAGAAATAAATAAATGCATATACGTGTATTAACCCAAAAAAAAATCATAAAATAACACTACCAAAATACCACGATAATGTATTTAAAATTTGCCTCAACATTTTCCTTTTCAAATACTTGTAAACAAATAACAAATAACTTTGTAAATATTGTACAAACATTTTAAATAACCAAAATAAACAAACAAAACAAAAAAAAAATTTTTTTTTATGAAGACAAATAGTAACTCACTTAATAAAATAAGTTTATAAATATCAGACAATATGACAGACTTAATTGAAAAAATTTTTGTAATAATAAATAATCTTAAGTTATAAAAGGAAAAACGCAATATATATATACGAAGAAAAAAAAAAACCAAAATACAAAAACGAAACTTACGAAACAATGTTAAAATAAGAATTTTTAATATTTATATAAGTACAAAACAGTTTTTAACTAAGCCATACTAAGAAAGTAAGAACATTTTTGTATAACTCAAAACAAAGAAAGAAAGTTGTAGAATTTAATTGTACGTTCAAATTCATGAAAAAAAATTATATATATAAATAAACGCACGACAAATAAGGACAATGAAAAGTCCTCAAAAAAAAAAAGAGATAAAATATGTAAATAATAAAAATTTCTTGTAATACACCAAAACAAGAAAAAAAAAAACCCAAAAGTTACAATACGAAATAATGTTAAAATAATGAATTCAAATACTTATATAATTATAAAACAGTATACAATTAAAACGTATACTCAGAAAATAAGAAAATATTTAGAATCAAATGTTTCCTTCTAATACAATATTTAACCAACATGAAAAAAAAACAACTTATACGAAATTTTAAACCAAATGTCTATTGTACATACAACCAAAACCGAACTAAACGAATATACCCGTAACTCAAAATAAAATAAAATCAAATAAAAACTTTATTTTTGGATAACCAACAACTACTATTAAGCACATTTATACTAAGAAAATTCAAACCTAAAAAACCAAATTATATTTGTACAAAATTTCAAAAGAAAATATTCTAATTATATAAATAACCATCGTGGAAACTTCGATACACGAATACATTCATAATAAGAAAGAAACAAACTACAAAAATTACACATTTATAATAAATATTGTATACATAAAGCTACTATGTTAGAAAATATCAGGCCTATACAACGGAATCACGATACTATCATCCTTTATCCTCAACCACACCATTTTCCAGAAAATTAATCTCATAAAGATCAATTTTCTTTTTTTCAAGGAGGGGAGGATGTAGTGCTCTAAAAAGCCCTACCACCTTTTTCCCCATCCATACATCCTAATCCCAGAAATCCTACATCAAAACATTAAATCCTATCAAAATCCTGAAAAACCAAAACCAAATCAAAATTCGCAATAAACGAATCAAATATTCGTTTATAGCTTTGCATTTGCCCCACGGCATAATCTCTATTCAAAATCCAGAAATACATTTCAATCTGGTAATTTCCCTAGAAAATTAAACAAACCAAATCCATGGCAAATCACACCAGATGTTCGAATTTGCCACAAGCAAACAATACCCAAATACCATTTCAAATCCTCACATGCAAATAGATTGATGAAGATTCAGAAAACTGAATCTTATCTAAAACAAACATTGAGCATCGCACGAAATGTATTGAAAATCGAGATTGTTGCACGAAAATGTGTATCTTTGGGATACAATTTTCGATTCCTTTTCCTTTATAAAGGAATAGTATATTGATCTCCGGGCCGCAGTTAATTATCGTCCGTTGTCCCTGAAGGAAAATATCCTGGAGAAGGGCGAAGTTCAAATTAAAAATAAATAAAATACTAAAAGGAAAAACGAGCCTTCTTTTTCATTTTACTGGTGAGTAAAGCATAGGTACACCCTCAAAGAGAATACTTCTGAAGATCTGGAGTATAACCTGGCCACCACGGAAACCAGCGGACTTGCGAAGACTGAGGCCAAACCAAAAGGACGTTACTCTTCCCTCTGGATCAGAGGAAGCACGGTTAACGACCCCTTGTAGGACAAGATTTCAGGAGCGGTCTGTTTTAAGAGATCGCCTTGTCCTTTTAAGGATCAGGAGACTCGCGTCCTGAAACTAACCCCTACTAAACACAACAAATCTATAAAAGGACTAGTGAATATAGAAAATATTAATAAATCTTCGCTGGGAGAAGAATCGAAATAAAGAATAGTGAATAAAGAAAAGAATAAAGTTAAATTATTCAATTCGAAAAGAAGAGTAAAAGAAGGAGTTTTAATAAATCGAATAAAAATAAAAGGTCCCCGCTCTTCCCTCAACCGAGGAAGCACGGCGCCGGACGTCAACAAATGCATTTAGGATACCACAAACAATATGGGTTGTTTATGGTATCGCCAGGAAGCCTATGGAGCAACGGCGTTGTTGCTTGCACTTGGTGCGAGTTAGGAAAATTGGCTTCAGCGTCGATTTCGCTAATTGAATGCAGTTACATGGTATTTTATTGCTGGGAGAAAAAGGTCGCCGGCCAATGTGTACGTTAAAAGATTTATCATACACATGGCGAAGCTGAAAAATAGACAGTGCTATGTTTATGGTCCCTAGTGAAGGTTACATACTATGTAATCCGAATCCTTTGTTATATGGAATTCATCTAGGGGGATTTGCTTGGCATCGAAGGTGCCAAATTGGTTTGGAATTCCTGCTATGCGAAGAGATGCATGAAAGGTAAGTTTTCTTTTACAGGGACTTTTAGGTTCAAGATTTGATCTATTTAATGCGTGAAGCATTTAAGATGCTAATGCGATTGCATTAGTGAAGTATGAGATTGGGTGGAAGTTATGGTGAGTTTTTCAGGTAAGCGAATCGTGGGGTTTGGCGGAACCGCCACACATCAATATATTCGAAAACGGTCGTTTCGTTGTCATTGTCTACACCACTGTGTCTCGGTTGGCTTCGTTACCAAAGACTTTCGTAGGGTGTGTAGTATTATGAATTGTGGGGTTGTAACAAAATTCAGAATATGGTATTATTATTATTATTATTATTATTATTTATTACAATGCAAGTCAATTACATGGTAACTTAAAACTAATAGCACTAGCGACTAAGGCTTTCGGCTAGAGAATATGGTATTCGTTTATGTCAATCTTTCATTTGGTGTAGCACATTTCCTGTCGATTTTAGATATTCGAGCAATCGACAATGACCCTTTGGCGGTTCTTGTTTAATTAATTTTTCGTCGAATGTTGTTGTCGTGTTACGCCGAACACTGTCTCCGCCGAGGAAAAATACACACACTGAGTGAACACGGTTACAAATGAAACGGAGAGATATAGTGCTTGTTTATTCCAGTAAGACAACTTATTTTCACACTTCAGATTAGCACCAATGACATTCTATGCGCAATTAATATGTTAGTTGGACGTTTCGACAGCGTTAATAGATATATGTTATTGAGTTCATCTTTCACTTAAGGTGATCACATATGTATTCTCATTGCCGAGTCCCCTGGGTTAGATTGTAATTACATATTTCGGAACGTTTGCGCGATACAAAAGGTTATCTTTACGCAACACTGAACAACTTTGGACAACACTATAACAGAACTCGATCTTAATATCAACGTAAGTTTGAATTGACAATGGTATAACAAGACTCGATATTAATACCAACGCAAGTTTGAATTGACAAATTACACCTCCTCGATTGTGTTCTCCATGAGGATACTACTCCAAGACTGACTAACTAAAGATCTCATTCCCCAACCGTAAGGGAAATTCCCCCAACGTATCTGTAAAGGAAAGTTTTTCATCGTAATCATCATTGTCATTATTTTTTCCGACTTGGTTATCGGAAACGTGTTCCTCTGTCTTACGATCGGTGGTGCCGCCGCTTATTCTCCGATCTTTTTTTATGCATTGTTTGTTTCTCCCATCTGGCCTGAGAACACGGGTTCTCATGCTATTTAGATGGGTACAAAGGGACTATGGAATGGTAATGCTTTGTTTGCATGTCCGACTCATAAACATCTATCCGGGTGGTGTTAAGATGTTTATTGTTGCATGACTGTTGGTCGGCAGCGAAACGATATGCTTGGTTTGCATAAGTGCGCCTTTAGCGTTTGGGTCATGCAAGGGATTTAGGTGCTAATTGCTATTAGCTACCAGAGTAGACATACGTTGTTCGGTTTATTTACTGACAATGGTGTTTGGAAGCATTGCGTTGATGCTTAGAATGGGTGCTTGACTTACATGCGATGCTTTCTTACATGGCGCATTAGCTTAGATCCGATGCCTTGCTGCATTTGGCGCATTTGTTTGGATACGATGCAGTTCTGCGTTGATGGATGCGTTGCATGTCCTATTACCTTTTATTTCAGGTGTGTCTAATGACTATTGGGACGCGTGTCTGTGGGCACGTGTACTGGAAAAGGTGAGTATTTTCCTTGGCGGAAAAGATACCTCAACTATAGCGGGTTGTGTGGTTCGTAGAACCGCCACAACCTCTCTTCACCTCTCCCGCTTGTGGGTAAGCTAAACTTGTTGTAATATGTTTTATTCCCAATAGGTCACAAAAGTCCTTAAAGAATTCGTTACACAATTCTAACCCGTCGTCCGAAAGAATAAGTTTTGGCATACCGAATTTCATTATCTACTCCTCAATGAGAGCTCGGGCTACAAATTGGCTTTCTTTATTCGTTAGTGGAACAAAGTAAATGTAATTTGACAGGTGGTCTTGTATGATCAATCCGAATTTATAACCTTCTACTGTCTCTTGAAATGACCGTATAACGTCAGTCATGTTTTCTCTAGAGCCCTATTTCATTGGACTTTTTCAGTATGACGCTGGAAACAATTCCTCATAAACTTTTCAATATCTTCTTGCATTCCCTTCGATCTATATTTCATTCTTATCTTCCCATACGTTGCATTTTGACATTCGTGGTATTCCTCCATAATATTCTGTTATCCTTGTTAATATTCTGTCTGGGTCAATTACTTCTTGTTTATTCTCTGAAGATTGTTCTTTGATACCTGCTTTCTCATCGCCGGTAGCAGATTCGACTGCAACATTATGATAGCACCATTGCTAGTGTTGTATTGACTTAAGTTTAAACACAGTCGGCTGGCTCTCAGTGGGTCCACAAACCTTAATGACAGCAGTAGACTGTAAATTTAAATAATTACACTTCCAGCGCTAGCTGTTAGAATAGAGTACCTAAAAGGAAACCTGTGGGGAGGAAGTATGGCACCGGCATGGGTGCGAGTTCTACTTCGTCCCACTAACACTCCCCTATACTTGGTACCAAAAAAAAAAAAAAAACGACTGATCGCCGAGGAAACAGCATACATCAATCACTGGTGAGAATGAAACACTGGGAGTCACGTTATAAGGTTCCTTTTATTTTCAAAACACAAAACAATTAAAATACTTCACACGTTCTAATCCCGAAAATTGATGTATAAAATTGGTCTTCCACATTTCCGTATTATTGAATCTTTTGATACCTCTTCAATTTCCCGGACTCGGTGTCGCATATCCTTGGGCACATTCACTTTTTACTATATTTCAATTTCGACCGTGAAAAGAACTGACACTTCCAAATCAACACAACGCAACACTTGTCTTGCCTTTCTCAAGTTATGGATCACGAAAAGGAGGACAATCTGGTTCGGGACATAGAATAAGGACTCTGGGACTGATGCGCCCCGTGGCGCCACGGGGAGCAGAAGAAAAGAAAACCGACCAGCGTGTCTGGGTGTTAAAATACGACTCCAAAGGTATATTATTATAAACATATAACGCATCTCCGTGGTTTGCGGAGTGCGGGAGATAAACCTACCGTCACGAGCGGTGGTTGGGATGAGACTCAGCGATCGTCATCTCAAGAAGAGATGATTTCGCTAAGGAAAAAAAAGGAAGAGAGAGAAAAACTTTTCTCTTAAGGGTGTAACCACTAAGAAAATGCGATCTTTTTTGTGCAGTGGTATATGTGCGCGATCGAACAGATTCGATGTAATTGCACGTGTTCGAAAGCAGTGGAACGACGAAACAGGCAGGCGGCAAGGACAATAGGGAAAAATGACCAAACGCGCCGTTGGTAATGCGGGTCATTGTTTACTACGCTATTTTCGACGTTAGGAGAAAAAGGTGCTAAAAGCAAATTGGATGTTTATGGCATCTCTATCTGCAGTAGAAACCGGGTTCATATTTGCATTAGGAAATACTGGAGAATTTGGTTTCAGTGTCTATTGCGCTAATTATATGCAGCTGCTTGGGTTGTTTGTTGATAAGACAAACCAAAAAGGTTGCCAGGCAATGTGTATGAAAACGTATATGACGCGGCTGAGAAAATATACGGCGCGATATTTATGGTCCCTGTCATGACGGTTACATTGAATGCAATCCGAATTATTTTGCTTACAGGAATTCATCTAAGGGAATTTGACTGGCGACATAGATGCCGAAATTGATTGGAAATTCCTGGTAAGTTAATAAAGAAATCTTAAGGAGCAATGGTATGCGAAGAGAATGCATGAAGGTAAGTTTTCTTTACAGGGACTTAAAGATCATAGATTTGATCTCTTAAATGCGTGCAGCATTTCTAGGTACTAATACTGTTGCATTAGCAAACTTAAAGGAGTTGGGTAGTAGTTATGGGGGATTTTCCGGTAAGTAGACCGTAGGGTTTGGCGGAACCGCTACAAACCCGCCGGCACCCAAAATGTAGTAGAACGTGGTATCTATTTACTCTTCTTTTCTCTCTCGAGGCGTCTGTTACCGCCGGTGGTGGGAACATCCCTTTTATAAACTTGAACCAAAAGAGGAATATGCTTCAAGCACGCCTTACCACTGGTGGGGGGAAGTGCTCTGGGGTACCTGTAAAACAAGAAAAGGAGCGGATTGAAAGAAACAACTTTCCTCTGAAAACAGGCCAGATATTTTCTATTCCTAACATATGTTTAATTACAGGAAATGAGATTGGCCAGAGGCCGATTTTGCAAGACAAAGGCAAATGTGCTTTTCATCTTGTCTCTGGTTTCTAGTAATCTTGCGACAACCAGAATCACCCACATACGGGAGGATGTTGGGCTCGGTCTGAAATTATCTGAAAAACAAAAGGAAAAAATAAAAGAGGATTCCAACTCAACGATTTACAAATTGTCCTCTCTTTATATACTGTTTACATACAGCGAGCAGTTGCTGTATGTGCTGTATATATCACGTCAGTAGCGTCTTCCCAGGAATCGAGTACTTAGTGCTGGTGTGATTAGTGTTCAAGCAATCCTTCCTGAAAACCGAAACGATTTTATTTTAAATGCAGCGTCTTCCTGGGAATTGGTTGCTGTTGCCGTCGGCGCCATCCCAGGAGTCGAGCAATTAGTGATTGATCGGAGTGCTTGCCTGGGAATCGCATGACGTTTCGGGACGACGACTCTTCTGGACATGGAGTCACGCGCCGCTAAAGGCTAGGCGCGATATTCTCTGTCATTATATCGTTGTCGTTGACATGTCCTTTTTCCTTGCCGGTTTTCACAATGTACGGCTAAAGTCATCTGCAACTTCGTTTTCTTCACCCTTCTTATAGGAAATAAATTTGTCAAATTCTTCGAGTTTGAAACTCCATCACACAAGCCTACTGCCACGATCCTAAACATCGAATAACCAAGTTAATAGTCTGTGATCTGTCCGAACGGCAAATTTGATTCCATGGATAAATGGACGAAATTGCTTCGTGGCCTACACCATGGTCAAACAATCACTTTATGTTGTACTACAGTTGACTTCTGCCTTATTGAGTGTCCATATAACAAAGTATATTTTGGTAGATCCTTACCATTATGTTCTTGATTCCAGACAGCAGCTACTTCGCGATTGGACATGCCTGTTGTGATTATGAAAGTATTGTAGGCTTGTAATGCTTTTCTTCAACGTTTCAAATTATTGTTGTTGTTCCATCATCATCATCATCACCCTCATCATCATCGTCATCATCATCATCATCATCGGCACCACTACCGGGATCCGGTCTTGGCCTTATTTAGCAAGTCTCTCTACCGGTATCTGGTCCTTATCCGAGACTTGTTAAATTGTCCATAATAATTTGTTTTTCCGGGCAAGGTTATTAGCCTTGAGCCAACCTTTCTTAGGATGTCGCTGCATACATTCGTTCACTACTTGGAGGGAGCCGGTGCATGTCAACATGGATTGAACAGGGACAAGGATCGTCCTGGCCTTCGCCGGGTTGAAAGCAGAGACTTGACACTGTATGTTCGCTCCCATCCCCCGTTGTTGTTCCATAATCCATCTAAATACTACAGCGTCCCTTAAAAGCGTATGCAACGGTTCTCCATTCACACAAGGAGGGGGTGTTGCACATTTAATTAAAACAAGTCCTCAACATCGGGTTTTGCACAGCAAAAACGTGTACCACTTCCAATTGTTGAAAGCTTGCATAATAGATATTCACGTTATCAGTCAGAGGCATTTATATGTGGTTTACAGTATGGTCCTCAAACTCTTCGGGGCACACAGTTCATCAATGAATTAATTACCATTTTACATTGTCTTAGGTTGCAATTGGAAGGCAACTATTTCCTTATAGCAGGCGATATAAATTCTAAACATGCTATATGGTACTGTTACCGAATTAAAACACCCCCCCCCCCCCCCCCCCCTCAAATCTTTAAACGGATTTAGCACATTAATATGTTGACCTGAGAAGGCAACATTATTTGATATCCCACATGAGATTTCCTATCGAAAATAAAAAAAAACTCATGCCTGGTTAGCAACAGCAAAGCGCGGCTTGGGTTCTCACAAATTCCTTTTGTCCTTTTTTCCCCACGCCGATTACATCCCAAGCCCAGCGAGGTCCTTTGACCTTGCTAGACACGGCTATTCGCTGGGGATCAAAAACCCAGAGTCCGGTGAAAAGTATGAGAAATATACTTTTCAACCCATCCCATTTCCCCTTCTCGGAGTGCATTTTTGGTTCTGTACTCTGAGAGCAATTCAAACATGAAACGGGGTCATGCGGTCACCTTCTTTGTTTCGCTTTCGTTGCAAGCGAAAGCAAATCAACCCTGAAATCGCCAAGCTCTCCGTTGCAGTCTTCCCATTCTCCATAAACTCATTGACTGTTAGGTAAATTCGCAAGAGTTTATTCACCTTAATGGGCGGGGAAATGGGAGAATGAAGATGAGTGTGCGATTACGAATGGGTGATCGCGGGAGGAGTACCTGTTGCTTGGGTAGGTGTGCATGCTGAGTGTCCGTAAGTAAGCTGCCGAGGAGAGTCGAATAATATCCGTCAGAGTCAGTGGTTGTCGTCGAAGTACAACAGGAGTTAAATGTAAAAGAAAAAAGTAAACTGAGTGTTAAATTAATTAAATATTTCTGTTACATTACAAGAATGGAACTATAAAATAAGAACAGAAGTTAAATGAAAAATAAAGAACCAACAAATTACCAAACGTGTTTTTAATTCAAAACCGAGTCCAGTCCAAACCGAGGTAGTGTCCGGTAAGCAGCAAATTTTTCCACGATACCTTCCATAGACGAAGGCCACACAAGGAGCGCAACAGGCAGCCGCTCTACATCGTCACCACGAACTCCATACGCTGCAGCTAGAGGCCACAAAGGATGTCCACGTGAGTACCCGCAGCAAATATATATATATATATTTACAATTATATCGAGTACAGAAAAAGTGTTACCCAACAAATTGTTACAGTACAACCTGAACTCCAATACGAGAGGTAATACTTTGTTCGAAGGGTGGCAAGCAAATACCATCGAACACAGGTTAAAAAGTTACACCAGTAGCACGCCTTCAAGATGGGACTCTTTCTTGGACCTTCCAGTGCCTAAGTCGTTATTTGACTATTTAATACAAATGCTAATATTCGAAATTGTCGTTCGAAAGAGATGTTCCTCTTCATTCGCTTAACCACTGCGGAAACTGTTCCATTTGTCTTATTCTACTGGGCGTTTCCCAAATAGATGGAAGTCAGCGAACATTCAGCCAATTCCCAAAAAGGGTGACAAATCATCCCTTTCCTCCTATCGACCCGTAGCACTAACGTCTATTCTCTCCAAGGTAATGGAATCACTTATCAACCGTCAACTTTCAAAATATCTGGAATCAAATGACCGCTAATATGGCTTTCGTAGCAACAAGTCCACAGGAGATCTGATGGCGTACCTTACCGAAAAGTGGAGCCATTCCATCCACTACCTCGGTGAAAGCAAGGTAGTCTCATTGGATATTTCAACAGCCTTCGACAGAGTTTGGCATCCAGCCCTTTTGTCTAAATTGCGTTCATATGGAGTGGAGAATTCCTTGATCCAATGGATAAGAGACTGTGGGGAGCAAAGTCAGTGTGCCGGCACTGGCGCTGGGTTCTACTTCGACCCCACTAACCGTTTGATAACACTCACCGTTCCCTGATTGTTCCATCGAAAGCCGTTTGCAGAAAACCAATCACCTGGACAAATAAAACACTAGTGTATGTTGTTCGAAATTAGTTCTTTAATGTTATTGGTCAGCAGCAAAGTAAACGGTCTTTGATTTAATTAATGCTAATTATGACACTTAAAACAGTTAAGGGCATTTATACAATGTTTATTGCTGGTCTTTCAATTTAAACTTCCTGAGGTGTGGGGAATGTTCACAATTCCGGGCAAATCGGATCCGTGATATGATTATGTAAATTCTGCGTAACACCTCGAACATACTTTATTAATTGACTTATTGAACTTTCTCCTCGCCCAACACAAATTTAATAGATGTACACCATCAGCGTATAATTCCAGAAAAAATGGTTCGTGATATGCACACTACACTTTAATCGTTAATTGAATATATGCTCTATACAATATCTTCACCGACGATCTACACTCTGTGGTGGAAACTCACGACTCTTACAACTCAATGACTTCGACTCTCGTGTGTACGCCTCCCCGGCGCGCTTCGGGGAGCGGGAGAAATACCGACCGTCGCGATCGGCGGTTGGAATAAGACTCGACTCTTAACTGGATGCAGAGCCGCTTCGCTACTGGGGTGAGTTTCTCTCGTGGTGAAAACAAGGAAGATGAACTTGGTGATATATGTGTAAGTATTGTCGTGTAGATCACATTGTTTATCGATGCATTTCGGCAAAGGATAAACGAAACCTAAACAAGGGAGAAGCGACTGTGGTGTTTTTCCTGCCACAGAAAATTATCTATATATATATATGTAGATAAATTACCTGATGTTCAGGAGACTCGTTCTGAAATATTCTTTGCTCGGCTCCGGTCTGAGTTGCAGTCTTCCTTCCGGCTGTGGCCTCCAACGCCTTCGCAACTAACAATTTTGCACTGGTCCCGGGCTGATGGGTAAATGAATAGATTTTCCCTTGTTCCTCGTTTATCTTAGATAAGGTTCACAGGCACACGAGAGGAAGCACAAGACCACGGTGCACACCCAATGACGAGACAAACCACTGTGCATGAGAATTATGAGCCGGAAGCTTCCTTATGTCTTTTCCATTATATGGTCTTCCCGCACTGGAGTAACATGCTCAAGCAAAACACTGAACACTTGCCCTTCGAAACTAGTCGATCGAATATGTTATATTTTTCCTTTTTTACTTTTCGACAATAGGGCACGGGGATTTTCTTCTTTTTCTTTTTTAATTCCAAACTTAACTTTTCCTTTTCGGCAATAATCAACGGGGATTTTCTTTCTTATTTCAATTTTCAAACTTAACTTGTTACTTTTCGACAATAATAAACGGGGATTTTCTTTTCAAGCCTCAGGACTTGCTAAATAAGGCCAAGACCGGTTCCCGGTTGTAGTGCCGATGATGATGATAGGCAAGTTCGATGCTGTGCAATGCAGACAATGATCAGCGAACACCTGATGAAACAATGCACGATCATCAGGGGCCGCGGCGATGTGGCCATAGATCGTTGATGATGTACGCTTGGCAACGAAAATAGGTTTTTGCTTCAAAGTAAAAAAAAACGCTATTTCACAGGTCCTATGATGGGATGCACAATTTTCATGATGTGCCTATGTTGCAAAGGGTCACCATTGTATTTACATAAGATTCCAGGGAAATGCCGTTGTAGGCGATATCTGCTGGTGACGATAGTTCCACCAGAGATTGGGAATCTATTTGCTTTAGCCGAATGGCTCTATAGTAGAATGGGGAAAATTGTTCCTGGACGTTAAGTCCACAGAAAACTCAGCGACGGTGGCTATGGGTTATTTGTTTGGGTTAGATGATGGGACTTCATGGGGCATGAACGTAGGTAAACAAATGATCATGTTCATGCCCAAATCAAATGCTCGGTTGTATAATGATTAGGAAATTGGTCGCAACTCAGCGAACCTTAGGGGATAGATAAGATATACAATTATGTACGGTAGAAGGGAATATCGGTTACAGCTGTGTCCGCAATACGCTGGCCAGCGTTTGTTTATCGTTAATTGATGATAAACTGGGCCGATAGGAAATGTAAACTGGAATTATGGAAGCCGTCGGAGAGATTTCCTTTCAGGTATGAAAAATGCTGCTGGGAGCTTACGCTGCCCAAAATTGCAGCTAAATATGGTGCCTTGTGGGTGAGGGAAAACAGTTAAGTTGAGGAACAGGGTGGTTCTTGGAGAAGACTTTAAAGAACGCCCACAAGTACATGCGGCGGCAAATTTGTGTGATCAGATACACGTTACGCCGAATGCATGGGCCTCCCCAGTAACCATACATGAAACAGAAAGGCTCGTGGGGAAACCAACGTAAAGCTGCTATGTTGTTTGATGCATTTTTATCCAACGGAAGATTGGTAGTTCGCGAAGCGAAGCAAACCCCTTGTTGGTGATCTAACAGCTATATATGTCATTTCATTTTTAAACATTTTTTTATTTTCTTTTTATATTCTTATTTTCTAAATTAAAGGCTAGACAAAAAATGCTTAAATTCTAGCTTAAATATCTTATATAATAACTTACTGGTCGTTCGCAGACGCTCTAAGCTAAACATTACTTAATATTTGTATAATTTGCCTTTCGGCGACAGAACTTTGTGGCATAACTTATAATTATTTGTAAGACAAAGAAAAATTTGAAAAACTTTGTAAATTTTTTTTTTTTTTTTTTTTTTCTTAAAATTTAACTTACTTAACTTACCTAAACTTATCTACTTTTTTTTTCAGCTATATATGTCCAAATTGTAACATGCCGCAAATAAGATGGACACAGTTTCGATAGACAGCCGCAAAAAAGATTATCAGTATTTAGACCATGTGTTCGTACACATTTAAAGTTGGAGGTTTTCAATTGTTCTTTCTCCTGCTTCCTCCATTGACTGATACCAAAAAAGGCAGTCGAAACGACCAGGAGATGTTTTGACATTTAGTAAGAATCCAGCTCGAAAACCCACCCCTAGGTAAACAACTGTGAGGTTTCGGGTTTGAAAATATGTCTCCATACTCTGAGGGTGATAGAATAAGGTACCAAAGGTCTTTGATATTTTACCATCTTCAGGTCCAGGTCATAAATTGCCTTACACATTTTCATAAATGATGAACACGCCCTTTTGAAGATTTTTCTTTGACAGCATATTATTGTATGTCAACCTCTCTGTATACTAAAAATTCAATATATTTCGTTGTAGACATCCGAGTTTCCTTTTAATTTCAAAATCATTTACTTTCCTTCGACATTAAAATCACCCATTAGGTTGCTTCGGAAAAAAATCTTCTTATTAGGTATGCTCCAAAAAGAATTCCTGCAAGAAGGATATACAACTTCACATCCACAAAGTTTTGCTGCTGTTTGTACGAAATAAAAGGTTTCATGACGGGAACTTCTGCCACGACATCAGTTCCCCTTTTATAATTAGATACTCTCCTGTCGTGTAATGAAACAGTAATGACGTCCTGAAGTAGGTAATTTCCTTTTGTTTCATATGTGTTCCTAAATGATTACAAGGATAATGGTAATGATGCTCCTGTTGGAGGCAATGTGAGTAAGGCCGGAAACATTCGGCAGTAATTTATTCCTTATTCCTTAATCATGAGTAAACCAAATGGCTCCCCGAGAGTTAAGTATTGTATATACGTAAATGTGAGAGAAACATAAGGTGCACTTTCATTACTGTGCTATGTTGTCAAAGAGACCCCTCATTTCCTTGAAATCGGAAATTGGAATATATGTGTTCATACTTTGGAAGCTGTGTGTAGTGGGGATAGAGGAGGGGGATAAAAGTATTGAAGTGTGGTCGTGGGTGGCAAAGAAAAAAGTAGGAATCCACATAACACAAACATAAAAATAAAGGTACAACTTATGAATGTGAAGTATTTCCATTAAATCGCAGTATTGGTTTTGACAGCGGGAGATTAAATAAATTCACATTTACCTTAGTAATGAGTAATATGTGGGAAATTATACCGACAATCTCTCCCTCCTAGGGTTGCTATCACTCATTTGCACAAATAGGAAAGAAGTTCCAATTCTTTCGTTAATTGAGCTAATGAGCTTATCTAGACAAAACGTAGAAGGTCTGCAATTACAAAGCGATTCATAATTGCTTAGTAGTTCAGAGGAATTTCAAGAATCTAAATACTTACTAGATGTATGTCCATACCGATTTTTGGGAAGTGTAACAGAGAGCTAAGGACGAAGAAAAGCACAAAGATCGGCGGTTTCTTTTTGAGATACTCTTTTCAGTAGAGATTTTATACCAGGTCAAACTGTCAAACTGTTACAGTGTCAAAGTGCCAACTGGAAAACAGTGAAATTATAAGACACCCAAACCATCACACTGTTAAAATATCCAACAAATATTGTATTTTAATTCAGTATTGATTGACACTCAATCTTGATTTAAAACCAGGCAACATTCAATTGCCACAAACCTTGAAGCGGATGGACCTACCCAATCGTCACCATTTTAGTTGTTGGTATTTGAAATCGGATCTATTGTTTTCGATTAAAATTTTGTTCATCATTGAGCTGCATTTCTGGTTTAATGGCTAGATCTATTAGCAAAATTGTCATATTTGGGCTGAGAAACAATCCAAGAAGGTGCCATTCATCATCATCATCATCATCATCATCGGCACTACAACCGGGATCCGGTCTTGGCCTTATTTAACAAATCTCTCCACCGGTCCCGATTTCGAGCCAATGTCGTCCAGTTTGGCACTCCCACGCTCTGGGCGTCCTGGTCTACGGCATCCCTTCATCACAGAAAAAGTCTGCCGCGCTGTGTCCTTCCATACATCCTGGCACAAAGGACTTTCCGGGCAGGCTCCTCTTCGCTCAATCGAGCTAGGTGTCCGCCCACCGGAGTCTACCGAGCTTGATTTTTCTTACAACATTAGCTTCAAGGTAGATTACGTACAACTCTTAGTTGTAGCGTCTCCGGAATCGTCCTCTTTCGATCTGGATAAAGAAGTCTGGTAAAGTCGGTGCGGATCTACCGATGATGTCGATGTCATCTGCGTAGGCAAGAATCTGGCTGGACTTGGTGATAATAGTGCCTCTAGTTGTAACGCCAGAGTCACGGATTGCTTTCTCCAACGCCAGGTTGAAGAGGAGGCAGGCCAGACCGCCTCCTTGTCGGAGTCCATTAAATATGTTTACTGGTTTGGACAGTAATCCCGCCATTTTTACTTGACTAGTTACGTTGGTCATGGTCAACCTACAAAGTCGTATCAATTTGTTTGGAATGCCGAACTCTGTCATGGCATTATATAGTTCTACCCTGGCTATGCTGTCGTAGGCGGCCTTAAAGTCTATAAATAGATGATATAATGGAATCTTAAATTCCTGACATTTGTCCATCGCCTACCTTAGGGTGAATATCTGATCAATCGCTGATTTGCCTTGGATGAAGCCACAGTGATATTGACCGATGATGACTTTAGCGTATGGGCCTATCCGATCTTGTAGGATAGTGCAAATTATCTTATAGGTGGTACTCAGCAATGTTATACCCCTATAGCTGCTGCAGACTATATATCTCCCTTCTTATGTATGGGGCAAATTATACCGCGACGCCATTCTTCCGGCATCTCTACTTGCTCCCATACGTGCACCACGATCTCATGAATTGCGTAATGTAACGCCGTTATTCATTGTTTGATCAGCTCAGCTAGTATGCCATCAGCTCCGCGGACTTTATTTGATTTGATCTGTCTTAAAGCTTTTAATGTTTCCTCAATGCTTGGTGACGGCAGCATTTGGTCTTGATCTTGCATTGGTGGAGCCTCCAATTCTTCTGTGAGCTGACGATTTAGCAATTCATTGAAGTGCAGTTCGCATCAATCCAGAATGCTTTCAGGATTGGTGATCAAATTACCCACTTTATCCTTGCAGTAAGTGCGACGTGGTGTGTACCACGTCATACTGCGGATTATTTGGTAGAACTTTCGCGTTTCGTGCGGACCTCGCTCTCTATTTCACAGACAAGGTTTTCTTCCCAGGCACTTTTCTTTTGTCTGTGAAGTCCTCTTTCAGATCTTCTGAACTATTTGTATTTCTCCTCCCGTACCCGCGTCCTATGAGACTCCTGCATTGCCCGGTATGCAGCATTCTTACGTTCAGTCGCTAGTTTGCACTCATCATCAAACCAGTTGTTCCGATCTCTACGACTACTTCCTAAGATGGAGTTGGCAGTACTAATGACAGTATTCTTAAGGCGTGTCATTAGTACTGCCACTGTCTACTACTGTCATTTCTCTTCTACGAGAGGCATTCTGGCCCCAGGACTTGCATTCCCTCCGTCGAGCTCTTCGAGGTCGAGTCTTAGCGCATGACCAAAGGTGTTGCTGGTGTTCTCATTAGGTAAGGCAGCCGTGTTGATTCGAACCTGTTCCGCGGATGAAATACGTCCCCGTAAGGCAGTTCGCGATCGGAAAACTGTACCAACAAGATAGTCATTCGAGTCGACGTTGGCACCTCGGTACGTTCGTACCGCCATCAGACTCGAGGAGCGGCGGCGATCTATCAGCACGTTGTCAATTTCGTTGCGAGTGGCTCCATCAGGTGATAGCCAGGTGGCTTTGTAGATATCTTTACGTGGAAACCTGGTACTCGCAACGACCAAGTTTTTCGCTGCTGCCAGTTCGATGACCCGTAGTCCATTGTCATTAGTGTTCTCATGCAAACTAAAAATTGTCTCCCGACCTATTTTCGCATTCAAATCACAACAGACGAGTTTCACATCGTATCTTGGGCCGGCGTTGAAGGCCCGTTCGACATTCTCGTAGTATTCTTCTTTTTCGTCGTCAGTGGACTCCTCTGTAGGTCCATGGACGTTTATGAGACGTATGTTCTTAAACTTTCCTCGCACGCGAAGAGTGCATAGCCTTTCGTTTATTGCATTATAGCCGATAATGGCAGGTTTCAGTTTGTGGCTGACTAGAAAGCCTTGTGGCGGTTCTACGAACCATACAACCCACTATAGGTTGCGATATCGTCGTTCCACCAAGGAACATACTCACATATATCCATTAAACGTGCCCACAGACACGTTCCTCAAAGTCCTTACTTCCGCCTGAAACAAAGGTAACATACCAAATACCCCAACATTGAATTCAATAGTAAAAACCAATCGAACTTTACGCTCAAAATTTCCTAATATTGAATTCAATTCATCCATTCATTTCAAATCCATTTACGCAATTTCATCTAATCAATGCAATTCCCTAAAACCACAAGCAGCATGATGCATATCTCTCATGTACGCAAACAGCAATTAGCACCTCTAATTCCTTGCAAGATCCCAAAACCGAAAAGCGCACGTGTCCAAACAAAGCCATTGCGGAGAAACAGCAATTGACTAAAACGCTGTTCCCATAGGGAAAAGCAAAAATAATTATCACAACCGAAAATAATTATTGTGGCCAAAAAGGGATCGATAGGAATAATAAACCACGCCAAAGATACACCGATCGATTCGGCAGAAGGTGTAAACTCCGGGTTCCCAGGATGATCTTCGGCCACACAGGCAGCAACATCCGCGTCTGTGGGTGCAACCGCACATCTGGCCTATGACACAACAGGAAACCGAGGACAAAAGAATAGTCTACTTCGAGAACTGTCGAAACGAAGAGTCCATTCAGAGAGTTCGCAGGAAGTGTTCACGAGGAAGGTCGCGCAACGTGTGTAAAAAAACTAGAGTGTCATCCAACGTCGAAATCGAATTAATGTGCTACTGGAAAGCGCGTGGTTAGATTGTAGGTATTATTTTGGCCAGTGCGTCGACATGGACGCGGGTTCTACCAAAACACCACTGATTGCAGGGTGAACGTGTTCACGAAATTCAAAGGTCCACAACACACTGTGCACTTGCAGAAAAGGGCAATAAAACATACGGAGTATCCAAGTAAAGAAAAACAATCGCTCTGGTATCATTTAGTATAATTTGTTTCTTTATTGTTCTTGTTAACACTCACTACAGCTTATGGTATTAGGCTCACCACCATTGTTTATTATTTTGTTAATCATTTAAAATCACGATGCAAGGTCTTATCTTCACAATCGCCTTTTTTCTTTTACTAATCCTTTACTCAATTTGTTTTGTCTTTGAAACCGAACTAATATTCTCGAATTCAATTCTGGCACAACACATTCTTCACTGTGTATTTAATTTCTAGTGGCTGTCTTGAATGATTGAATTTATAACACCGAACCAAACACAAAGGTAAACGGTTTCCGATCGCAGATCCTAACTCCACTGGTGTTGTCCTCGACCGCGCACCCTACCAAGGATAAAATCTGACTGGTTTCGCTTCACAGGCATCAGAATGACTTCGCAAAGAAAAACCGTAAAAGGGGAGGAGTTACACGATCAACTGGTAGCAGTCAATCGTGATTGGACCGGGAAATACGGCATACATTTTGCATGTATGTGTATGCGTCGCATACGATCATCCGGTGAACGAGGATGGATGCTAGCGTCGTAATTGCATCTCCTGGTAATGAGTATGCAAACAATGCATGGGCCTGCGGCTGTGTACACAATTGATTGTGTAATACTTGTCGGCAACCGAACCATCTGGTGAAAAAGGAAAACAAACCGAAGATCTGGTCACCCTAGGAGAGGCCATAAATCAACATTTGGTTGATGGACATGCAATTTCCCAGGTCCGCCGACGGTTGGCGGCCGTTAATAGGGAATTGGTATACCATAAACAATCCGTGGTGTGAATGCGATGTTTAGGTATTGCAACGAATATAGGGTGCAGCCATTGCCAGATGTTAAAAGTAAACACTTGATGGCCACATCCAATTCGTTGCTTGTTTTGCGGTCCCTGATCGGTGGAGACCGATAATAGAAAACCAGCTATTGCTGGTAATTGGTTAATGTTTGCTTTACGTCAGCCGAAACCTTGTCGACGGTGGCAAACTGATGCGACGTGGTAGCCGCACGCTTAGGGGCGACATAGACAAACAAGCAAAAAAAACGAGTAAATTTGAAACTCCGTGTTGAATTTGTTTCAATGGCATAAAGTAATGGGGACGTGATGCACTGGGTGCTATACATGCCCGAGGGTGAAATTTTCAATGCCACGGCTAGGTGATAATCCTTGCCGTGGACTGAATGTTTTCAGGAATGGATCGTGGAAAAAAAGGTGTTTGGAAAAACCCCCCAAAGAAAAGGTAAGCTGCCTAAGGTATTTATGTCAGTTGTCCATTTGGGGTAACTGAATTAATTCCGGCAATTTGGCTGGCGGTTAAGGCCATAGCAAGCTTGTATTATCTTGCTGAAGATTTGACTTCCAGGTAAGTCGCAATGCTGGGAATGGTGGGGATCGAGCGATGCATGGCTCTTCGGGCCCTGAAAAGCCCCACAAGATCGTTAATTTGCTATCCGAAACTTCGTCATATGCATACAATAGAAGACAAGTGTAAAAGGGGAAGAAATCCGATGCGGACCCGATGTTGTAAAGAAAGAAAATATTCTAAAGAAAGTGACGGTCCAATCCTAAGTATCTGACTCGTATGTGCGTCCATAAGTGGATAAACTAGTCGTAAGGCCGTAGTAATTTATGTGTTGATAAGAACAAAATCTACTAACAATAAAAATAAAAATTAACGATAAATCTCAGTGTTTTAGTTGTGTTGTTTCGCGCCGTTGTGTTCTCTGTGTTAACAGTGTTCGGGGGAACACTGCATCATCAAACACTTGAAAACGACATTCAAATCCGCCAAAGCCTACCCCGAGCAGATGGTGTTTTGCATGACAGCTGTAATAAATGTCATACTCGTTTCTTTGAATAACACCACTTCACGTCCATTTTATTTCTTGTAATGCTGTTATGGCAGCCTTATATTCGGACAGGGTATCGGCTAGCTGCTGTGCAGCTCAAGCTTTGTATAGTAAGTGGACTTTCCATGAGAAAATTCTTAAATCTTTAGCCATTTTCGTTCCCGTGGTCGTCGTCGTGTATCCGGTTCATATCCGAGGCTTGTTAAATTTGCCATAATAATTGGTTATTAGCCCTGGGCCTACCTTTCTCAGGATGTCGGTGCATGCATTGGTTCACTACTTGGCGGGGTGCCAAAGGAGCTATCCAGGGGTGTCACGTGGAGACTGCATGTCAACTTGGATTTAACAAGGACAACGATCGTCCTGGCCTTCGCCGGGTTGAAAGCAATCAGTGACTTTGCCCTGTATGTTCGCTTCCATCCCAATTTGTTTTGAATTGTTATTTATATCTTCTTTAGTCGTTCTGCTTTGACCTTTTGTTTGTAAATATTTAAAAAACAATATATATATATATATATATATATATATATATATATATATATATATATATATATATATATATAACACAAAAAACTAAAAAAATAAAAAATAAATAAATGCAAAATGAAGTAAAATAGAAAAAAGCTTTATGTATAATAAGCTAGGAAAACTGTAAAAGAGGAAGTCCTCTTATATATTGACTTTGCACTATAAAAAAAATTACAAACGTTTTTATGTGCCGAAAGGCATAACCAAAAAGTTGATTAATTTAGAGTACTTCCAAAGATCCAGTAAGTTAATAAAGGAACAAATAGTTGAAAATGTGTGTAATTTGATTGTGAATAAAATAAATTCGTACCACAAATCTAAACTTCAATAGCCATATTTTGATAAACTGATTAGTCGGTGCTTGTCTAGTGTGAAAGATTTTGCTCAGATTTCCAAACTTTCGCCGCGCAATAACAGTAGGCTTATTGTTTTTGTGACATTACCTCGCAGGTTCTGTTATTGTAAAACGCTCCATAGCAACTGAGTTCTCAGTGGTTGGTCTAACTATCGGGATACGCCCAACGCCTCTACCAGAGGTTGTATTTGTTCGAGGAGTGAAATGGATTTAAATCAACTTTTGGGACACTTTGTATAGAAAAAAATTATTTATTCCCTCAGTTAGAATCTAAATATTTTACAGTTCTTTGATTTAATTTGATTTTGCAGCTATAATGTTGTCTCTAATAGTTCTTTGTTTAATACTTCAAAATTAATGACCTGTATTAGAAAAAATATCTTTCATCTTTTATACAGTCACCCTGTACACAAGCAACAGCATAATGCCCATAGCAATTACTCATTAAGTACTGCTAGTCCCTCCCTGAGCACCCGTCAAAAGGTTCAGGTACTAGACGTTATTGTAACGACCCTCTCAAATGTCAAACGAGCGTTCCACTCTATACATACGTGACCGTCACCAGTCAAATCATTAATACGTCGAAGCACTCCTATAATATGAACAAGAAATCCAATCCTTTTGCAGTCAGGAATTAAAACACATCATGTAAAATGTCGGCAATATTAACTTTTCACATCCCAGATAAGGGCTATAAATTTCGCCATCAGTCGACCCTCTTCGTTGCTTGTGTATTGTACGAGGACCTGGTACCTCCGGCAGATGATTACGTATTTGTTAACTTTATGGCTTATATAGAATTTTTATTGCCTCGAACCATTCATCAGCGAAGTGAAATTTTAATCAAAATTTCACTTCATACCGCAATGGGTAATAAATCCTTCGCTCGCATGATTAATTCAAATTAAATCCTTTATTTAGGGGGCCAACAAAAAACAAAAACCGAAAAACAGAAAGCAATTTTCAATCCTTATTTAAATTTATCTTGCCGACAAATTGAAGCTCTCCTAGATGGTATGGGCTCAGAGTCAATCCTTGTCTTACTTTGGATACCCTTTCATGTATTACAGCCGATAGGGGCGGTTTCTAGCATGTTTCTTATTGTTTTGGGAAAGTTGAATTTGTTTTCAACTTTACAAAATTCTTACTGCTTGTGGTGTTGTTTTGACATTCCCCCTTTTTGTTTTTGCTGTTTTTTTATTATTGTTATTTTTTTTTAACAGCGATTTCTTATGCCTGTGTTTATTCTGTTGTAAGTTTTTTGTCTTAGGTTTTTGTAGCCTTCTTCAAATCAGAAAAGTCAATTTGACAGTCACTTCATTTTAGCTATAAATTTAATGTGTGCTCCTTCAGGAAATGGAAATATCTCCTATTGGGGAAAGAGATTCTATTGGCACTCATGAGGTAATTCCGTAGTCCACAAGTGAAGTAAATATTTGATATTTATATGAAGTCGTTTACATTTCCTCCGAACAGACAAATGCAGTACTCCAGGGCAGACATGTCGGATATCCTTGAAATTCCAATTATATTTCCTTTTGGTATTATTGCCGGTGGTGTCCTATAAAATTTGATTCATAATTCAGTAATGAATTTCAAAAATCAATAATGTTTTAAGCGAACTCCTGATATATCTGGCAGTTATCTATTTGAAAATAAATATCTTTCGACCCTAATGTTTTGAGAGAACATAATCCGTCAAATGTGCTTTATATCTTACTTTTATTACCAGACATAAAGTTCAGAAATCCATATTGAGCAACATGACTGGTTTCGTTGGTGGTTTACGGATTTTTAAAAAGGTGACCGTTCTAATCGGGGGTCAAATGTGGATTCTTTTTTTTTCTTTGTTAATTACAAATATGCAGCGACTGTTATTCTTGACGTTTTGAAACGGACTTTGTATACTTCTTCTAAAAATGCTCGTGTTTTCATATGATCGTCCCTGTAAGAGTTTAATAAATTTATTAACTAATGTAATTACAATCTAAACACTCTATATCCGATATAATCTAAACATAGTCACACTGTGCATTGTTTGTTTACACAGGATTTGGGGCGGATGTTTGCGTTGTGATTCCAGTTTGACTACCGATACATCTTTATTATTAATTGGGATGTGTGTATGATCTTTAACATCATCATCATCAGCATCGGCACTACAACCGGGAACCGGTCTTGGCCTTATTTAGCAAGTCCTGAGGCTTGTGAAATTTTCCATAATGATTTGTTTTTTTCCGGGCAAGGTCATTAATCTTGCGCCAGAGGCTCCCCAGCGGGGATCATGTGTTTATTCAAGTGTGTAATCACGATCAATGATACCAACGAAATTTTTGGAAATCTTATTCGCATCTTTAATTTGTATTTGCCGTTATAAAGATTTGTGCAGGTCTGGAATATATGATTTCATCAACTGTGTATTCATTTCAGGTTTTTGGCATTTCTATAGAATTACTCACAAATACTTTGGTGTGTTGATTAAGTACAAATTAGACAATACAAAAAAATACACGTTAAGTGAATCCGATTATTGTGAAATAGCGGCGTCAGCGAGGAAGTATTCGGATGTGGCGGATTTTGCGTGTTACATTTTTTAACGATTCAGCCATTGTAGTTTTTTGGGTAGAAATCCTGCACGGAAGACTAATATAATAGTGAGCTTATAAGTAAGAGATGCAACGCCAATCCTCAGGCCACAGCTGTATTTAACATCATAAGCGACGACACCAAACAGACACCCAAAAGTGTGACTGAACATTACTTCCAGCCAAACACCGGTCTTGCACGAGGCTTTTTATATTTTGTCTCGGCAGGCTACCCAGAATAATTGAATTCATTTAACCGTAAATTCCGCTGTGTTGTGTCAATAGAGTTTTTTTTCGAGTTGGGTATCTGCAATCTAAGATTTGATTTTTCATAGTTCATTCTGTTTTAGGGATCAATAATGTAATGTGGTTGTAATATATTTGTACTATTTATTGTCGTATTTATGACGAAAGCTTATGACCTTGTCGCAAGGTTTAGTCAGTGCGTCAACACGGACGCGGGATTCACTAAACTCCCACAACTTCACGATTGAGGTCCTCTGGGATTAACTTCAACGGCGACGGTGTCTCAAGCGAAAGAGAAATAAAAACACCTGGGTTTTTTTCATTAAGTTTTGTTCCTTAATTAAGTTCCGTGTCAAGACGTAGTCCGTTAATACAATACACTGAATCATTAAATTGGCTTAGTTGCAGCTCGCGAGCACGACTTACACGCACCTTGATTGACACGTAGTAAACAACAACTGAAATGAGTGGTTTAAACATGCCACGTAAAGAAAACAAACACTTGGATTGAAACAACTTATATTAATGCACTCGACTTAGAAAAATACGGCGACAACCCTCTGGCGACTCGAATAGGGTGTGCGTGCACGTTGAGATATTAAATCTGACTCCTCGATGTTGGGCCACATTGACCCAGCCTCGAGGATTGCGATGTATTTCCATGCACATCATCGCAGGTGAAACACTCCTTCCTTCGCCTCCAATGACCAATGAAAACCGATTTGCATTCCATTGGAAGGTTCCCATGAATATTATCCAGAAACATTGGATGTCTTTAGCGAAGGAAAGGGAAAAAAGGAAAAAGGAAAAACACATATGCCACAGGTCAAACATGCTGATCGATGCATAGACCGGGCATATCGCCGCAGTCCGATAAGGATAGGTTTCATGATTGACGTTCAGTCAATAGAGCCTTGCCGACGCTGGCTAGGCACAGGGTAGATGGGATAGTGAGGCTGGCGGAACATACCGTCATAAATCATAGGAATTAGTTTCCTATTCTGTTAGTATTATATGTTATCAACAGACTTCGAAGAGGTGATCGAGGTTACGATGCATAGGTGTCTATTTATTTTAGGAACATTAATACCAGAGATGTTGCCGTCAGGCGAAAATATCTTCTTGTGTTTACATTGAGTAAACAGGAGCATTCCGTTTCAATAGCCAGCGTGGTAATCGTGCCTGCTCGTTGTTTGGACAACGTATCCTAGTCATGACCTGATGCAGCGATCGGATCGTATTATCGGTCATGCCAGTATGCAAATTACATGCGTACTTGAAGGCTAATGGTTTATTTGTTCTTTTTTTCTATTCGAAAAATAGATCGTAGGGCATGCACATTGGAAATCTGGTTTGCAGATATGCAAGCCAGCAAGCAGCCCGGCATGTCTTCTTGGACAACGGATTGGTGAAACAATAACATACAGAAAGGTTGGCGTGTGTTTGGTGGACATATGCCGTCCATAGTTCGGTCGATTCATGACGGATGCACCGAGGTAGCTCGGTTGATGCTATAGGTTTGATGTCATGGCAAGACGGTAATCTTGTCATGAATTTATGTTTTAGGAATGACCGTTCGAAGGAGGGCTTGGAATATCTCATATTCAGGTAAGCTGCTTAAAATAAGTGCAGGTAAATTATGGTAATGGTAATTGCAGGTTAGGTGGGGTTAAAGCGATGGGTGGTTCTTCGGCGCCTTGAAGAAACCCCACAACTTCTCTGAATTAGCTACGCTATCGTTCCCCATTGCACTTATTTTTTAACAACTAAATACATCTAATTCGAAAGTTTTACTCACAGTTTATAGGCTATCTCGCGACTTTTCCTTAAATGAGGAACCTCACGATGCGATTGTGATGAGTGCCTCTTCTCCAAAAGGGTTGAACGGTAGATAATACACAAACTACTTTGGTTGTTAAAGGTTTTCTTCTCTTATTTACACATTACATTACTACATTATTTCGCATTTAGTTTAGTTTTTCAAACACTTTAGATGTTATTATTTTTATATAATAGTTTTTCTTGGAGTAGGTTTTCCCTTTTTTATTGTAAAAATTTTCACATTTTGTTGAGCTTTTCCAAACACCCTAGATGTTATTATTTTTACATAATTGTTTTTCTTTTCTTTATTTTAAACCATTTAAACTTTAGTTTAGTTTTTCCAAACAATATAGATGTTATAGTTTTTCTATATAATAGCTTTTCCTCTCTTAATTTTAAACTTGGACACACACAAGACTTGGCGTCGTACCACGGTTGTTTTTAATTTCACACCGTGGTTATAACAGACAAATAATAGCGAACCACACACAGTCAACTCGTTTCTCTTTTTCCAGACGAATAACTCACAACCACTGACTACTGACTAGGTTCTCTCCCTATTCCTGTCCCTTTTATCACTTTTGCAAATTTCCACCACCTCCCCATTTACCAACACCTTGAATATTTTGTTTGTTTGTCCAAGCCTTTACTCAAGGACCTGCAGGTGTCATCGAAAACCAACGGAATACGGAAAGAGTGTACTTTTTTTTTTTTGGTTTCGGTAGGAAGGTGGAAATCTTCAAAAGATACCCCTGCACCAATCCAGAGGCATCCCGGGTTTTTACCGACTAAAACCACATCTGCCAGGCACATATTGCCGTTGATCCCCGGGGAACTTTCTTTTAGATATTCCATCGCGAGGTGTGACGGAGTTTACCTGTTACACCGCTCGTCGGGTCGCAACTACTGCATCATTTCACAGAGAATACCATTTGTTACGGACTAGCCTGTTTTGAACTCAACATGTATTCTATTACTCCTGCCGGAGTAACTGTCCGTCTCATATGTCTCTCCAAAAACGTTCGTCCTGTCTCGAATCTCACGCACTCTGTGAGCACGTGTTCCGCATTTTCTATTTTGCCTTCGCAATACAAGCAGTGTGGGTGAATCACGTGCTTATTCTTTTGGAAGGACATATCCATGTCCTGACATTAGCTGAGTCAAGTGGTAATTCAACTCGCCATGTTTTCTTTTCACCCATATTTCTAATCAGGTATCATGGTGTGGGTCTATAGCGTTTGAAATAATAGTGAAGGAGATCGTGTGATTCGAACTGACGCTATGACAGCTCGAATCACGAAAAAATTTTTACCTAAGTGTTACACACCAGGCTACTGACCGTGTTTAGAATTTGATTTCCAAACTCGACTATATTCCACTGGTGTGAATTATTTTTTTGTTATTTATCGCTTGGTATACGGTTCTGATGTATTTTTCTTATTCGATTTTTCGTTCGTGTTCTTCACTATTTCGCTTGTGAATCGTGTGTATCTGTTAGAATCGCTACAGGTCCATCTTCCTTTGGTGGAAAAATCCCACTTTCGTTGCCATTCTCTTAGGCTTGAGAGCTCTAACGGTGACCGCATTCTCCGACGATTCTCTTAGGAGACCTTATGCAATGCAGCGTTTTCTTTACCTGCAATGTCAGGTGGTGTTCTCTCGGCCAAAATATTTATGGCATCTTCGGATACCGTTCGGAAAGCACAGCATACTCTTAGCGATGCCAATATATGCGCTGAGTTCACTGCCCTCATTACGGCTTATACTGTGCGCCTCCTGCCCATATGTAAGCTGCATACATTATAATGGAGGTGTTGACACTGGTTATGAGTTCCCTTATGTGGGGCCGCGGTCCTCCAATATTGGGTAGCAGTCTCGCCAAAACTTTGCATACTTTTGCCTTTTTTTCACTCGTTTTCTTCAGGTGTTCCCTGAAGCTCAACCTGTTGTCAAGTATAACACCAAGATATTTAATATGGGGACTGGATCTGATTATTTGTCCTTCTATTTCCAAATCAAGGTGTTCACTTTCTTGCGGCTGCTTATTAAAACTGCCTCCGTTTTATGTCCACTTTCAGTGCAGCTATATCTAACCAGCATTTAATGCTCTCGATTGCTTGGGAGCAAATAGTCTCCAGGTTATCTAGATGTTTAGCTACGGCCACTATTACCAAATCATCTGCGTACCCAATGATTCTAACCCGCTCCGGTACATTGACCCTGGGCACACCATCATTCATTATATTCCATAACAGCGGAACTAATACAGATCCCTGAGGTACACCCGCTGGTTTATATATTCCGGTGGTCGCTTATCTGTATCATACAGCAGTCTTCTATCTGAGAGATAGTTTTCTAGTATACGCACCAAGTACAGTGAGACTTGTACATCGCGCAACGCTTCTACAATCCGATTCCAGTTCACCAAGTAAACGCATTTTTAATGTCTAGCGTCACCACCGCGCAATATTTTTTCGTACCACCTAGCCATCGTGCGTTGCGAGCGATGTCGCACACCACAGATCGTGCCTTACCGGTTGATCTACCTTTCCAGAACCCATACTGTGATTCAAAGAGCCCCGATGTCCCCTCAGTGAATTGTTCCAGGCGAGTGTCAATTATTCGCTCAAGCAGTTTTCCTGTCGTGTCCAACATGCACAACGCACGATAAGACCACGGCGCCTCTGGATTCTAAGTGGCTGTTTTTTCCATCGTTTGGGAAATTGTCCTGCTTGAAGGCAGGTTGTGAAGAGACTGCTGAAGACTTCCGGCTTTTTTGTTAAAGCAGTCTTCACTACAGCGTTACGGATACCATCCAGTCCCGGGTCTTGTTTTTTTTTTGTTGACAACCATAGCAGCCAAGAGCACCTCTACGGTGGTCACGGGGGGTATCTCTTCTTGCACTCTGAACATCTCATCACACTGCGGGAAGAGGGCAGCAGCAATTCTTGCCGTGTCAGTTTTACTTTTTTGCATGTGACTACTGTTGTTCTGTAGTCTTTTCATGACTATCCTGTAGGCGCTGCCACATTATCATCATCATCGGCACCACAACCGGGATCCGGTCTTGGCCTTATTTAGCAAGTCCTGAGGCTTGTTAAATTTTCCATAATGATTTATTTTTTCTGGGCAAGGTCATTAGCCTTGCGCCAGAGGCTCCCCGAAGGGGAATCGAACCCCGGTCTCCCGCGTGACAGGCGGGTATACTAACCATTATACTATCGAGGAGCCACATGAGTTGTTATTTAATTCATCCCTTAGAGAGCAGAATGCGTCATATTTACTTTTGCGGATTACATTCCTCAACTCGGAAAGAGTGTGTGAGAATATATATTTGATATGTTATCGCAGTATAGGCACTATTAGGATAGGCATGCGTGGAAAATGTGTGTGAGAAGATATGTTTGATATGCTGTCGCGGCATAGGAAGTATTAGGATGGCCTTACGTGGGGGAAAGTGTGTGAGAATGTATATGTGATATGCTGTCGTAGCATGTGTGTGCAATGCTTCTGCAGTGTGGGAATGATAAAGGGCGTGAATTAGGATAATCATGTAGGAGAGGCTTTTATTACGTGACATCCCTGTCCTGTGCACTTTCCCTTCACGCTTCGCCCTCTGATCGGATTTCCTCAGAGTTACGCCTCTTAATGTTCTTCCTTACTTATTGACCCGCGCCTCTCTGATGACATACTCGATCAGAAGGTTAATAAGACACGCTGAGAGGCCAATATTATAATCCGTCCACAATTTCAAATGGTACTGAGAGACGCTTTTCTATTCTAACTAGTTCTTTCTTGCATTCTTGCAGATTTGGAAGAGGGCAGTATATTTTTTCAGGATTCGTAACTATACTACAATATGGTAAAGTCTTTGCCCTGCGACGAAGCCGTAGGCCTTTTTAAAGTCAGTGAATAGTTGGTGGACCATCTGCCCATATTCCCAGTTCTTTTTCAACCACAGCCTTACTGACGAATAATAGTATAGATCTTTTTTTACTGTGTGAACCCATAAATACTGGGTGATCTTGGTAGATCCTGAATAGAACAATGAAACCCATACCGAGCTACACATTCCATTATAAGGGAGTCGAGACACTTGCTATCAGACCTTGTTCTACAGATATTATTAGAAACTCAAGAGAACAAACGTTTCCACTAAATATGTGAACCAACACCCACAGATTATTATTGTAAATACGCTTTTTTTTATTAATAACGAAGATTTTTAATACAGATCTTTAAGTATAATATTGGTGCACTGAATTGTGTAAAAAACATTTCACATAATATTTTTATATATAATAATAAAATATGTCACCAATTTTGGGTAGCACTTTGTGGGGAAGAAAAATATGTACAGGCGTACTGCACCCTTCTTCCTCCATCATAATTACCACAAAGATCACTGTTCCACTGAATATCGCAGCAAATTCGAGCACCAAAATTGCCCACAAAAACTGGTCTCCAAAGAAAGAGAAACTGATCACCACATCCAGCAGAGGAAATAAAACACACGAATTGATTGGTGATCACTTTTTTTTTTTACTTTTATTGTTTCTTGCAACTATTGGTTCTTTTATTTAAGGGGGTATTCTGGTTTAGACGCACGAAAGTTAGCATATTTACTTAATCTGACTCAATACGCGTTCGCGTCCACGCAATGCTACGGGGAGCGGCACTGGACATGACCTGCTCGGTCGGTGGATGGAATAAGGTCTCCGAGGTTTGGAATCTGGCTCTTGATTCACCCTCGATTCGGTGGTGGTGAATATCCTCTCGGCTTAGGATACGTTTACTTACCACAAGAGAAACGTAAAGTCTCTCTTTGTGAAATATAAAACCAGATCTCGTAATGAAGACCATGGTGGTATGGGTGTATGAGTGATCGTGAAGATCATATTGTTAAACTCATGCGCGAAGGCCATGCAAAAACAAAGCTGAAAAACTGTAAGGACAAAGGGATCGCATAGGCCATTGTTTACGATGTGCATTGTAGCTATATTAGACGACACTGCATCGGGGAATTGGTGCTAATGAGTTTTTCTATTTACCCAATGGGAAATGTGTATCGCGTCTATTACCGGCGGTGGCATGTCGTCAGATTAGGGATCGTGGTCGGGTATATTGCAGTTGGATAAATAGCCGCATTGTAATTAGGCTGGTGATGTTAAAGGAATCTAGGTATATGATGGGTGATAGTGTGCCGCATTTTGCTGGGCAAAAGGGATTGAATTTGTATGCATGATTACATGCGAAGGAATTCGGTTTGTGCCTCTAGACGCAAGATGTGAGTATTTGTTTTGTCCGATGCACAAAGAGCTGCCGAGGCCGTGGAAATGCCAGGGACATGTCGTGTGCAGATATACAGGGGAATTGCATGGTGGTACAAGGGTGCCGAGTAGTTTTGGATTTATCAGGCCCGCATGATATGAAGAATTCTTGTAGGTATTCTGGGAAATGCATTTGCATGAAAGAAAGAATTCTTGTATGGAATTTAATGTAATGCTTGAATGCATTAATTGTCCTTGGAAAAGGAAATGTTTTGACGGGGAGAATATTGCAGGTGCTAATGCTATTGCATTAGCAAAGAACAATGGGGTTATGAGAGCTTCAGGACTGGAAGCTTTTAGGTAATTTGGGAAGGTAAGTAGTGGCATTATGGGAACCGCCACAACTTTAACAGCAAAGTCCGACTAAAAAAACACAACCAGATGACTGTAATGTACGCCAAAGCAACTGTATGGTATCCGACATGTATGTTTTTTGCGAATTTGTCGGTTTTTGGCCGAAAATTAATTCAATTCTGTGTTTGATTTGAAAGGCTTGGATTTGTTCAAAACGATTACAATTCACCCACAATAACCTCCTTGTTCTCTTGATGCGACAAAGTCACAGTAGTTAAATGCACGTCTTAACATTTAGCATTATGACCAACGTTCCCAGGACACACTCGATTTTTTTTCTATTTCTGTTACAACCTTCTCGGGCCACGACACACGGATTCGGACTCTCTTTGTCTTCGACCGTTGTATATAAGTGTTCATATTAATTTGACCCTCCTTTTATGACTCATTCCAAACAGGCCACACCATCTCCGATGTAATCTCAATATCCTATACAATGCATAAACAAATCTTTCTTTACCCAAGACTTGGAAGAATATTTACATGCAATTTCTGATCGCCCACCAGCCCTTGTTTATCACTTCGGGATGTGGGTATATTCACACAAAGTTGCTTGCATATTCACAAATGTCCATTGGTGATCAACCATAGAAAAGATGGTTTTGTATATCTTATTCAAATGATTTCCATGTATAATTGTATGAATATCAAGGTTTGCTTCATGAAGACTATTTACTATTTGCGTCGCCATAGAAATTTTCCAAGTATGAACAATTTCCAAATATAAATAGATATGATATTCTTATCATCATCATCATCGGCACTACAACCGGGAACCGGTCTTGGCCTTATTTAGCAAGTCCTGAGGCTTGTTAAATTTTCCATAATGATTTGTTTTTTTCCGGGCAAGGTCATTAGTCTTGCGCCAGAGGCTCCCCGAAGGGGAATCGAACCCCGGTCTCCCGCGTGATAGGCGGGTATACTAACCATTATACTATCGAGGAGCCACATGAGTTGTTATTTAATTCATCCCTTAGAGAGTAGAATGCGTCATATTTACTTTTGTGGATTACATTCCTCAACGCGGAAAGTGTGTGTGAGAATATATATTTGATATGTTATCGCAGTATAGGCACTATTAGGATGGGCATGCGTGGGAAAATGTGTGTGAGAAGATATGTTTGATATGCTGTCGCGGCATAGGAAGTATTAGGATGGCCTTACGTGGGGGAAAGTGTGTGAGAATGTATATGTGATATGCTGTCGTAGCATGTGTGTGCAATGCTTCTGCAGTGTGGGAATGATAAAGGGCGTGAATTAGGATAATCATGTAGGAGAGGCTTTTATTACGTAACATCCCTGTCCTGTGCACTTTCCCTTCACGTTTCGCCCTCGGATCGGCCATATATTCTTATAGGTAACCATAAATAATAGGTGCGTTGATTCACGTTAAGTGAATCTCGTCATTTTTTGTGATGTGATAGCGGGAGCAATGGATCAGTATTTGTGGGTTGCGGGTGCGTCATAAGTTGCAGGTATTCGCACGTCCCCCGGGACTTATATACACTCGCCGTTCCGTAGCCACACCAGATTAGTGTCCAGTGACTCTTTCCTAATCCGTTCTTTCATTCGTTACAGTGTATTGATATTTAAGAATGTTAAAAAAATCTAAGAAGTTTTATAAGTAGTTGACCCGGTAACCATATGTACAATTCTCATCTTGAATGTTTGGGAATATGAATTCAATAACCCATTTCAGAGACAGAAGGGCTGTCATTTGCCATATAGATGTTTCTTTGCCATAATTACTGTTTCAACAAGAGTGGTATTATAAGTATATAGTAAGCCGAGCTCCCAAGCAATCCAGAGCATTAAATACTGGCTAGATATAGCCGGACTGAAACTAGCTGGGCATAAGACGGAGGCAGTTTTAATAACCAGCTGCAAGAAAGTTGAAGACCTTGATTTGGAAATAGAAAGACAAATAATCAGATCCATTCCCTATATTAAATATCTTGGTGTTATACTCGGCAACAGGTTGAGATTCAAGGAACACCTGGGGAAAACGAGTGAAAAACGGCAAGAGTATGGAAAGTTTTAGCGAGACTGCTACCCAATATTGGAGGACCGCGGCTCCGCATGAGGAAACATAACCAGTGTCAACACCTCCATTATAATGTATGCAACTCACATATGAGCAGGCGGCGCACAGTATAAGTCGTACATGAGGGGAGTGAACTCAGCGCATAGGCCGGCATCACTAAGAGTATGCTGTGCATTCCGAACGGTATCCGAAGATGCCATAATTATTTTGGCCGAGAGGGTGCATAAGGTCTCCTAAGAAAATCGTCGAAGAATGCGGTCACAGTTAGAGCTCCCAAGCCTAAGAGAATGGTAACGAAGGTGGGATTCTACTACCAAAGGAAGATGGACCCACACCATGATACCTGATATAGAAATATGGGTGAAAAGAAAAAATGGCGAGCTGAATTACCACCTGACTCACCTAATATCAGGACATGGATGCTTTCGGGAATACTTGCATAAGTATAAGCATGTCAATCACCCATACTGCTTGTATTGCGAAGGCAAAATAGAAAATGCGGAACACGTACTCACAGAGTGCGTGAGATTCGAGACCACACGAACGATTTTGGAGAGACATATGAGACGGACAGTTACTCCGGCAGGAGTAATAGAATACATGCTTAGTTCAAAACAGGCATGGTCCGTAACAATTATGCAGCAGTTGCGACGCGACGAGCGGTGTAACAGGTAAACTCCGTCTCACCTGGCGATGGAATATCTAAAAGAAAGTTCCGCTGGGATCAACGGGGATATGAGCCTGGCGGGAGGTGGTTTTAGTCGGTAAAAACCCGGAATGCTTCTGGATTGGTCAAGAGGTATCTTTTGAAGATTTCCACCTTCCTACCGCAATCAAAAAAAAAAAAAAACATTCAGTTATGTTAGAAAAATGTTTAATGTATACATGTAAACAATTGTATCACTAGAATTATAAGTTAGCTGTAGTACTTAATGTACACATTGATTATTGGTCAAATAAACACACTATGTTAAAAAAAAGTTAATTCAGTCCTGCGATTCGTCTGATCACTGTTCTCATCGGTTCTCTTTGGCGCTGATCACTCTGTATTCCGATTGTAAAAAAAAGTAAATCAAAATTTTCCATTTTCCTCCCATTCCTACTCTTTCATATTATTTGCTGGTCAATGCATTTTGCATTCTAAATAATTCTCAACAGGAAATACGGGACTCTTTCATCTTATGTTCCATATATATGATAACTTATGACTCTGCCACCCCATAAATATTCAAAGCTACCTATTAAAGGTTTTTCGTTTTAGGTACTTCCGAAAATGTCCATCCTCCGCCAACAAATCAAACCGCATAACTTCAAATATTTTCAAAGCTATCGAGTGCGTGCAATTTGATTTGTGATTCTAAAAACGAATTCAAAAATTTGAATAATAATTTGTAGATATTTTGGAATACTTTGAAGTACGGGAGAAGTCAACCGTTAATCAACGAAATTGATATTGAACCGTAGAAAGGGGTTTCCCAGTTTCCACGGTTTTGCATTTAATTCGCTAATGGGCTGTGAGGCGGCAATTTTGGAGCGCGCGAAACCCGTTGCTATCTGAATTTTATTAATATCAATATCGAGATAGTTTTGAACCGTGAATTAAATATCCCTTTGGGGCCCCGTAGTTTAATTTATATACAATTAAATTCCACGGGCCAGTTTAAATTAATCCGTGTGCAGCAACACTTCCCACAGGATTCTTCCCTTGTTTTTTTCTTTTCGGTTTCAATCTGACGACTTGTTTATGATAAGAGCAGACACTATCTGACAAATTAAAATGTAGTGCTGTATCCAATATAACCTCGTATATGTCACTGAAAAGTGGCGTTGCATACCTGAATTGATCGATTTAGACGTACAGGGTTTCCAAACGCACGTATTGGTTATTGTGGAAATGTAAGTGCTTCAAAAAGGCACTTTTAACGAGTGACGCAGTATATTGCGGATGGGAGAATATAGATAGAAAATTTTATTAAGCATTAGCCTGGATTTTATATGACTGAAGTCGTGGATTTTGTCTTGTGCAATTCGACTGAAAAACATTTCTCTTTATAGCTTTTCATCTTTGGTATAATTCAGCACGAATATTCACTTGTGTAAACACAATTACTTGGGTTCGTAGTACACACATCTTAATGTACTAAACAAATGTCTGCGATCAATCACGAATAGCATATAATCGTTCACCCTAAAATCAGGTCTAAACAAAAATGTACGTACTTTATGTGCGAAGCGTGTATCTCATGCACCCCTGGGGGGTAGATAATATATCTATAGGAATCGCAGCTGTTCTCTCTGATACAAGAGAGATTTTGCAACAACTTGTGGATAACACCTGCTCGCAATAGCACAATACTCAGATCCTTTTCTGAATCTTGCTTTGTTAGTCGATATTTCTTTGGGTTGTTTAATTTATTCGTGTCGTACATGTTGCAAATTCCTGAACATATCTCATATATTTCAAATATTCCGCTCCAACAGAAAAATGTATTGTGGTGGGCGGCTCTAGTGTGTAGCCTTACTAAAGAACTTTTGCCATGATAAAACGATGATGATTACTTGGTGTTAGCTGCGGACTATAAGATGGATCCATCGATACGTACCAACCAAGCCCTCACAGTCTCTGTCGAGTTATTATAGATGAGTGTAGCCTGGAGTTGCCTTGAGGGAACACAACACTTGCAGTGCTTTGAAAACGCCAAGTATTACCCCATCCATATACATACTCCACCATACTAAATATCAGGTAACCAAGGGAGAATCCTATCCACCGCTTGGGGTACCTGTATTAAAGGTTTTTTGAAAGCTTTTTGTGCATCGGTAGGTTGTGTTGAGCAACATTTAGAACAGGTTGAGAGTGACAGTTCAGAAATTCGTAGTTAAGTATGACTATGTCCAATGCAATTATTAGGGCTTACTCCCTGTATAAGTTCAAATGGAAGCAAAAGTTGGAATTTTTTGGCTGCAATAAAAATATTGGAGCGTTTGTAGAGTAGAGTTAGTTGTAGTGTAACAACACATCTACGAAATGACCATAAAGTATAATATCAAGTAAATCAGTTTGACCTTGTCACAATTAGCAAGTTTCAGGTAACCAGCATTCGTTGCCGACAACAATTCAAGGTCGATTCTTTTCATTGAGTAAAAGAAACGAATTGCTCCAGTTACGATTTGTAAGAATCAAATGACAATCGTTTGCGAGCTTGCTGCTGGTAAATGATTCAGAAATTAATTGGGTCAAATCGTGTCATTGTTTTTACACTATGCACCAAGCTGATGATAGAAAATAGAATAGCATAATAAGCATTTTGTATTTTGAGTGGATTACGTGTAAACTCGTTTTACTCGTTTGAACGTTTATTTACTTTAAATATACAACATCTGAATTAGATCTCCTTATAAATGTTGGTGTGCAGTGTTTGACTGCTTGACTTGTACTACTCTCAACTCCACAACTGCCGCTGCTTATATTCGCTTTTTTGTATCCTTTCCCTCGTTCGCATGTTGTCACAGGAACAAAGAGAGCCAGAGTATAAAATGTGCGATGCTCAGTCCGCCAGTCGGCAGTCGTGTGCTGCTCCGTCTCCAACATTACGAATTAAGGGTGAAATGGCTTATGAAGCATAATTTGTATGAGTAGATTAAGAAATTTATGAATAATTGAGTGATTGATTGGGAGTATAAATACCCCAACAATTTCAATAATAAATCAATCGAATACCTAAAACGTTTTTGATTCGACCACTGCGGCGCTCTACGCCATAAACTTTAAGCCGGCTGCGCTTCATACAGCAACACTGGGGAAGTAGGTTTTAGACAGATCCATCCAGCAATCGAATTAGTACATGGCGACTCTGCCATAACATTACATGGCGGTCCTGCTTCATTACATAATAAACGAACAGTTCAAAAGTGGTTTCAAACTTTTTTTATTTTACTTCTTCTGGAAAAGGGTAAGCCCATAGCGCTGATTGTTTTGTTTCTCTTCAGCGCTCTGAATAGTTATATTTTCTCAACCCGACCCATCAGCCACGCGCCGAAATATTATCAAGGATTTAACCTAACCATTTCACGAAACCTATAGATTAATGGGGTAGTATTTCACCGGGCGGCTGCGCTTTAGGACCCTACGTACCACTTAGTAATTGTTCCGACCTGCACAATACAACGAGTCGTCAGTTCAACCTAGGTTTGCACAATCAGAGGCAAGACACAACTTCCTTACCAACTAAACCATTGAGGCGACTAGTCGGATGAATGCTGAGTATCAAGTTACTTTGACTTTGCTACAGAAGAGACTTCTTGTCATAGCGGATGCATTTTTAGCTACGGTAAGAGCTGCTGTTATGTGCTTATCAAAGTAAAGATACTGATCAAAGCAGATACCAAGGTATCTAATTGCAGTTTTTACTTGTAGGGGAAGATTATTACTTCTTACACTGGCATTTTTTTCCAATTCTGTTTTATATCCCTTGATGCCCTGGGCAAGGGCGCTCTGGAAAAGTAGCTTCTGTTTTCTGGAAATTGAGCTTTAAATTCCAGTCGTCGCAAGACCGTTTGATTCTATTGAAGTCAAATTGCAGAAGTTTGTTTTTGATATCAACTTTTCTCCAGAGAATGTCACGGCGTATGCAATGGCATATCTAAGAGAATCCACTAGTGGAAATGATATTATGGTAATATTTGAAATTCGTCTGTACTTTACGCTTTGTTCTGGTCTGACGGTGTCTTGTTTTGGTTGCTGATGCCGCTGTTTGAAAGATGGACACCTGGCAAAACCTTATGGAAATCCACACTCTGTCTACGAGTGTTCGCCAACATCCAGGTTGTCAATGAACAAACTCCCATTTTAAATGTTTTGTAAGATATTTATTATTCACTTTGGTTTTTTACCAATACACACACTTATTTTATTTTATCTTAATTTACAGCTATTTTGTATAGAATGATTGTTTTGTTTCTCCTTAACTTAGATCTGTTTCAGTCCACATTCGGTTTTCTTTTTTTTTCCTCTAACTCAGTTCTGGTTTAAATATTTTACATTCACTAGCGATTGATTTAGTGACATGAAGAATTTGCAAGACCTCGTTTTATTTATTCAATTTCTCTTAATTCAGTCAGATCTGTAATGTAATTTTATGTTATTATAAATATAACATTATTATTTATTAGCCTGTACGAACCCGGAAGTTCATGACCTCACCGACTCGACTCCGCCATCGTTCCCTGTCCTGTGCACTCTTGTTCCACACCTGACCATCCAATCCAATCTCCTCAAGGTCAAACCTATAATTGTCCTCCCATCTTCGTGGCGGCCTTCCTGTCGGTCTCTTCCCCGTTGGTTTACCGTCAAGAATTCTATGCACTGTCCTATCGTTGTCTATTCGCGCTACGTGTCCGTCCCATCTTAATCTTCACGACTTGATTACTCTCACTATTGTAGGTTTGCGGTATAGCTCTTCCAATTCGAGGTTGTGAAGTTTCCTCCATTGTCCTGCCTCCTCGTCATATTTACTTCCAAAGATACTCCTTAAAACTTTATTCTCGAATACGCGGAATTTGTTTTCTTCCCGTTTTGTGAGAGCCCATGTTTCGCATACTTAATAGAACAATCGGCATGATTATGGTTCTATAGACACGGAGCTTTATGTTACGTGATAGCAGTTTGTATTTCAGCAGTTTACTGACTGTGTGCCAACTATTGTTGCCGGAGTGTAGTCTTTTGTTAATTTTCTTAGACATTTCGTTACTGGCCGTCAGTATTGATCCCAGATATTTAAATTCTTTAACTTTTTCAAATATCTTACCTCTGACGTTTATATGTGTTATCTGAGATCCACCTGCTCTCGCCGTAATCATGTATTTTGTTTTGTCTTCATTTATTTCTATGCCCACCTCTTCTGCCGCTTGCATGATGATTTCACTGTTTTTACTTACAGTTTCTAGATTATCGCCCAAAACGGCGATGTCATCCGCATACGCGAGCACTTGTGTGACCCCGTTCAGGGATGACCCGGCCATGTTGTCGTATTTTAGCTTTCCGATGACATACTCGAGGACCATGTTAAAAAGACACGGTGAGAGGCCCTCCACCTGTTTCCCCCCGTCCCGGATTTCAAATGGTTCTGAGAGGTGGTTTTCTATTCTAACTCCCCCTTTGTTTTCGTTCATGGAAATTTGAGTGAGGGCGGCATACTTACGGGATTCCCAGCTCAACTACAATATGGTAGAGTCTTTGCCTTACGACTGAGTCGCAGGCTTTTTTGAAGTCAACGAAAAGTTGGTGAACCCTCTCTCCGTATTCCCACTTCTTTTTACGGTGTGATTCTCGACAGTATGATATTTTTTAGTATTTTTTATGTGGTTAGCAATGATATTCGTCTGTAGTTTTCGCACTCAGACCTGTCGCCTTTTTTGAAAATGGGGCCGATTATTTGTTTTCCATTCTTCCGGAATGACTTCCTTATCCCGTATCGTTGTAATCAGTTGGTGGATCTTTCGAGTGGTTGCCTCTCCTCCATGCTTCACATGCTCTGCGGGAATGCAGTCGACTCCGCGAGCTTTGTGGTTTTTCAATCGATTTATTGCGTCTACAACTTCGTCGAAGTGGGGCTCTGGGATCTGGGGCTCGGCTGTATGTACGTCTGGTGCGTTTATTTGTGGTTGATGTGTGTGTACATTGAGCAGGTTTTCAAAGCACTGCTGCCATCTTGTCATGATATTGTTTGTTTCTGTGACCAGACGGCCGTTTGCATCTCGAATTATTTTGGCTCTCCCTCGGTAGCAATTTCTAATTGAATTTATGCCGGGATACATACCTCTGATATTCTTTTCTCTGACATTTTCCATGACTTTTACGATCCGAATCTCTTCCCATTCGTGTTTTTTGCGTTTGAAAAGTCTCATTGTCTGTTTCCGAATTGTCGCGTATCTTTCTGCGTTGACTTCATCATATCCTTCTAAGTGGATCACTCTGAGGCGTTTAGGTTGTTCGATCTTTGCCCTGCACTCATCGTCAAAGCAAGGTTTGGACTTTATTGTTTTCTTAAATCTTAAATGTATTGGGGTGGGTGCCTCTAATGTGTAACAGTACCAAGGACCTTTTGCAATGACAAGAAATACGGTAATTTTTTGGCGTTAGCTTTGGATTATAAGGTGTGTTAATTATGTTCTCTGTTATAGAATAAGGTTCACGAAAATTATTAATAGTATAAAAATCGTGGAAAAAATAAATACGGTGTAACTGTAAAGCGGATTGGCAATTGTAATTCGCGACATAGAAGAATAAGAAACGAAACGTCAACGTAATCCAAGCTTCGTTCGGGGTAAGTAACAAAAAGCAACATTTTAAAAATATATATATAAATTTGGCGAATATAGACGTAACAGGTGGATCTATCGTTCTTACCAACCAAGTTACCTCAGTTTCTGTCGAGTCATCACAGACGTATCGAAGATCACATCTTTTTCTTAGCCAATTTTGGTCAATTCTATTCAATCGGCGGCTTTACAGATGTTGACAGAAAAGGTCCAAATATAATATGGAAGCAGTTCATATATGTATATATATATATATATTTTTTTTTTTTTATTTTTTAATTTTATTTTTTTTTTTTAAATAACATCCTTTATTGGATATGAATAGTACAATCTTAACAGTTTAATTTAATACAAGGTTTAAATTGTACTTAATTTAGTTTAATTAAGTAAAACGTGTAAGGGTTTACTGGACCAGTGTTCAGCTCCCAACTTGATTTTAGTATGTTAGATTTTAACACGTTAATCCATGAGGTTTCGTCCGTTTTAGCCGTCTCAATTCGTGGGTAATATCCAAGAGCTGAAAAGCTTCTACGTTGGTATGATTACGTAGGGGTCTTTCGTATTTGACAGCGTATTCTTGGATAACTTCATAAATCCATTTGATCTCTAGGGCAGTCCATATGATGATTCCTTTCCTGCTCCGTAAACGAAGTTTGGCCGCCGCTTGAGCTGCTTCGCGCTTTGACCACGACCGTTTACGTAGAATTTTGTCATACGTAATCAATTTATCATCCCCAGTTGTTTTAGGCTTTGATCTATCTGGCAAAGATGTCCCAGATGAAACGTCAATGATGTGTTTTTTTTTGTCGATTTATATGGCACTCAAACAGGAAGCTTCATTTTTAAACCAATGTTATACAAATGGTTTAAAACTATTTTTGGTTCATCTCTAGCTCCTGTGCGATACTGGGACTGCTAACGTTCAAGTTATCTGCTACTTCGATCATATCCACGACTTTATCAATATTTTCGGCTACTGCCAAAAGCGAGTGAATAACTTCGTTATCATAAAAAATACCGCCACGGAATCGACAATATCAAAATCGTTCGTAATTGGCTGTAATTGTATAGGGACCATAAACACCATTCATAATTTCAATCGCCAGCCTGCATTTTCGAGAGTTGCCTTTATTCATTTCTGTAATTTATATCCTGTAACGGACAACTGAATCGAGCAATAAAGAAACTGGTAGCATTTTTCTTTTTGTCATAGTATGAAATGTAACCTTTCAATGAACAGAAGTCTAAATGTGTTTGATCAAAACTTGGCGAGATATGAATCAATACAGAAAAATTTTTTCGATTAAAACGTATAATATAATATAAAAAGAATGTTAAGAAGTGAATACATATATAATGTGTATTGTATCTATAATAATTTAAAAACCTACTAAAGAGCGTATTTACTTTTATATAAAAAAAGAAAAAAAAAAGAACCAAAATGTATGCAAACACAAAAAAGGGAAAATAAATTAAATTGAACCCTTTCGCGACTATGTAATCATACATAAAGTCACACAGCAAAAGACGACACCAGTACACAATAGGTGACTATAGTCACCCTCCACGAAAATAGATTTCATACAGAATATTGTTGAGTAACATAAAAATATTAATTGTATCATTGAATTAGAAACACATTCATGGAAAAAAAAATCATGTTGTTTCTAAAAGTATTCTCACAAAAGTTATTTGCAATGTAAAAGTCTTGGTTTCGAATGCTGAAAAAGTGTGGCTTATGTTCTCATTTTCAGTATCCGCGCCGTTCCACACGAGGGACTCCGCGGCCAGTCCCGCCGTAGCGAAAGGGTTAAAGATGTCAGTAGATGTTATGGCTTGTAACGTTTTACGAAGCAGTGAAGAACGCGATTTCAACCTAAGCTTTGAAAAGGTTACAACCAAAGCATCAATGCATAGAACACGACCGCATACGTACGGCGACATGCTAACTTACTACTTAAGTTATGCTAAGCTCTGGCATACGGCTCTGATAATTCCTTTTTGATTACCTTTTATGGTGTGTGCGCAATCACCCGGAAATGCTGCATGTTTTCTTTTTTAATATCTTTCTTTTTTTTTACTATCAAACTTATTACTTATTGTGTTCGTTTAACAATTAAAACAAAAGGAGAAAAAAATACAGCAAAAAGGCTAACGACACAATAACCTATGCATAGTTATCATGTCATGAATCAATTCTCGAAGGTTTAAAATTGCTTTGATTTTAGAGAAGTTCAAATGGATGGGTGCGAACATACAGGGCAAAGTCTCTGATTGCCTTCAACCCGGCGAAGGCCAGGACGATCCTTGTCCCTGTTCAATCCAAGTTGACATGCAGTCTCCACGTGACACCCCTGGATAGCTACTTTGACACCCGCCAAGTAGTGAACCAATGCATGCAGCGACATCCTGAGCAAGGTTGGCGCAAGGCTAATAACCAGGCCCATAAAAATGAATTATTATGGCAAATTTAACAAGCCTCGGATATGGACCGGATACACGACGACGACCACGGAAACGAAAATGGCAAAATGATTTAAGGATTTTTTCATGGAACATACGCTCACTATACAGAGCTCGAGCTGCACAGCAGCTAGCCGATGCCCTGTCCGAATATAAGGCTGACATAACAGCATTACAAGAAATAAGATGGACGTGGAGTGGTGTTTTTCAAAGAAAAGAGTATGACATTTATTACAGCTGTCACGCAAAACACCATGTGCTCGGGGTAGGCTTTCTAGTCAGCCAAAAACTGAAGTCTGCCATCATCGGCTTTAATGCAATAAAAGTAAGGCTATGCACTCTTCGCGTGCGAGGCAAATTTAAGAACATAAGCCTCATAAACGTTCACGAACCTACAGAGGAGTCCCCTGACGACGAAAAAGAAGAATGCTATGAGAACGTCGAACGGGCCATCAATGCCTGCCCAAGATACGATGTGAAAATCGTTCTTGGGGACTTGAATGCGAAAATAGGTCGGGAGCCGGTTTTCAGGAACTACGCAGGTTCCCATAGTTTGCATGAGAACACTAATAACAATGGACTACGAGTCATCGAATTGGCAGCATCGAAAAACTTGGTCGTTGCGAGTACCAGGTTTCCGCGTAAAGATATCCACAAAGCCACCTGGGTATCACCTGATGGAGCCACTCACAACCAAATTGACCACGTGCTGATAGATCGCCGCCACTCTTCGAGCCTGATGACGGTACGAACGTACCGAGGTCCCAACGTCGACTCGGATCACTATCTTCTTGGTACAGTTTTCCGAGCACGGATTGTCTTACGGAGACGTATTGCATCCGCGGATCAGGTTCGAATCAACACGGCTGCCTTACGCAATGAGAACACCAGCAACACCTTTGGTCATGCGTTAAGACTCGCCCTCGAAGAGCTCGACGGAGGGAGAGTAAGTCCTGGGGCCAGAATGCCGGGCGTAGAAGAGAAATGGACACGCCTTAACAATACTGTCATTAGTACTGCCAACTCCATCTTAGGCAGTAATCGTAGAGATCGGAACGACTGGTTTGATGATGAGTGCAAACTAGCGACTGAACGTAAGAATGCTGCATACCGGGCAATGCAGCAGTCTCATAGGACGCGGGTACGCGAGGATAAATACAAAGAGTTCAGAAGATCTGAAAGACTTCACAGACAAAAGAAAAGTGCCCGGGAAAAAAACCTTGTCTGTGAAATAGAGAAAAGTAGACAGCGAGGTCCGCACGAAACGCGAAAGTTCTACCAAATAATCCGCAGTATGACGCGGTACACACCACGCTGCAGTTACTGCAAGGATAAAGAAGGTAATCTGATCACCGATCCTGAAGGCATTCTGGAGCGATGGGAAGTGCACTTTAATGAATTGCTAAATGGTCAGCTCACAGAAGAATTGGAGGCTCCACCAATGCAAGACCAGGACCAAATGCTGCCGCCACCAAGCATTGAGGAAACACTAAAAGCCATTAGACAGCTAAAATCAAATAAAGCCCCCGGAGCTGATGGCATACCAGCTGAGCTGATCAAACAAGGAGGGACAGCGTTACATCACGCAATTCACGAGATCGTAGTGCACGTATGGGAGCAAGAGGAGATGCCGGAAGATTGGCGTCGCGGTATAATTTGTCCCATACATAAGAAAGGAGATATCACACTGTGCAGCAACTATAGGGGTATAACATTGCTGAGTACCGCCTATAAGATACTCTCCACTATCCTACAAGACCGGATATCCCCATACGCTAAACCCATCATTGGTCAATATCAGTGTGGCTTCATCCCAGGCAAATCAGCAATTGATCAGATATTCACCCTTAGGCAAGCGATGGAAAAATGTCAGGAATTTAAGATTCCTCTATATCATCTGTTTATAGACTTCAAGGCCGCCTACGACAGAATAGCCAGGGTAGAACTATATAATGCCATGAGAGAATTCGGCATTCCAAATAAATTGATACGACTTTGTAGGTTGACCATGCCCAACGTAACTAGTCAAGTAAAAATAGCGGGATTGCTGTCCAAACCAATAAACATCTATAATGGACTCCGACAAGGGGACGGTCTGGCCTGCCTCCTCTTCAACCTGGCGTTGGAGAAAGCAATCCGTGACTCTGGCGTTACAACAAGAGGGACTATTGTCACCAAGTCCAGCCAGATACTTGCTTACGCAGATGACATCGACATCATCGGTAGAACCGAATCAGCGGTACAGGAATGTTTCACCCAGATCGAGCAGGCGGCACAAAAACTGGGACTGCACATTAATGAGGGAAAAACTAAGTACATGGTGGCAACTTCTGCGAAGAGAAGACATAACGTTGGTCAAACTATCAGGGTAGTGGAGCACGAATTTGAAGTAGTGCAATCCTTTAACTACCTTGGGTCAATAGTATCAGCCGATAACAATATGGAAGAAGAAATACGCGAACGGCTGATTAAATCCAACAAAGCCTACTATGGTCTATTAAGGCTCTTTAAATCCCGAAATTTATCCAAAACATCCAAGCTACTACTGTACAAGACCATGGTCTTACCAGTACTCATGTATGGATCCGAGACCTGGGTGCTTAATAAAAGGCACTCTGAACTCTTGGCCGCGTTCGAGAGAAAGGCCTTAAGGAGAATTGTTGGCCCCGTATGTGAGGGAGGACGATTCCGGAGACGCTACAACCATGAGTTGTACGCAATCTACCTTGAAGCTAATGTTGTAAGAAAAATCAAGCTCAGTAGACTCCGGTGGGGGGACACCTAGCTCGAATGAGCGAAGAGGAGCCTGCCCGGAAAGTCCTTTGTGGCAGGATGTATGGAAGGAGACAGCGCGACAAACCTTGTCTGCGATGGAGGGATGGCGTAGACCAGGACGCCCAGACCCTGGGAGTGCTAAACTGGATGACATCGGCTCGAAATCGGGACCGACGGAGAGATTTGTTAAATAAGGCCAAGACCGGATCCCGGTTGTAGTGCCGATAATGATGATGATCAAATGCCTCCAATTCAAACGATACCACTTTAAATTTGTATACAGTTCTGCATTTCACACAGCGTGACTAATAAAAGTGTTCCTACATTCAAAAATAAATGAAGGTAACAAAAATATACTGTAAATTAAATATAACTATATTGAACTTAATTAGCTCTAATCATATTAGACGCCTAAACTAAATTTAGCATTCTTATCATACTTTTTATTTCAGGCTAACATTATATTTTCTACAAATCTGGTCTTGTTATACGATCCTTGACTAATAAATATATAAAGGCCCTTCCTTTTGTGTTTATCTTTTTTTTTTTTTTTTTTGTTACTAAAATCCATCCAAAGATATCTCCATCGCCTCTGTTTTATGCGCAATTGGTAGGGGTTACCACAACCAACACCAATCACACCCCATGCCCCGTAAATTTACTCACGAGACTCCGTTTAATACCCTGTTCAATCAAATGATCATAATTTCCCATGAATGGCATAACCGCTTTCATTAAAATGTCTGCGCTCGACTCGCAAATTGTCACTTAAAACCGTTTACGACCTCCCTCATTCCAACAAACTCGGTTAGTGGAATTTATGACAATCTCCATCTCCAGCATCGTGGATGTAATACATTGAGCAAAAAAAAAAATGCCCCCTGGGTGTTTGGCTTACTTTATGAGCTGGAATCAGGGGCGGAGTCGAAAACAGGGAAAAAGTTTTTCACCCTTAACAGTAGCTGCATCTAAATTTGGGTTGGCGCCACATAACTCTCGTGACCGCAACTGCAAACAACTACCCGAACCTGGTCCAGCGTTTGTCCGTATATATTGCAATCGATGGACTCCACTCGTTTGTGCTATAAAGGAAGTAAGCTCGAAAAGTGCAGATTTGGGCCCATTGACGCCAATATGTGAAATCGAATTTGGGAAAATTACTTGAGGCCATATTGTTCACAACGGGGCAAGATGCATTCAAACCTGATAGCTATACGTAAATGTGGGGATTGTATTCGTTGTTAGCCATTTCTCTCGTCACCAGTGTATCGTGTTTTACATTCGACCGTAGGCAATATTGGAGGTTGAGGAAGTATCTCAACTGACAATTGGCTAAAATACTTACGCTGCACATTTATATTATTGTACCACTTGCTTAAGGTAGTTACGGCAGTAAAGGCGGCTATGAGGGAATACTGATTAAGACGGATTACAACAATAATCTTTCTTGTATTCGTTGAAATGTTTGAATATCTCAAAGGTATTAATCATCCCTGAAGTGCAAGCATATTATTAAAAAAAAGTAAGTATACGTAATACTCTTCTTGAGAGAATTAAAGTCATGGCGGTTTTTGTGCGGATGTTTCACGTCCTCTTATGTTAATGCATACAAGTTGATGCCAATAATAATATTTGGTATTTTTCACTTTCAGTGATTCACACGCGATACAATTGATGGGCATTGGCCCAAAATCTTGAGTCTAAACCGAAACACGTTACTCAAGCGTTTCTTTTTTATAATTCAAGTACACAAAATGGATTGTTTGCTAACCTTAAATATCCATACACAGCGCGCATGAAGAAGATGTACAAGAATGGGAAAAACGATTTTGATGCATGAGAATTGTAATGCCGGGAGGACTTACACCAGTGAAAAGCGTTTTATACTCGTGTAGTTCGACTGAAGAACGTTTGTTTATGTAAAATTGACTTGTTCTCTGGACTCTTTGATTGAATGCTTTGGCTGGCAAAGACTTAAGGAAAAAGAACGCAAGCACGGAGTTCACAAAAGCAATGGCCAATAGATTCATGTTTTTTCGGTAGGAAAGTGGAAAACTTCAACAGATACCTCTGGACCCATTCAGATACGACTAAAACCACCACCCGCAGTCAAGTATTCTCGGTGTTCTCCATCGCGGGGTATCTGTTACACCAATGGTCACAACGCATCTGCTGCATTATGCAATATGGTGTAGTATGCCATTTGTTATGGGCCATTCTTGTTTCGAGCTTTGCATATATTCCGTTGCTGCTATTAGAGTAAAAGCAGCGTAGTAGATTGGGCATGTTTATATTGTACTTATCGAAAATATATGTCTTGATATCAGTTGAGTTAAATAGTAATTCAGCTTACCATGTTTACTTTTCATTAAAGTTTCTGTATCAGCTATTGTGTTGTTGTGGGTTAATCTTCCTTTTATGGAAGTATCCAATATTTGTTACTATCCATTCCCTTTGGTTGGAGTTCGCTACTTGTGTCCGGATTCGCAAGTGTTCCTCTTATGGAGCCAGTGTATCAAAATCTTACATAGCACCGGTTTCTTCCCAGTGATGACGTTTGGACATCATCCCTAAAGCTTCACGTACTCTTAGTGATAATAGCTTATGTGCTGAGTTCACACCGTTCATGTAGGACCGCGCGCGTCATGCCGATATGGGAGTTTCGTACAGAATTGTGAAGATGTTAACACTGGTTATCAACTTTCTGTTTCTCCAATATTGGACAGCAGTCTAACTAATATTAGGTGCGCAACTACGCCCCTGCTGTTTGTCAATAGATGGCTCCAGCAATAAGTGTTGTTCGATTTCGACATATCCAAAACGTCATTAACCAAGCTTAGACATATCTTAAACAAACCGCTTTGACACAGTAGTGATTTTGTTTTGGCGTCGTGTACTTTTATTTGTATGAAATTGTCTTATTTTGTGTTAAATAATCGTCACTTGCGGGAAGTGTTGATTTTCCTCTTTCATTCGAAGAAAACGGCGACTGAAGCGCATCGTGAGCTCAGAAAAGCTGCTCTAAGTAAAACAACGTACCGTGATTGATTCCGTCGATTGAAGGACGGATGTTAACGACCGTCCGCGTGAAGGAAACCCTTCGAAAAGCTGAATTGGAGGAATTGCTCGATCAATATCCATGCCAAACGCAACAAGAGCTTGTGGGGTTTGATGTAGGTGTGCCGGTGTACGATACGGGTTCACTACAAACATCACACCTTGTCACGGTCAAAGTTCGGCGCTGTGAACCCAGGAGCCGAACGCTGTGGACCCAGGAACCACAAAGGTAAAGTAAAACGCACAGATGGTAATCACCGGGAAATGTTCTCCAAGAGAAACGGAACTCCACTCCAGAGGGAAAAGAAAACACAGTAGTTTTAATTTTGACTGTTAACACTTCTTTATTTCAATGTCGTTGTGGTGGGTTTACAAACTACACAATAATCAATATATATCCAAAATACAGATGGGTGAATTTATTGTCAGATTTTTACACAAACAGATTTAACACCAACAGAAAAAAGGATTATGTTTCGTTAACTTCCTTGGTTCACTTTTCCTTTCTCCTCACTTTAATGTCATTGTTCTGGTTTTACAACTGCACGATAATCAACGTTTATCCAAAAATACAGATAGGCGAATTTACTGTCATTTATTTTTTTACACAAACAGATTTAGCACAACAGAAAAAGGGATTATATTTTATTAACTTGTGGGGGAGTTTTGGTTGAGGCGCCGTCAAAGGCGCGGGGTTCACCAAACACCAACCGTCTAATTCGCTGAAGGTCGTTCACCGGGATTTCACAGCAGAATAGTCGCCCGTACCGTCGATAATCGCCCGCCAAAAAAGAGCAAACATGAAACACTTGCGGCTTGTTTGGTTGTAAACTTTTCCTTTTATTGTTATGTTCCTAAACGAAATTTGTCACTTTGTATACATCGTTCGAAAATAGTTTACAGCTTTTATTTGATAAATCTTCGGAGGATTTGAAGACTACGCACCCGGCCACCTCGTGTGGTGAAGACGATCGTCCGTGTTCGTTTTTAATTCGCCGAATCACTATTCCGGCCCACGTCTTGTTTTATTGCAAATACTATTACTTATTACGTTACAACCTCTCGCGAGCACTCGACCCGTTTTGCCTCGCGTGGATCAAAACTTTCATCCGAAATATTTTAGTGGCACTGAGCGGTTGGGACCCGACTGACCCGGTGTGCGTGGCTTGGCGGTTGAAGCTCAACTGACTAAAGAAAGCAAAAGTTCATCGCGTCGTGGCAGTGGAGTCATAGCTAAAATAAACTCACTGTCACTTACGAGGAATTTCGAGAAGAGTTACTATGCTTGCATAGGAATTCAGTTCCAGCGAATCCTCGCCGTATAAACGGAGTTCGATTCGTTGGTTGTGTATACTGGGAAATTGGCATAGCCAAGTATAATCAAGGGTCTTGATCGTTGTGATTGTTTCGTGGAAAATTAGCTGTCGCTTGGTCGCAGACGAGATTGTTTAAGGAGGAAATGAACCGAAGTGGTTTTCGGGGGAAATTGGAATTGCTTGGGTGTAAGCAAGGAATATCGTTTAGATAAGATATTAACCGAAGTAATTTCGGGGAAATGTGTGCAGCTCGGTATAGTTGGTGGTGATGGTTGATGTTCCGTTGTAGGTTTGAATATGCGTTTTATTACAACTTGGTTCAGGGAAATTAAGATTGCTTGGTCGCGAGGGGGGAATATGAAGTAAGTAAAGAATTGACCGAAGCAATTTCGGGAAAAATTATATGTGGGGTGATGTAATTGAGGGAGATGATTTAGAATGTATTCTATTGAATTGTATTCTGTTGGGAGTTTTGAGATTGGGAGATGGATTTGTAGCGATTATAACAGATACACACAATTCACAAGCAAAAATAGTGAAGAACACCGAACGAAAAAAGTCGAATAAGAAAAATATATCAGAACCGTATACCAAGCGATAAATAAAAAAAAAAATAATTCACACCAGTGGAATATACTCGAGTTTGGAAATCAAATTCTAAACACGGTCAGTAGTCTGATGCTTCACTGCTTCGCTTTTCAACCGTTTCATCGTGTGTTCAATTCACCTTCTTCACTATCCTTGCTTAACGCTATATAATTGGTGACCCCGACGTGATCTTGTACACACCCGCAGAATACACTTCCCATAGTAAAGCAGAACTTCACACATGGTCACGACTTCCGCATAGAGCCCAGCCTCCGACGTTTTCTCGTTTCTCTCTCGTTCGTCCGTCGTCCGCATACGAATCTGATCGTAACGAAGTTACTGCGGCGGGAGTGTGTAGCGATTATAACAGATACACACAATTCACAAGCAAAAATAGTGAAGAACACCGAACGAAAAAAGTCGAATAAGAAAAATATATCAGAACCGTATACCAAGCGATAAATAAAAAAAAAAATAATTCACACCAGTGGAATATACTCGAGTTTGGAAATCAAATTCTAAACACGGTCAGTAGTCTGATGCTTCACTGCTTCGCTTTTCAACCGTTTCATCGTGTGTTCAATTCACCTTCTTCACTATCCTTGCTTAACGCTACAGATTCTTGCAAGTTCGGGATGAATTCGCTTGCAGGTTGGGATTTGTTTTTGCATGTTTTGAAATGGGTTACAGGTTAGGGTAAGGTGGCGCGCTGTTAGCGGTCAAGATTGGTTGGCATTGGGGGTTGGTTCTCCACGTGGTATAGAGAACCCCCACAAACTTCCTCGGCGACCTTTTTATTTTTGACCCACATTCACGGAGCGCATTTACTGGACAACAGAGTGTCGAAATAACTTTTGTGCCGCGCAGAGATTTCTTCCTATTAGGAGTGCACAACTCGTGGTTAAACTCGATTCGTTTTGCGTGTCTGCGTGCAGCGTTGACTAATATCTGGCTCCCCGGCTGTTGTCGAGAACATACAACCAGTCGCGACGGTGGTGGATTTCCACCGACGTGGGAGGAGCAAATCGGATCTCTTTCTTTGGTGATTGCCAACGAACGATCGATTTGGGTTTTAAGGGAAGTATTTCCATCTGGTAGAATGCCTATTCGCTGGACAAACGAAAGTGCGAAGGTTCCTACGGAGAGAAATCAAACATGCAGCTGATCAAATAGAGGATCATGAACGGAGGCTGGCCGTATTGCCATCATAACGATGGAGGATAGATTTTATTTTTGTTGATGTTAAGTCAACAGAACTTGGCTTACGATGGCAAAGGCCGGGATGCATGGGAGCATGCTTGTTTTAGGGAAACGGATCGTGGGACATAGTCATTGGTATGATTGTTTGAATAACAATCATGGTCGTGTCCAATTCGATGATCAGTTGTCGGTTAGCGACCGATCATGGGAAATTTGGCTGCAGCTGTTGAACATTTGATAAACATGGGCATATTGATTGTTTACACGATCGGCTACTGCGTATAGCATCACTTCGATCGTGCTCACTTTGCTAACGTCTCATCGGTCGATCTGTCGATGGTGTGTGTTTAAATTAAACCACACTTGAATTCCCTGTAGGTAGCCAGCAATGAGCTGTGCTGTAGATTGTCGTTTGAACGATCGACCGATGGGTCAGCAGATAAGGCAAGTGTGAACATGTCCTACACGTGTATGGGAAAATGCCTCTTAGCGGTGCGCATTGACATGTTCGGGGGTTAATGTCGTTTACATGATGAGATAACCGAATTAGATTTCAGGAACATGTTGCGTTGGATGCAAGCATGCTATTAGGTGAAAGTTTGTAGATGCTAATGCGATAGCGTTAGCAAATAGCAATTACTCTAGGTGATTTAGGTGCTTAGAAGATTTCTTAGCGTATATGATGGTAAGGTAAGTAATGGCTTGCCAATGGACTTGCCAAGAATACTTGTCCTTAAACCTAGGAGTAAGTTACTTGATCGTAATGGGTAGGTAAGTAATGGCGTTCAATGAAACCGCCACAAGCTTTCATCAGCATTAGGAGTTACTCGAAAGTAATTTCCAAGCGATTGTATGCGTTGGAAATGATTCAAGAGCCAGGAACTTGGGTTCCTTATAATTTGAACACAAGGAACATTGAGCGTGGTTTTTTCGGCTGTGAACAACTGCTCCAGCGGCAAAAAAGGAAGGGTTTTCTTTATCGCACCGTAACGAGTGAGGGCAAACGTATTCATTACAGCAATCCAAAGAAAAGGAAGTCATGCGTACTGCCCGGTCATTGTTATACGTCCTCGGCTCGGCCGTATGTTCACGCTGCGAAGGCTATGCTGTGTATTTGGTGGCACCAGGTCGGTGTTATTTATTATGAACTGTTGAAACCGAACGAAACCATCACTGAGGAACGGTATCGACTTTAATTGATGCGTCTGCGTTGAGCACTGTGCAAAAAAAAGGCTACAATATGAGCAGAAAAAGTGATTCTACAACATGACAATGCTCGGCCTCGCGTTGCCAAACCCGTTAAAACCTACCTGGAAACGCTCAAATGGGAAGTCCTACCCCACCCGCCATATTCCCCAAATATTGTGCCGTTCGATTTCAACTTGTTCGGTACGATGGCACATGGTCTGGCTGATCAGCAGTTCCGCCTATATGAAGGCATCAAAAAATGCATTGATTCGTGAATAGCTCTTAAAGATTAACCCTTTTACCGTAACGCTATTCGAGCACTGCTAGAAAGATGGGAAAACGTGTAGCTAGCGATGGGTAATACATCGAATGATTTATTTGTAACCATTTTATTACAATAAAGTTGCTTTTTCATAAAAAAAAAAAACAGCGAGAAGTTAGTTGCGCACCTAATACATTTCATAATCGTGCCATTTGTCAATCATTTTCCGCAGGATAATCTGTTATTGAGGGTGATACCGAGATATTTTGAAAATAGCATAGGTCGAATATCGTAGTCTTCGACAATATTTCTATATCAAGGTGTTCAACTTTCTTGAGGCTGTTTATTAAAGTCACTTCCGTCTTGTGTATGGCTCATGTTTGTCCGGTTATATCTAGACAGAAAATAATGCCCTTGATTACATGGGTACAAATATTCTCCAGGTCATTTAGGTATTTAGCTATGGCTGCTGTCGCTATATTTTCTCGCACATTGACTCTGGGTACACCGCCATGCATAATATTCCACAACAGTGGTCCTTTAGGCACGCTTGCTGTTATTGATTATTTTTTGGTCCCCCATTGGTGGTGTTCTATCAGAAAATTACTGTACTATTATACGTACTAAATAGTGCGAGTCTTGTAACCCGTCCGACGCTTTTAGAATGTGATTCTAATTTTTGAAATCGAGTGTCACCACCGTGCAATATTTTTGGCTCATTTCAGCCACCGTGCTCCGGCTATCGCTTTGCGATCGATTCACATACAACAGACAGAGTTTTACCAGTTCATTACCTTTTCCTGAATCCGTATTACCATTCATATTCATCGGTGAACAGGGCCAAGTATGTGGGAATTTTTTGTTAGAGTACTTTGCCAGTCGTGTCTAGCATGCATAACGGGCGGTAAGATGACGGGAGCTGAAGCCTGGCTACAATATGATATATGTTTTTTTAATTAAGGTCATGTTCATCTCAGGATCGGAAGCTTATCAGGTCCTCGCATTTTATTGTGTTTATTGCCCATTTCCCATCGTAAGTATCTGTACGATGGTCAATTTGGAGGTATTGTGTTTTCTCGAATGTGCTATTCCTGTCGCCGTTCTGTATCATCACACTAGCAAAAGAGAGCAATTCAGTACAATTTTATCCATGGATCGCCCCGCATCTAAACAATACGCCGAAATAGTGACGCGTACATTGAAAATATTCGTTCAGTTGTGTTAACTAACTTCAACAATATGCACACTCGTCCCGGAATACTGCACCAATATGACCATTATAGTCTGTGATCTATCAATGCCTCTATGTTCCAGCCCACGACTAATAGACAGATCAATGTGAGCTCAATGGCACTTGAAATTCTTGGATTATTTTGTATTGGTCTTGAATTTTATCTGTCGTTTGATCGTTGCATTAATTGATAATGGTCGTCAACGGGTGGCCACAACGTGCCATTATTCTTGGTCGATTATTATTATTTTTTTCTTAGACTTCTCTCGGGAGAGGCGAGACGCGCCCCTAGATGCCACCAAATAATTGTTGCAGTTCTTTTTGAACTGCTGCAGGTTGTAACGTTCCGGAAACACTCGCAGGAATGGAATCCCACAGCTTTCCCGCTCTGTAACGGAACGAGTTCTGATGAGATGAACTGCAAAGTAGTGCGATTCGTCGGGTTGTCTCGTGGAGCGCGTCTAAACCGAATTGCGCGGAACAATGCCACAAATCACCGAAGAACATTACCCGTGATAATATCTGTAAAACAGACAGAGGTCAGCTAGGCGCCTTCGATGTGATAGGGACTGTAGTCCCGACGTCAGCGCTGCGTTCCCGATCAGGTGGATTGCACGTGTCGGTATTACCTCAAATAGGTCGAGAGTATGTTGAGGAACAGAATCCCAAACTTGGGAGCAATTTTCGAGCGCGGTTCTAAATTAATTTAATTTGGGATTTATACAGAAGAAGAAGTTGAAGCGGAGCAAAATATTTCTTGGCTTTAAAAAGATAACTCCGTTTTCCAGAGGCGGACTTGGCAATTATTAGGTAGAACCCCCACCCCCCTCCCCCTCCCCGCGCATTTGTCCCACTGAAGAGACATTCAACATGAACAAACATACATAACAAGTAAAACGTTTAAACAATTTCAAACCACTTTTTCAAACTAAATTTAAATAAAAAACACAATATACGTTGTGATTTACATATATAATCCATAAAACGTAAGCTACCTCTCATTCATTTACAACATAAACTAAACATATTCATTTAAGCAATGTACATTTCACATTGGCGCAAGACTAATAACCTTACCCGGAAAAACAAATTATGGAAAATTTATAAAATTTTTCTTGCGAAATAAGGCCAAGGCCGGATCCCGTTTGTAGAGCCGATGATGGTGATGATGATGACATTTCACTTTTTAAACATACATAAAATACATATTACATTTGGTATAAAAAATATAAAAAATAAAAATAGCTGGTGCATAAACCCAGCTTTGTTCGGCGATGACATCTTCGATTAGTTTTGCAGCAGTCGTAGTCAAGTTTCTTCGTCGGGATAACGGCGCCAGTGAACAAAGTAGTAACGAAAAGGGCTATAACACCAGTTTTGTCTCTAAACAAATTTTGGATTGACGGCTTCTTTTTGACTACTCCGGTGTGTCGTACTGTTTGTGCTTGTGAAGAGAAGCAAAGAGGAAAAAAGGATGCGGTGTTTTTAAATTGCTCCAAAAAGAAACTGTTGAAAGCGATTTTAATCTAAGTGTTACAAGCCTTCACGTGAAATAAAAATTTCTTATTTTGAACGTCAAAAGGAGAAAAGGAGTTTGTCTCCCCGGCATGTGTTGTTTGTGTGTAACACAAATAAGTATATATTAAAGTACAGATTTCCAGATGCGCTGAACTGCGGGGGCGGCATCCACAGAGCCACGCTTGAATATTTGAGAACAAGCTGCTCCAACTAATTGCGGACTACCAATCTAGAAGACATCGGGCAAGCCCGAGGGCACGGACAACGACACTGTCATCAGGACCAAAGCTTACTGAGGACCACGATAGGCGAACCACACGTCGGACCCCGGAGTCATGGCCGGACCCAAGTAGGACTCACCTGAGAAACTGTGAGTACCCCCTATTTCTTCAATAAACATATATTTAAATTAAAAATAGTTAATATGAGTTGGAACAATTTGATCCTCGAAGTGGCGCTGTGCTGGGCAAGACTCAAACGCCCACTAACCAGAAAAAAGTCCGGATCTGGGGTACAGCAACCCGACCAGAGGAAACAAATATAACGCGATCTTCGACACGTGTTTATGCCATGATAGATTATTCCCACAGACCACCGCGCCGCTGGGCAATTCCATGCTTTCCCCAGATTCGAGGGCCTGGCCATTCAACATCACCTGTGGACCTAATGATCCATTTTTCTTTGTGAATATTGTATATTGTGTCTTTGTTGAATTAACAGTATATAGATCCGAAAACTCGCCGTCTACAACAACCCGGATCGATCGATTTTTGAGGAAACACTTCGTGCAGTTGTAAAGCTGCTGGGAAAGTCCGTATGAACGAAGTTTGTTCAGCAATACCCCGCGCCAGACGGGGTCGAAAGCCTTGCGTATATACAATGCGACCGCCTCTGACTCACCATGCCCCTCAATCTGAGATATCCGTATAACGATTATAAGCATCAAAGGGTCTTCGTGGCGATCATACAGAATTCCGTTGCATTCCAAACACTCAATTGACTCGGCGTTGATGACATTTTTCATCACCTTAGATAAAATAGACAGTAATGCTACCGGTCGGTAATTTTGTGGCAGACACTTTTTCTCCCTCTTTGGGATTGGCTGAACTCGAGCAATTTTATAGCAGGCAGGAAATGCCCTCCGTGCAAAAGATAAACGAAATACTCTGCCAAGAACCGGCCACCGTTCTGAACCACAGTTCTTAAGGGCTATTGGTGATATTCCGTCCAGGCCGGTTGCTTTCTTACAGTCCATTCCACGTAGAATGCGTTGAATAATACGCGGGCGGAACGTCATATCCCGCATCGAGAACAACTTCGATGCGACGCACAAGCGACATCACCAGGGTATACCAACGGAAAATACCCCAAGTCGCACGTCGGACGGACAAACCACGGCTCGGATGCAGCTGCTTCCTTAACCGTTTAATTTTTGTTGATTTTGGTCGACACGTCTACGCCAGGAAAGATCATGCACCCGCGTCGTGATCAATCGGCGATCTTCTCTCTGATTGGTCACCGCCGACCAACTGTACGTTGTTGGTGCTGAAATAGGAAATCAACCCCTAGTGGATTGTGCACGTCCACTGGGGAAGATTTCGAGGAGTCGAGTATCAACCGGCGTCGAGTAATCAAGCCGTGTGCTTAAAGCGGAAACCCCTTTGAGAATTAAAATTTGAAATTTTCCTTATGTGAAACGGCGCTTGGAATGAGGATAAATTTGTGTTGTAACATATGGACTGCGTATCGCAGTTATTAAAATAAAGTGTATCGCAATTGATTTGAACCTTTTATTTATTAAAACAGTCTGAATCGAGCGGTTAACTGAGGAGGATCTTTCGTCCTCTTTCGGGTGTCATCCGGCCAGTGAAAAGTCATTTAGCGTAAAGTGGAAGATTGCGTGGAGTTCGTTAGTGGGAGTAACCATTATATTGTATAAATAAAGAACCGAATTAAGATCCAATTGTGTTACGGATAAGTTTTATGTTGTGTAACAAATAACAGAATTAAAGACCCTATTGTGTTGCGGATACATTTTATATCGTATAAATATGACCAGAATTAAGACCCGTTTGTGTTACAGTCAAATTTTATATTGTATAAATAAAGAACAGAATTAAGACCCGTTTGTGTTCTAGCCAGATTTTATATCGTATAAATAAGAACAGAATTAAGACTCGTTTGTGTTACAGTCAGATTTAATATTGTATAAATAAAGAACAGAATTAAGACCCAATTGTGTCGCAGATGAATTTTCCATTGTGCTAACCAAAAAGCTTTGATGACAAACCGCATCATATTGTTTATTTCCGGTTAATTGGTGGACAGTGTTCGGTGAATCGGTAACAGGCCAGGGAAGTTGTTGTGAACATGACCCGTGCTGGCACACAACGAAAACAAATCCTACATAACTCTAACGACACGTAAAAGACTCCATTTACACAACTCGCCAGCTCAGGGACGTAATCACTTCTTGCCGCTAACAACACTAACTTACTTCTCTACTCTAACGAAAAAATGTCACGCATTCGAACAAAGACCGTCGCAACGGACCCCCATCCACACTCCGTTTTCCTTTTCCTTTGTTCTATATCCTGTTCCAACCAAGGTTTCCGTTTTTTCTCTCTTTGGTTTCGACGATGGTCAACTTCGAAACTAACTGAAGACACTGTGGGGGTTCTCCATACTACATGGAGAACCAACCCACAATTTCAACCACAATTTCCGCCATATTTCGACCGCTTTCAGCGCGTCATATCAACCCCTATCCCACCGTTCGGTAATTCACCTGCAAAACATGTTTCCCAAAACGACGCATAGCTAAACTCATTATCCTATTGTTGTATTCCAGAATACTACCCTTATTCGCTTTAACACTAATCTCATGTCCTTTCTAACACAACCTTTAAAACTACATCCTCACATATCTTACATTCTCATTTAATACAATTCACAAATAAACAGACACAATATTCTATATCCAGTCACTTACAGCACATTTAAAAACATGCCCCTTTTCATAACAAGCACATTTTTCATTTCAAAACATAGCCACTTTGATTTTCGTTCAAAGTCTATTCAAAATTTTAAGTCACAGAGACTTCTAGATTGTTTTGTTCATATTATACGACACAGTTAGTTGGAACAAAATGTTCTATAAAAACAGGAAAATTTATATTGAAAAAGTAGTACAGTTTAGAGCTCAGCTTGAGATAGCTGAGTTCAAATAAAATATAAAAATAAATAAAACTTCATAACTATTTTAATAAATAGAAACGATAATTATTTCAAATAAGAAAAGATCTTATAACCCCCACGCTCTTCCCTCGAAAGAGGAAGCACGGCGCTGGAAGCGTAACACTATGCAGATAATGCATAATCGAGTTTAGCTATCTTTTCGCCATACGGCAGCTCCATTTCGCTAACCAATGAGATTTCCACCGGAAATCGCATCATGTCGGTAAGCAACGGCATAGTCTGATCTAACGACGCGGTTGCATAATCATGCAGCCGCTCGGATAATTATTAAAGTATTTAATTTAGTTCCCATGATCAGATTTCCTTAGCCAAGTCTGCGTCCTACTCACTTTCCCCAGACACTTCATTCGCTGGGGATCAATGATCTCTTTTCACAGATGAATAGCCACAAAACATTTTCCTCTCCTTTCCGTTTGTATCTTCCGCGGGTTCAATGCACTCTGAGATCACCACAGTCATCGCACTAGGGCAGTAGGTCATCGTCAGAGAGTGCATTGGTACCAGCACACATGCTAAGCCAACCCAGAAGTTATTGCGCTCTCTCTTTTGTTCTTTTCTTCCTTCGCATACCCAGTGACTGTCGAATGATGTGCGAGTATTATTCACCCCACTGAGACATGCAAATGAGAAGATTCATGAGAAGAGCGCAATTATGATTGGCTAATAGCCGCGCGTATTGCAAAATCAAAATTTCGTCGCTAATTGGGATCAGTCGCTTGTTGTTTATCACCGCGGTTAGGTCACGCCGCCGCTCTTAGTCGAATTAATTTCGCCGATTTTAAAGTCGAGTCTATAATCGTCACCCTAACGGAACACGCGTTCCCCGAGTCGCTGTCCAATCTATACTCAATTAATAAGTTGAGTTAAATATTAATTACTGCGATCACAGTGTCGAGAAAGAAGTGTATCTTGTATAAAATTTATAAAAATCAATTGATAATATTAATAATTAGTGATAAGTGAAGTAAAATAAAACCAAAAAAAATATCGTAGTTACGAATTAGTTAAATAAAGAAAACATTAACCAAACAAAAACTACACCAGTGTGTTTTTCATTGTTCCTGTTCTTCCTGGGTGAACTATTTTGGTCGAAGCAACATCGTTGGGGATAAGGTGAATCCGTGCCCCTGTCTGGCACACCTACTTGCACCCCACAACACCACCGTCGAAGGGAAACTGGGTTTACACACCACACCAGCTGTATTCGATCAGAAACTATAACTCAGTTGCATGCAATTAGCTTTCAAATCAAACTCCATTGAAACTCAATATTCAAGTCGATTCGTTTTTGTTTACACTTAAAGTATCTACATTTTCCATCCACAATGCATTCAAGTTTAGCCCTGGCCAGAACAAAGACGATGGAACGGTGACTCACGTGACACATACACAAAGATGAACACTTCGTATGTCGCGTATCGGCACTAATTGTTTTTTAATTATTTCGGGTGCAGAGAAGTCCCAAGCGAACCCGTACTCATTTAAGATGGGCAACGCGGTTTAATTTAAAAATAATTATTTAACAATAATTTAATAATAATTCTCCATACACTTCACCTTTTAGGCCGTTCCGTTGAACTGTTCATCAACTATCATTTGTCGATTGTCGACACGTCTACACCGGGGATGGTGGTCAATTTGGTATTGACAGCGCCAACCGTTTTGGTGGTTGAGTGGTAAATAAAGACCTATGTACCAAAGTGGGTAAAGTAACTCCAACATCAACCAGCTTACATAGATTAGCTTTTCCAGAATTAAGGTAGAATAAGATTTAAGTTAAGTTTAGGTTTTTAAGCAATTAAAAAAAATTGATGTAAGTTAAATCTTAGCTAAAAGTAACAAAATCGGCACAACGGTTTTTTAGTTTTTCTCTGCTATTCATATGCTATGAAAATTATATCGAGGTTATTACTATATAAAATAACCGGAAGCTCGTGCAATATTAGTCTTAAGATTCAAATAAGGGCTTTTTCTTGTTGTTTTCCCTTAATTTATTATTTGTTATTCATTAAAATTGTGCTATTGTCGTTATATAGATTTAAGATTATAGTTGTAAAGGAATTGCTATCCTAAATCTCTTAAGTACTAGTTGTAACATATACGAGGGTTGCCTCTTATGTTTCGGGATTTGGCAACCCTAGTGTTGCAATCCGGCAATTGACAGCTCTGTCGTAAAGTTGGACATTTTTGAGGTTATACGCACTCAGAACGTGTTGACATACGAGCGCTATTTGTGTTGTTTACAGTAACTTAAAAGATTCATCTCGGCCCAAAAATGGAATTAAATCGTCAACATTTTCGTGCGATTATTTTTTACAACTTTCGGCGTGGATTAACTCAGCAACAGTGCATGGATGCACTTAATTCAATTTTTGGCGATGAAGCTCCATCAAGGACCAGTGTTTATCGATGGTATGGTGAATTCAATCGTGGTCGTAGTTCACTCCAAGATGAATTTTGTGAAGGTCGTCCAAAATCAGTTGTTGTTCCGAAAACCATTGATGCTGTGCGCGAACTGATATTGGAAGATCGTCATGTGACCTATCGTGAGATTGAGACAACCTTAGGCGTTAGTGGGGCCAGCATACATTCAATATTGCATAAACATTTGACTGTCAAAAAAATTTGTTCGCGTTGGATCCCACACAATTTGTCAATCGCCCAAAAAAAGGCTCGTGTCAATTAGTCGAAAGAAATGCTCAAAAAATAAGGTCGCTGTGCTTCGAAACACGTCTATGACATCGTGACAGGTGATGAATCGTGGATTTACGCGTATGAGCCCGAAAGTAAACAGCAGTCGACTGTCTGGGTGTTTCAAGATGAGCCAAATCCAACAAAAGTTGTTCGCGCACGAAGCACTTCCAAGCAAATGGTCGCCTGTTTTTTTCGGAAAAACTGGACATGTCGCAACCGTACAACTAGAACAACGCAGAACAGTCAATTCTGAGTGGTACACAACCATTTGTTTGCCAGTTGTCTTCCAAGAAATCAGGAAAACCAACCGCTGAAGACGGATCACTCTTCACCACGACAATGCGAGCTCTCACACATCGGCTGCGACAACTGCATTTTTGAGCACCCAAAACATCGATTTGATGGGTCATCCGCCGTATAGTCCTGACTTGGCACCGAATGACTTCTTTTTATTCCCGTACGTAAAAAACAAACTGAGAGGTCAACGTTTTTCGACACCTGAAGAAGCGGTTGCTGCATTCAGAATGCATGTGTTGGAGATACCTCAAACAGAGTGGCAAAAGTGCTTCGACAATTGGTTCAAACGCATGCAAAAGTGTATAGATCTTCATGGGGAATATTTTGAAAAACAATAAAGTGATTTTCGATGATCAATATTTGTTTTTGTTCTCTAATCTCGAAATATAAAAGGCAACCCTCGTATATAGATTTAAGAATATAGTTGTAAAGGAATTGCTATCCTAAATCTCTTAAGTACTAGTTGTAAAATATACCATAAATGTAATTATCTACCAAATAAAAATTGAATTGAATTAAAAAACAACCAAAGTTCTGTCGCCGAAAGGTAAATTGTACAATAGTCATGTAATGTTTAGTTTAGTGCGTCTGAGTGGGATCACTAAGTTATAATATAATATAATTATGCTAGAATTTAAGCATTTTTTGTCTAGCCTCTAATCTAGAATCTGAGAAAAAAAAAGGAGGAAATAAAGAATGTTGGCAAAATCACAAAAAAAACCGCACTTGGGTGCAAGTTGTTGTCAGAATGTTGTCTATAGTGTGCTTTATAAACCTGGAACTGGATTCATAGTGTTATATAGGGACTGCATGTATTCTATTAAATTTGAGTTTCATTTATGTATTCCTTATGGGCGTGTCTCGTGTTACTTAAGCAAATTCGATCAAATTGGTAAAAACTGTAATCAGTTAACAGTTCCATACACTGAAAATAAATATATAACCAACTTTTGACATGCGTTTAACCATTAAATAAATGAACATATTTTTTATTCAGTAAATCTCCGCCTGATTACATTTCTCACTACAAAGCCCAGTCACTTAAATTAAGTTTGTCATGCATGAAATTCTAGTTACTAGAGTATTGATATTGATGTGTTGTTCAATATTTGGTTAGTTTGGTCCACACATCCTGAGTCCCATCTTGAACACGTATGTCCTGTTGTCGCTGTAGCAACAACCAAATTCAACCACTCGTTGCTCAGCAACAAGACCGTACTGCAGAAGCGGAAGTTCATTCATCCGTCAGACAGCCAACCACTCTGAATTACCAGTACAACATTTCAGAGCTCCCATCTCCAACCCCTTGACGTCCTTCGAGCGACTTGAATATTTTAGTGTAATGCCTTCATTTCAGTCACCGGATGGGTGGCTGCACAGATGTAATTTAGTTTTCACTTCAGTTCATTGCATCTATATCATCTGAGAGGGAATAAGATTTCAAATAGATGAAAATACTTGTAATTTCCAATTCAGAATTCAAACAATGGACTCATGACATGGATATAAATGCTTACAGTATCTAGTTTGCAGAAGGGGACCACCTGACAAAAGGCTTATACTGCGCTGGTCATGTTTCCCTTGAAACTAAGACGAAACTTTTTACGCTTCCGCAAACAAGTTGACCAGCCTGATGCTGCCATAAACCGCGGGCATCGTAAACATTTCAAAATTGTCCTTACGACCCATAAACCAAAGTACTTTTCACTCACTCATTTGTATCCTTTCATTGCACGTTGTTTTATAGCCAATCACTGCATACTGGTCGCAAAACTGAGAGTTATTACAACCCGAACGGGGCCAGTTGCAGTCCTTGGTGCTGTGTTTTACGCAGCTATTAAGATCCGCTTTAGAGATACTTCATCGACACGGAGGATGTTTACGGGATAATAATAAAAAGCATCAGCTCATGGTGCGAGTGGCTTTTAATTGGCGATACGACATTAATAAAAAGTTTTGAACTGACCGGGGGGGAAAGTTGCCAACTGTTTGTAATGAGTCAGGTGAAAAAGTTGCCCATAAATCTTTCAGTGTATGGCTTCCCGCGAAGTGGAAAACTAGATAGATCTACAGTTTTAATATAAAATAGGTGGGTAGAAAAAACAAGTGCAAACGATGGTATTTCGTGATGGGTGAAATATATAAAATATACTACCACTAAATTTTACGGCTACAGCACAGGGGGGATGGAAAATAGTCTCCCGGACCATTCAATATATAAATAAAATATCTACCTACTATATTCCTAGCATTAAATGTTTAATTGTTGAGAATATAGTCAGATTTACTCTAACGCCGAACTTCTAATACAATTGTAATTGTATATGAAACGAACATACAACTCGTGACTGTCGTTGCAATAACTTCGGATTTCTTTGCAATCTTCATGAGTAATATACCTATAGCGTTTTGCGACGATAGTGAAGAGCGTGTGATTCGAACCGACGCTATCACGGTTCGAATCACTAAAATATAGAACCAAAGCTCAACGCATCAGGCTACTGCCGCTTGTACGAATTCGATTTCTAAACTCAAGTACATTCGACTTATGTGGAACTTCTATATTATTGCTATGTTATACGGCTTTAATGGATGTTTGGCGGATTTTTAGTCAATGTCGAATGTTTGCTGATGATGGTGAAGTGTTCCGCCGAACAGTGTTCACAAAAGAAAAACGAACCTGGTGTTGTATGTCCGGCGCCGTGCTTCCTCGGTTGAGGGAAGAGCGGGGACCATTTATCTATCTTAGACTTCGAATTTAATTTATATCCTATTTATATAGGGCTTTCCGTCCGTCTTCTTTATTGAGTAATTGTAATTTGTTTTTCTTTTTATTTTTTTTCTTTATTCACTCTTTTATATTTTGCATATTTTATTCTATATTAATTTCAACTACCGACTTCGAACTCCAAACTCAAACTGATTTTTTTCTCTATTCTCTAATATTCTCTGTGACTTTTCACATTGAATTAATTTGGACGAAAATCCAAGTTACTATGTTTTGAATAAATAAAAAGGTGCAGGTTATTAAGTGTGCTGTAACTGGCAATATTGTGAATGTTTATGAATGGTATGTATTAAGTGAGAATGTAATATATGTTAAGTGAAGTTTTTAAGGATGTGTAAGGAGATTCAGTGTTAAATTTAATAAAGGGTAGTATTCTGGAATACAACATCCCACCCTTCTTCGAGAAAGAAAATTATCCTTGAAGAGAATAATTTTCTGGTAACTATATATTAAATTAAGATTAATTAAAAACTTGGATTTTCGTTCAATTACATTACAAAGGTTTTCAAAATTAATCTTTCATCAAAGGTTACAATAATCAAAAAGTTCTTAATACTAGAAAAATAATCTATTTACATTATATATTAACTAAATTTTTTCAATAATCAAAAAGTTCTTAACACTAGAAAAATAGTCAAAATAGTCTATTTACATTACATATTAACTAACTAAATTTAAATATTTCTCCTTGGAACCTTTTCTTTTCTTATCCAAAAGTTATTATTACTTATTATATTAATTATATAATATTAATATTATTGTTTCAAAATTCTCATTTCCGTTCGAATATATATATTAATTCCAAAATTTCCAATACATATATTACCTCTAAAATTTCCTTTCTTTCCTTTTCCGTTCGAATATATATTAATTCCAAAATTTCCAATATATATCTTACCTCTAAATTTTCTTTCTTTCGTCCCCCTCATTAACTTTTTTTTTTTTTTTTTTTTCATTTCCGTCATTTCCTACAATTGTTAGATTATTTCATATATATTGAATAATAAAACAAAGGACATTTGTTATGTGTTTATCTTTTCCTTAAATGTATGGAAAATTTTCCAAAACCTTTTTGGGCCTATTATTATGATGATTGTATAGAAATGCATAATACCAAAAATCTTTTTAAGAAATGATTTCAAATGTCCTAAATGACTGAGTAACTTTTTATTTTTTTGTATTTTGTGTTTGAATAAATGTTAATTGTTGTAAAAAAAAAATTGTAATGTACTTATATGGTTTCCCTTTTCCGTACCTATTTTAGTTAAATTATTATTTTCATTATTTATTATATCGTGTTTGAGTAAGTGTTTGTGTTTGTTTTCGTTGTTTAAAATATTTATTGTTTTCGGCTTAGTGTTGTCATTGTCCATAGCTTTAACCGCTGTCGGAACGTCTACCTTTTCAGTCTTACTCACTGCTGATGGATCGTTTAGTTTCTCAGTCTCATTTACTGATTCGTATAGTTCTTCAGACTTATTAGCTGTTAGAACATCTTGGTTCCCAGTCCTATTTGCTGTTTGAACTATTTCTTCAGTTATATCTGCTGTAGAAACATTCAATCCTTCAGTCTTTGTTGCAGAAAAGATTTGTTCATCAGTATTAGCTGCGGAACTGACCTGGGTTTCGATTTTTATTGCAATTTTCGGGTCTTCAGTCTTTAACACTGCTGAATTTTCAGTCTTTGTTGATGAAGTGTCGGGGTTGTTTATTGCGATAGCCGGAATATTAGGGAATTTTGTTTGTATATTTTCTGCAAGATCCGAATTTTCAGTCTTTACTACTGCTGAGTTTTCAGTCTTGGTTGCTGAAGTGTCTGCGTTGTCAATAGGGATAGCTGAGATATTAGGGATTTCAGTCTTTAATACTGCTGAAAATTTCGAATTTTCAGTCTGTGTTGCTGAATTATTTTCCAGAATGGGAGTATGAATCGGAGTGTTTATATTAGGGGCTGGGTTATCTTCGTTTATATGGCTTGGTTTATAGGAGTATGTGGGCTCAGGGTAAATTTGGCTAGGAGCTTCATTAAAATGGTCGTTATCTATTTCCAAAGATCTAATGCTGTAAACAAAAAAATTTGGTCTGTCTTCCATCAATTTTGGTTGGCGTCAGGCCTCGTTTTCCGACTCTTGCACCCGAGAAAAGTGAACATTTTGCCGATCGTTTTGTCTATTGGTGGTCCTAGAATTTTCACCAAAACGATTTTCAGAGTTTGTAGGATTGTTTCGGAATGGGTTACGCGTTGTTGTACCTTGTTGGTAATTTGTTGAAGACGATCCATTCCTAGATATCTTGTATCTACACTCATTCTCTGTGTGATTATTCCGTCCACAGAAACTGCAAAAAATGTTATATTCCCTTTTTATGGGTTGTCTATTCGGAAAATAGTTGGATTCCATGTTCCGATAACATGTGTCCTGAGAATGCCCTGGCTTACCACAGGTTTGGCAGACTATACGATTGAATGTTGGTTTTTCGTTAAATTGATATGACCTGGGAGAGTTGTCCATTCGAGCAGCATGTGACACTACATGTGCAATCGACTGTTTTAAACTATTTCCCCCATGGGCTTTAGCTAGTATCTTTAGCTGTTCGTTGTTTAGTCCATCCTCAAATGTTTGTACGGCCAATTTTATGTTTTCTTCTATTAAGTATTCCCTAACCACCACGTCTGCTGTTATTTCACACGTGGCAGACTTTAGAGTCCTAAGAGCATTCGCGACTCTATCGCCGTATTCCCGGACGGTTTCTCTGTAGCGTTGTTTCAGAGAAATCAACTCATTGTGTGCCGTCGACCGAGATTGCTCCTCTTTATATTCCGATTCTAATTTTTCTTTCAAATCCTCCCACTTTGCGATTTGGCTATACCTAATCAGATCGTAAGCATGACCCTCTAGTCTATTTTTGACTAGATCTAAAAATGTCTCGTATATATCCGGGTCTGCCTTCTTTATAGATCTAAATAAAACGTCTCCCCCGGAAATAAATTTACCTAAGTCGCAGGGTTTCCCGTCAAAGGTGGGGACGATTCTGAAAACATCAGAAATTCCGACAGAAAGAGCCATTTCAGGGGGTTTCATGTGTATCTGTTGATAGTGGATTTGTTCTTCGCCCTGCCTAGCCGCCTGTCTCGTATAATATGGACTTGTAATAGTGAAAATTTAAAATAAAAGGCGAAAATTCGTTATCAATTCTTAAAAATATGGTTAACTTAAAAATATGGTTATGGAAAAATTGGCCTTTCTTTTGGTTATTCAATATATATATATATATAGGAAAGAAAAATAAATTGGTCCCAAAACTGAAAAGAAAGAAAATTCGACGAGAAAGAAAGAAAAAAAACGGAAATGTCTTCGAAATACTGAAATGAGAATTTGCAAAGAATATAGATAGAAATTTCTATCCAAAAAATATTCTATTGGGATAAGGAGAGCTTCCAAGTAGAAAATATTCCTAAAAAAAGTAGAGAAAAGTCGCTATTTAAAAAAAATTCTTACTCTACTAAATGTTGTCGTTGTACTGTTGATAGCAGTCTTGAGTGTTGCTGTTTGTTTTTTTTTTCTTCAGTTTTCCTTAGTTGTTTCCTTTGTGTTTTTTTTTTTTCTTTGTAGATTTTTTTTTCTTTTCCGCCAGGCAGACTTCACGTCCTAAAGTTGGTTTGCTTATCCTGGTCTTGGCTGCTTTCCTTTTTTTTTTCTTTTTATTTCGTTGTTCTATGTCGGGGTTTTTTTTTTCTTCTTATTTTGGTTTGGTTATTTCTCCTGTTTTTTTTTTCTCTTTTCTTCTTGAAAAATTTTTTTTTCTTCTTCTTATTTGGTTATTTCTCTTGTGTTCTCTTTTCTTCTTATAATCAATTTTTTTTGTTGTTTTAAATTTTTGTTTACTTTGTTTTTCGTTGTTCTATGTTTATTTTTTTTTTCGTTGTTTTACGTCGGGGGTTTTTTTTTCTTCTTATTTTTTTTCTTGAATAAAAAAATTTTTTTTTTTTTTTTTGTTTTTCTTCTTATGGTTTGGTTATTTCTCTTGTGTTTTTTCTTCTCTCTTCTTTGTTTTTTCTTGAAAAAAAATTTTTTTTCTTACAAAAAAAAATTTTTTTTTTTGTGTTGTTTTAAATTTTGTTTTCTGTTTCGGGTTTCCGTTATCTGGGTATCCCACCGCTGCCATCAGTGTTGAGGTCCGTTTTCACTGGCGAAGATTTATTAATATTTTCTATATCACTCCGACAAAACCGGTTGCAACGCACTGAATTAGTGATGACTAGATCCAATTTTCACTCCATATTAACTTTTTTCTGGTTTTATTTAAATTTGTCTACATATGAAAGTTTTAATTAAAATGTTTAAAATTTAACTCTTTTCATTATTTTCATCTGGTTTCATTTTATTTTCACTTTTTTCCGAACTCCTCTCGTTCGGAACTGAAATTTTTCTATTTCTATTTTTCTTTCTGTGTGACTTTTCACATGAATCAATTTGGACGAAAATCCAAGTTACTATGTTTTGAATAAATAAAAAGGTGCAGGTTATTAAGTGTGCTGTAACTGGCAATATTGTGAATGTTTATGAATGGTATGTATTAAGTGAGAATGTAATATATGTTAAGTGAAGTTTTTAAGGATGTGTTAGGAGATTCAGTGTTAAATTTAATAAAGGGTAGTATTCTGGAATACAACACTGGAACAGACACTGTATCAAATTAAACACCCGTGAAATTGTTTTAAGAATTGTTTATATTTATTGTTTCATCCTTTTTGTTTTTCAAATTATTACACTTGCACACCGATCGCCTCGCCACACCACAAGTTCGTTCGCCCCTATATTTGTACCGTTCGATATTTCAATCACTCGCGAAACTAAACTTACACACTTTCACCCGTCGTGAGTTCTTGTAATTCTACTGTGCGTTACTTTACTAAGCGTTGCACGTCGAGTATATACGTACTTTTAATTATCTTGCGCGGCGCGGACTAACCTCCTCTTTCGGGTTCTCTGTGGCGGCTGTTCTCGAAGTAGACTGTTAATGGAAGACTGTGTATCTCAACTGTTCGCGTTGCGCGGATTCTCTATCTCGAATGTTGTACTTAAGGATTACCTCGAGGGACTCGTGGTGAGTTTTCTTTCCGCGAGAGAAACGTGAAGTTTCTCTTTGTCGTGGTGAATTGGCGAGGATCTGTAGGTATTTCACTTGGTTATATGCCGGCCTTGGCAAGGTTCTCCAAGTGTCCTAACTTACCAGACGAAAAGAATCCCGTAAAACCGATTTCACTCGTATCGCCGTTCAACAGTGGAAAGAAAAACACACTGGGGTATTTTCGATGATAATGGTTCATTTTTTTATTTTTCGGCGTTTATGTACATCAGTATTAAATGGTTTACAAAAGTTTCCTTAACGGCTGTATTAATGTTCTGCTGTTGTGGGGGTTGTTCCTCAGGAAGCGCGTTTTCTTGTCCTGAAAAGGACGTTAGATCTCTTTGTTGAATGTTCCTGACAAAACACCCTCCAGCAGGAAGGGGTCGTTGCCGTGCTTCCTCTGATTCAGAGGGAAAAGCAACGTCCTGATTTTCGTAGGACGTAACTTAGGGGACAACGTCCTTGTATACAAACCTCAGTACCGGTTCCTGTACCAATTTTCGGAGTCGTCCTCGTGCACAACAGAAAAAAATCGTTCAGCGTTGGTGACAACACACAATTTCCAAAGAAAGATTATTAATTTTGGTTAAGTTTTATTTGTATTTTATGTTAAAGTATTACAACAGAATTTGAAAAATCTCTGCTCTGTGGCATGAGGATTTAGATACTGCGGCCTCGAGATCGTTTTGCTATCCCTTTATAAAGGAAAAGGAATCGAAAATTGTATCCCAAAGATACACATTTTCGTGCAACAATCTCGATCTTTCGAGTGAGATGTTGTGTTTACTTTAGATAAGATTCAGTTTTCTGAATCTTCATCCATCTATTTGTACATGAGAATTGGAAATGGTATTTTGGGTATTGTTTGCTTGTGGCAAATTCGAACATCTGGTTTGATTTTCCATCGATTTGGTTTGTTTAATTTTCTAGGGAAATTACCAGATTGAAATGTATTTCTGGATTTTGAATTGAGATTATGCCGTGGGGCAAATGCAAAGCGATAAACGAATATTTTGATTCGTTTATTGCGAATTTTGGATTTAGTTTTGGTTTTTCATGATTTTGATAGGATTTTTGGTTTTGGATTAAGATAGCTAGGATTTGGATGTAGGAATGGGGGAAAAAGGTAGTAGGGCTTTTTGGAGCACTACATTAACACAACTTCTTGTCTTAGAACACTAGCAAAACGTATCAATTAAATTACAGGCACTTAAAATGTTAGCAGCTGGATTCTGCGTTAGAAAATTATTGTGTCGGAAGATTTATTCTTTACGGGGAATCGGCTTGTAAGGGACCTTTGAAAACGACGGGACACACTACTCAACTGACTCACGACTTGCATTACTCAGGCGTGTGTGCGACTCTGTGGCTGAATATCGACTCACTAATTTTTCTTCGGTTGGGGTCAGTTGGGCGCTGTGGTGAGAAAAACTATGAAATTTCCCTGCTCGCTCGACCAATAGGATTGGATCTCCAGTACATAGATCCTGTTGAGGGTGTGTCAATTAACGCGCGGATCAGTTTGTTGGCTCGTGATGCGAGCTCATGGGTGGTCGAACCGTGGGAAAGAGATTTCGTGAAAGCATCTTTGGAATGAGTGTTTGCAGCTGTCCAAATACTGCGCTGGGGATGAGGATGCATTTGGGATAATTACACAATGATGGTTGTGTTTACAACCATGTTAATTGCGTATTGCATTCCTAGGGATTCATGGGTCGAATTCCAGTGTGAGTATTTACATAGGCATTGAATTCGGCTCTTGGCAGCTAGGCGCGAATTGCGCCGGTGCTTTGAAGATTGCATAAAAGCCGCCGTGAGTACTGGTGCAACATGAAAATCTGTTGCGCACGGGTGGGACAGTAAATGCAGTCAGACAGGGGTTCTGCTGATTGTTTCCATAATCCACTTCGGTTATCCAATATGGCAACCAAGATGTTTTCTCTTTAGAAAACTGCTGGGATGTATGCGGTAATGGCGTACCGAATTTCTTCCAGGAAAGTTGATATAACGCGTTAATTGCGTGAATGTCCTTGATGGGCAGATGCTTAATGTTGGATGCGATATGCAAAATCGAAAGATAATGCAATCGGTGGGAGAATGCTCGGGGAAGTTATTGCGCTTGCATAAGCAAAAATGATAAAATTGGTGGAGCTTTAGGACAGGAAGATTTGGAGGTAGGTTGAAAAGGTGGCAGTGGCGTTGGTAGAACCGCTACAGATCTCTCTGGTTTGATATTAGTACGTGTGCTAATAGATCCATTGTTTTCTCATGCAACGAAGATCATGGGGAAACGAAATTCAGAAAAAGGAAGGACAAAATCTGCCAAGACCACGGACAACCCAGAGAAATGTGCTGTAAACGCGTACAGGGAACCCTGGTTACAGTGGAGCTGATAAGGTTTTCGAATTTACGATGCCTGTATGATGTAAAGCATTCTTTTCAGGAATTTGGGACGATGCGTTGAATGCATGTTGTTAGAGAATTATTTACAGGGAATTTGGGTGATGCATTAAATGTCCATGGTAAAGCAATGTTTGCCGGTTTGTTTTGTCCTTCGATCGCCGTTTGGGCGTAGGACCATTGGTCGGACTTGTGACCCACGTATCTGTGGATAGGTGGGGTTGTTGCCTCCCAGATGTATGTTACCTTTGTTTCAGGTGGAAAGGAGGACTTTTGAGGACACGTGTCTGGGGGCACGTGTAATTTAGCTATAGGTGAGTGTGTTCCTTGGTGGAACGACAACATCTCGACCTATATTGGGTTGTGTGGTTCGTAGAACCGCCACATATGGGCTTTTGGTGGTGTTGTTCTTCGCAACAGTGCCAATATCGACTAGCACTGTGATATGAATATTCATAGGAGATGAGAAAAGTGGCCACTATATGTGTTATGTGCACCCCCGAAGACAAATAACAGCAAAAAGGAAAAGTAATATAATTTGTTTCATTTCGTCTTACCAAGACAATATGTTACATTCGGAATAAATAACAGCAAATGAAGAAAACCATACCGACATTTTGACTCTCACAATTTTTTGCAGTTGAAATGGCAACTAGTCGGCGAAAATCGAATGTTAGATTATAGAAATGCTTTTCAATGTATCCCAACGTATTGTGACGCATATGACAATCAGTACTGGAATCTTCGAGAAAGTCCGAAACAAAGTACTAGATTATTTTAGGAAGTACTGGAAAACTGGAATAGAACATTCAAGACTATGGAACGGACGGAAACGATACACCAAATCAGAATGAGGAAAAACGGTATAAATACGTCGGACGCAGATCGGGAAGAGAGTTATAAGTAAGACAGTGAAGCAAGCGATACGTCTCGAGTGAGAAGTAAGCAGTAAAAGACGCGATAAGTACGGAAGCGATAAGTAAAGAAATCGTTAAGTGTACGGTATAAGTAACGGTTGTGATTAACGCACTAATAAAGTGTTCGCAAAGAGAATCGATTTAACGGCTCTTATTTATTCAAAATAATTAATCCAGCGAACCCTAAGCTCGCTACAATTGGTGTCAGAAGTGGGATTAATTATTGGTGAAATAAATAAGTCTGTGGAAGTATATTGTGACGATGGCAGATCGACATTCGGAGAAGAGTTCGCAACCGTTGCACATTTCGGAGATGTTCAGGATTATGATGGCAAAATTGGACGCACAAGCTACAGCTGTTAATGCAAAATTCGACACCGTAAATTCAAAATTCGACGCCCAAAATTCAAAATTCGACGCCGTAAATTCAAAATTGGACGCGCAAGCTACAGATGTCAATGCAAAGTTGGATGCCCAAAAACAATGGATGAAATGTAATTTTCAATACTTAAAGGACGAAATTCGAAACGAAGTAGAAAATCTAGATCTAAAAAACGAAGCTGAATTCAAGAAAGTCACCGATGAAATAACACGAATCGAAAAGAGACTTGAGTGTGTTGAGAGAAATAAGACATCGCCAGGCAATCAACATGACCAAAAAGATACAAGGATGCAACCGCCAACCTTCGATGGAACGGGACCCTTCTCCGTATTTATACGTCAGTTTGACGCCGGAGCCAATTATAATAAGTGGTCGGATGAGCAAAAATTAACATCACTAATCTTGTCACTCCGCGGGGCGGCTGCAGAATTGCTACAAACCATACCAGCAGAGAAGCAAACAGATTTCCAAGCGATAAGAGACGGCCTTGAAGCTAGGTATGGAGACAACCACATGCAGCAGGTGTACCGCATGCAACTGCGGAGCAGAACGCAGAAACCTGGAGAAAATCTTCCACAGTTGCAGGCAGACATTGAGCGATTGGCAAACTTGGCTTATACAAATATGACTAAAGAATTTCTGAACGAGGTAGCAATGGATGCATTTATAAACGCACTCCAAGATCGGGACTTGCAACAGGCCGTTCGTTTGGCGGGAAAGAAGACGATTAATGAAATACTGGCGTTCGCATTGGCATATGAATCTGCTAAACTGGCTAACAGGAGTACATATAGAGTCCGAGAAACGTCCGTCGAGGGATGTTCCTGCCAAAGAATCGGGCATGTACAACGGAGAACCCGGTTACCTGTTATGAAGTGCTGGACATGCGGCGGAGTCGGCCACATCTCTGTTGACTGTAGGAAACGTCGACGAATGAATGAAACATCGAGTGAGAATTGTTGTTCATACGCTTGTCATAAGAGGAAACTATCAACGGAGCAACCTGAGGTGAAGAAACACATTGTACCTGTCAGAGTACTAAAGGCGTCCGGAGAGCCGGTCGCAATAAGAAAGGGAGAGTTAACCGCAGAATGTGCACCCGTACCAATGATAAGTTCAATTCAGGAAGGGAAGGTGCATAATAACGCTGATGTTCTATCAAGAATTCGATGTAAGCCAGATTTTAAACATTGTCATAAAGTGGAAGAGAAAGAAGAGGCGTACGACCTGCGAAATGTACAAGTAGAAGTACTAGATGGGTGGACGAGTGATGCTATACGCGCAGTTCGACTTCAGGATGAAGATATGTCGCTAATCTTGGAGCACAACGAAAAGAACGAGCGGCCAACTTGGAACAATATTTCCGACAAGAGTGGAACATTTAAGGCATATTGGGCACAATGGAATTCCTTGCTGGTGGAAGATGGTATTCTTAAGCGTAAATGGGAAGCCGCGGACGGAAAATCCCATCGAATGCAGATTCTAGTCCCACCATCAAAAGTGAAAGACGTGCTAACAGAAATGCACCACGGGGCCTCCGGTGGACATTTGGCAGTTAATAAGACACTTTCAAAATTACGATCTCGTTTTTACTGGCTTTACATGAGAGATGACGTCGAGTCTTGGTGTAGGAAGTGCACAACTTGCACTGCGACCAAAGGACCAACGGCAAAACCAAGGAGCGCTATGAAGCAGTACAACGTGGGTGCCCCTTTCGAGCGAATTGCGATTGATATCTCAGTACCATTCCCAAAAACAAACGACAACAACAAATACATGTTAGTTATCATGGATTACTTCAGCAAGTGGGTAGAAGTATTTCCAATTCCAAACTAAGAAGCAACAACCGTCATTGAGCAGCTAATCAATAATTGGATCAGCAGATATGGAGTTCCCTGTGAGCTTCATTCCGATCAAGGCTGAAATTTCGAATCACAGATATTTCAAGGCATCTGTGCGGCACTGGGCGTAAGGAAAACCAGGACCACACCCTTACATCCGCAGTCAGACGAAATGGTCGAAAGGTTCAACCGAACAATGAAAGAAGGTCGTTATTGATCACCAAAGAGATTGGGACAAATATGTACAAACCTTTCTCATGAGCTAATCACGATACGACGGGCCATTCTCCAGCAAAAATTATATTTGGACGGGAGATACGATTACCAGCCGATCTGCGATTCGGAATACCTCCAGACGCCATAGACAAGACCGAAGACTACGTAGCCGAATGGAGAAATCGCCTCGATGAGATTCATCATTTGGTTCGAAAGCAAATCAAGGTATCCAGTGACAGGATGAAAACAAAGTACGACGTTCGAGCCAACGCATCCGGATTTAATGCAGGCGATTACGTATGGCTTTATAACCCTCATCGGCAAAAGGGAGGTCTCCGAAGTTGCAGCAACATTGGGAAGGACCGTATAAGATTCTCACAAGAATTAACGACGTTGTCTATAGGATTCAGCGAAGACCGAACGCCAAGATGAAAGTGGTACATCGTGACCGACTGGCGACTTTTGTTAACCCAGGAAATCAGTGAACTTAGTTCGGGACGAACTAATCTAGGCGGAGGGTAATGTGACGCATATGACAATCAGTACTGGAATCTTCGAGAAAGTCCGAAACAAAGTACTAGATTATTTTAGAAAGTACTGGAAAACTGGAATAGAACATTCAAGACTATGGAACGGACGGAATCGATACACCAAATCAGAATGAGGAAAAATGGTATAAATACGTCGGACGCAGATCGGGAGGAGAGTTATAAGTAAGACAGTGAAGCAAGCGATACGTCTCGAGTGAGAAGTAAGCAGTAAAAGACGCGATAAGTACGGAAGCGATAAGTAAACAAATCGTTAAGTGTACGGTATAAGTAACGGTTGTGATTAACGGACTAATAAAGTGTTTGCAAAGAGAATCGATTTAACGGCTCTTATTTATTCAAAATAATTAATCCAGCGAACCCTAAGCTCGCTACAGTATTTTAAGTTCCAAAGTATTCGTAACTTATCCATCTCACGCTCTTAATAAGGAACCTACACATCATATCATTTCTTTGGTGATACATCCTAAGAATTTAAGACAAAAAAGGAACGGTGAAGATGATGGAGTCGACTGAGAGATCTCCCATAAAATCAATAAATTATTTTCGACTATATCCGCCTGGACAGCTATGGTTCAGATGATCTCAAGAGACCCTTGTACCGCATCCAAGTCCTTTGGGTAAAAGAATCTAAATAAAATGTTGCTCCCATTTTTTATGTAGACCCGAAATAAAGTATCCGAAAAAAGTAAACTCATATCTTGGGCAATCCTAAACTCATTCGGACAATATCGTCCGATTTACAATTTATAAATTTGTGTCCGGATAAGGATTATATTATTAGCTATAGGCCCAATACACTTGAAACCCTTAGTCCTGGAAGTCTTATAAATCGCCGATTTTATGCTCAACTAATCGTAAAAAGATTGTTTCGTTTGTTGCTTGTTATCCTTCTTCTTACAACCTATATTCCAGGATTTAGCAGCATATTTATGGCTGCTTAAATTAATTTATGCCTCGATTGATATTGGTTTCGTTGCAAAAATTAGAGTTTGAAATCGAAAGGGACCGAGAAGTTCTGGAGCACTATGTAGACTTTGTCAATTTTGTTGATTTTTTTTCCATTTGTAAATGCTTCGAAGAGTTTATATGCTTTCATTGTGCTATGATAAATTTTATCTTTTAACTCTGAGAAAGGGGAAACGTAATGTGTTGATGGTAAAATTATCTTTGTACAACAACTGAATTCCGTGCCAATGACATTGATGAATGCAACAACACCATTCTTTTTTTTTTGCCTGACATTGGGGCTATCTAACTACTGATGATATCCGATAGTAATTGTGCATATGAGAAGAAATGGATCACTCAATGGTAGTTGGACAAGCTAAATATTTACATATATCCTCTAATTGCTTCGCAATATCTTTGTTTCTAAACTTCTAATTTAAAATGTTAAGCTAGTTTATTTGTATACCATTTATATACTGTCCCTGACAGTTTACTTATTGGTTGGATGTTGGCCTATTTTCATAATTTCGTGCTGACCATCTCAACCCAAAGGAGATTTGAAGTCTTCAATAGCGTACACATGATACAGATGAGTATTTTCTCTAGTTCAATCCTTTGGCTACGATATAAAAATAATCGTAAAATATTTTTTGCGAATACAAGCCGAAAACGGAGTTAAATGGCAATCGAAAGCCTTTGGTATCAGAATGCTATCGTTAAGGCTATCTCTAGAGCTACATTGGGGTATGTCTGGTATCAATAAATGTTCAGGATTGGCAATAGATTCTAAGGCGTCAGCCACAGAAACCATCTGGATGTACCAGAGATACTTTCGGGCTTAAGAATAGTACCCCCCGAGGAATTTATTTCATTGCTTTCCCCTGCCACGTGGGCATTTACCAAGTGTTTTTACTTGCTGATGAAGCTCGTCCTTGGAACATTTGATTTCAGATGAATGTAAACATTGATGCGTAAATGTTTACGTTGCCTGAGGGACCTAAGAGGATAGGAAATCAAGCACTGACGATATATGAAATACCACAAATGCGCCCGTGGATTGTCTCCGTAGTGTTTTTAATATTATGATTCATTATTCAGAATTGTTATAAAATTGTTCTAAGAGGCAATGTAAAATGTTGTGACACTGGGTGAAAGATTTACGAAGAATACCATAATACTCATCTTAGCACATACTCGAATAGTTTTATAACTGGAGGAAGAAAAGCTGGATTTAGAGTGAAAGGAAAGTCAGATCGCTGTCAGTCATATTGTAGTAGCTAGGATTAGACAACCATCAAAAGGTGTTTTAGGATGGCAGACGGATTGATGCCAAATGACGCTATGGCATTTTGTTTTTTTAAATCATATGTGAACAAAGACATACCGTGTGATACTCTTAAATATCAGAACACAGTGTAGTGGAAGATAGTAGATAGTAGAAGAAGAAATCGTTGCATTTTGGTATTGGAAGTCATGATAATCCAAACTATTCTACGCTCAAGAGATACGACATCAGGGCGATTTTCTGTAATGAAGTATATGTCTGACTTTACGAACCGGTACGTTTTAAGAGATGTAAAAGAGGAAGACCTCTTATTTATTTATATATATATATATATATATATATATATATTTTTTTTTTTTTTTTTGTATAATGAATGTGTATTGTTAACTTAAAAAAAAAAGAGAACGCGTCATCAAGTTCAATTGGCAAACCAGGGTTATAATAAATAATAAATGATTGTATATATTAGGTGCGCAACTAAGTTCTCGCGATTTTGTTATAAAAATACAAGTTTATTGTGAAAAAATGGTTACAGATTAATCGTTCGAGGTATTGCACATCGCTAGCTACAACTTTTTCCCATCTTTCTGGAAGAGCTCAAATACCGTTACGATAAAAGTGTTCATCTTTTGAAACTATCCACGAATCAAGCCATTTTTTGATGTCTTCATATGAGCCGAACTGCTGATCTGCCAGACCATGTTCCATCAAGCGGAACAAGTAACAATCGGGCGATGGAATATCTGGGGAATATGGCGAGTGGGATAGGACTTCCCATTTGAGCGTTTCCAGGTATGTTTTAACGGGTTTGCCAACGTAATGCCGAACGTTATCAAGCTGTAGAATCACTTTTTCGTGCCTTTGCTCGTATTGCGGCCGTGTTCGGCTCAATCACATCAATTAAAGCCGATACAGTTTCTCAGTGATGGTTTCGTTCGATTTCAACAGCTCATAATAAATAACACCGATCTGGTCCCACGAAATACACACCATAACCTTCGCGGCGTGAATATTCGACCGATCCAACGACGAAGAAGAATGACCGGGCAGTCCATATGGCTTCCTTTTTTTTGGGTTGCTCTAATCAATCCATTCTTTATTGTTCGTCACAAAGCGATGAAGAAAACCCTTCCTTTTTTTGCCGCTGGAGCAGTTGTTCAAAAAAAAAAAAAAAAATTAGGCTCAATGTCCCTTGGCTTCAAATCATAAGGAACCCAAGTTCCTTGCTTTTGAATCATTTCCAACGCATGCAATCGCTTGTAAACGGCTTTCGAGTAGCTCATAATGCTGATGAAAGCTCTTGTTGCGTTTGGCATGTATCAGTAGTATGTTTATACGGGTTCTGTGACAGGAAGTGACGTCACATCTGAAAGCTCTGAAAGCTCTACGTCGAGGTTGAGATACGTTTGGTGGTTGGCGAGTGGTGTTTGTTGGTGTGATTCATGCTTGGCGGGGTGTTGTGGGATTCTTATCGGTTGTAGTAATTGTAGTATTTTGTGTTGTTCTTATCAGTAGTAGTAGTAATTGCGGTAGTTTGTAGTATTCTTATCGGGTGTAGTATTCTTATCGGTATTGTTTGTTTTGTGTGTTCTTATCAGTTGTAGTTGGGTAGTGATTCATCATCATCAGCGTGGGTCGTAGGTTGATGTCGTAATCGAGTGGGGATGTAGTTGTTGGATTTGTACTTTTGATGATATTGTTTTTTGCAGGTGGTGGATGTTTTAGCTGAGTTTGCTCCTCGATAGTATAGTGGTTAGTATACCCGCCTGTCACCCGGGAGACCGGGGTTCGATTCCCCGTCGGGGAGCCCCTGGCGCAAGACTAATGACCTTGCCCAGAAAAAATAAATCATTATGGAAAATTTAACAAGCCTCAGGACTTGCTAAATAAGGCCAAGACCGGTTCCCGGTTGTAGTGCCGATGATGATGATGGATGTTTTAGCTGAGTATCGGGGCGTTTGGCTATGGGGTTTGTGCTTTTGATGTTATTATTTTTTGCAGGTGGTGGATGTTTTTGCTGGCTATTGGGCGTTTCGCTAATGGGTTTGTGCTTTTGATGTTATTGTTTTTGCAGGTGGTGGTGGATGTTTTTGCTAAGTATCAAGGCTTTTTGCTATGGGGTTTGTGCTTTTGATGTTATTGTTTTTGCAGGTGGTAGCGGATGTTTTTGCTGAGTTTCGGGGCTTTTTGTTAATCACCGTCATGGGAATTTATTTTTTGACGGTTCTATTTTTGAAAAAGGGGTGGGTGTTTTTGCTTTTTTAGCTGGGGGGAATGTTAAATGCGTTGTTGTTTTTTTGCTAGAACTTAAAAACTGACTTCGCGTAAGGCTCAGACCTGGCGGGGGGCTCGGGCTTTTTGCTCTATGATGATGTTGATGTTGATGAATGGGTTGTGCTTTTGGCTTTTGTCTCGATTGTAAGCTGTTAACTGTATCGGAAATAAAAAACGTTGGCTTTGTTGTGCTTTTTAATCTTATTGTCATTAAGCTGAGTAATATATATGGGAATTTTGTTGTTTGTGGATTTGTATGTGAAATGGATTGTTTTTGCTGGAACTTAAAAACTGACTTCACCTAAGACGCAGAGCTAAGCTAGTTGACTTAACCTAAGACGCAGAGCTAAGCCAGTTGAATTCACCTAAGACGCAGACCTAAGCCAGTATTCCAACAGTTGCAATAACAGGGCGGGGGCTCGGGCTTTTTGCTCTATGATGATGATGATGAATGGGTTGTGCTTTTGGCTTTTTTTTCATGAGTCACCGAATGATTATTCAAGTCCATATTGTACCGATCCCATAACCTTTAGCAAGTATTCATGATTTCCATAGCAAGTTGGGATGCCATTACTCTTTTTTTTTTTGAATTTCATACGTATGTTGATTTCTATATGCTGTTATCAAAAACAAACATGAGTGTACTTGTCCGATCTTATGACCTTGGATACTATAGTAAATTCTTTTTTTATTTCTAAGTGTATTTATGAGACCCAATTATTCTTACCTTATTTTCCATATTGTACAAAGAATGTCTCGTTTCCGCTCCCACAGTCTAATGTTGATTTCTATATAGTAAGTTGTTGGTCATTATTCCTTATCTTATTTTCCATATTGTACAAAGAATGTCTCGTTACCGGTATTAGAAGGAGATTTCTTGTATAAAAGGGCAAGTGTTTAAGCAGTACTTATCAGTGTAAAAAAATCGTATCGGACTGAAACGCTGCTCAAACCGAACCATAGCAGAGGGAAGAAAAGCACCAACAACATCATCAACATAATTAGGAAAAAAGGTGAGTTAAATTATATTTATATTAATTATAGTTTAAAATTTTTGATAACAATTACGCGGTGCTAGTGTTTAGTTAACTTATATTTATAGTAATTACAGTTTAAAATTTTTTTGATAACAATTACGCGGTGCTAGGGTTTTGTGAATAAATGTTTAGTTATATTAAATTTTTAGATAACAATTACTCTGTGCTAGTGTTTTGTGAATAAATGTTTAGTTAGATTAAATTTTTAGATAACAATTACTCTGTGCTAGTGTTTTGTGAATAAATGTTTAGTTAACAAATACGTGGTGTTAGATTAAAATTTCTTAGATAACTATTACATGGGGCTAATGTTTTGCGAATAAATCTTTAGTTAACAAATACGCGATGCTAGTGTTTTGCATATAAATTCTTAGATAACAATTACGCGGTGCTAGGGTTTAGCGATTGAATTTGTTTACCCTTTTTCGAACATTGTTTTAAATGATGTTTTTTTTTTTTATCATATAGGTATTCAACAACAAATTAAAAAAATCAACGAGGGAATTATAGATAAAAAAAAATCATCATCAAACGGTAAGTTATCTTACATATTAATTATTATTTCTTTTTTTGATGCGGTGTTAGTATTTATCTTTGTTTTTGATTTTTTTAATTGTTTTTACGTATCAATAACACTGCGTTAGCGTTTTTAGAGATGAAGCAAAATAACAATATGAATTTTATAGTGAAAAAAAAATATATAGGAAAAATTGACACTTTTTAATAGACAATCCCGGTCCATCGTAGTGATGTTTGCAATAGCGATTCTTTTATGTTTTTCTCCGTTCTTATTGCTAAAAATGTCACCGCATAATACCTACTCAACCTCTCTCCCAAAAAACGGCAGAATTAACGATAACATTTTTTTCATTCCTTTTTTAGATAAAAAACACGTCTGTTAACAAAAAATACCAAAAAATAATAATAATATGAAAAGAGCAGGGCAACAACAACAACAACCAACAATGTCAGGAGAACAACCTGCAAAAAAATCCAAGCAGTCGACCTACAAAAAATGCTTGTTTTGTGATGAGGATGTTGAAGAACATCTATGGGTCCAACATCAAAGAAAAAATACCCATAAAGCAAAAGCCCAACAAGCCCTTAATGAAAACGTCTCCTCAATATCAAACGCGTTCAAAAATCGTATCAAAACATTCGCCATTACCAACAAAGATGAGAGTATGGTAAATGTGAATACGTTATTTGAAAAAAATATTCCATTGATTAATGAGCTATTGGAAAATGAATTGGAAATTTTGAACGCATTTAAATTTAGTATGGAGCTTTTTGCTAAGTTTGCAAAATTCACTAAAGAATGTGATGATGTAGTCCAGGTCGACATTAAAAGCATGCAAACTAAAATGCATACAATAAACAATGAGGAAGACATAAGAGAAAATTTGATCACAGCAATTGATAATATCAAGGCAAAATTGGAAGAGTTCCAAGAAAAAGATAGCGGATGGACATTATTATCATTTCAGAGCATTGAAATTAATAACAACAAATACAACCCGCTTCGAGCTTCTTCGCATTTTAGCCTGCCCAAACAGATATTGATCAAAAAAGCCTGCATCAATGTGAAAAACAACGATGATTACTGCTTTAAATGGGCCATTTTAACAGATTTCGCTAACGAGACACACCGAACCGATAGACCATCGCACTATAAAATTGCCAACATTGCAAGCGAAACAATAGTATACAATGAGCAAATACTTTATTTCAAGAATATGCGATTTCCTCTGGCAGTCAAAGACACAAGCATTTTCGAAGCCAATAATCCAACCATCAGCATAAATATTTTTGGTTATGAGATTAATGATAAAGGGCAATATCAGATAATTGGACCCTACTATCATACTCGTGAGGAAAAAGCAAAGCATATTAACTTGCTTTATTGCATAAGTAGCGATGAGAATAAAACGCATTATGTGTATATTAAAAACATCTCTCGTTTGTTGCGAACTCAGATTACCAAAGATAATAATCGAATGCATTTATGTAACGGCTGCTTGTTACGATTCGCCTCAGAATCTGCTCTACAAAGCCATAAGAGCGAATGTAAAAAAATAATCACCATTATGCCCGATGAAAGTAATAAAATACTTAAATTTAAAAAGCATAATCATAAATTTATTGTTCCTTTTGTGGTGTATTCGGATTTTGAATCTATTCTACGCCCCATTAATCAATGCGCACCGGATCCGGAAATTTCTTCGGCAACAGACGTCCAACAACATATACCGTGCGCTTTTTCATATCACATCAAATGCTCCTTTGATGATGATTTGAGCAAACACCGCATATTTGTTGGTAAGTAAAAAATGTTTAATAAAAAAAAATCAAAAAAACTAATGAAAACATTTTTTTCTTTTTTTGCAGGAGAAAACAGAAAAAACACCAATCCGTTTTGTGGAGATGCTAGTCAACGATTTAAAGCATCTTCACGAGGAAGTCATTGCTCGCCCAAAGCCAATGTTTCCTTTAACGGTTCAAGAGAAGCAGTATCAAACCACATCTCCAGTTTGCAGTATTTGTAAGGTTAGATTTAGTGAATTAGATGTAAGAGTAAGGGACCATTGTCATTTCACTGGTGTCTATAGAGGACCAGCCCATTCTCAGTGTAATTTAGATTTTCGCGTTCCGACCTCTTTCCCAGTCTTTTTACATAATTTGTCGGGTTATGATTCGCATCTATTTGTGAAAAGTATGGGTTGTATTAAGGGAGAAATAAGTATAATTCCACTAAATAAGGAAAATTATATATCGATTTCCAAACGTGTATATTTAGACGAGCACAATTCATTCGAGATTAGGTTTTTAGATTCATGTCGTTTTCTACAGTCTAGCATAGATTCGCTAACTAAAAATTTATCTGAGCCGACTTCATAATTAATAGGGGATTTTACAAAAAACGATGCCATTTTTTTTTTTCATTTTTTTAAACATTTTTTTATTTTCTTTTTATATTCTTATTTTCTAAATTAAAGGCTAGACAAAAAATGCTTAAATTCTAGCTTAAATATCTTATATAATAACTTACTGGTCCTTCGCAGACGCTCTAAGCTAAACATTACTTAATATTTGTATAATTTGCCTTTCGGCGACAGAACTTTGTGGCATAACTTATAATTATTTGAAAGACAAAGAAAAATTTGAAAAACTTTGTAAATTTTTTTTTTTTTTTTTTTTTTTTCTTAAAATTTAACTTACTTAACTTACCTAAACTTATCTACTTTTTTTTTTTTTTTTTTTTTTTTTTTTTTTTTTTTTTTTTTTTTTTTTTTTTTTTTTTTTTTTTTATGTAAAATCATTTAGCCTAACTTAACTTAAATCTTATACTACCCTAATTCCAGAAAAGCTAAGTCTATGTAAGCGTAGCTGATGATAGTGTGAATCTATACCGACTTTGGTATCCAGGTCTTTATATGCCATTCAACCACCAGAACTGTTGACGCTGTCTAATACTATCGTCCCGGTCTCTGCGGGAGATAGCCCTACTGAAGCGCAGGAGCTCTTCTTCGGTGCGCGCTACTTCCCGGTCATAGCACAATCGCCCGTCTACAGATGATCTACTTACATGATAGATCAGCGGAATTCCGGATCTATCCTGTATAAGCCCTTTCATATCCAAGTCAAGGAACGCCTCTGGTGGAACAAAGCCGTTGCGACGCACGCTCTCATAGTATAAGGTGTTTGGATAATAAGCCCCGAAAATTAGGTCATTGGACGAGCTTATTGCTCTCGCAATATGTCCTCTGATTAATTTAATCATAAAATTATCCACCCTATTTATGTACGCTTCATTATATAAAGTCTCATTTGAGTAATACTTTTTATAGTCCGATTCCGGTGTCCGATATAATCTGAGACAACTTCTGAGACACTTTCTTTCGAACACCCGAATCTTTTCTATCAAATTTGGACCTATGTTGAACCATACTGGGCAACCATATATGAGCATTGGCCTGATTAGCGTCATGTAGCATATGACTTTTACCCTGCTGTCAAGTTGGCTACTATGAAATAGCCTCCTTGTCATAGCAAAAGTTTTCCTCGCTTTGAGCAAAGCAGCCTCTACATGTCTGTTGAAATATAGATATTGGTCTAGCCAGATGCCCAGGTATTTAACTACACTCTTGGTTTCCAGTTTATCTCCATGCGGTCCCACGATAACTAGCTTTCGCCAGTTTTTCCTTGTGTCGTACGTGGCTTTATATAATGGAGTTCTAAATAGGATGGCTTCACATTTCTGGAAGTTGATCTTAAGTTTCCAGTCATCGCAATAGCGCTGCACTTTGTTGAAGTCTCGCTGTATTAACCTATTTATGATCGCAACTTTCGGAGCTGTTCTGTAAATTATGAGATCGTCTGCGTACGCAATAGCCTGCGGAAGTGCATCTAATAAGTCGCTAATGTAAATGTTAAAAAGAATCGGAGAGAGTACCGCGCCCTGTTGCAAGCCATTCTTGATATTATACGTTTTATTAGAGGTCACATTACCACTTTTGACCACGAACCTCCTGTCCTTTGACATATCGTAAAGTACATATAGTAAAGGCTTATGTATGCCATATCTGACCAGTTTGTAATACAACCCTTCGATCCAGACGGTATCAAAGGCTTTTTCCAGGTCGATCAGACAGGCACCTGTGCATTGGTTCCTACATTTATTCCATTGTATATCGGAGACCAGTTTAGCTGCGGCATGTGTGGTTTCATGACCCGCCCTAAAGCCAAACTGGTTGTTTGGAATAATGCTATTGTCGTCTACCCATTTTAGCAGAGCTTTGTTAATGATTTTTTCAAATACTTTACTGATGCTTGGGAGTAAACTTATCGAACGCATGTTCATTGGGTTTGTACAGTCTTTGCCCTTTTTTGGGATGGGCTGAATGATAGCCGTTTTCCAACGCGCGGGATAATATGCATTATTCAACGCGTTGTTAAACAGGACCGTGTATATATCTATTGCCTTTGGGGGCAGGTTCTTGAGTACGATGTTAGGTACTCCATCTATTCCCACTGACTTTTTGCTTCTTAATGAGTCGAAGATACTCTGGATTCCTTCCCTTGTGATTAAAAGGCTATTAGCCCCACCATTGGCATTAATGTCAATTGACAGATTATCGTCACTGAATTCCGTAAAACCAGGATTCTCCGATTGCCAATGTGAAATTTCATTCCGGAGGTGCAGGTGATTCAGTCGAATTCTGTCCTCCAGGTCATTGTTTCGGCGAATGCTTTCATTCACCTTGTACATTTCCTGAAAGACAGCTCCCACAGCGTTCGCCCTCTCCAAAGGATCTTCGATCACGAAGAGCTCACTATTGAGGATAGCGTTCTCTGTATCTATGCCAATGTTGGTTAGCAGCTGCTTGTTTACCTCGGTACGTGGAATTTGGAGACACTGAATCTCGTTTTGATTATTTCTCCTGAATATTTTATTTATTTGTGGGAACATATTCGGGTTATTAGTTTTTATAGCTCGAATTCTGTTGTTCCAATACAAATTTGTTGCTAATCTATAATTAGCTTTAAGTAATTGTTGGAGGTTTTTTAATTGAGATTTCAGTGATATTATCTCCTGGTCTTGTCTGTCTGTAAACTGTCTGTGTAATTGTTTTAATTTCGATAGCAGTCTGCTCTTTTTCTTGTGGAGTGCGTTTATTGTTGCGTTTCTGTACATGTTAATGTGATCTGTAACTGTTGTTTTGGGAATTGTTTTGTCCATTGTTTGTTTTACGGCTTCGTCCATTTGTTGAATGTATTTGTCGATTTCGTCATTAGTCAGGTTTCTGTTTACTGGCAGATTAAAGTCATTCGAACGAAGTTCTCTTGTTAATGATCTGGTGAACCGCGGCCATCGCATTGCCCCGTAGTTATAGGGTTGCGGGGTCACGAATTCCTCCAGATCTGCGAGCTCGCTCGGAAGCTCTATTACTGCCGTGAATGCACAGTGGTCACTGTCGTATTCAATTGTCCGTAAACAGTTTGTGTTTCGTCTGTTGGTGTTAAGTAATCTCAGTCGTGAGTCGATTAGCAAGATATCTAAGAACGATCTACCTCTGGGGAACGATGGATATTTCGTAGCTAGCAGGTCAGTTCTATATTCAATATGATACTGATCTAACCAACCAGCCAACTGATTTCCTCTGGCATTAGATATATAATTTCCCCAATTTCTATGCTTGGCGTTCATATCTCCCCCTAGGATAAAGTAATTTTTGTCCAGGTGCAATTGTAAGCATCGAAAGAGTGTCTCGAGCTCCGCTATAAATAGGTTTTGTTGGTGCTCCTCAGGTGCGTAGACCGCAATCGCATACAAACCCCTTCCTTGCTGAAGGGGTATGCGGACGATACAGGCTTCCAGCACCCGGAACCTGCGCACTTCTCCACTATATATTACTTTATGATTGATCCCTTTTCTAATAAAGATTGCGACACCCCCCCCCTTGAGAGGAGTTAGGTCGATCTCTTCGTATAATATCGTAGTTTTTATGTCCTATCTTATGTCTCTGGTTTAACTTTGTTTCCCCCGCCAGAAGTACATCAGGTTGTTCCTCTTGCAACAGGTTAAAAAGATTGGCTCTTCTCTCAGTTCTTATTAGTGAATTTACATTCACGACAAGAGCTTTTATTGATGTTGTGGTTAGAGGGTTTATATCGACTTGTTATTTAGACTGGGCAAATGCGAGTAGATCTCGTTTATTTGGCTTTGTAGCTGTGTCATCTGTCTCTGCAGATTGAGCAGGATTGCGAACACGTCCGCTTGCGGTGTTGTTTCAGTCTGTGTGGGAGTATTTGTGGCTACCTGTGATGTAGCCTGATTTGGTGTTCTCCCACCCGAAGCAACTTGTGCGTACGACCGCTGCGATGTTACGGGCATTGTTGAAGTACGAGCTGGCTCTGTGTTTTTTTGCCGGGTCACACTTCTTGCCATTATTTCTCGGAATTTAGGACATCCTCGATAGTTAGCGGGGTGTCCCTCATTCCGACACACTGCGCACTTTAGAAGGGCTTTGTCTTCTACCCGTTCTTTTCCCAGAGGGCATTCTTCTGCCTTATGGTCCTTTCCGCACTTTACGCAACGGCGCTGCATTTCACAATTAGCCGCCGAGTGACCAAACCTTTGGCAACGTAGACATTGCAGGATGTCTCTGCCTTTTTTTAATTTGTCCCATGTGACCATTTGATGATCCAAGACTGAAATTTTTCTTAGACCACCAATCCTACTGTTGGGTGTTAATTGCACCAAAAAGAAGGGTAGCTTGCGGTTTTCCCTTCTTGCCTTGGGTGTGGTGAATGGTTTTACCGCGGTAAACTCGAGATCTTCGTGCTTCAGGTTTTGAAGCATTTCGAGCAGAGCCTCCGGTTCCATTTCAGGGTCGACACCCTTTAATAGAACCGTTACGCTCTTCGTTTGTTTCGGCGTGAACGAGTAAAATTCCGCGGTGGCTCTTTTTAAGACCTCTTTAATTTTGTCGTGGTCTGCCACCGTATATGTTTGAATGGCGTGTCTGTTACCCGTCAGTCTTTTAACTGCAAAATTGTTACCTATGGCTAGCTTACAAAGACTTACCAATTCCTTACAGTCAACATCTATGGTGTTGATTGGTGGCATCTTTATTTTTCCGCTGTTATTGTTGCTTTGCTGCTGCTGTGTTGCTTGCTGGTTCGTTGATCGCTTTTGTGTTAATTGTTGCTGTTGCTGTTGCTGTTGATGGTGCTGATGTTGAAGTTGATGTTGCTGTTGATGGTGAGATTGTTGCTGTTGGCCGACTTTTGGCTTTAGCTTTTGTAGTTGTTGCTGGTTTTGTTCTTGTTCGAGCGCCGCTATTTTTTTCTTTCGGCGTCTCTCTTGTAATCGGGCTCTTGCCATCGCCAGTTTCGCCTCCAATTCACTTATCTCTTCCTCTTCATCCTCAGACTCTGAGGATGCAAGAGAAGCGAATGAATTATTTGCCCCATATATGTTAAAATTGGAGGGGAAGGGGAGCTCACTGTCGTCCGCCAATTGTTGATCTCCTTTATCCATCGTCAATTTCGCGGTTTTGCTTCGCGTCAAAATGGGGTTTTTCGGGGCGCCTTTTCGTTTGTGCGTTGTCGTGTTCTTATCGTCCTCCGTATTCATTCTGGTTCTTTCCAGTTTGTTTTCATTAAAAAAAAACAAAGGCGACCTTTTGAACCACGGCGACTTGATTTCTCCTGCAAGCTGAGTTGAACTCGCCTACTGCCTGCTAAGAGTCAGTAAGCTTGCACTCGCGCCAAACGATGATTTAAAAATTGCTTTCTTAACAAGCAATATATTGTTTGTTTTAATTTTCGCGTTTGCGACCGCAGTGTTATCTTTTTATTGTTTTTGTTTTTATTGTCGCGAACACTTTTGCACCTCACTCAACTGTTTTTATATGCACTTATTTTGATTTTATTTAATGCATTTATACCGGTACACCTGTTAAATACAGATTGCTTAACGAGCAATCTATTTTAATTTTTGTTTTTTGCGCTTGCGACCGAGGTGATATATTATGTTTCTTATCGTTGATTATTATTTTATTTTTCGCACTTCACTGCAATATGCACATTTGCTTTTAGGTTTTATTTTAATTTATGTGTTTTTAATTCACTTAGTATTTACAATTAAGTTTTTACGTTTATTATTTGTTTTGTTTGGTTTCTGAATTTCATTGTTTTGACTATCTTCACTGTTTTAATTTTGGTCACCACATGTCTATTGAATTTAAACTTTTGGCGTGAACTCGAGTATATTTATTGTTTGTCGCGCTTGTTACATTAATATTTAGTTTACTGGTGTGTCCTTGTTGTCTTTTGTTTGTGAATTCTTAGGAATTGTATTTGTTGTCAAAAATTGCTTTTGACATACTTTTACTTTTTAAATATGTAGTCACTTCACTTTTTAACTGGCGCACTGTTAAACTGGTGTTCTCTGTAAGAGAGTTCGCGGGTGACTCACAAAAAACGATGCCTCTTTGAAGTTAATGATGAGGAAGGGGGTATTTCCCTATGAATATGTTAATTGTTGGGCTCGTTTAGATGACTGTTCTCTTCCTCCAATTACAGAATTCTACAATAAGCTAACGAATGCAGAGTGTTTAGTTAAAGATTACGATTATGCTCAAAAAGTGTGGAAGGATTTCAATTGCAAAACATTAAAAGAGTACATGCTTTTATATCTGCAGAGCGATGTCTTATTGCTGGCAGATGTATTTGAGAATTTTCGTAAGGTTTGTCTAGATATATATGAGTTAGATCCATGTCATTACTATACATCTCCCGGCTTATCTTGGGATGCAATGTTGAAAGCAACAGAAATCAATCTTCTAACAGATGTTGAGATGCTTAATTTCTTTAAGAATGGCATCCGTGGCGGTTTATGTCAGTGTAGTCATCGACATACCGTTGCGAATAATAAATATTTGGAAAATTTCGATGATGGCAAACCAAATAAATATCTTATGTATTTAGATGCAAATAACCTGTACGGTTGGGCAATGTCGCAACATCTTCCAGATGGAAATTTTCAATGGAATGATCCACAAATCTTCACAGCCGAATATATTTTAAATTGTGATGGAAACGATAAAATCGGCTATGTATTGGAAGTAGATTTAACTTATCCAATTGATCTTCACGATCCGCACAATGATCTTCCATTTTGCCCAGAAAATATGATAACGCCGGGCTGCAAAATTCCTAAGCTTGTCGCCAGTCTACATTCAAAGACAAAATATATAATTCATCTAAAGAATTTACAACAATGTCTGAAACATGGTTTGATTCTCACTAGAGTTCATAGAGTGTTGTATTTTACACAATCTGAGTGGTTGCAAAAATATATAACCCTCAACACAGAATATAGAAAAAAGGCAAAAAATAAGTTTGAAAAAGACTTTTTTAAATTAATGAATAACAGTGTGTATGGGAAAACCATGGAGAATGTGGAGAAGCGACGAGATGTAAAAATTGTCGCTCAATGGGATGGTCAAGGAAATTCACACAGCGCCAGAAAACTGATTGCTCATCCCAATTTCCATAGCGTCTCAGTATTTACACCTCAGATGTGTGCTATTGAAATGAGCAAGGCGAGAATAGTGTTTGATAAACCCATTTATTTAGGATTCGTAGTATTAGAACTATCAAAATGGCTCATGTATGACTTTCACTATGATTACATGAGAAAAAAGTTTGATATGACGATTCAGTTGAATTATATGGATACGGACTCTTTTATCTATACAATATCAACTAACGATTTTTATTCTGATATATATAGCGATATTGTTGATCCAGAAAAATCTAGGTTTGATACGTCGGAATATCCAATAGATAACGCTCATAATTTCCCTCAAATAAATGGAAAAGTTCTCGGAAAATTCGAAGATGAGAATAACGGTAAAAACATGACTGAATTCATTGGGTTAAGAGCTAAAATGTACTCTTTTTCTATAGACACCAATGAAGTGGTAAAAAAAGCCAAAGGTGTAAAAAAGTGCGTTACAAATAGTTTAGATATAAGTGATTATAGAAATTCTTTATTAAGAAGAAAATTATTATATAAGCCTATGTTTGTATTTAGAAGCAAACTGCACAATATTTACACCCAGGCTATAAATAAGTTAGCATTAAGCGATAGCGATACAAAAAGATATATTTGTGAAGATCGCGTAAACACATATGCTTGGGGGCATAATAGATTAAGTAATGGGTAAATAAAAAATTGTGTCTCATATTTATATTTAATAATAGGATAGATATAAGTAATATTTATGTTGTAATTAGTTTTTGTAACTAATAGGATAGATAAAACTAATATTTTTTCTAAAGGGATCATAATAGATTAAATAATGTTTAAGATAAAAAAATTATAATCAATACTTATATTTAATAATAAGAGCCAATTTTTGTGTTCAATAGTTAGATATAAATAATATCTTTGTTGTAAAATAGTTTTGTAATTAATAGGGTAGATATAAGTAATATTTTTCTAAATAATGTAAATAATTTTTTGTAGCTAATAGTTTAGATATAATAGATATTTGTAGTAAAATAAGTAATAAATGATAATGTTATGAGAAAAAAATTAATTATTGTTTTCATTATTGCTTTGCTTGTGTACCCTTGGAATGAATGAATATTTTAGACTAACTGGATACACTCGGTAGTCTATCATTTTAAATAGGACTTTATTACGCGTGCTGATTACGGTGGAAAAAACGAATGTCGTTGTCAATGGTACTGTGGAAAAACTAATGTTGATGTCAATGGGTTAAAATTTGAAAAAACCAAACAAGGGTATGGAGGACAATGTATCTGTTTTGGAAAAATAAAGAAAAATTATAAATAGAAAAACAAGATTGTTTTTTTTTTTAAATTCATTGTTTTTTTTTTTTATTTGATTTTTTTGTATAAATATTACACCCGTCGGTATTCAGCTAGGAACATGATGTCATCGTCGGGACCTTCATTCCGCTGATATTCACCTAGGCATATGATGTCATCGTCGAGGCCTTCATTGATGTCATCGTCGGGGCCTTCATTCTGTTGGTATTTACCTAGATACAAGATGTCATCGCCATCGACATCATGCACAAAATAGTCCTCAGTAGGCTCACCCCTTGGTTGCTCTACGTAAGGTGTGACTATGCATATATGTTTTAATATTTTGTTATAGAGGGGGTTATCATTCAACCCGTCGTTCTCGCTGCTGGAAAAATAATTATATTCATTAGATCGATACTCCTGCGTCATAGGTGATTCCATCTTTAATAAAAAAAAAGTTAATGAAAAAATGAATATAATAATAATAATAATGCACCTTACCATGAGCTTCGTCTTCGTGTTGATAGTACATGTAATTTTAACACCCGACCTTGTAGCGTTCTACGAACGCACAATTCTACGCAGGTAAGGTTCCTATCTTCAAAGGACTTACTTACCTGAGAGCGTTGCACGCGCCCACAGACGCGTGCCCCAAAGTCCCGCGATAGGGCCTGCAACTCGCAGCCAACGTTGAGACCGACACCAAAAAGCAAGGAACTGAACGTTCCCAAAGCTTTTTAGGTCAAGCTCAGCAATTATAACTCTTCATGCCTGAAACAAAGGCATAAACATCCAAGCGTTCTATTCTTAAAAACAATTCCCAAAATGCCATACATCCTGCCTGCGCCCAGGAACATCTCATTTTCCGGCAATTCCGAAATTCAATACAAAAGAATTGCTATCATCAAAGAATGAGCCGATCAACGGATGCACGTGCGGGTAATCTAACGCAAGGACCACCCAAATCCGTTGAACAACAGAAGGCAGCCACGACCTATCGCAATCGAATATATCTCAACGAGATATCCGATAATTTATGAGGAGTTAAGCCAACAAAGGCAATACTCCGGTCCCACGGCCACGCTAGAATTTCGCACCATTATAAAGATCTAATGGATTTCGATTCCGGGTACCAAGTTCAAATAAGTCCCACGGACTGCACGTCAAAACAATCGCCGAATATCTCTGGTCTGGGCGCCAGATGTTCTGTGCAAACAGAAGGCCGTGGAAATGAAATTCTATCAGCGATAATAATGATGTATGCAAGATGACTTTCCCCTTTCAGGAAACTACAAAATATCCCGGGGGATGTGATAACATGCTGCTAACAGAAATTCGGAAGTTCTGTTAGCAGAGCAAATAGGGAATATTTTCCGGATAGATACAGATACCAGTTTTGGATCTGGGTATCTGTGTGAGCAGGATATGGTAGAGGGCAGATAGTTAGTCAGATTTTGATCGTCAAGGCGAATAGATAAAGAAAAACGTCGAGGAGGTAGAGTACCGTATCCAATTTATAGTTAATTGGATCCAAGGGTGTAACGTGTGTGTCGTGCGTGTGTTTCGCTGCACTTTTTAATAAAAATATTGTACGGGACATTAAAGAAATAAAAAAGATTAAAGAAATAAAAAAGATTAAAGAAATAAAAAAGATTATTAAAGAAATAAAAAAGATTAAATCCGTAAAGGATCTGTTCGTGTTTATTGTGCTGATTCGCTCCGTGTTCTGGTTTCTTGTATTTTTTCTCTGGTGCGAACAGTGTTCGGCGGAACATTGTACCAACCCGCTATTATAAAACAACAACATCCTAAAGCGCCAAAACCTTTTTATACAAGAAATCTCCTTCTATGATGTTACTCTTTTTTTCTTTTTTTGGGGGAACATGGAAACTATGATAAGAATAATGACCAAGAACTTGCTATATAGAAATCATCATTTGATCATGAGACCGGAAACTTGGCCTTGGCATCAGAAACCGCAAACATTTTTGAAGCAATATGGAAACTATGATAAGAATAATGATCAAGAACTTACTATATAGAAATCAAAAAATTCTTCAAATTCATTTGGTTATGGTACCGGAAACCGCAAACATTTCTGAATAATATGGAAACTATGATAAGAATAATGACCAAGAACTTACTATTAGAAATCAAAAAAAATTCTTCAAACTCATTTCCTCTGTAATATCAAAAAAAAAAAAAAAAATTAACAAAATATGATATACAAGGCCATGGTACGGATCAAGCAAAAATTCTTTAAACTCATATTTTTTTGTTGATGTCACAATTACACACTATGTTGAATTTCAGTTATGAGTAATGGCGCCCCAACTTGCTTTGGAATTCAAGAAATCCCTTTCTAATACCGGAAACGAGACATTCTTTGTACAATATGGAAAATAAGATAAGAATAATTGGGTCTCATAAATACACTTAGAAATAAAAAAAGAATTTACTATAGCATCCAAGCTCATAAGATCGGACAAGCACACTCATGTTTGTTTTTGATAACAGCATATAGAAATCAACATACGTATGAAATTCAAAAAAAATATGAGTAATGGCATCCCAACTTGCTATAGAAATCATGAATACTTGCTAAAGGTTATGGGATCGGTACAATATGGACTTGAAAATCATTCGGTGACTCATGAAAAAAAAAAGCCAAAAGCACAACCCATTCATCATCATCATCATAGAGCAAAAAGCCCGAGCCCCCGCCCTGTTATTGCAGCTGTTGTAATACTGGCTTAGGTCTGCGTCTTAGGTGAATTCAACTAGTTTAGCTTTGCGTCTTAGGTTAAGTCAACTAGCTTAGCTCTGCGTCTTAGGTGAAGTCAGTTTTTAAGTTCCAGCAAAAACAATCCATTTCACATACAAATCCACAAACAACAAAATTCCTATATATATTACTCAGCTTAATGACAATAAGATTAAAAAGCACAACAAAGCCAACGTTTTTTATTTCCGCTACAGTTAACAGATTACAACCGAGACAAAAGCCAAAAGCACAACCCATTCATCAACATCAACATCATCATAGAGCAAAAAGCCCGAGCCCCCCGCAAGGTCTGAGCCTTAGGCGAAGTCAGTTTTTAAGTTCTAGCAAAAAAACACCAACCCATTTCACATTCCCCCCAGCTAAAAAAGCAAAAACACCCACCCCTTTTTCAAAAATAGAACCATCAAAAAATAAATCCCCATGACGGTAATTTACAAAAAGCCCCGATACTCAGCAAAAACATCCACCACCACCTGCAAAAACAATAACATCAAAAGCACAAACCCCATAGCAAAAAGCCTCGATAGTCAGCAAAAACATCCACCACCACCTGCAAAAACAATAACATCAAAAGCACAAACCCATTAGCAAAAAGCCCCGATACTCAGCTAAAACATCCACCACCTGCAAAAAACGATAACATCAAAAGCACAAATCCAACAACTACATCCCCACTCGATTACGACATCAACCTACGACCGCGCTGATGATGATGAATCACTACCCAACTACAACTAATAAGAACACACAAAACAAACAATACCGATAAGAATATTACAGCCGATAAGAATACTACAAACTACCGCAATTACTACTACTACTGATAAGAAAAACACAAAATACTACAATTACTACAACCGATAAGAATCCCACAACACCCCGCCAACCATGAATCACACCTACAAACACCACTCGCCAACCACCAAACATATCTCAACCTTGACGTGGAGCTTTCAGAGCTTTCAGATGTGACGTCACTTCCTGTCACAGAACCCGTATAAACATACTACTTGTATCCTCATCGAGCAATCCCTCCAATTGATCAAATCTCGATGCGCTTCAGCCGCCATTTTCTTCGAATAAAAGAAGAAAATCAACACTTCCCGCAAATGACGATTATTTAACACAAAATCAGACATTTTCATTCCACCAAAAGTAAATGACGCCAAAACTAAATCACGACTGTGTGAAAGCGGTTTGTTTACCATATGGTATATATTGGAAAAGTTGAGATCAACCAACACTTATTGTTGGAGACATCTATTGACAAACAGCGGGAACTTAGTTGCGTACCTAATATTGCATACAAGTGTAGAGAAGCTTGAGAAATTTAACTATCCGCTTCCATATCATTTGTTTTTCTCATAGATCCGTTGTATACTTAGTATATTAATACTCCACAGTGGTGCTATATGCTAGGGAGAACTTGTGACCTGATTTTTGCAGCGATTCAGAGGAACAGCTGTTATAATTGCATAACGCTTTCGGTACCGTTGACTAGGTGTACACACTTGTGTAAAAATAAGACGTTTAGGATAATAATGTACACATCCCAACTAAAAACAATAAATAGCGAGTGTTATTGCACCTATTGAGCAAGGAAATCAAGAAAAAGCGTTGTTAGTTCCCAACAAAATTTAATATAAATACACAAAATAAAATAAGCTAACTAAACTCACAAAAAAACCAGCGACCACCCCAAGTGCAACTAGTAAACGTCAATATCCCCGGAAGGCATCGTCTCCCTCTGACACATATGTGAAAAATGCAAATCGTCACTTGTCGTTTAGAACATTTTGCAATTGCTTTAAATTCGTTTTATTTTTTCATTCTTCTTTGAATTACTCTATTATATTATTAGAAATATGTGTGCGAAAAATAAACATTTATGTAAATAATATAAATCTTTATATATAAAACAAAGTCTGGTTAGTTATTGGGTTGTACCAACACATGTCCGATTTTTGCTCAGTCGGAAATAAGAAGTTCTCGAGTGAACATCTGTGCCAGAACGTAAAATTTAATTTTTTTATAAAGTAAAGTGGTACGTGTGCTTGACGTGTGAGAATTTTAGGGTTCGTTACAAGTACAGTTTTTTTTTCTAGGATTTGTTTACCATGCTGTCGGCAGTTCAAATTCGAACCCTCTTCCTTTATGAATTTAAAATGGGACATAATGCGTCATTGGCAATGAAAAACATTAATGCCACATTTGAGGATGTAGCGGTAAACGAACGCACTATACGACGTTGGTTTAGGAAGTTCCGTTCGGGAGATTTTAGCCTCGAAGATGAACCACGTGGGAGGGCGGAAAAGTTAGTTGACGACCATGTTTTAAGAGCAACGGTGGAATCGGACCAAATGAAATCGGTGGGGGAGTTTGCACAAAGCATGGGAGTATCCCCAATAACAATAAGTTGACACCATTCTCTCATAGGAAAGGTAAAAAAAGGATAAGTGGATACCCCACGACGGCGCCTGGAAATCTTCGAATCGCTTAGATTAAGAAATAAAACTGAACCGTTGTTTTCACCGGTTAGTCACTTGTGATGAAAAGGGGATTCTGTATGATAACCGCAAAAGACCTGGGCAGTGGTTGGATGCAGGTGAAACACCAAAGCACACCCAAGCCCGATCTTCAGCCAAAAAAAGTTATGGTGACAATTTGGTGGACATCGAAAGGACCAATTCATTTTTCATTTCTTCAACCGGGAGAAACCATAAACGTTATCAAATATTCTGAGGAAATCGACATATTGTATGCCGAATTGGCTGAAAAGCAACCTGCATTGGTCAATAGCCACGGCTCGATCCTTTTGGATGACATTACCTCATACTTCACAAGTGGCGGTGAAACAAGGGTTCCAGTCGGGGTTTGAAATTCGTCTGCATCCATCGTATTCTGCTGACATTTCCCCAACGGACTAGCATCTTTTCCGCAATCTGGATTCATTTCGACGGCAGAAGGTCTTCCGGAACGGAGCAGAGGTCATAAAAGCTTTTGAAGACTTCATTGCCTCAAAAAGTCAGCACTTCTACGAAAGAGAAATATTTGACCTTGTACCACGTTGGAAGAATGTAATAGATGCCAACGGATCCTTTTTTGATTGAATAAAAATTTTCCTTCTCTTCTCCTTCAAAGAATATGCAAGGATCGGCGGTGGACTGCTTGAGACTGAGGCATTTGAGCTCGCTGCTCAGCATCGTGTGCCACTGTCGTCCTGCTTGGCGAAGTCCGTATAGAGCTCTGTTTAACAAGCATACCTTGTTCCCCTTTTGCAGCTGCGTTACCATTTGTTTTGCTTTGATGTTTTCTCTGCTTTTTCCGGATTGAATTAATTTTCCCAGGGCAATGTCGGTGTGTTTGGGGATCTCCATGTAGATTGTCTCGTCGAGCTCGCCGTTGCAACATCTAGGTGCCGGATGCTCATGTTGTGTTGAGCGGCTAGGGCGGCTGTGATACGAATGGAGTTCATTCTTGCAACTGGAGCGAACGTCTGGTAGTAGTCAATTCCGGGTACTTGGGAGAATCCTTGTGCAACGATGCGTGCCTTTCTTCGTTCTAGTGTGCCGTCGGGATTCGATTTGTTCCGAAAGACAAAACGGCTGCCGATGACTTTGTCTTGTTTCGGCCGATCTACCAGAGTCTAAGTGTCGTTTCTGATGATGGCCTCGATTTCTTGCGCCATACAACACACACATACACCACCGCGTACCTGAGCTCGCTTTCCATTGATCACTGGTCAAAGGAAATTTCCTTTCCTTTTCACCACACCACCAAAAACTCACCCAAAACGATAAAATATCGTTGAGTCGATTTCCAACCGCCGATCGAGCAGCATTCTTTCGCCGCAGCAGAGTGCGCACGAGAGTGTGCACGAGAGTGTGCACTCTGCTAAGTGTATAACGTATATTATCAGAGTCTTTTTGTCGCGTGAGAGTCGGGTTCGTTAATTAAAGAGACGTTTCACAATACCAATTTGTATTACCTTTAGCGCAGTGAATTTGCAATTATGTGTTCAGTAGACTGACAATTTTATTAAGTTAATAATGCTGTAAAAACCGGATCTTATAACATAAATAAATGGTAAAAACAAAGTGAATCTGTGCGTTTTATTTCTTCCGACCAGTGTCCGTCTGTTGGTGTTTCTTTCGCTTCGGCGGAATCGTTTAGTGCCGTCGGAACCATTAAATATGTTGGAGGAGGAAAGAGAACTCGCACCCATGCCGGTGCCACGACTTCCTCCCCACATTGGTGACCCAGTGAGTCTTTTAGACTAGAACACGCGACCTTCAAACATCCGCGTTTTCGTCGTTAGTGACGACGAGTGACATTTTCCTTATTTTTTTTTTTTTTTTTTTTTTTGTAAAGAAACAAAAGACAATTAAAGGGTATCCCCTACCCCAACACCGCATTGCCAACCAACGTCCCAGCGACGCAGCGCCACCATTTATCACCAAACAGCAGCCGTACCAACATCATCGGACGAGTTTCGACTGCGATTTGACTCTATGAACGATCGCCCAATTCCAAAACGGCATTTAATCCGTAATTCTTGTCAGCGTTCGGAATCATTTTAAAATTAAAAAAGAATCCTACCTAAACTTAAAACGATTAAAAAACAAAATATAAATATTGTAAGCTCCATCTGGGTACATACCACTGCACAACCGTTTCGATAATATTCACAGCGCTATTCGACTCCGTTTACTCACATCACACACTCGAATCTTCGACTCCATCGACTTCACCCTTTCGACTTCCTTCGGCTCTGGACGACACTTCCAATCCCATTCAACCCTCTCGACTCCTTTCGATTTTTTCCGACTCCTTTTCGACACACACACGACTCACTCAACTCCATTTATTCAATTCCTTCTTTTCAACGTCCAAACCGTTTGACTCCTTTTCAACCTCTTCCGACTCGACTTCACTCGACCTTCCCATCATTTGGGCGCAACAATGGCCAACAATGTACCTCAGTCCAAACCGGCTCCTTATTTAACAACGGCTACTACGTGTAGCAACACTCAATAGGACGCTCGATCTTGTTCTAAATCAACTTTTTCCGCCGCTTTTCTGGATATTGGCGCTCATACTCGCCAACCACAGCCTTCACGCGACCCCGCTTGCCAATGTTCGAAACATTTCAACCCTTTCTGGCCTTCTTTAGGTACAGACAAAACTCGCCTCTACCCAGCCTTTTAGGCCCTTCCCCAATTATTGGCCACATGTCCGCCTAAGGCAGTTTTATGTGGCTCTGCCTGCCTCTGCTCGACACCCTTCACCGCTCTCATGCCGGCTCCTCACTACACTACAGCTACTACGCGTAGCATACACTTAGTAGGATGCCAGGCTCTACCACCTTACTCAGACGTAAGGATCTTACCTCCTAGGGACCCACGACGTCCCCTTAGCCACCCTGGCTCACCTTAAGGGGCAACCATAAGCGATACACGCCCCTCTACGCCGCCCCTCACTTACCAGATGCATCGCACTTCTGAGCGCGCATCACTTCCCTAAGGCGCCCTGGGTTTGGACAGAACCAACCACCCACAAGGAGCCCGTACGCTAAGACGCCTATCACCAATCTAAGCGCGACCGGCCGGCACACCTTCACAAACTTCCTGAGGGTTAAAGGACTCTGAAATAGCGAGTTCCGTCGTCGACACCTTCACAAATTTCCTGAGGGTTAAAGGACTCTGAAATAGCGAGTTCCGTCGCGACACCTTCCAAATTTCCTGAGGGTTAAAGGACTCTGAAATAGCGAGTTCCTTCGGCGACACCTTCACACATTTCCTGCGGGTTAAAGGACTTTGAAAAAGCGAGTTCCGTCGTCGACACCTTCACAAATTTCCTGAGGGTTAAAGGACTCTGAAATAGCGAGCTCCGTTGTCGACACCTTCACACATTTCCTGAGGGTTAAAGCACTCTGAAATAGCGAGTTCCGTCGTCGACACCTTCACAAATTGCCTGAGGGTCAAAGGACTCTGAAATAGCGAGTTCCGTCGTCGACATCCTCATAAATTGCCTGACGGCCCAGGACTCTGATATGGCGAGTTCCGCCGTCGACAACCTCATAAGTGAGCCCGGCCCCTCACAGGTAACTAACCACCGCGCCCCCGAGTTAAACAAGGTCATCTTGACCCCAAGCGTACGGCTCTCCTATCACTACGCACCACCCATTCGAGCACCCCTTCAGTCCTACCTTCTTTATTTCGTGACTACGTCACTGGGGAGGGGGGTACGGTGGGGGTCCCACCAAACCCCACGGCCCACTTACCTGAAAAACCCCCCATATCCGCAACTCAACTCTCATTGTCTCCCGCCAATGCAATCGCATTGACACCTGAAAATATTTCCTTTACCAAGACATTAATGCATAAAAGCATTACATTTAATTCCTAAACAGAATTGCATCTACAAGAGCATTCATAGTCGAATGCAACACTAGAATTCGCAGGAAAACTATTCCGGCACCATAGTTTGCCAAGCAAATCTCCCTAGACAAATTCCTGTAAACAAAAGGATTTGAATTACATACAAATAACCTTCAGCAGGGGCCATAAACATTGCGCTGTCTATTCTTCAGCTTCGCCATGTGTATAATAAATTCTCTTAATGTACACATTGGCCGGCGACCTTTGTCGCCCAGCAATAACATACCGGCGGCCGCATTCAATTAGCGCAATCGACCCTGAAATCCCTAAAAACAATTCAAACAAACAAACAAATAACGTGCATATGCACCATAAATTCCCGACCATTAGGCACCCATGTTCCACCAATGCAATTCTGCCGTACATGTGCATACCACATGTCCTTGGCATTTCTACGGCCGCGGCAGCTCTTTGACCATCGGACAAAAGCGAATACTCGCATCCTACCCTAGAATCGTAAAACGAAATTCTGCGCAGGTAATCATGAATACGATCCTTTTAGCATCTAATGAGTGGTTGCTATTTAGACAGCCGACCCTCATTACCGAAAGATGCTGTAGGTCGTTTCACGATCGTTCCTTTTTTCCTCGTTTCAGGCAAAACGCATCGATCAACACACACACACATACACTACCGCGTACCTGAGATCGCTTTCCATTGGTCACTGGTCAAAGGAAATTTTATAACCCTTTTCACCACACCACCAAAAACTCACCCCAAACAATAAAATATCGTTGAGTCGATTTCCAACCGCCGATCGAGCAGCATTCTTTCGCCGCACCAGAGTGCGCACGAGAGTGTGCACGAGAGTGTGCACTCTGCTAAGTGTATAACGTGTATTATCAGAGTCTTTTTGTCGCGTGAGAGTCGGGTTCGTTAATTAAAGACACGTTTCACGATACCAATTTGTATTACCTTTAGCGCAGTGAATTTGCAATTATGTGTTCAGTAGACTGACAATTTTATTAAGTTAATAATGCTGTAAAAACCGGATCTAATAACATAAATAAATGGTAAAAACAAAGTGAATCTGTGCGTTTTATTTCTTCCGACCAGTGTCCGTCTGTTGGTGTTTCTTTTGCTTCGGCGGAATCGTTTAGTGCCGCCGGAACCATTAAATATGTTGGAGGAGGAAGTAGAACTCGCACCCATGCCGGTGCCACGATTTCCCCCCCACAATGTTTATGTCGCCTCGTCCGGTGATGTTGTGGCGATTCCGCCAGATCCCACGGCTCGCCTTCCTGAAAAAACCCCCATAACCATAACCCGGGTCTGCACCAGCTTTCGCTAATGCAATTCGCATTAGCATCTTAGATGCTTCACGCATCAAACAGACCCAATTATTTTAACCCTAACATCCCTATAAAGAAAACTTACCTTCATGCATCCCTTCGCATACAATTTTTCATAAGATTTCTTTGTTTGCTTATTTGGTATTCTGAACCTATTCGGTACCAGACAAATACCATAAATATCGCGCCGTCTATTTTCCCAGCCGCGCCATATACCTTTTCATATACATTCCCTGGCAACCTTTTTTTGTTTGTCTTACCAACAAACAACCCAAGCAGCTGCATATAATTAGCGCAATAGACGCTGAAACCAAATTCTCCAGCATTTCCTAATGCAAATATGAACCCGGTTTCTATTGCAGCCAGAGATGCCATAAACATTCAATTTGCTTTTAGCACCTTTTTCTCCTGACGTCGAAAATAGCGACGAGGCATCGTGTAAACAATGACCCGCATTACCAACGGGCATTTGGTCATTTTTCCCTATTGTCTTTGCCGCCTGCCTGTTTCGTCGTGCCACTGCACGTGTGAAACGCATCTATCTGAACGATCCCACACATACCACCATGACCTTTATTACGGGATCTGGTTTTCTTGTTCCCATAAGAGAGACTCTACGTTACACTTGTGGGAGATAAAACATATCCTTGGCAAGGATATATTCACACCCTTAAGAGAAGAGTTTTTCTCTCTCTTCATTTTTTTTCCTTAGCGAAATCATCTCTGCATGAGATGACGATCGCTGAGTCTTATTCCATCCTCCGACCACGCTGGTCGCACGATGAAAATCCCGCTCTCCGCGCCACCAGCGGAGAAGCGTAAACATTACACGCGAACATATACCCGTGAGTCGTGTGTGTTTTATTTTTCAACTCTAGGAAGTTTTAGTTTATTTTTCCACGTAAATTTATCCGTGAATCTATGAAATAACGTAAATTTATGGATCATAAATTGTTTATTATCGAAAACATATAGTGCAGCAAAAGTCGGTATACAATAGTCTCTTTACTAATATCCTTAAGTTCATACGAAGTGCTCAATAGTTTTTGTGAAAACGAACCAATACATCCAATAAAATAAAAGAACATTAACTTTCCCTCCAGTGTTTTTGTGTGGCGTAGGTTTTGTTTTGTTTCGTTTTTTTCGGTTCGGTGATTTGCGCGGCGAACTAATTATGATGGAGGAGGAAGTAGAACGGAGTACCCATGCAGGTACATGACTTCCTACCCCACATTGGTGACTCCGAGTTGGAACAATCGCGCCTTCGGGAAAATAAACAGTCGGCGAAAACAGTGCGCGTTTTTGTGAAGCACGAACTTGCGTTTCTTGGTGTTTTTTCGTTCCAGTGACAACAGTGAGCAATTGTGGCGGCAATTGCCGGAAAATAATCAATGGGCAAAACATCGCCCCAACGCCAGCCTTCCTTCCAGCACCAGCAGCCAACACGCACCAAAACAACAACCACCTCAACAACAATAGCCAGGAGTTGGTAAGATAAGTATCCTTCCTTCTTTTTTTTGGTATTCACCAGCCTTACAAGTGTCGGAACTAAGCCAATCAGATGCCTTCGAATTAATACGCAATTAACAAAAGACAATTAAAAGGATACCCACTACCCAACACCGCTTTGCCAACGACGTCCCAGCGATGCAGCGTAGCCACCTGTATCACCGAACAGCAGCACAGGACACATGCTCAACATCACCAACGTAACCATGACACGAGCAACTCAACATTCCAACATCATGGGTGCAAGTTCAGTGACAAGATACGTGTCACCTATTCCGTGATGATGTTAAAAATTGCAGGCATTTCACAATTTATGATACAGAAACTGAAGACATGTGAACAACTCGATTATCCTTAACAAACACTGCTCAAAATCCTTCAAAATTTCATGTATCAAGTATTTATATTAAACTCCTTTATTTTCTTTTATACTATACTGTGCAATACAAACAATTTCTTAGTCATACAGCCGTATCTGAGTTAAATTCATTTTATTGTGAAAACAAATAAATCATACAAAAATGTAGAAGACAAACAATAAACAATTTATAAATTTCATTAACTGTTTGATTTTCAAAATCTAAAAGTAAATTAAATTCAAAACTAGACACATTTCATTGTTAAAGCGCGTTTCCTGGACCTGCTGCGATATTCGGCCAAACTTAATTAATACATGATGGAGGAGGAAGTTAATCAGCGCCGTACGCCGGTGCACATACTTCCTACCCCACAATGTCGGTTGAGGTGCTTTTGGCAAGGTTTAGTTTCATCGGATGAATTTCGTTGTATCCTTCGAATGCTTCGGCGTTACTTGACATGTTACTTGTGGGATGTGATTCCACTGTCCAGGCACCACCCCTTACTGACAGTCGACTTACAACCCTGAAATCCGTGTTGCGCTGAGTTGGTGTAAGCTAGTACACTTGTACGGTAGTTGTACGTCTTGTTCTCCTTTCCTCGATCTTTAGAAGATCCCGGTCCTTTTCTGTTGAGAGAGCGGCACTCGGCGATCTTGTGCCCGGCTTTTCCGCAATGGTAGCATCTGGTGATTGTGTGCGTGGCGTTTATCCTCCGTCCTCGTATCGCGTTGTTTGGCGGCCATCGTGCCTTCGGCTTCATGTCGTTCGTTGCTGCGCCTGACCTCGCTTTCCTCGATTATCTTGGTTCGTAGCGCCTCCAGCATAGGTAACTGGCCTCGGGATTCTATGGCGCATCTAAAGTTCTCGAACTTCGGGGGGAGACTATACAGGAGCATGATGCATAGCAGATCGTCGTTTATTTCGATTTCCATGTCGTTCAATTTATCGACGGTGTCGAAGAAGTCACTTAAGTGTGTTCGCACGTCGTCATGATCGCTCATTCGATGAAGCGTCAGTCTCTTCAGTAGACTGGCTTTCCTGGCCGGACCTTTGGACTCGTACACGGAGGTGGGTTTCTCCCATACTTCTCGGGAAGATTCACACCCTTTGATGATTTTGACTTCAGGTGGTCCGATCGCCAGTATGATGTCTGCCTTAGCCTTCCTGTCTCCTATTTTGCACTGCTTGACCTCGCCTGTGCGCGCCTCCGTCGATTCGGGTTTGACAATTTCTCCGGTCACGTAGCACCATGCGTCGATCTTTGTTAGGATTGCTTCCATCTGCAGCTTCCAGGTGTCGAAATTGTCCTTCCGCAGTTGTTCGATGCTCGCTGTGGATGGTGCCATGTTGTTGGTGGGCGAGGATTCAGCCTTACGGTGTTTATCCAATCGTTTCTCTATTTTGCGGTGCTCTGGTGAAAGACTGGGCTCATAACCTGTTGAATTTCATTAATCAATAAAGAGTAGATATAGATAGTTACAAAACAATTAGAAGTCTGTTGTAGAGCTGTATAGAAGAGTTGTATCGATTAGCCGGGGATGGCACGTGGCTGGACGTCCGTACGCCGTGGCGGCCGGTTGAAGAAAGAGACCGATGATTGCACGTACGTCATCAGGAAGCTATTGCAACTTGACGAAATCCAAAATGGTGGATGTTCGTCGAGTTCGACCAACTTCGTTGTCGCCGGTGTGCGCATCGGATGTACACTGATGAAGAACATTTGATATCCAATAAAAAAATTACGGAAAAATAATATGGGCTTTTAAATGTTTACTATAAAATCGGATATTTCATGTAGTTCAATCAAACACACCATTTATAAACTCAAGAACGGCTGGACCGATTTTAATGATCTCTGATTTGTTGGCTTTGTTTCCGCCCCGAATAACTAAAAAAATATCAGAAAAATGTACGGAAAAAAAATCATACACAAAATTAATTTTTAAAATAATTAGATTTGGAACTCCGCTATCTTCGGCGATTGACAGCTCAAGTCACGCACGCTTACAGCTTATTTGTAATAATTGGCGTCCACTGCAAACGGAAAATAGCATATTCAAATCTGGAAAGATATTGAAATATATAGAATATACTTGAATCGAAATGTGAGCAGAAATATAGAGAACAAATGACAACAACTGTCAAATCGATTGGTTCAATCATCCCAGTTCATTCGGTCAATCAGTCATCCCTACCACAGGATTGACAACACAGAATGTATGAGAAACTCTCGGCGCATTCCAGTGCCGCTTCCTGTCACTATGTAAGCTGTAAGTTGCGAACGTTTTTTTTTTGTTTTTCATGTTGTCTGTGATTTGTTTTGAAAAAAGCATGTAAAGGTTAAGAGAGCTAGAAATGACCACAATGCGCATATTCAAACGCGCCAAGTTCTTGCATGGCCAGAGAGTGGGACAAAAAATACTACACTCTCCCACATGTAGTAGAAGCTTCTGGGCATTCGTGAAAAACATTCAAAACTCGGTTTGTTCGTCCATTCCATCGCTTATAGTCGATGACAAACCAATCACCAGTGGAATAGAGAAAGCGAATCTACTTGCTGCACATTTTGCACCCAACTCAACGCTGCCTGATACTGTAGCGTTCACCAGAACGCACAATTCCGCGCAGGTAAGGTTCCTACCTTCAAAGAACTTACTTACCTGAGAACGTTGCACGCGCCCACAGACGCGTGTCCCAAAGTCCCACCATAGGGCATGCAACTCGCAGCCAACGTTGAGATCGACACCAAAAAGCAAGGAACTGAACGTCCCCAAAGCTTTTAAGGTCAAGCTCAACAATTATAATTCATCATGCCCGAAACAAAGGTATAAACATCCATGAGTTCTATTCTTAAAAACAATTCCCAAAATGCCATACATCCTGGCTGCGCCCAGGAACATCTCATCGAACCGGCAATTCCGAAGTTCGATACAAAAGAATTGCTATCATCAAAGAATGAGCCGATCAACGGATGCATGTGCGGGTAATCTAATGCAAGGACCACCCAAATCCGTTGAACAACAGAAGGCAGCCACGACCTATCGCAATCGATAATATCTCAACGTGATATCCGATGATTTATGAGGAATTAAGCCAACAAAGGCAATACTCCGGTCCCACGGCCACGCTAGAATTTTGCACCATTATAAAGATCTAATGGATTTCGATTCCGGGTACCAAGTTCAAATAAGACCCACGGGCTGTACGTCCAAACAATCGCCGAATATCTCCGGGCTGGGCGCCAGATGTTCTGTGCAAACAGAAGGCCGTGGAGATGAAATGTATGCAAGATGACCTTCCCCTTTCAGGAAACTACAAAATATCCCCGGGGATGTGATAACATGCTGCTAACAGAAATTCGGAAGTTCTGTTAGCAGAGCAAATAGGGAAATTTTTCCGGATAGATACAGATACCAGTTTTGAATCTGAGTATCTGTGTGAGCAGACAGCGAGTCTACCCCGAACGCTCGAGACATCAGGTCTAGTAGGTAGTTCACAAGCGGTGGTCAAGGAGACAATGAGTTGGGATGTTAAGATCGAAACGACATCGTTACAAAACCTCCGGTTAAGGAAAACAAATCGAAGTAGAGTTGTTTGTGAGAAGTATCCAAAAGGGTTAATTTTGTGATGGAGTCCGAACCACGATCGTTTTGAGTTACCGATCGTGCCGTCGCGAAAATGTGTGTCGTCGCCTCGCGTGTGTCGCTCGATCACGTACGTTAAGTCATCGTAACTAGCTAGATACGTGTGTGTAATGAAAAATTGTTATCCTTCGGAATTACCACCGAACTCAGTTATTAAGACAAATAAAGGAAATCAAACTCGATCTATAACCATCAGTGTTTGTTTTTGCCAATTGTTTTCGCTCCATTTTGTGCTCCGGTGTGGATATCGCTTTCGTAGACAGTTTTTAGCGGGACACTTACAACATACACAAAACACACCGTCAAAGTTAATCAACATCGAACCGCTAAAATACCACATCAGTTCCACCTCAACTTGAGCATAAGCAGTACATCATGAAGCAGATTCGCTTCCGAACGCGTGCTGTTGCCTGCGCATCTGATGGCGTACCTTACCGCAAAGTGGAGCCATTCCTTCCACTACCTCGGTGAAAGCAAGGTAGTCGCATTGGATATTTCAAAAGCGTTCGACAGAGTTTGGCATCCAGCCCTTTAATCAAAATTGCATTCATATGGAATGGTTATGAAAAAGATTACTGATTAAAAAACGTCTTTAAAGGAACTGTAAACAAAACAGTAGCAAAAAACTGTCCATAAACAGTCACAATTTTCCTTTCTCCTGAATTCAGCAATTCCAACATCGGGGCCCGTTATCACCCAGCTGAATCTTTTCCATGGGTTGAGAGCAATTAGAAGCATTCAGTGACACCACAGAGTTTCTGTTACAACCTTATAGTTGCACATTCTGAGGAGCTTTGGTGCACAAATGTTTTTATTTCATTTTAGAATCTTTGACCGCAACGAGTTTGTTGTACATTGGGATATAAACCTACACATCTGAGCTGATTAGTGTTTTATGTTTGTTGCTGTACTGCAACAGGGTTCCTTAAAAGATGCAAAAGATACTTCACTCCGTCCAACCTGGCCTCTATTTACAAGGCGTATATTCGTCCCAAAATGGAGTTCAACTCCCATATTTAGTCAGGCGCATCCAAAACTGCACTACACGTGCTCGACAGGATGCAAAAACGACCAAACGACTTTTTGGGGACTCAGTCGAAAGCCGATCAATTCCGTCGTTAGAACACAGGTGCAACGTATCATGCCTATCTCTTTTCTATAGGTATTACCACGTTGCTCAACTGAACTTGCTGAATGTGTTCCGCCCCTTCATACATTTTCCCGCGATACCTGTCAATTTGAGAATGCGGATCAGTTCACCTTGAAAGTGGACTTCGGGCGCACAAATAAACATAGAGAGTCATTCTTTAGCCGAACCACACGAATGTGGAATGTTCTGCCTGATTATGTGTTTCCTGGCCGTTGTGATGTCCAGACATTCAAGACCAATATAGATTGACACCTCCTTTCCGTATGCACTTCCTCACCATCCGCTCGCAATGTACTCTGACATTTAAGGGTACTTCAAATCCCCTCTTGTTCGCGCGTTAGTGTAATAAAAAAATGTAAAGGTTGTCGGTCGATTTGTTTGTGTTGTGCGGGTGTTATTAATAAATCTTATTGTGCGAGTATTATTATTAACAATGCCGCGACATAGAAGATCTAATCTTTCTCAACAAAGCCCTAATGCAATTGGGCTTCGGAACATTGCGAATCAATCCACCGAAGAAGAACGAGAAATCGCACGAGAATAGCGCCGCATTAGTATGGCCTGACTTCAACTTCTCAAACACAGCAGTAAATAGAATGAAACAGCTCGGTTGGCAATGGGAATAGTCGAGCTTATCCCACAGGTCAACAACGAGATAATCTTCGACAAACAAAGCAAATACTTCCAGTGTAGATTTGAAGCGAGCAGTGTTTTTATACGATTGCACAATTGATTACAGCTCGCATCCTTTCGTTCGCATTGGTCCAACGCAGATTATTTGCGAGCATTCTGGTGCATTAAAGTTTGGTGGAGAAGCGCCTGGATTGTGCTACCCTAATGGCAAAGTGAAATCCCCCTTATTGACCCGGCCACCTAAGCTATTGCCTTCATTGCTTCCTGGCGAAACACTAGAATCGCGACAAAAGCGAACACTCAAAAATACAATGGGTGTTTACAAATGACTTCATTTGAGGCAGACATTATCAAAGAACACGAATTTAATCCAAATGTAAATGTTCATTTTATTTAAAAGATAAGATTTAAGATAACAAATTTGCTCAAATATAGGTTCAATTACAGTTGGAAAAGTTTTGTTATGTCTCTGTATTTGTCTCTAAAATAAGTAAGGCATGCTAACATTTTAAAATGTGATTATAAATCAGTAATACTGACTTCGCTTTAGGCTTCACAGATTCACTATCGAATTCGATCATTACAACCTCTTGAAGATGAACAGCATAATACATATACACATAAATTCTTACAAATACACTTGATGGGATATATGAAGGACCAACTTGATCGGCGTCAAGAGATCAACATCATCACCATCATCACCATCATCATCATCAGCACTACAACCGGGTTCCGGTCTTGGCCTTATTTAACAAATCTCCCCACCGGCCCCGATTTCGAGTAGATGTCGTCCACTTTGCAGTCCCAGGCTCCGGGCGTCCTGCTCTACGCCATCCCTCCATCGCAGGCAAAGTCTGCCGCGCTGTTGCCTTCCATACATCCTGCCATGAGTACTGGTAAGACCACGGTTTTGTACAGTGGCAGCTTGGATGTTCTGGATAAATTTTGGGATTTAAAGAGCCTTGATAAACCATAGTAGGGTTTGTTGGGCTTGATCAAACGTTCGTGTATTTCTTTTTCCATATTGTTATCGGCTGATACTATTAATCCAAGGAAGTTAAAGGAGTGCACTAGTTCAAATTCGTGTCCCACTACCCTGAGAGTTTGACCAAAGGTAGGTCTTCGCTTCTCAGAAGTTGCCACCATGTACTTGGTTTTCCCCTCATTAATGTGCAGTCCCAGTTTTTGTGTCGCCTGCTCGATCTAGGTGAAGGAGTCCTCTACAGCCGAAACGGATCTACCGATGATGTCGATGTCATTTGCGTAGGCAGGTATCTGGCTGGACTTGGTAACAATAGTCCCTGTAGTTGTAACTCACGGATTGCTTTCTCCAACGCCAGGTTGAAGAGGAGGCAGGCCAGACCATCCTCTTGTCGGTGTCCATTAAATATGTTTATTGGTTTGGACAGCAATCCCGCTATTTGAACTTGACTAGTTAGGTTGGTCATGGTCAACCTACAAAGTCGTATCAATTTGTTTGGAATGTCGAACTCTCTCATGGCATTATATAGTTCTACCCTGGGTATGCTGTCGTAGGCGGCCTTAAAGTCTATAAACAGATGATATAGTGGAATCTCAAATTCCTGACATTTGTCCATCGCCTGCCTTAGGGTGAATATCTGATCAATCGCTTATATGCCTGGGATGAAGCCACACTGATGTTGACCGATGATGACTTTAGCGTATGTAGCTATCCGAACTTGTAGGATAGTGGAGAGTATCTTATAGGTGGTACTCAGCAAAGCTATACCCCTATAGTTGCTGCACAGTGTGATATTTCCCTTCTTATGTATGGGGCAAATTATTCCACAACGCCAATCTTCCGGCATCTCCTCTTGCTCCCATACGTGCACCACGATCTCATGAATTGCATGATGTAACGCTGTCCCTCTTTGCTTGATCAGCTCAGCTGGTATGCCATCAGCTCCAGGGGCTTTATTTGATTTGATCTGTCTTATGGCTTTTAATGTTTCTTCAATGCTTGGTGACGGCTGCATTTGAACTTGATTTTGCATTGGTCGAGCCTCCAATTTTTCTGTGAGCTGACCATTTAGCAATTCATTGAAGTGCACTTCCCATCGCTCCAGAATGCCTTCAGGATCGGTGATCAAATTACCCTCTTTATCCTTGCAGTAAGGACAGCGTGGTGTGTAGGGCGTCATACTGCGGATTATATGGTAGAACTTCTGCGCTTGGTACGAACTTCGCTCTCTACTTTTCTCTCTTTCACTAACATTTTTTCAGGGACTTTTCTTTTGTCTGTGAAGTCTTTTTCAAGATCTTCTGAGCTCTGTGTATTTCTCCTCGCGTACCCGCGTCCTATGAGACTGCAGCATTGCCCGGTATGCAGCATTCTTACGGTCAGTTCCTAGTTGGAGTTTACAGTACTAATGACAGTATTCTTAAGGCGTATCCATTTCTCTTCTACGCCCGGCATTCTTGCCTCAGAACTTACTCTCCCTCCGTCGAGATGTCCGAGAGCGAGTCCTAGCGCATGACCAAATGTGTTACTGGTATTCTCATTGCATAAGGCAACCGTGTTGATTCGAACCTAATCCGCGGATGCAATACGTGTCCGTAAGGCAATCCGCGCTCCGAAAACTGTACCATCAAGATAGTGATCCAAGTCGACGTTGGCACCTCGGTACGATCGTACCGTCATCAGGCTCGAGGAGTGGCGGCCATCTATCAGCACGTGGTCAATTTGGTTGCGAGTGGCTCCATCAGGTGATACCCAGGTGGCTTTTTGGATATCTTTACTCGGAAACCTGGTACTTGCAATCACCAAGTTTTTGATGCTGGCAGTTCGATGACTCGTAGTCCATTGTCATTAGTGTTCTCATGCAAACTATGGGAACCTGGGTAGTGCCTGAAAACCGGCCACATGCCTGTTTTCGCGTTCAAATGACCAGGACCGATTTTCACATCGTATCGAACCTGCGTAGTGCCTGAAAACCGGCTCCCGACCTATTTTCGCATTCAAGTCCCCAAGAACGATTTTCACATCGTATCTTGGGCAGGCATTGAGGGCCCGTTCGACGTTCTCGTAGTATTCTTCTTCGTCGGCAGGGGAATTCTCTGTAGGTCCATGAACGTTTATGAGGGTTATGTTCTTAAACGTGCCTCGCACGCGAAGAGTGGATAGCCTATCGTTTATTGCATTAAAGCAGATGATGGCAGGCTTCAGTTTTTGGGTGACTAGAAAGCATACCCCGGGCGCATGGTGTTTTGCATGACAACTGTAATAAAGGTCATACTCGTTTCTTTGAATAACACCTCTCCCTGTCCATCTTATTTCTTGTAATGCTGTTATGTCAGCCTTATATTCGAACAGGGCATCGGCTAGCTGCTGTGCAGCTCGAGCTCTTTATAGTAAGCAGACGTTCCATGAAAAAAAAATCTTAAATGGTTTAGCCATTTTCGTTTCCGTGGTCGTCGTCGTGTATCCGGTCCATATCCGAGGCTTGTTAAATTTTCCATAATAATTTGTTTTTCCGGGCAAGGTTATTAGCTTTGCGCCAACCCAGAGGTCAACACGGCAATGAAAAGAGTAGGTCTTCAAGATTTGCAGCAACAACTTCATGAAGATCATGCATTGGTCAGGATGTTCCAGACTGCGTTGGAGCGCATGCCAAATAACGACTACAAAGTCGTGATCAGGACGGATAAACGACCAGCTGAAACACACGACCGCAGATTTAACTCCCCAACAATAGATGAAGCTGTAATCCTGATTGTTGGTGAACATTTGGAAACACGCGATATTTTGCTTACACGTCGCGATACTGGTCAAGTCCAACGAATACATGAAACACACTATTCATATTGCAATACCCGCTGATGTTTTGGCATGGAGTACCAATTTAACATGACATAAATTTTACTCCCTTGGGTTTTGGTTGCCAAAAACAAAATAGAACCACTCCTAATTTCCCAGTAAGTCGCACGAATCTGTGGATAGTGTTTACCATAGCGCCAGCACGGACGCGGGTTCCGTAAAAACACCACTGATTGTTCACTGACAGCTCACTGTATAATACTGCCGACCGTTCTCCAAAGGGAAAATAAAACACACTGATTTTCTTTTGACTAGGCAGTACATTTATTTTTTTTTAGAGTTAACTTTTTATAGTACTTAATCTCCAGGTTCACATAACTAGCAATGTGGAACACTAATGCACTGGTTATTAGTTCATTGGTACAACGTAAAACATATAGTCACGAATGTGTACTCGATAGGTTGTAATTAGTCGTCTCTGCCATTATTGCCCTCTGTTTAGGTATAATTTAGTGGTATTTATTTAAATACACAATGCCGCACTTTACTTTATATCTTATTTGAAGAAAAAAAAATTGGAACGAAAAAAAAAAACTTCAAAGAGATGCAATGCAACGACACTTATACTTCGCGTGTAACATTTAATTAGGTATCGCTAGATTACCGCATTCACTGATCGTATTCCACAGTACGACTCCAGCAAGGTGTATGTACCCGATGGGGGATGAGATCTGACTCTCCGAGACATTGAATCGATCATACCGCCCGTCTCAACTGAGATGGATTTTCATGTTTGTGGTGAACACGATTTTCTTCGTCTATCCATCCGACAGCCAATGAGAGTGCGATTTGCGTCTCATTGGAAGGTTCCCATAGACATCGTTCAGATTGGTTGAATGTCTTCCCTTGGAAGGAAAAACAAACGAAATGTGCACTGGGTGGAAAGAAGAGAAGTCCAACATGCAGCTGTTCAAATAAATGAACGTGCACAGAGGCTGAAAACATTGCTATCGTAAACGATAGAGGGTATTGCCGGGGGCAACAATTGATTTGGGTATATTGTAAATACAATTCCACAGGCGAGCGCTAAAATGGATATTTGTTTGTATTAGCGAATACAACATGGGACGTCACCGTTGCTAGATTGTTTAGGGAAAACAAACTGTGGTCACGTCCGATTCGATGCCAGTTTATCGCTTATGCAACCGATCAGGGATAATTGGCTGCAGCTGTATAAGCAAGCGATTTCCCATGGCTTGGTCGTGGGACCAACGGTTGCTGGAAAAAAGCAAACACAGTGGGATTGCTGTGTATATGGTAGGCATGGACGCCGGCAAGCGGAACCCGGATATATTCTCCCATGGTTCGCAATGGTCATGGGTGCCGACCAGAGGAACCGAACATGTTTTGAGAAGAAAGTAATGCTGCCCGATGCCGCGGCTAGGTGATGATCTTGCCGTGGGTTTATGTTTCAGGTTAGAAATGGTTGAAAGAGAGCTTCATGCTGCTCGTATGCAGGTGAGCGATAAGGGTTGGAATGTATTTTATAGCTGTTGGGAATTGGAGGTTGGGTTAGAAAAATGGGTGGTTCTTTGGATATGCTTAAAGAACCCCCACAAGTCGACTAATGGATTGGGGGTTGTTTGTTTGGAAAATATTGGGAAGAGGGCTGGCAACCAATCTTCATCATCATCATCATCATCGGCACTACAACCGGGTTCCGGCCTTGGCTTCATTTATTACATTTTCCATAATAATTTATTTTTACGAGCAAGGATATTAGCCTTGCGCCACCAATCAACCAATCTTAACCCCTTTTAAATACCCTAAAAGTAACCTTCGAGGATTTAGTGATCAAAAGTTCTAGTTCATAAAACAAAAAGAACATAAATAATACACTACTGACTACATCGCAGACTGTTTCATTTTGTATCGTCTACTTGCAATAGATAGTGCAACTCATTCACAATCGCAATTATAATCATCATCATCATCATCGGCACTACAACCGGGATCCGGTCTTGGCCTTATTTAACAAGTCTGAGGTTTGTTAAATTTTCCATAATAAATTGTTCTTCCGGGCAAGGTTATTAGCAATTATAATACTTACTTCAAATATTCAAAAGTTTACAAGGAAAACAATTTACACTTAATTTCTATATTTAGTTAAGGGCCTTACACGTAACTCTGTAAGTGAACAGTAAACTTGTTAGAAGACTTAAGAACAGGGAACATATTCAATTGATCTATTAGAACAGCCTGTGAGTAGGGCGTTAGAATATACTCACAGCTAGGCCAGCTTGTCGTAAGAGGCGACTAAAGGCCGAGTGGTAGCCGAGGTCCCAACGCCCTGTGCGCCCGGTGAAATACCACCCTATCAAGCTTTAGGCTCCGCGAAATGGTCGGGAGAAATCCCTGGCCATCTTTCGGAGCTTGGCTGATGGACCGGTTCGAGAAAAGGTTGGTTAGGTGGTAGTCGGTCCCAAGGTGAGATACCACCCCGTCACGCTGTACATTCCGCGATATCGCCGAGAGAAATCTTCGACGGTGTTTCGGATGTGTGGCTGATGGCCCGGACTGACACAGGGATAAGTCATGATGGTGCCTTCTGATATAAAGAATTCCGGAGGTAAACTAGTCTCCCATTCGGTTCTCCGGGGGGGGGGGGGGGACTATGTCAGGGGGAACATCATGCAGATATCATGATAAATAATGGAACTTTAAGAGATTCGTCATCACATAACCGGGCTCGGTCTCGGGGCTCGGCCCACGCTCGACTGGTGACGGCATTTTGTAACATCAGGGGAATCGGCTTCACCAATACCAATGTTAACCCCGTCCACCAATATTTGCAAACAACGAATCCTGATATCCTTGCCCTAACTGAGACCCAGGTCGATTCGTCAACTGATTCGACATATCTTTGTTGCTCCGGATACGACTTATATTCGAGATTCCGTTTTAAGGGCGGAGTCTGTGTCTTTGCGCGGTCCGATCTGGCTTGCCAGAGGATGGAGGCGTTGGAACCCAATAATATGGACATCATATGGTTGAGGGTGGTGCTGAGGAATTCCGTTAAATTTCTTTGTTGTCTTTACCGCTCCCCCAATGACGATCGACCGGCGACATTTTTCTAACATCTTTCATATACTGTCGACTGGATACAGATCAACCACCCAGCTTCTGAAATTGTTGTCCTTGGCGAGTTTAATGTGCACAATTCCGACTGGTTGTTACATTCTAACAGAATCGACGAGGCTGGGAGGCTGGCGGAGATGTTTGCTGTAAGCCACAACTTGACTCAACTCGTGGGGGAGCCAACGCGAGTGCCGGATGCCCGAGGCGATTATGCGAACACCCTGGATCTGTTTTTGAAATCCGAACCGAGTATTTACACCGTAAAGGTTTCTGCGCCACTGCGGAATTCAGATCATTGCTTGGTATCTGTCGCGCAAGCACTTGCATACCAAGCGAATAAACGGCCTAGGCAGCTTCGCCATGTATGGAAGTATGTGGCCGCTAACTGGGACGATTTGTGAGATTTTTTCGCATCCTTTCCATGGTCCGTATGCGCGGAGTCGGTATCAGAGATTATTCTTCTGGGGATGGAGATGTATATTCCACATTCCATCAAACGAAGTTCGTCTGATAAACCTTGGTTTGACAAAAAATGCGAGCTGATTACAGCTGCAAAAAATAGAGCTTTTAAGCAGTGGCGCTCCAATCCCACCGACGTAGACAGAACGAATTTTGTTAGAATCAGAAACGCGTGCAACCTGGCAATTGATACCGCGAAGGAGGCTCACAACGACAGGGTGATCAATAAGCTCCTTCGCTGCCCAACTGGATCGCGCTCCTTCTGGTCAATGGCAAAAGCTGTCAGCGGTAATTTCGCATCCCCCTCTTTCCCTCCGTTGGTGACAGACAGCGGGACGTTAGTCACGAATCCAAAGGATAAAGCTAATGTGTTCGCAAATTTATTTTCGCCGAATTCAAACCTCAATCCCAGCCTTTTGGCCCCACCTGCAATCGACCCGGTACGGTCTTCCATGTGGGATGTGAGATTTCACCCGCGCACTATTCAGCGCATTTTACTGAACTGGATTGTAGGAAGGCAACCGGCCCGGACGGAATACCAGCAATAGTCCTTAAGAACTGTGCTCCAGAACTATCGCCGGTTCTTGGCAGACTCTTCCGCTTATCTTATGCACGGAGGACCTTTCCTGCCTGCTGGAAAATCGCTCGAGTCCAGCCAATCCCAAAGACGGGAAAAAAGTGTCTCCCACAAATTTACCGTCCGATAGCATTACTCTCTATTTTATCTAAGGTAATGGAAAAAGTCATCAATACAGAGTTGGTTAAGTATTTGGAGTGCAACGGACTTCTGAATGATCGTCAATACAGATTCCGTGGCAGGCGGTCCACAGAAGACCTTTTGACACTTATAACCGATATATGGACATCTGCGATTGAACGGCATGGTGAGTCAAGGGCGGTCGCATTGGATATTTCCAAGGCTTTTGACCGCGTCTGGCACGGGGCATTGCTGAGCAAACTTCGTTCATATGGACTTTCCCAACTGCTTTCCATACTGGACGAGGAGCTTCCTCGAGAATCGATCGATCCGGGTTGTTTGTGGACGGCGAGTGTTCTGATCTGTATCCTGTTAATTCGGGGGTGCCCCAAGGGTTCTATTTTGGCTCCAACCTTGTTCTTGCTTCACATAAATGATTTGTTGGAGACAACGGATAACAAAGTGTTCAGTTTTGCGGATGATAGTGTGGCGTATCTACCAACGCCACTGCTATCTTTTCAATCTACCTCAAAATCTTCCCTCCTAAAGCTCCATTAATTTCATAATTTTACCATGCAAGCGCAATAACTTCCCCAAGCATTCTCCTACCGATTGCATTACCTTTCGGTTATGCAAATAGCATCCAACATCAAGCATCTGCCCATCAAGGACATTCACGCAATTAACGCGTTATATAAATTTCCCTAGAAGAAATTCGGTACGCCAGTACCGCATACATCAATGCATCTCAGCATTGTTCTAAAAGGAAAACATTTCGGTTGCCATACTAGTTAACCGAAGTGGATATAAAAACAATCAGCAGAACCCCTGTCTGCCTGCATTTACTGTCCCACACGTGCGCAACAGATTTTTATGTTGCACCAGTACTCACGGCGGCTTTTATGCAATCTTCAAAGCACCGGCGCAATTCGCGCCTAGCTGCCAAGAGCCGAATTCAATGCCAGTGTAAATACTCACACTGGAATTCGACCCATGACTCCCTAGGATTGCAATACACAATTAACATGGTTGTAAACACAACCATCATTGTGTAATTATCCCAAATGTATCCTAATCCCTAACGTAGTATTTGGAAAAATGCAAATACTTATCCCGAAGATGCTTTTTCAGGAATTTTCATTCCCACGGTTCGACCACCCATGAGCTCGCATCACGAGCCAACAAGGTGATCCGCGCGCAAAGTAGTTCAGTCGATGAAAGTGTTGTAAAGGAGTCGAGTCTCCTGGAGTCCATTATTACCGTGAACAACAAACTAGGCTGCGGCATTCTTTGCACAAGTCTCCTAACTCCAAAATTATATTTCATTAGTGATAAGAAAGTCTACAACTGTGTTCATGATCGAAACAATTTATTTTCTGTAATAGTGCAGTTCCTAATTTACATAAAACAAATTAAGTACCGGTAATAAAGTTAATCTCAGAGAGAGCTTGTGTGTTTTACTTCTTGTGAACGGTCCGTCGCGGAGTTTTGTTTCCTTGGAGGACAGTGTTCGGCGGAACTATCGTGAGGAAATCTTGGTGAACCTTGCCAAGGCTGGCATAATACCAGTGAAATACCCACAATTGGTGACCATTCGACGCGAGTAAACACAATTTTCTGATTCGGAGTCGGATCAAAACCGTGTCCTAAAAAATGTTTAAAGAACAGTGACTATTCGGTGCCGCGACTGTGACAGTGACAATCTTCCCGAACCGAGTGCTTCCGGAAACGCAGTGGCAGTAAGCAATTGTGGCGGCAATTGCCGAAGATCCATATAACATTCACCGGAAACAGGAACAACAGGAGCAACTACCCAACACTACACCAGCACCAGGAGCATCCGATCAATAACACCAGGGATTTAAGCAGGTATCCTTTCTTTCTGTTTTTAAATTATTCCCTTGGTAAAACAACTGTATTTTAACGTACATTTCCTTTTTGTCAAAGTTTTATTATGTGTTTAACTGATTGTTTTGGAAATATTAAATAAAGTTTATAATAATTCTAAATTTAAGTGAGACAAAAAAGAAGAAAAAGATCAATAATATTGTAACTGTAAAACGTTTGTTTCCTTTTTACTTTCGTGGCTGATTGGCAAAGATACTTATATGTGTAATTAGATTAAACGATGCTTAGCAAGGATTTCAAATTTTAATACAGATATCTTGGGTAGGAAAATGTATTATTAGCCTGGAGTTGACGAAATGTTGTCTGCAGTTATTTAAATAAATAAGCAACAAAACATCAGCCTATACAAATAAAATTAAGACAATTTGTGCCTTTTTTATTATTAACAACACGAGTAAAATAACTCAAAACGAAAGAATAGAGTATCTTAAATAAATGCTAAGTGAAAAACAAAACAACAAAGTAAACACGAAATTATTTACCAACATCTTCGTTAATTGTACTTCCGATTTAATATTTTCCTTTTTTCTACCAGTTGCTAATTGAGAACAATTCATAAAAATCATTCTTCCATTTGATCGCCTTATTATGATTATTTTTACTTGAACGCAACTGCCTACTTTGACTCCATTAGCATTACTTAGAAGCATTTAATAATATTCCATGTCAGTTTTTGTTTTTTGTTATAACTTTATATTTTAAACATAATTTTTTTGTCATCATTTTATTGTATCCTTAAAATTTTTGCAAACAAGTATATGTATCTAATTTCTTCACATGATATTGACAACAAAATTAAATTTGTTTAAATGAAGGCCTGTGTTACAAATTAGAAAGGAAGAAATATATTTGTATCCTTAAACAGCACGAGAAAGGCAAAATAAAATAAATTTTGTAAGCCCCTTCAGGGTATTAAGTAGCGCACAACCTTTCTCAGCACGCACACGACTCAGCTCAACTTCTCGCAACTTCTTTTCGACACTTTTCAACCCCTTCGACTTATTTTTAGCCTCATCCGCCTCTTTTCAACACCACTCGACTGCAACCGACTCCACCAACTCTTTCAAGCTCGACTCCATTCAGCCGTCCGGACCATTTCACTTCGTGGTTTCTTTTCAGTCAGGCCGGATTGGACTAGCGCGAATACTCCGCCGTCCCAGTTTAGCTTCCAATTGGCCCCGAAAACTGTACTGCACCACCCCGGACGTTAGTCTAAATTGTTCCTAGTATCACAGCCTTTGTTTCAGTTTAGGCAAGGTAGTAAATCCTTTACTTACCCAACTCCATCGACTCCCGTGACATCATTGTTCACGCACGCGCACCCTACCTTCAGTTTCCTGACGTCGTTGTCTACGACGATTTACTCTGCCCGCTCCCCACCAAGCAATTAAATTCCTTCGCTTCTCTTCCTCTTATTCCGTTGCTAAACACCCACTCTTTCCAAATAGAAAAAATGGCCCACTCTACTAGGTCTAAGGCAGCTCAGCAAGAGCAGACCCAGCCGTGCTCGGATGATCAAGCGTTCGTAGACGCTTCCAGCATCGAGCACACCTCGCATTCCCATAGCATACACTTGCCTCCTTTCGACGAGAAGGACCCAGAGCTATGGTTCGCCGTAGCCGAACGCTTCTTCAGGGTTGCCGACATGCACGATGAGGAAGTTCGCGCAGTAGAATTGTTGCGAGTGCTAAACCACACGCAACGGACGCATGTTGCTCACATAATTGGGTCAACAGAACCAAATCCCTACAGCAACATGCAAGAGACGCTCATAAATGCCCTGGACGAGCCCAGGAGCAGCAGACAGCAGCGTTTGGCGAGCGAAACAAATGTTACTGGAATGAGACCGTCCAATTTTCTGACACATTTACGCTCAATAGCTGGAACCAAGATTTCGGACGACATAATTAGGCCTCATTTCCTGAGGTGCCTCCCGCAATATGCTCGCGCGGCATTAATAGTACAACCCAACCAGAGTTTGGGTCATTTGGCGAAACTAGCCGACACAATTATGGAAAGCTCAGACCCCCAGTCTGAACCCCCAGCATACCAGGTCACGGCGATTAGCCGACACGCCGTTTCACCTACACGGCATCAATCCTTATTACTAACAGCACCCCGGACTTCTCTAGTAACGCCTTTTACACAAGCCACACCAAGAGAGGTAACACAAGCTACGATTTCCTCCCGTGAGGAATTTCAACCGCGCACCCAGCAAACAAAGCTCTCGAGATTCGAGCGAGACCTGAACCAACTGCGCGCCCAAATGCGAAATATCACGCGAGCAATCCAAAACGGTCCTAATAACCAACGGCCACAAACGAGGAACCCCCAATGGCAGTTTAACACGCCCAGAGGAGCACCAATCACAAACGAAAACGCACCAGACAACAGGCAAAACACGCCTAGTGGCGCTCTGACACAGGCCCGGTGCATATACCACAGACGTTTCGGTGCAAACGCCAGAAATTGTAGGCAACCTTGCAGCTGGATGCGGCCAGCCCCCGCGCAGAACCTCGTTCGAGTGCGAACGGCCGGCACCCCTATTATAAGTCGCTTAACAATCAGGGACTCTAGATCGAATATTAATTTCACCGTCGACACTGGCGCCGACATTTCCGTCATCCCTAGATCTTTCGCCCCGCGCAACCGAGTGCCGGGCCACCTACAGTTGTTCGCTGCGAACAACTCCCCCATAGCCACTTACGGGCGGAAAAATTTTAAACTCGATCTGGGTCTCCCACGCCCTATCTCCTGGCACTTCGTGATAGCCGATGTCAGCGAGCCCCTAATAGGATCTGACCTATTAGGAAAACACAACCTGTTGGTAGACACTGCCAACAAGAGGTTAGTTAGTCACAACGTCTCAACCCGTTTCCCCCCGCAAGCAGCTAAAGGGGCGAACGACCCACCCGAGGACTCTACAGACCCAATCCCCGCGCTGTTGGAAGAATTTCGCAATTCAACAGTTCCCCTCTCCAACCAGCAACAACACAGATCCGGCGTGTTTCACCACATAGAAACACGCGGCCCACCGGTGAGCCAGCGCCCACGTCGCCTGGCCCCCGAAAAATTGCGAGCAGCCCGCGCCGAATTCGAATATATGCTCGAGCGAGGCATCTGTCAACCCTCGGTCAGCCCATGGGCAAGTCCACTTCACCTCGTCAAAAAACGCAACGGTGAATGGCGACCATGCGGTGATTATAGACAGCTGAACGCAGTAACAGTTCCCGACAGGTACCCAATAGCCCATCTTTACGACTATTCGTACAAGTTGCGCGGTTGTACAGTTTTCTCAACTCTTGACCTCACCAGGGCATACCACCAGATTCCGGTGGCACCTGAAGACGTACCCAAAACCGCCGTAATTACCCCCTTCGGACTCTTCGAATTCAAGGTGATGACGTTTGGCCTCAGGAATGCAGCTCAGGCATTCCAGAGGTATATCGATTCGGGACTACGCGGCCTGGATTGCTGTTACGCGTATATTGACGATATACTAATAGCATCTCGGAACCTTGCGGAGCATCACCAACACCTCAGACAGGTCCTTGAACGCCTCAGACAATTTGGCCTCGTAATAAACCCAGAAAAATGCCAATTCGCCAAAGAGCAAGTTACCTACCTGGGTTACCATATCAACAGCCAAGGTATCCGCCCGCTTCCAGACAGAGTGGAAGCACTAACCCAATTTCCCCGTCCCTCCAACGTTCGCGAGCTGCGCCGTTTCCTGGGTATGCTAAACTTTTACCGACCCACACTACGAAACGCCGCGCACATTCAGGCCCCTTTAAATGAGTACTTAAAGGTGGCAAAGAAGAACGACAAGCGCCCAATCGCCTGGACGGAAGATGCAGACAACGCATTCCGTCAATCCAAGGCACAGCTGGCAAATGCTACCCTACTCCGCTACCCCGCAGAGGGCGCACCATTGGCCATCCAATGCGACGCGTCAGACACGGCCATGGGAGCAGTATTGGAGCAAGAATGCAACGGAAACTGGGAACCGCTCGGTTTCTTCTCAAGGAAACTTAATACGGCCGAGCGGAAATATAGCACGTACGACCGGGAGTTACTCGCTATGTACAGCGCCGTAAAGTATTTCCGACACATGGTAGAAGGTCGCCCCCTAGTAATCAGAACGGATCACAAGCCACTGATCTACGCATTCCGGAAGAGGTCCGGGAATGCATCCCCACGCCAGGAACGGCAGCTCGACCTGATAGGTCAATACACCACTGAGATCAAACACATCTCAGGGGAACAGAATGTTATCGCGGACGCCTTATCCCGCATCGATACCATTCAGCTACGCGCCGCCATCGCCGACGCCGACCTAGCTCAAGCACAGCAGAATGACAACCAGCTCGAGTCTCTTCTCAAAGCAGAGACAGCACTTCAGCTGCGCAAGTTCCCACTCGAGCAATCCGCAGACGAGATATGGTGCGATATCTCCACGGGAACAGTCAGGCCCTATATTCCCGGAGAGCTGCGAAGGAGCGTATTCGAGACCTTTCACGGTCCTGCTCACCCCAGCGGACGTGCAACCGCTGCAGCCATTCGACGTAAGTTCGTATGGCCTCGTATGAATAAAGACCTCACGAGTTGGGCTCGTGCCTGCCTTAAATGCCAGCGCTGCAAAATTAGCCGACACAACGTGTTGGAGCCAGCGCAATTCAAACTCCCCGAGGCTCGATTTACACACGTCCACATAGATATTGTGGGCCCCTTAACACCCTCGAGAGGATTCTCCTACATCCTCACCATGATTGACCGTTTTACTCGGTGGCCAGAAGCAACGCCACTACGGGTAGTCACCGCCGAGAGTGTCGCCAGAGCGTTTTACTCGACTTGGGTCACACGTTTTGGCGTACCAGCAACGTTAACATCAGACCGAGGTCCACAGTTCGAGGCCACGATCTTCAAGCAGCTTACTGACTTATTGGGCTGTCAAAGAAGTCGTACGACCGCATACCACCCTTCATCCAACGGGATGATAGAGCGTTGGCACAGGTCGCTAAAAGCCTCCCTAATGTGTCATAACGACACGCAATGGTTCGACGCCCTCCCCACTGTCCTTCTAGGATTGAGGACAAGTATCAAGGAGGATCTGGGCGCATCCGCTGCAGAACTGACCTACGGCACCAACCTAGTGTTGCCAGGCGAACTATTTGTGGACAATGAAGCTCCACACGACCAACTACAAAGCGTAGGCTACCTCCGCGACCTGATGCGGAAGATCGGGGCAAAACCCGTAGCCCGACATGGCACCAAAAGAGTGTTTATCCACCCTGAGTTGCATAGCTGCACACACGTCTTCGTCAGGGTGGACAAAGTTAAGAAACCACTCGATCCCCCCTACGAAGGGCCATATAAGATTCTAAAACGATTCAGCGATCGAGTGTACGAAGTGGAGATCCAAGGCAGATCAACCACTGTCAGCGTAGAAAGACTGAAACCGTGTTTCTCGGAGGCCAACCTCCCAAAGGCCACCACAAACCCCGATGCTACAGAGGAGCTACCCTCAACTTCTACGGCAGGAATACCAAACAGAAATAGCGGCCCCCTCACGCGAAGCCGCACCCGAGCGCCACCACAAGGCGCATGTACGGCCAACCTCACTTAACTACAGCCTTCTAAGTACTACTTCGCCCTACCAACAATATCGTGACTATGTCACTGGGGGGGGAGTACTGTGGCGTATCTACCAACGCCACTGCTATCTTTTCAATCTACCTCAAAATCTTCCCTCCTAAAGCTCCATTAATTTCATAATTTTACCATGCAAGCGCAATAACTTCCCCAAGCATTCTCCTACCGATTGCATTACCTTTCGGTTATGCAAATAGCATCCAACATCAAGCATCTGCCCATCAAGGACATTCACGCAATTAACGCGTTATATAAATTTCCCTAGAAGAAATTCGGTACGCCAGTACCGCATACATCAATGCATCTCAGCATTGTTCTAAAAGGAAAACATTTCGGTTGCCATACTAGTTAACCGAAGTGGATTATAAAAACAATCAGCAGAACCCCTGTCTGCCTGCATTTACTGTCCCACACGTGCGCAACAGATTTTTATGTTGCACCAGTACTCACGGCGGCTTTTATGCAATCTTCAAAGCACCGGCGCAATTCGCGCCTAGCTGCCAAGAGCCGAATTCAATGCCAGTGTAAATACTCACACTGGAATTCGACCCATGACTCCCTAGGATTGCAATACACAATTAACATGGTTGTAAACACAACCATCATTGTGTAATTATCCCAAATGTATCCTAATCCCTAACGTAGTATTTGGACAACTGCAAATACTTATCCCGAAGATGCTTTTTCAGGAATTTTCATTCCCACGGTTCGACCACCCATGAGCTCGCATCACGAGCCAACAAGGTGATCCGCGCGCAAAGTAGTTCAGTCGATGAAAGTGTTGTAAAGGAGTCGAGTCTCCTGGAGTCCATTATTACCGTGAACAACAAACTAGGCTGCGGCATTCTTTGCACAAGTCTCCTAACTCCAAAATTATATTTCATTAGTGATAAGAAAGTCTACAACTGTGTTCATGATCGAAACAATTTATTTTCTGTAATAGTGCAGTTCCTAATTTACATAAAACAAATTAAGTACCGGTAATAAAGTTAATCTCAGAGAGAGCTTGTGTGTTTTACTTCTTGTGGACGGTCCGTCGCGGAGTTTTGTTTCCTTGGAGGACAGTGTTCGGCGGAACTATCGTGAGGAAATCTTGGTGAACCTTGCCAAGGCTGGCATAATACCAGTGAAATACCCACAATAGTACGCGTGTTTCCTCTTTTTCGAGTGTTCGGCCGATTGGTGCATCAACGTCGCACCAGCTGAGATGTAGGCAGATTGACTCTCTGAATCAGGATCTGGATAAAGTCCTGCAGTGGGGAAAGGCCAATCTTGTCGACTTCAACGCAACGGAGACCCAGTATACAACATTCACAAAGAAAAGTGGATCATCGGTTCCACAGCTGATGATGAGTGGCGGGGCCCTCGAGGCTGGGGAAAGTTTGAAATTGCTCGGCGTCACGGTCTGTGGGAATGTACCATGGCATAAACACGTATCGGGTATCGCCAGAGCAGCCTCAGGAAAATTGAGTTATGTTTTTAGAGCCAAGAAATATTTTACTCCGGCCCAACTTCTTCTCCTATATAAATCCCAAATTAGACCCGCGCTCGAACCACATCGAAGGCGCGTAGCCGACCTCTGCCTGTTTTACAAATATTATCACGGGTGCTGTTCTTCGGAGATTCTTGGCATTGTACGTAATTGTCCACGTAATTCGGTTTATATGCGCTCCACAAGACAATCCGACGGATCGCACCCGTTTGTGGTTTATCCCCCGACGGCGCGAACATCCATGCATCAGAACACGTTCCGTTACAGAGCGGGGAAGCTGTGGAACTCCATTCTCACGCGAGTGCTCCCGGAGCGTTACAACCTGCAACTGTTCAAAAAGAACTGCAACCGTTATTCATACACTCATAAGATCAATTTTAGAAGGGCACAAAAACAGAGGTTCTCAAGAGTGATCAAAATCAACATGCATATACACTTTTTCCCCTCAACCCTTCCCTCTTCTTCATTCAGATTATATATTAACATTTAACGATACCAAAAAACCTTGAGTGTTCCCTTTGCTACTAAAATATAATTAATTTCGAGCGCACAATTTATAACAACAATAGTTCTATTGCCCAACTGCAGCCAAGAGGCAGCAATTGGTACTAATTATCTACAACCCCTTGCCAAAGCATTTCTAGAAGTGTTCTTTAATTGAATGATAAAGTAAAAAACTCAACGCCCCAAGTGTCAAGAAACTTTTTTAGTTTGCACCTGAAGTACAACACAATTTAACAAAGTATTGGTAATTTCATTGCTAAACTTGAAATTGTAAAAAAATTTTAGAATGAAAAAATATGCTCCGAGTATTTCTCCAAAGGATACTGTTTGTTTTCCTATACCACACTTAATCTAATTAAACAAACTTCACGTAAAATCGGGCTATTCCAGCAAATATAGCTCAAATAGATTTCTGGAACCACATTCTCGTTAGGGTAATTTATGTCGATCAAAGTAAGATTATGGTGTGCAAGGACATCTCTTCAGTGGCATCATTAACCTCGTCTGCATCGTTCATGGACCGGAATTCTGCAATGTTGTGACAAAGCGGCTTGCATGCTGTACACATTTTACACATATTTCCTGGCAAATTTTGTTGTTGTTGTTGCTTTTTTCCTCTTCCGGTTTTAGTTTTGTGGATTTTGTAGTTGCCACATAAAGTCGTTTGAGTAGACACCACACTGCAAGGAAAAACAAAAGGAGACTCGGGGAACTCAAAGCATTGGAAATCTCGTAGAACTGCTTACTTGGTGATATTTCGACGATGGTTAGGATGCTCCTGTTATTTCTGTATTTCTCTTTCTAACAATTCGTCCGAGTTTTGCATTTCAAACTAACAGATGAATGCCCAGTTTATCCGTCTCAGTTATGAGGTTACATCTGAAATGGGTCTGTGCTTTGATGTTTCTCATTCTAATCCTGTTCGTTTATTTTTGGGATGATGCATCACCATCAAATAGTATTAATTAAATGGATTCAACTGGGATGTGAAAGGCGAAAATGCTATCGATGGATGTCGAAATCGGGCAAAGGAGTTTTCAGTGACAGCAGGATTGGTAACTAAATTGGGGAGATTTGCATTAAATATCTTTAAGAGAGATTTGCTTGGCGGATTTGTATAATTACTTTTCTAATGAATCGCTTTAGTCGATATCATTTATATGGTACATCTGTTGAAGATTTATATTTTATTGTGGCTTACCCCATCTTTTTTTAAGTCGGGCTGAATCACTTTCGTGAACAGTTATTTTGCAGGGAAAAACTGCGAGTACTATTTGGACGGTTTAGAGAGGTGGGAGCATCGCTGGGAGAAGTGTGTACAGTTACAAGGAGACTATGTAGAAAAATAAAAATAAATTTTAAGAAAAAATGTCTTGTATTTTTGTAAGGTCGGAAACTTTTCAGTCCACCCTCGTAGTTTCAGAATTTTATCTCCCCCGTTTTCGTACAGTAATACAACTGTAGATTTTTCAAAGTTCACTATGCCTTCAAGTTTACCATAGCTTCAAATGTTCAGAACTTCAAATGTGTGAAACTTCCAATTAAAAGTCATATTAATTTGAGTGCCAAAAAATTGATTGTTCTTTTTCTTTGTCGGGGAAGGGCAATGTATCGAGAGTGTGTGATTTTTTAGATAATCTTCAGTGATCTGGTTGAGAACGGAATTCAATGAGTTGAGCACATCCTACTGATTGATAATGATGGTCAAAGAGATGGTCGGCGAAAAATGTTCAAAAGCGAATCGAAGAGAAGTTGTGTCTCAGTACACCATTGAATGAGAAAACTGACAAGATATCGTTTATGGAAATGTGGAATATAGTGGGTGAACGCACAGAGTCCTGGGAACAGTAATGTCTTCAGGGGTCATTAAAAACGGCCTCTTATTTTTAGAATGATAAGTTACAATACACCGAAGCTCCATAAAAATGCAATTTCGACAATATGACAGTATAGCAAACTTTTTTTGAGTTGAATTTTCACGGAATATTTTTCTGATCACAGACAATGGTATTTTGTGGATTATGCGATTTTATGCGTCCTTTAATCAAATTCATTTGCAATGAATTTCAAGCAACCATAACAATATATATATATATATATATATATATATATATATATATATATATATATATATATATATAGAACAAAAATGTATATCTACAAAAATGCATTATAAAGACACATACTTCACAAATAAATGTAACAAACACATATTTTGTACATTCATTCACTGCGAATATACATAGCAACAAAAAATGCGTGCACAAGATAAATAACAAATGTATGTAAAATTATTAATGTAAGCTCCTTTAGATCTTTAGATACATAATTATAAACAAACATTAAAATTAAAAGAATGTAGTACCTAAAAGCATATAGCAATATACAACTTGCAATACAAATCCTTGTAAACAAAATTCAACGATCCCAATATTTGTAAAGGCAGAACATGGGACAAAACAAAACAAATGTACAACAAAAATTTCTAAATTCACACGCACACACTAAACCATTTTTTCTTTTTTGCACGCGATTGTTTTCATTCTGGCACGCATCCACTCTAATGACCATTCAAGAGTATTATTCCTTTTCCAAAAATAATGCTCGTTTTGAAGCGGAGGGATTGTTACACGCAACGCCTACCTAATACTCGTCCTCTTAGTGAGCTTCCATATGTTAATGAACCTTATTCAGCATACGCAATGAGTACCTGCAAATGTGAATGTAATCCTAAATGCGTACGTAGGCGGATCATAGAATCCAGGCACCGCATCTGTAAAAATCGATGGCGGCACAAAAGAAATAGTGTGCCACTCATAACGATAAGCAATTAGATGCAAACGATAATGTATTTGAAATCGTTGACCATGTGTTAATTTCATTTTCTAAGGATCGTGTTACATACGTCCAGGCAAGTGCCGGCTATGAATTAGGGATCACTGACTCACTAATAAACTGTGTTGCTTGGCAGGCATTAAAAATAATTAGAATCTTTGTGTAATTCCCTTCGCGACCGAGGCAGTCATTAAATTAATGAGTGCAACCTTCGTCCTTCGTTGAACGCAATTTAAACATAAAAAAAAAGAAAACGAGTCACATTGCAACATCCATTCTCACCACATGTGTATACGGACAGTCGATCGGTTATTCGCCGAAAGGCAAATTATACAAATATTAAGTAATGTTTAGCTTAGAGCGTCTGCGAAGGACCAGTAAGTTATTATATAAGATATTTAAGCTAGAATTTAAGCATTTTTTGTCTAGCCTTTAATTTAGAAAATAAGAATATAAAAAGAAAATAAAAAAATGTTTAAAAAAAAATGAGTCGATCGGTTATTTAAATTTTAAGAATTGCATCGTGTGTGAAATTGTATTTGAATAAAACAAAGTGTGTGATGTTACCTTTACTGAAGAATAAACAAAAATGAGTGTGCTTTATTGACTATAGTGTGTGTATATAGTTGAATGTGTGGTAATTGCAGTAAGTGTATGAAGTGTGGTTAAATGTTATTTATGTATATTGTGTAACATTGGTACGTTTTTCTTTCTGGCGAATTTTTATGAAAGTTGGCTGGGTTTACTTAACTCAAAAGGGGATCATTTTATTTGCTATCGCTTGATGTTTATCTTCGCTGAAATGTAGCGAAATAAATACATCTGGCGATGGTGCGCCATTATCTTTACTCGTATGTCGTATTATCAAATACCTTACATCTGTCCGCGTCTGCGCGGCCTCTTCAAGGCATCCGGTCATAAAACTGACCCTGTTGGCAGCCCATTTGCTGGGTCAACAAATCATCGTTTGGAATCGCTACAAATCCAGCGCCTTAAGCTAAGTAGATATTTATGCTGTGGGCCATTAGGAAAAGACGATAATTCGTCCCGCATTTTGAGAATCGGCTTGATATTCGCTGACTATTGAGGAATCGACAACTTGATTAGAATAGATGAACGAATTATCTCATCGGTTTACGGAAAGCTGCAACGCAGAGCATGACGATTTCAGAGTTGATTTGCTTTCGCTTGCAACGAAAGTGAAACCAATTGGTGACCGCCTGACCCAGTTTCGTATTTGATTGCTCTCAGAGTGCAGAAGCAAAATGCACTCCGAGAAAGGGAAATGGGGTGAGTTGAAAAGTATATTTCTTATTTTTCGATAGGAAATCTCATGTGGTATATCAAATTATCTTGCCATATGGCATGAAAAGGCTGAATTCGGTTATGCATTATCTGCATAGAAGGATGAATTCAGGTTATGCACCCTTTGGAAGGGTACCTTTTACAGGTGAAATCGCCGACGAAAGGGATTGGGGTTGGCGTTGTGCGCAGCTAGCGGGCGAAATTGTGGCTTTAATTGTGGGTTTATTCTCACTTAAGAAAGAAAGTGATCCGTTGAAATAATTGATATAATAAGAACCACCAGCAGAGTGTACTATGTGTATGTGCTGATACGAAATATTCAAGATCCAATTGTTGTCCACGCCAAGTGTTATTTTTGTACAGAGATTTTCTTTTACATTGTGATCAGGAATATAATGACATTTTTGTTTTAACTAATAAAAGTCCACGGCAATTTGGAGAATTTGCAAAGATAGATAGGAAAATAAGTAAAAATATAAGGAACATTTAAACGACAAACAACACCAGTGCGTTTTTATTTTATTTCTTCTCTTGATAATTGGTGGGAACAAAAATTTATTTACAAACTGACGTGTTGTGGATATAGTGAACCTGTTTCCGTGCTGGCACCACAACTTTAAACCCGCACAAACATTTCCTTGATTTTTGATCGACTTTGACGTGGTTTTTTGTTGTTGTTTTCTTTCTTGGTTTTGGTTCAATTAGAAGGGGCCATACCGAAGTATGTTCACCGGTTTGGATCTCAAATATGTACAGCCGTGTCGCATCTGTAAAAATTACCTGAACTTTCAGGACATGACTGTTTCACTTTTATACTTTTTCAGGAAATTTAACCGCTTCTTCCTGTTAAACTCTGAGATCCAATCTACCAATCCTTCTATTTTCTTATCGCTCGGCGGATGGTTTCGGTACTTACTTGCTCGTTAAGGTGGCATTTAACCATTTCGGGTGACTTTGGGGCACTTATCTAAGGATCTTTTCTTTATTTTGCACAAAATAAATCTTTCGTTAGTATCGTTCAAGGTTTTTCCAGCCTGGGTCCTTGTCTTATTTTCAATTCGCGGTTTTTCTTTGTATCGTTTTATAATGTACTGTATGGTTGACCGAGTAGTAGTAAAAATTGCACCTGTTTCCGAGTGATTTTCTTTTCTTATGGTGGTTATAATTAAATTACTGAGCTCAAAACCTGTTTTTTAGATTAAAATATCTATTTTTCGCAATTCACAAATAAAAGCTTGCACACAACTGACTGAACTGATTGACCATACTTCTGTATTAAGTTTTCTTTCAAAGTGAAACGCTAAAGCGCAATTTTTCACAATTATTTAGAGAGAACCGCATGGTGTACATATATGAGTGACGGTATTTTTTTTACTTTTTACTTACTTGGCCAGAGTTTTGTGTATTAATAAAAATTACAACTTTTTTTATAATATTATATGTAAATAATAGGATTTGCTTAAGATAAAAATATATCTAAGAATTATTTTACACAAACCAATTATCTTTTATTAAATAGTTTAATAATTTAAGACTGAGACTTACTGTAGTTGACCTGAGATGTGGGGAGAAGAAACGCATTAAGCTATAACCATTAAGATTCAGATCCGAAATATCGGTACCTTAGTAGCGCTTAGTACAAGAATTACTAGTTTGTAGTTATACATATGGGCAGGCAGTGCAGAGAAGTTTCACCGAAAGCTATAATTCTTGCATTGGCCAACGCGAAACTCTCGCTTCATTACAAAGGCGCAGTACAGAACATCGATTCCACTTTGGAGTACGATGTAAGTTGAAATCCCCATTGGGTGAAGGGTATCAACCGTTGTGGGAGTATGATCTTTTCTCAACCAACTCCCTGTACCCATGGATAAACTGGAATCATAGCCTATTGTAAATTATTGCAAGATCTCCATGAAAAATAATACAAAATCGGATGTAAAATTATAGCGTAAAGTGCTGTTTGAAAAGGTAAACGTAATGTTGAGCCGGATCCTACAGGTACAAACAGTGTAAACAGAGGTAGAGGGTGTTATGAAAGAGTGAGAGAGATCTCCACTTCACCATTTTTACAGGGCATGAATGCCATAAATAACTGGCAAAAAAGATGAGATGCAAGTTCGGTTGTAGTCAGCTTGAATTTGCTTTATTCTTAAAAAAAAAATTTATCCTTAAATGGTATTTCCCCCATCAACATTCCCGATCCATATTGATACCAAGTAGGTCACATGCCATCATATTTTGGCTTCCCAATCATGACTTCAATGCTATGTTCCTAATTTCAAAACGCATAATGCACATTGGATAGCAAATCCACAATGAGTCATTTCTCAGATGATACATTAATAGGTGAGTGTCATGCACCGCTATATCGTATACCATACATGACACACATTTTTGGAAACACCTGGACAATGAGTACATGTAGTTATGTTATACTTTTTGTCTGACTTCTTATGGTGTCAGCGCTTTGGAGTGTGCCATCTGATCCTATTATCGAGATGTAGTGCTTTTAGGTATACTTCTGGAGTAACCTTTCTATTGCTTGAGCTGCACAATTAGATAACAGTCTTTCTTTTACTACGTCGTCGAGGTTCATTTTCGCCATTTTCTGTGATTTATGGCATTTGTGCTCCTCCTTATACATTGGTTTCGTTTTCCGGGGTGTGGGCCACGAGATCTCCTTTCGAACCGGTGGTGTTCCCCCAGCCTGGCGAGTAGGTTGCAATTCACCACAGAGGCGAAACAACTTTCACTGGGCCATGATAGCGTCCTCTTCAATCTACTCAATATGATGAGAAGCACCCTTTCAGTTTCCAAGATCTAACTCGAAAGACTAACTGCTATGGTGGCCGGCTTTTTAAAATTCTGGTAATACAGACGGGTCGCTCGCAAACTTATTCCCAAAGAGAAATGTATATTTCGCTCGATCCAGCGCTGGTTGATCTGAAAACATTTGTTTTCTTTATTTGCTACCAAGATTTTTATTTATTTTTTTATTATACTATGAATGACCTAATAGCAATAAGGAGGGAAACCGATGGTTTTTTAACACTTAAATGAATGTTTATTTCCTCAAATATTATTACTCTATTACCTTCTCTTTCATAAAAAAAATATCGGCGTTACGGCCCCATGGACTTCAAATAATGCAACGTTTTAATCCGAAAACGTGACATCAAAAAATGTTTCGTGTACAACTTTGACTCAATACTTGTTGAGGTAATTTGAAAAGTATACCAGAAATCACATGTTTTCCCAAAGCTACTTCTGTGTTAACCACAATCACTTAAATAACATTTTTTTATTCGGTTGGATGATGTCAATATATGAACTACAACTACAAGTGCTATCTCATCTTTTTTACACCCTTTTAAAGTTACATTATAACCAAGAGTTTCCGCCGTAATATGCTGCCTCTAGTATGTCAACATGTGGTATTCGAATTGTTTAAAGTTGGGTTATGATGTATATTTAATCGAACCCATCTCAGTCGCTCCAAACCTCGTTAACATGCGAAAACTCCGAACGCTACATACTGTACACACCGATTCTGTCTATGGCGCAAAGTCGCTCATGCAGAGGGCAAACAAATTACCTATTCCGTCGAAAGCGCCTGGTGAAAATATTTTTGTTTACCCCCGGGAAGCCATCCATGATACATAAGCATCTGCACATGCACCGCCAAGTTGCCCTTAATATTAGTAAACCGGTCGCAGGTTGCATGCTGAAAGGACCAAAAAAATTGAAATACCTGGAGAGTGTTTTCCTTTCGGTATTCTCTTGCAAATGGCAGAAAGGCTAAGCCCATCCAAAGGAGGTTGAGTATGAGTTATGAGGACTTTGCTGTATTGTATTCAACTCTAGTTGGGTCTGTTGTTATCCGGGGAGAATTTATTACTTTGTCATTTTGTTTAGTTTACGTGGCACAGGTGGCATTGGTCTTGGGGCATGTAACGCAACACCGTTGCACTGTATATGACAATTATGTTCGTAGAAAATTATTAGATAAAAATTACCTTGCAACTCAAAATTATCCGAATGTTTTAGACCATCACCTCCCATTTCCTTCATCTACGGTTTCGAGTCTTTATTATTATTATTTACTGGTCTGTTGGAAGACGGAAGTTCATGACCTCACTGACTCGGATATGCCATCGTTCCCTTCTTCTACACTGCGCCCTCTGATCCGATCTCCTCAAGGTCGTGCCTTACATTGTCCTCCTTTCTTCCTCACGGTCATCCCATCGTCCACTTTCCTGTTGGTCTCCCGCCAAGAATTCTATGTACGGTATCGTCATTGCCCATTCTCGCTACATGACAAACCCATCTTAATCTTCGCGACCTGATTATTCTCACTATTGTAGGTTTGGCGTATAGCACTTCTAAATCGCGATTGTGGTGTTTCCTCCGTTGTCCTGCCTCTTCATCATATCTACCACCGAATATACTCCTTAAAATGAGGAAATTTAATTCCGATCCTCTCTAAATTAATCATCTATATATTTAGGCCCAATACAAGTCATACCGACATTATAGTAATCATATTCCTAGTATTTTGTGTCCATCTTACAAAAATGCTTAGGATTATAAATGATTGCGGATAATAGGTCAGATATTTTAAGTAAGGTTTTTGACATTGGCCAAGAGACTGTTCTGGGGTTAGGAGGGTTAAAAATGTAGTAAGTTTTCCAAATCCTTATGTTTTTAGGAATTACCGACTAACATACATCTTTGAGATATTCCACCAAAAAAATATGTTATCACATGTAGTTATAGCGTTTGGGATTGATAGTGAAGAACGTGTGATTCGAACTGACGCTATGAAAGTTAAAACCACCAAAAATTGAACCAAAGCGTAACACATCAGGCTACTGGCCGTGTTTTTGAATTCGATTTTTAAACTCAAATATATTCCACTGACGTGAATTGTTATGTTATCGCTATGGTATACGGCTCTGATGTATTTCCTTATTCGGTTTTCGTTCGGTGTTCTTCACTATTTTGGTTGTGTATTGTGTGTGTATCTGTTAGAGACGCTACATAGTCTCTGCTTTCCGCTACGATTCAAAAACTCGTCCAGTGGGTTTTTTTTTTCAAATTATGTTTTTTCCTAACTGTGGACCATTAATCTCGCATCCCTTAAACCAGTTATAGTAAACCTTTTACATTTTGTTCATTAACGTACTCTACATGGTAATTTGTTCCGATTTGGCCGAAAATTCGATAAAAACAAGGAAAAAAGGAAAATCGTTCCAACTTTTTCAAACATCCGCCATTTTATTATTTTTATTGTCTTACCTTGTTTTAAAAACCTTACCTCTATATAAATCCCGGATAACATCTAAATCCCCTAATAAAATCCTAAAATTCCGTTTGGATATTTGTGGCAGGCTTCGAATAGAATTTTGGGGGAATTTAACATGGAATTCGGTTAATTCTTGGAATAAAGATCATAAAATTCATCCAAAGACGCGTGTTAAGTATACTAATGACGACCTAAATAAATATGTCAATCATAATGCCATTGATGGACTTAAAACGAAAGTATCCAATAGATTCTGAACTCATATAACCCCCGGAATGATAACGCAATTAATTCGTCCCACATTTTTCACAATCATTAATCGAAGAAATGCAAAATGTGTAATTGCGCATACAGTTTATTGGGACATTTTGCAAATTGCGGAAATTGAATTGTGGCAAAAACCGGTTGCTGTATGTCGGCTGATGTTATATCTCAACGTAATCGCAAAATGGAAAATGGGTCGATGGAAAACGAATTCGCGCAGTCGCCATCGGGAGTTGTTCACTCCAAGGTAAGAACAAGGGGTAAAAACAGAATTAATATTATAAATCGCGTGCGATATTCGCACTTTCGGGAATTGCTCATTCAATGGGTGATAAATGAACATATGGTTCAACTTATATGCTAAACTAATATTATTCATGGGAGAGGAATAATATTGTAACGCATATGACAGTCAGTACTGGAATATTCGGGAAAGTCCAAAACAAGCACTGGCATATTCTATAAAGTACTGGAAAACTGGAGACTAGAACATCCAAGATTATGGAACGGACGGAAACGAAATGAGAATGTGAAAAAAGGATAAAAAGACGTCGAGACAGCTGATGGTGACAGACAAGAAAAGAAAAAGCGAAGCAAGCGATAGAAAAGGAAATCGTTGAGTGTTATATTAATTAAATTAAAAAATCGATTTAACGGCTCTTATTTACTAGAAATAATCAATCCAGTGAACCCTAAGCTCGCTACAATATTGTTGGGTTCCGTCAGGTAAATCTCCTCTAACCAACAGTAGCTGTTAGAAGTAGAGTACAAAGGCATTGCTTTTATATTTCTTTTGTTGTTATTCATACGTGAACCAACAAATCTTGAAATGCTATTACAACCACTGTTAATTCTGTGATGTGCTATGTGTTGTTAGTGGACTGTATTTCGTTCTCGATGGACTGATAACATTACAAAAGGTAAATAACGAGTCCGAATTTGAAGCTAAAAATATTTTATTTTCTTAATAAGGATAATTCACGACTTATCTATGTTCGACTTATCTTGCGGATCTTCATCCGAATAAGCTCCCTTCCGGAGATATTTTGTAGCGAAGGTGATGATGAGAGAGGCCAAAACGAAGATGCTGAAAACGTTGGCGAGGAAGCTGCAGCTGAAGCTGAAGTTGAAGGTGCTTGGGAATATATATCACTATCGTTAGTTGTTCTTTGCAATAACGGTGTTCTATTGTTCGACGCAAATGCCGGTTGTTGAACGATTACGATGGCAGGGTCCGTGAGGGTTGTTGTTAGGGGTGGTGATCTTCTTCAACGTTAATCCGCAAACGTAGTGGTTATTTGGTTGTCCAGTTGGTTGCGTTGAAATCCAGAAATCAACGTTGTCGTTCATTGTGTAGTTATTTGTTTGTCCAGTTGGTTGCGTCGAAATCCAGAAATGAACGTTGTCATCCTGCGCCTGAGGCAAGTGGCCGCTGACTTGGTTGATAATCCAAACTATTAATGTAGAATCAATAATCACCACTTTAATCGATGAATCCTACAGGTAAATGAACCAGTGTCCGGCTCCTTTGGATGAGTATATCTGCGGCGGTGATGGTGAGAAAGCAAGCACTCACGACACCGAAAAACTTACGATATTTATATTTTTTCCTTCGTTGGCCGGACAAACCGATTTAGCACCGATTAGTTACTTTTGGTTTGTTGACAACCGCTGTTAATTGAATTTGTGCTGATCACCCAAAGATCAACGACAGAGGCCACACAAATTCGCCGTGAAAACCGCAATCACCTTTTAATCCCTTTGTTCCATCGACTTGTGGGGGTTCCACCAAACCCCACGGCCCACTTACCTGAAAAACTCCCCATATCCGCAACTCAACTCCCATTAAATCCCGCCAATGCGATTGCATTGGCACCTGAAAATATTTCCTTCTCCAAGTACATTAATGCATACAAGCATTATAAAGAGTCCCTAAAAAGAATTCCGTCTACAAGGGCATTCATATATTACAAAGCATCTCTGCATTAGCGACCCGAAAACCGAATTTCCAATTAGTGTAGATATTCACACTATAATTCGATCCAGCCGTCGCCATAGATGCCATGCATAATTGACGCAGATGGTATACACAACCGTCATTGTGTACCCATCTACATTGTTTTCCGAAGACGTGCAACTATGGATTCAATTGCAAGCACTTCACCAGGAAACATTGCTTTGTTTGAATTTTCAAACAATCACCGACGCCAAGTTTCGCCGTGAAATCGGATGCAATAGCATAAATATATGCAAAACAAAAGAATCCGATTCTCCCAGTCGCAGGTAATCATGTATACGATCCTTTAGCATCTAATGAGTGGCTGCTATTTAGACAGCCGACCCTCATTGCCGAAAGATGCTGTAGGTCGTTTCACCATTGTTCCTTTTTTCCTCGTTTCAGGCAAAACGCATCGATCAACACGGTGGTGTGTACGAGCACACACATACACCACCGCGTACCTGAGATCGCTTCCCATTGGTCACTGGTCAAAGGAAATTTCTTTTCCTTTTCACCACACCACCAAAAACTCACCCCAAACGATAAAATATCGTTGAGTCGTATTTTAACCGCCGATCCGGACGGTTCTTCTTCCGCACCCCGTTTCGCGCCACGGGGATGCGTAAACCCGAGTCGAGTAATAACCCCCAGTCGTGTTCTAATCATTTGTCTTTTTAATTTACCGTTTACAACTTAGTTCGATAAAGTGTACCCCCAAACAAACGGTTTCTAGTAGGGTGTCGTTATTCCGTTTCCCGAGGCATTGTGTTGTGAGTTATTCGCGTATTAATACATGTACATCCTTCTCAAATAATCCGGTAAAGAACAAAATAAATATACGCGTTTCTTTTAGCAATAAAATAAAATTAATGAAAATAAAAATCATTTAGTGTTTCTATTCTGCTTGTGGTGATCGTTCGCTCCGTATTTTGAAACTCGAACATTTTTGGCGGTGTTGCTCAGAGTTGTGTCCAGTGAACAGTTTGTGGGGACGAGGTAGAACTCTCGCCCGTGAGGCGTTACGACTTCGCACCCCCACAGACTTGTTTTGATTTTCTTCGCTCCTTTGTTCCTTGATTCTTGATTTTATATTCTTTGTTCTGCTCGATTCCTTTATTACGTGTAGTTTTGAGTTACTCTTTAACTGTAGAATAAATTTAGTGTCGTCTTAAGTTTGTTTCCTTGTTTTAATTTCACGCTACCATCGCGCCATAGAACTGTTTTGCTTCTTTCGATGTTGGTGTTAATTTTTTTACCTTTGTTGTATATTTCTTATCGGTCCCTGAGATCAGTTCTTTGTTCTCCCCACAACGTTATCATCGCTCCTCTTTACTCCAGGGCTTTTTGTTGGGGGTTTTTGAGCAATAGCAGTACTGTTGTAATATTCTCTCGAATTTGCCCTATTATTCCTTGTGTTACAACTCGCCGTACTCAAAACTGAGCTACTTAGTTGTGACACAAGCTAACACCTCGAGTGTAGAGGGTGGAAAGTTAATTAAAAAAACATGTTCTCACCGAGCGCCCTTATAGCGTTTGAAATGATAGTGAAGAACGTGTGATTCGAACTGACGCTATGACAGTTAGAATCACCAAAAATTGAACCTAAGCGTAACACATCAGGCTACTGACCATGTTTAAAATTCGATTTTTAAACTCCACTGTATTCTACTGATGTGAATTGTTATGTTATCGCTATGGTATACGGCTCTGATGTATTGTCTTATTCGATTTTCGTTCGGTGTTCTTCACAATTTGCTTGTGTATTGTGTGTGTATCTGTTAGAGACGTTACACTACTCCCCCCTCAGTAACTTCGCTACGATCAGCTTGGTGTGCGAACGACGAAGCGAACGAGAGAGCATCGGAGCAGGCGAGTGTGCCCGTTGCTCTATGCGGAAACCATGCTCGTGTGTGAAGTTCTGTTTACTTCGGGAAAGTGTGTGCTGTGTGTACAGATCACGTCGTTTGGCATAATGGCGAAGAACGTGTGATTCTAACGGACGCTATGACAGTTAGAATCACCAAAAATTGAACCAAAGCGCAAGCCATCAGGCTACTGGCCGTGTTTAAAATTCACTGATGTGAATTGTTATATTATCGCTATGGTATACGGCTCTGATGTATTTTCTTATTAGATTTTCGTTCGGTGTTCTTCACTATTTGCTTGTGTATTGTGTGTGTATCTGTTAGAGACGCTACATCCGCATCGTAGCTAGTTGCATCGTGCAACAACCACATTATTATTCACATTACACCCAGTTCGACGTAGTTGGTAAGGTCTTGTGCGTCGGTGTTATATGTATACGTGACCACTTATGACTTCGGCATCGGAAGGCAACAATACCTAATAATAATAATAACAACAATACAGTCTAACCGTACTAACGTTGGTGTCGTCAAGTGTTTAACCTAAAGTATAGTACATGTAACGAGAATCACGGAAATCAAATTAGCTAAACGTGAAAAGATATAGTTCTTGTTCAACCGTGGATAAAGAAAATTCCACGACAATATAGAAAACATCTCGTTTATACACATCTTTTAATATGTTTGTTTGGAAGGTATTCTAGAGCTTTTGAAGAAAATTAAATATTGAAACGTGCTATATTCGGGAGTGTATTTCAGAGTCTTCTTGTTATATTATGAGAGTGCATTCATAGTCTTCTTTTTTTTAATTGCTGGTAAATTGTCCATAATTGTATAAAGCTTGCTTCCTTGTATGGTCCCACCCACTATCGTGGGAGTTGGTATTGTGTGTCATTTCCCCACCACTAGTCGTACGATGGTTTCCTCGTCTCAACCAGGATGCCGTAAGTAGCTTATGTGTTTGCGTTCCAACCATTATCGTGAGTTCTTTCCTGGCATTAGTAACAACCACAAAATCTCGTGAATGTCATTGAGATGGCTGATGAGCGCACTTGTAGCGCTAATCTGTTTCTATTATCGTTGCTTTCTTTCAGTGTCGATTGTCTGGGTCTGCGATCAAAATCGTTTTGTTCTTGTACCATCTTCAGTCAATCATTATTTTGCATTGTTCAGCAGCATTTACAAAAAACCTCCCATAGAGAGTCTAAAACACTTTTTGGGGAATCCAATTGATCGATATTTTTCGGCTATAATGATGTTAATACTAACATATAATTGGCGCACTCAGAAGTATGGTTCTGTGGTATGAGGACTTTTATTCTACCCAGGTTAAATAGTACGAGTATCAGGCCCAAGACGAATATGTGATCGATTCTAAGTGTAGGAAAGATATTAGAGCATAACAGTTAAATTTCCAACTATTTTTACTATTTACTGGTCTGTAGGAACTCGGAAGTTCATAAGCTCACCGCCTCGACTCCGTCATCGTTCCCTGTCCCGTGAAATCTCCTTCCACGCTTGACCAGCCGATCTGATCTCCTCAAGGTCAAACCTAACATTGTTCTCCCATCTCCATCGCACCCGACCTGTCGGTCTCTTTCCCGTTGGTCTACCGTCAAAAATTCTACGCACGGTCCTATCGTTTCCCATTCCCGCTACATGTCCGGCCTATCTTAATCTTAGTGACCTTATAACTCTCACTAATTTCCAGCTATATAAATTAAATAATACGAGAGAATATTAAGAGCGCACAAAATGTGAGATAAACAATTCTGTACTACTTTCTGATTATTTAAGAAATATTAAAAAAAAAAAAATCTACTTTCTTACCCATCCGTTCGCTTATAGCAACATTTTGCCAGACATTTCGCTACATCAGCTCCATCTGAGCGAGCAGATTGGTGTTCGAACTCCTGCTGTCGCTCAAGTACTCAACGATCTGAGCATTAATAAATCGGTCGGTTACCAATCAACTTTTTTGAAGAGGTGTTCTTCTTCATACGCTAATCCGCTGTAGAAGCTCTTCCATCTCTTCTATTCCATAGACCAATTCCTAGGTAGAGGGAAGCAAGCGTGCATTCAACCTATTACCAAAAGGGACGACAAATTGTCTCCCTTCCTTACGATCTTTGTGGGTTTTTATATTTTGACCCGATCAGAAGGAGTTCAAAGCATTCCGTCCGTATTTCTAAATATTTTTTGAAATGCCGTACAGGTTTTTGCCAACACTATTCCGAAAATAACTTAAACCTCCCCTTTCAATATATTCTATTCGTTTACTACCGTCTGTTACAACCGATTGCAACAAGCATTAATTTTAAAAATTTATAATTAATAATAAACATGCAGCTACCTCATTCACGCGTGTTTAGAAGACACGACATTTTGAAACAACTCGATGGTGACATCTTGGCAGTCCACACCCGACCCGAGGAAAGCTTTTGTTTGTTCTGTGTTGCGTCCTACCCCATGGAAATTGATAGGACGCGGATGGATCTCACACATAGACACGATCATCGCCCTACTTTTTCACAGTTTGTGGCTGTGATCCTGTGGCACTTCTGCGAACCCCTCAAAAGACCTCTAGAGCTAAATACTAGCAAAAGTAACCATATATAGTAGTATTCTCTGCATTCCTCTGACAATCGATCATGCCTGTACGGCTATGGAAGCACACATGACCAGAAAACGAATTTGTTGGACAACCCATTTGCTGGGTAAACACAAGTGGCCAGACGCCGACAGCCAGACAAAATGCCATACGATAACAATATAGCCAAGAAATAAACAATGTCTACAATCCTCCTTTGAGCCAGCCCCAATTGGGTTTTCCTTTACGGAAGGGACCATTGTAGGAACAGAAAGGTAAACAATAAACGAAAACCACCGATGTTCCTGCAATTAGATTCAACCCGTGCAAGATCCCTCAGTTGAAGATCAAGGGAACAATATTGCAGCCGAAGATAACGACTCCGAATCCAAATCATACCCAAATCACAGCCAAATAATGTATCTAAAAAAGATACCACAGAAGTGTGAAAACCCTAACAATCCTCGGCGTAACTTCGACCGCACGTGTGTGGGCCCAACCGTCCATTATCTCTGTGAATGAGGTGAATGTGAAGAGGAAGATAGGATGTGATCTCCCAGAAAAGATCGAGCCCCTGGAGGAGAAAGGCTGCCAGGGCATGAGGAAATCAAGACAAGGAAGAATAAGCCAAAGTTGAGTTTTGTTCCTATAGGAAAAGAATGTTTACCCTAAAACGAACCGTCGGAAAGTTGAAAACAGTAGAGAATCGGGCTATCGTCGGAACGAAGTATGTTGTAGTAATTGTAAATGAGAAGAGACGAAATATATAAATAAACAAACACCGTGAGTTTCATTTCGAATTTCGTTCGGTGGTACACAGTAAAAACTGCCAAAATGCTTTTAGGAATAATTGTCTTATGTTACGTTCAATGTTAGTTGCTATGGTGTATGACTTTAATGATTTATTTTATGGATCTTCCTATTGATGCTATGTTGTGCACTATAGATAAGTGTTTGTGTGATGTGCCGTCACTGTCGAAACAGCCACAATCTCACTAACTTCTACTCTGTCCGAAATGTCACTGATTAATCATCAACTTTCAAAATATGTAGGATCAAATGACTGAAAATATGTATTTCCTAGTAACAGGTCCAGAGGTGACATAATGCCGTATTTTGCTGCAGATATCTCAAGTCGTTCGACAGACTTTGACACCTTGCGCCTATTTCTGTATTCTATTTATTGGCATATAGGAACCCGGAAGTTCATGAGCTCACTGACTCGCTGCGCCATCGTTCCCTGTCCCGTGCACTCCCCTTCCACGCTGGGCCATCTGATCCGACTTCCTCAAGGTGAAAATGATCATCAATGTTGGCCGAAAGTCTGCGGAGGTCCATTACAATGTTGTCGATGGTGTCAAATATGGCTCCCAACGAATTAATATTGGTGTTCCGTAAGACTACATCCTTTCACCCAGAGTATACCTCATTGTCATTACCGATTTCCTGTCATTTGTTTGGTGATGATGGCATGTTGAGTTTCTCATACCTACTTCAACATGCTCGCCTCACCTTTGGGACCAGAACAAGTGACAAGTTTAGCCTGCTTCGAAATATGATTTTAGTCTTGTGAAGTGGACCTCCGCTGACTTTCGGCCAACATTGGTGATCATTTTGACTGTGTACTTTACAGCTGTAACTGGAAACGAGTCTCTCCAAACCAATGTCTATTTGTCCGTACGATGTTTATCCCTTATCAAAACCTTGTTTACCACATGAAACGTTTGTTGCACGTTCGTTGCACTTCCGAAATGCATCGCTGCTTTTAACGATCGGCAATCCCAGTAGGTTTGTGTTTTTTCTTTTCTGTTTTGATACGGTTTTTCAACAAATTTTTGTTTCGCTCAGTCTGTGACCTGTTATAACGTAAGTTTAACGAATCTAGTGAACATGGTCAGCTCTTCGAATACTGCGTTCTGTTTGGACACTTAACACCTTGGGTTATTCAATCTCAATCTAACCTGGTTCTTCTTGTTTTAGGTTTTCTCCAGCAAGCCTTTCTGGTGTTTGTTTTCAGGCACCCCTTTCTTGGATTGCGAGAACGTAATTGGCACACATAATACCTTTCCGTGCGAGGACATGTGATACACTTTTTGGACCTTCCACATTGGAACTTTTTGATAAGAAGTCATTGCCATTGACGATGTAGTAGAGACCAAGCTTACTGCTCCCTACTTGAAACTTGCATGAGATCTTTGACTTCAGTTGGAAGTTCAAATGGCAATTACCCAGGGATTTAATACTTCCCAAAGGCGTCTGTAAAGCGCAAGCCCCTTGTCAATTTATTTTAGTATCTAATGATCAGACTTATCTCAGGACGGAGACCACCACTAGAATTGTATTTTTGTGACTACCTATTTCGATTGGTGGGGGGGTGGGACGGAACATGCACGGTAAAGTCTTTGATTGCTTTCACCCGGCGAAGGCCAGGACGATCCTTGGTCCTGTTCAATCCAAGTTGACATGCAGTCTCCACGTGACACTCCTGGATAGCTACTTTGGCACCCGCCAAGTAGTGAACCAATCCATGCAGCCACATCCTGAGAAAGGTTGGCGCAGGGCTAATAAATTTGTCTGTAAAAATAAATTATTATGGTAAATTTAGCAGGCCTCGGATATGGACCGGATACACGACCGGATACACGACCGGATACACGACCGGATACACGACGACGACCACGGAAACGAAAATGGCTAAAGGATTTAAGCATTTTTTTAGTGGAACATCCCCTCACTATACAGAGCTCGAGCTGCACAACAGCTAGCCGATACCCTGTCCGAATATAAGGCTGACATAACAGCATTACAAGAAATAAGATGGACGGGGAGTGGTGAAATTCAAAGAAACGAGTATGACATTTATTACAGCTGTCACGCAAAACACCATGTGCCCGGGGTAGGCTTTCTAGTCAGTCAAAAACTGAAGCCTGCCATCATCGGCTTTAATGCAATAAACGATAGGTTGCTATGCACTCTTCGCGTGCGAGGCAAATTTAAGAACATAACCCTCATAAACGTTCACGGACCTACAGAGGAGTCCCCAGACGGCGAAAAGGAAGAATGCTACGAGAACGTCGAACGGGCCATCAATGCCTGCCCAAGATACGATCTGAAAATCGTTCTTGGTGATTTGAATAACAAAATAGGTCGGCAGCCGGTTTTCAGGCAGTACGCAGGTACCCATAGTTTGCATGAGAACACTAACGACAATGGACTACGAGTCATCGAACTGGCAGCATCAAAAACTTGGTGATTGCAAGTACCAGGTTTCCGCGTAAAGATATCCACAAAGCCACCTGGGTATCACCTGATGGAGCCACTCGCAACCAAATTGACCACGTGTTGATAGATCGGCCCCACTCCTCGAGCCTGATGACGGTACGAACGTACCGAGGTGCCAACGTCGACTCGGATCACTATCTTGTTGATGCAGTTTTCCGAGCGCGAATTGCCTTACGGAGACGTATTGCATCCGCGGATTAAGTTCTAATCAACACGGCTGCCTTATGCAATGAGAATACCAGTAGCACCTTTGGTTATGCGCTGGGAGTCGCCCTCGGAAAGCTCGACGGAGGAAGAGTAAGTTCTGGGGCAAGAATGCCGGGCGTAGAAGAGAAATGGACACGCCTTAAGAATACTGTCATTAGTACAACCAACACCACCTTAGGCAGTAGTCGTAGATATCTGAACGCCTGGTTTGAAGTTGAGTGCGAACTAGCGACTGAACGTAAGAATGCTGCATACCGGGAAAACCTTGGTTTGACGATGAGTGCAGGGCAAAGATCGAAGAACGTAAACGCCTCAGAATGATCCACTTAGAAGCATATGATGAAGTCAACGCAGTAAGATACGCGACAATTCGGAAAAAAACAACTAGACTTTTCAAACGCAAAAAACGCGAATGGGAGAAGACTCGGATCGAAAAAATCATAGAAAATGCCAGAGCAAAGAACAGCAGAGGTATGTATGCCGGCATAAATTCAATTAGAAATGGCTACCGAGGGAGAGCCAAAATAATCCGAGACACAAACGGCTGTCTGGAGACAGAAACAAAACATATCGTGACAAGATGCAAGCAGTACTTTGAAAACCTGCTCAATGTGCGCACCCATCAACCACAAATAAACGCACCAGACAGCCGAACCCCATCTCCCAGAGCCCTCTTTCGACGAAGTTGTAGACGCGATAAATCGACTGAAAAACAACAAGGCCTCCGGAATCGATTGCATACCGGCAGAGCTTGTGAAGCATGGAGGAGGGGCAACCGCTCGAAAGATCCACCAACTGGTTAAAATAATATGGGACAAGGAAGTCATTCCGGAATAATGGAAAACCGCAATAGTCATCCCCATTTTCAAAAAAGACGACAGATCTGACTGCGAAAATTACAGAGGAATATCATTGCTCCCAATCACATACAAAATATTAACAAATGTCATACTAGCAAGAATCACACCGTACGCAGAAAAAATATTGGGAGACCGCCAATGCGGATTCCGTCGGAACCGGTCAACAAGCGACCAGATGTTCACAATAAGGCAACTGCTGGAAAAGAAGTGGGAATACGGAGAGACGGTTCACCAACTGTTCGTGGACTTCAAAAAAAGCCTACGACTCAGTCGCAAGGCAAAGACTCTACCATATTGTGGTTGAGCTGGGGATCCCGAAAAAATATGCCGCGCTCATTCAAATTTGCATGAACGAAAACAAAGGGCGAGTTAGAATAGAAAACCACCTCTCAGAACCATTTGAAATTCGGGACGGACTAAAACAAGGGGATGGCATCTCACCATGCCTTTTTAACCTTGTCCTCGAGTGTGTTATCAGAAAGGTACAAGACGACAACACAGCCGGATCATCCCTGAACGGGCTCACACAAGTGCTCGCGTATGCGGATGACATCGCCGTTCTGGGCGATAATCTCGAAACTATAAGTAAAAACTGTGAAATCATCACGCAAGCAGCAGAAGAGGTGGGCCTAGAAATAAACGAAGACAAAACGAAATACATGATTACGACGAGAGCAGGTAGACCTCAGAGAACACATATAAACGTCAGGGGCAAGATATTTGAAAATGTCAAAGAATTTAAATATCTGGGAACGATACTGACGACCAGAAACGAAACGTCAAAGGAAATTAACAAAAGACTACATTCCGGCAACGCTAGTTGGCATGCAGCCAGTAAACTATTAAAATTCAAACTGCTATCACGGAATATAAAGCTCCGTATCTATAGAACCATAATCATGCCGATTGCTCTATACGGATGCGAAACATGGGCTCTCACAAAACGGGAAGAGAACAAATTCCGCGTATTCGAAAATAAAGTTTTAAGGGGTCTATTTGGTGGTAAATATGACGAGGAGTCAGGACAATGGATGAAACTCCACGACCACGAATTGGAAGAGCTATACCGCAAACCTACAATAGTGAGAGTGATCAAGTCGCGAAGATTAAGATGGGCCGGACACGTAGCGCGAATGGGCGATGATAGGACCGTGCATAGAATTCTAACGGGGAAGAGACCGGCAGGACGGCCGCCACGGATATGGGAGGACAATGTTAGATTGGACCTCGAGTAGATCGGATCGGATGGTCAAACGTGGAAGGAGAGCGCACAGGACAGGGAACAATGGCGGAGCCGAGTCGGTGAGGTCATGAACTTCCGGGTTCCTACAGGCCAGTAAATAATAAAAAAAAAAGTTTGTTGAAGATTCGGTATGTCTATATTTCTTAGAAGTCAGTTAGCAATCAATTGTTGCTCTTTTTGGTTATTCGCATTTTCAATGGGCACTCGTTTTTTTGCGGTCGTATTCGTCTAGGAGACTTAATTGTCACTGATTTTTTTATCGATACAACTGGAAACCGCGATGTCTTTGATGGTATCGTTATTGTTATCGATGTTTTAGAATAGTTGAACTTATTTTTTGAGATACGTTAGTCGTACTATCAATACTAGCTTTAATTAACGTAACTCACTGCAACTCACTTGTATACACGATTTTTTTGAGCAGACATTAAATAATGTTTAAGCGCAATATATGAACATAACATTTATTTTGTAACGCATGCTTTGGATAGGAAATTATTTTGCTTAGAATTTATTATTTGTTATTTGAATTTTGAGGATATAAGAAAAGTTGTAATTTGGAATCATTGCGTCGCCTTTCCTTTTTTCCGCTCGCCCTCTGCTTTCACATTAAAAGGTACCTCAAACCCCCCTTTTGTTTACGCGTTTGTTTAGAAAAATAAGTGTGCCGATGTTCTAATGATTGCCGCAAAGATTGTGCCTGTCCAGTTTATTGAATACTAAATTCTAATCAATCTACAGAAAGAGTTCATTGAAGATTTTGCGGTTGAGTCAATGGAAAGATATTTGGCAGGTCTCGCACTCCATAATAGAATCACAAACATTTCCTTCTGTTTGTATACTATAGTCAGGAGAAGAGGAACGTCCTCATTGAGTACATCTTTACCTCTTTTCTCGACTTTAGCCCCAGGCTTCAATGGTGGAACCTCTTCTATTGGTCCCAATTTCCAGCCCACCGAGTCAAATACATATTGAGCCAAAAAATATTTCAAATTATCCTGTTTTCCTGTGCCCACAATACCCGTGATGGCCGCCGTGTTTTAAGTAACGACCAACTATGAAACGTTCTTCGATTGATTTCAATCATCTCGTGGGTTCCGACCTCGATGTCAAAAGCATTTGCCAACCATCAAATCACAAGTGCATACTCCCAAGTCCCATGTTGTTTTTATCACCATTTCGTTGAAGGTTGCATTCGCAAGCCATTCGGATGACAACCGACTAGAGAAACCAACCCTCGGGATGTCGCCAACGCAAAGGCCACGTCCTTCAGAGTCGTCTATATGAATCCACTCAAAATCTCAATACCTTCATTAGAGGCTATTGTTGACCGCAACGTGGGACTAAGTGCTTTTGTTTTTGAATTTCCATTTTTATTTCACTTAATCAAGCAGATGGACTATTGGAAAAGTAGAACAATACAGCGACACACGACTGCCAGGACTTCTTTCGTCCATAACAAATGCCATCAGCAATTAATTTTCTAAAGTGTCCCGGAAGGGTGCTAGTGTTGATTGTGGTACTGGTTTGGGATAACTTAGGAGATGTTTACCGATGCTTTTTGTTGTTCTTAGAAGGACCATGTGTACCTAGGTCGTCTTTTTGTGATACAATATTTGCAGTTAGATTAGTGGGAACTAGCTCGGTGACCCAATAAAATGTGTTACAAACTGTTGTCAAACTTAATGATAATGTGTATTAAAATAATGAAAATAGGCTCTTTGGGGTAGTTTCGAATAAAGGCCAAATATGTGCTTCCAGACAACGTAAAATGTACTGACATACCATTATTGGGGGAATCATCGGGACCTTTCCTACAATTGGAAATAAGATTTAAAGGAAACTGGAATGGCGGGTACTCATGTATAACCTAGATTAGGTGTGATGTTAATAGTATCTAACTGAGAAGAAAAAGGAAACTTTTTAGATGAAGTTAATATGTAGTTTCAAGTAATTTTAATAATGCCGGATGTAAAGTCCGCCCACGAGCTATTCAACGCATTCTACGTGGACTGGACGGTAGGAACGTAACCGACCCGGATAGAAAAACAGCAATAGTCCTTAAGAACCGTGCTCCAGAACTGTCGCCGGGTTTTGGCAAACTCTTTCGCTTATCTTATGCACGGAGGATATTTCCTAGCTAGTCGACGGTGGATCAAGTTCAGTCAATCACAAAGAGGGGGGAAAAGTGTCTCCAACAAAATTACCGACTGATAGCATTACTATCTACGTTATCTAAGGTGATGGAAAAGGTCACTAATGCCGAGTTAATTAAGAATTTGGAATGCAACCTACTTCTGAATGATCTTCAGTACAGATTCCGTGGAAGGCGGTTCACGGGAGACCTTTTGACCCTTCTAACTGATATATGGACATCTGCGATTGAAGGGCATGGTGAATCAAGAGCGGTCGCGTTGAATATATCTAAGGCTTTTGACCACGTCTGGCACGGGGCATTGCTGAGCAAGATTCATTCATACGTACTTTCCCAGCGGCTTTGCAACTGAAGGGAGAGAATCGATCGATCTGGGTTGTTGTAGACGGCGGATCTTCGGATACGTTTCATGTTCATTCCGGGGTGCATCAAGATTCAATTTTGGCTCCAACTTTATTTTTACTTCACATAAATGATTTGTTGGAGTCGATGGGTAACAATGTGTTCAGTTTTGTGGAAGATGGTACACTTATTTCCTTTTTTTTCAGTGATCGACTGATTACTGCATCAACGTCGCACTAGTTGAGATGTAGCTAGTATAGACTTTGAATCTGTACCTGGATAAGGTCCTAGAGTGCGGGAAGGCTAATAGTTATATATCGCGACACAAACGGCCTAGATAAAGGTCACCAACACAACATAACTTAATTAAGTAATTTCCTCACCGTGCACAAATTCTTCCAAAGAAATGCAATAACTTAAAACCTGTGATATTCGGCACAGAGAAACAATATAGGTATGTCGTCTGCGATAGGTGTCTCGAGAATCCCCAAAACTTTATTTTCACAACCAAATTGCTTACAAATAATTGTGCTTTTTACTAATGTATTTAGAATATCAATATTAAAGAGCAGTATGTGTTGAAACATATAGACTGGATACACTGTCTAGTCACCCTCTTTACTTTTTTTTACACTAACGCGCACAAAAGGAGATTTTCAAGTACCCTTAAATGTCAGAACCCAATACGATCGGATGGAGAGCAAGTGGATAAGGAAAGGAGGTATAGATGTATATTGGTCTTAAATGCCTGGACATTACAACGACGTGGAGACACAAGATCCAGTAGAGCATTTCACACTCGTGTGGTTCGGCTAAAGAATGACTCTCTATGTTTATTTGTGCGCCAGGAGTTGACTTTCAACGTAAATTTATGAGCATTCACAGATTGACGGGTAACGTGGGAAAATGTCTGAAGGGGCGGAACACATGCAGCAAGTTAAGTTGAGCAACGACCGTGGTAATACGTATAGAAAGATCATCACCATCAGTACCAGCGTATCCGGATCAGCGTAAATAGAAGCTCTACAAACGAAACCACTGAAGACAATGATGAGAACACCACACACGCTCTGGGCATTAGGGTTCAGGACAGCGTTGTTATAGGCGGATTTCCACCCATAGACATCCTAGCTGAGGAGATGCGTTGGATCTATAAAAAAAGAGCTACGGGGAATAAGGTGTCTGGTGGAATAGCGACGTTAAAGCTCGAAGAAAGAAAAGCCTTTGTTGGTATATGGTAAACCAGAAGAAACACAAGTCTAAAAAAGAAGTCGACCTTTACATACATCTCATTCGTAAAAGCGCTCAGACGGGAATTACAATTACTACCTAACGCTGTTCTTGTCAGGGCAATTGCTTTAACTATTTTTTTTTTTACATTTTTTTTTAATTTTATTTTTATCTTCTAATTTTCTAAATTACATGCTAGACAAAAAATGATTAAATTCTAGCTTAATTATCTTATATTATAACTTACTCGTCCTTCGCAGACGCTCTAAGGTAAACATTACTTAACAATTGTATAATTTGCCTTTCGGCGACAGCACTTTGTTTGTGGTTGTATGTGCGATATCTCGTTGCCGAGCGAGGAATGTCGTCGGTCGAGATCGTTGGGATGGTGGCCCAGAGGCGGGGGTGTGCGGTCCGCTGGTGGTTGTGGTCTGCTGTCCACTTTCACGTGGATGATCGGTTGGGAGGTGGCCGCCCGCCCTGTGGAGCGCCGGAGGCTTGAGGGTCTGGGATGGCCCGTAGGGTAGATGGCGACAGGAACCTCCTTCCCATCGCTGATGTCCGTTGCCTTTTGTGGTCGCGAGACCGGCCAGTTGATCTGGGTTGGAGTTGTAAGGTCGCAACCCACGATCAATGACCACGTGATGGCTGGTGATGGGTCTCCCTGAAGAGACCGGTGGTGGTGACAGGTACGGCGCACGTTGGTGCCCGTCTGGAGGAGGTGGCCGACGGGATGCGGCCGTTGTTGTATGAGGCTCTAGCGTGGAGTCGGGTGCGGTGTTGTCCCTGGCACTGCCCACGTGTCCTGGCGCAATGGCAGCCACGGGCCAAGTGCCTCCCGGGGCTGTTGGAGTGCAGCCTCTGTTGATGCACTGAGAGGCGTGCTGGTTTGCTGGGATTCGGTTGATCCCTGGATGCTGGGGAGCGCCGCCCACTCGGCGGGCCATTGCGCACTCCTATCCCTATTGTGGTGTGGTGCTTTGAAGCCTTTGGGTGGGCAGGCTGCTGGCTCTTCGATTGCCTCTCGCCCTTGCGGGGGTTCGGCGGGCGAGGGGTATGTTTGGTAGCTGGGCTACGCAAGTGTTCGGTGGCTGCTAGTTGCATGGGCCTCGTAGGCGACCCCTGGGGCCGATGCCAACGAGACCTACTTTTGGTTCTCTGATGGGAACTACGATCGTCAGTCGGAAGGTCGACCATTTACGCTGATCCGGATACGCTGGTACTGATGGTGATGATCTTTGGTGGGATAGTTTCCTTATTCTACATTTTCTTATTATATCCTAATCGACCAGTGTTTGGCAATATTTCAACTAGGGTTGTTTATACGTCTGTGACTTTTTTACTTCCATACCCTACGTACCACTTAAATCATGGTATGTCGTGGATTATATGAATTGCCAGTTTAAGAAGGCCTTGTTTTATGGATTTTTAGAGATACCTATTAATAATTCAGCGCGTTGATTAAACATAAATTAATATACATGACAGGGGAAGTCGCGTTCAGTTAAAGCAATTATTGTGGGGGGCGGCCCCGACCGGTAATTATTCGGCGATGGCAATTTTTGCGTGTAACAGTGATGTCAATAACACATTTCTGTTAGAAGGAGAAACTTCTTTCCATAGGAAAACAAACACTACAAAGATATACAAAAAAACTAAAGGAGCGAGAAATACCTTTCCTTGGACGTTCTGTGAATCTACGGCTTGGTAAAAATTTGAAAATTCCGAAGAAATCAAGTTAACTGGAAAAAGTTTGCAGCATTAATTCAGTACAAAATGTCAAAATTGGAGAAGGAAATTATGTTATAAGAGGAATAATACATTTGTAAGTAATAAAAGCAAAATTAAATAAAAGCGTGTATTTAGTTGCATTCGGGATTTTGGGTGTAACTCATAAAATTCTAGAATATTGCCCAGATTACATATTTTCTTGATTAATCAATGTCACTAACAAGAGCGGACTTTCATCTTGGATTTCCAACATCACTGTGAAGCGATTTTCAATAACTACTGTTTGACGCCACTTGTGTAATTCAAGCTCCTTTCATCCGTTCATGAACATAATCTGTAGATTTAGTTTCAATTTCATCTGTCATTCATAGAAAGTATTTCGCTCTGCCAACTTGCAAGTGGCCGTTACATTGCCTCATTCTCGACTTTCTTCGTATAAAGTACGTACATTCCAAGTACAAGTATCTTCTGAAAGCCACCCGCTCACCAAGAATGCTCGACATCTAATTCTCGTATGTCAATTCTTGATACTGAGAGAACCATCATAGCAACAACGTCGTCCGCAGTTTAACGACGTTGGTACTCCAACATCACACAAGATTAATTAATAAAAATTACTTCCTAAATACATTACCCAATCCAATTACAGATCTGCACGCCACTTTATCATTAGATTATAGTACACTCGCTTCTTCAATAAGGATTTAGATCTCTGAAGTCTATAAATTAATTAAATACAAAGTTGAACTGCCATAACCAGGAGGTCTGAACATCGGCAAAAACCACAACCATAGTCTACATCAAAAGCTATGTTGACAAAATAAAGTACAAACGAGTCCCAACTGGGCGAGAAAAGGGTATCCCACAAGTTTCCCACAGCTCTGGCAATCATCTAACAGCGGAATCATAAAAATGTTGATGCAAAAGCTTATGGTCTGAGAAGGGAATGCTGTGGGACTGTCATCTGCCAAGGAATGAAATTAACATTTTCGTTGAGATTGCCGGCAAACATTTGGCTGTTGGATGGTTGTGAAGGCCGTCGCTGTATACATTGATGACGATATAAAGTGGAACACAGGGGGTGTGTTGATGGACCTGCTGAACTTCATAGCTGAAAGGATAACAGAGTGTCCTAGGGGAACTTATTTAATGAATGCAACTCGGTTGCGCGTAAAATATTTCCTCCATCAAACCATAAAGGATGCCAACGTTAAAACTGATTGAGGCGAACATAAAATAAATCTACAGGATAATAGTGATGGTAGCATTTTCGTGAATCATTTATGCGGACAGTAGGAAATTGGCTAAGATGAGAAGTTTGATGGGCCGTCAACACCAACCAGCTGGTGTGCCAGGACGATGTGATTTCATGTTTTGTAGTGTATTTTGAATTGACAAGAGATGGAAGAAGTCTTTCATGACGATTAACCATCCAAGAAAGAGTGGAGTTACTCAAAGCAACAAGAGTGATTTATGAGCTGAAGGATGCAGTATTAAAGTAATGAGATCTTAAAAAAGATACGATGTTGTAAAGCGAACTTCGGTTGTGATAAAAAAGAACCTTTAAGCTTCAAACGATGAGAAATGAGGCCAAGTCAAATTGGCATCTTATGGACTTAACTAGGTTCTTGTAAATGTTTTTATCGTCTAGAGACATGTACGAGCTATATAATATTCACAAGGTATATATTACACGGACTCTGACATAAAACTGGACAACCTAATAACTCGAGTTTGGTTTTTATGTAGGCATTTCGTTTTGTTTAAAAAACGCCGATTGGGAGGTCTTAGCTATTAAACAATACCTCTCTACAGTTGTGAGGAAGCGTGATTTTATACAGTATTTTTTCTATGACATACGTGTAAATAAGCTTATACGCTATTTAAAGTGCCATACATAGCAAAAGCTTAATACAAACTAAATAAGTTAACTAAAATAAATGAAATTCCAAATATGTAACTAAAATGAATAATAATAAATGATATTGAAAAAGGATATTAATTTTTTTTTTTACATTTCTTTATTTATAGACCATCAATAATTTTTACAATAAGCAATACAGGTAACTTATGATACTTTAGCTATAATTGTTTACATATACTTCATCATCATCGGCACTACAACCTGGAACCGGTCTTGGCCTTATTTAGCAAGTCCTGAGGCTTGTTAAATTTTCCATAATGATTTGTTTTTTCCGGGCAAGGTCATTAGTCTTGCGCCAGAGGCTCCCCGACGGGGAATCGAACCCCGGTCTCCCGCATGACAGGCGGGTATACTAACCAGTATACTATTGAGGAGCTTACATATACTTACTAGTACATTTTTCAAACAATATGATCATCATCATCATCGGGGATCCGGTCTTGGCCTTATTTAACAAATCTCTCCACCGGTCCCGATTTCGAGCCGATGTCATCCAGTTTTGCACTCCCAGGCTCTGGGCGTCCTGGTGTACGCCATCCCTCCATCGCAGACAAGGTCTGCCGCGCTGTCTCCTTCCATACATCCTGCCACAAAGGACTTTCCAGGCAGGAGGTGTCCCGCCCACCGGAGTCTACCCAGCTTGATTTTTCTTACAATATGAGCGTCAAGGTAGATTGCGTACAACTCATGGTTGTAGCGTCTCCGGAATCGTCCTCCCTCACATACGGGGCCAACAATTCTCCTTAAGACCTTTCTCTCGAACGCGGCCAAGAGTTCAGAGTGCCTTTTATTAAGCACCCACGTCTCGGATCCATACATGAGTACTGGTAAGACCATGGTCTTGTACAGTAGTAGCTTGGATGTTCTGGATAAATTTCGGGATTTAAAGAGCCTTGATAGACTATAGTACGCTTTGTTGGATTTAATCAGCCGTTCGCGTATTTCTTCTTCCACATTGTTATCGGCTGATACTATTGACCCAAGGTAGTTAAAGGATTGCACTACTTCAAATTCGTGCTCCACTACCCACAACAATATGATAAAAGTTATATATTGGTTATGGATTAAGATTTTAGTGGGTAGATCTTCCTGGAAAAGGTCAGAAAACCAGGATATAGTTATTTACTTAACCTATGCTAATTTACTTAACTTAACTTAACTTATCTTATCTTAGTCTAGTTACCTAATTATTATTGAAATAAGTAAGTGTGGTGTGGAAGGGGGAAGCATAGTGATCAATATGTAGGTTATGGGTTAGTGAGGATATTGTCAGTCAGGGATGTGGGTTCGGGAACTACTTTCCGTTTGTTCGTTGAAACGCAAAATATTGGAGAAGGGTTGAATATTACTATGTTTAAATTGGTGAGGTGAAAGCTCTGTATTGTGGTATACGATCTCATTAGAGTTATTAACCAACCTGCCAGAGGTGAAGAACGTTCTGATGTGGAGACAGTTCGGGTAGGCAGTTTGGTTATCTGACGGAGTCGATGTGAGCGCATTTATTATCGGGTTGGTATTATTGGGAAGATTTTCGATAAGTTTGATGGACAGCTCGAGGAAGCGTCGATCTACACGTTCAATATTAGCGGCATAGTAGAGCGAACTAGTGTTGTAATATTTGTGGGAGTTGGGATGTCGGTTGAGGCCAGTGATAAGTCTGAAGCATTTCCTTTCGAAAATGCGTAGCTTCTCCATTTGGGCGGGTGTGATATGGTACCATATCGGGCATGCATATGTGAGAGTGGGTCTGATTATCTGTTTGTAGATAAGTGCCGCGACGCTACATAGCGTTAAGGTGGATTGGCCTGTATCAAAAAGGATATAAAAATTAAAAATAAATATATAGAATTTAAGAAAAATTAAAACAAATAACATTGAGAATTCAAATGAAGTAGTGAAACAAGAATATTAAACATACACAAAAGCGAACACGTATCGTTTTAGTAAGTTATAAAAGAAGATTTCAATGAGTATATAAGAAACAAAGCCGAAAGGCAACAATACATGACAATAGTCACCCCAAGTTTAGCTTAGAGTATCCGCAGGGGACTAGTAAGTTAGGATATAATATAAATAAGCTACAATTAGGCACTTTTTGTCTAGCAAGTAAGATAATTATAAGAAAAGGAAGAAGAAAAAAAGTGGGTACAATGAAAAGAAAAAACCACATATTGGATTAAAATTAAAATGGTCTCACATTGCAAGTTTAAACCTATAGCTCGGTTGTAATAAGAGCAAGTTCCTAAGTTTAGTTCTTATTTACCAGCTGTACCGGTATGAAGTTACTATACTATTTATTGGCCAGTAGGAACCCGAAAGTTCAAGACCTCACCGACTCGACTCCGCCATTGTTCCCTGTCCCGTGCGCTCTCCTTCCACGTTTGACCATCCGATCCGATCTCCTCGAGGTCCAACTTAACATTGTCCTCCCTTCTCCGTCGCGGCCGCCCTGTGTGTCTTTGGCGGTTTAGTTGGTCAAGTCACTGCGGGAAGATGCTGGAGTGTCCCGCCGAACACTGCTTACCATAGAAGAAAAATACACCAGCGGAGTGAACACAACAAAACACGGAAAATTTGTTTCTGTAGATTTTTCTTTATTGTTTTCCTTTATTTATTTCCTTGTACAGCACTTAGAACTAATGGACACAATCGTACTGGCGAAACACACTCATACACTGATTTTAAATGTTCAGATAAATTATCCCCGTTTCTAAGTGAACTGATGCGATGTGTCACTACGTTTCTCTCGCACCTTAAGAATTCAAATCGAATCAATTCGATATCCGGCCGCGTGCGCTTTCGTCCGACATTAAAAGTATTGTCAATTTCTCGTATTGGTATTGTGTTGTACTCTCGATAGATTCTCTTTAGTGTGTATTTCCTGATTTATTTTAAGTACGTTGCACGACGCGGACCGACCTCCTAATTGGGTTCTCTAACTGGACTTTCTAATAGGCCTTCCGGTGCGACTCTTTCCTCTAGACTAATTGTCCCTATCCAAAAAATATCCCATTCGAAGTACTTCCTCGCCTCTGCAAAAGAAAATCGTTCATCCTGTCTGCCAACAGATTTTCCTATCGCATCTCTTAGCAGCATAAAATTTCCCTTTGCATCTCAAAAGGAGAATTTCCTATCGGATCTGAAAAAGGAGAAATCTTCCTCGTAATCATTATCATTACATTCGTTGCTGGTGGTTGGTATCTTGTCTCTTTGTGTGTTGATCGGATGCAGCCGCTTATTATCCGATCATTCCGTGGTTTATTTGAACTGCACATCTGGCATGCAGGCAAAGGATCGCATGTATTTCGCATGTGTACACGGACTATGGGATGTAAGGCTTTGTTTGCCTTTTCCATCATAAACATCTATCTGGGATAGTGTTATGCGTTTATGATTGTTCGCCTGCTAATCAGCGGCGCAACGAATGGCTAGTTTGCGCAAGTGTGCCTTAGCATTAGATCATGCGAGGGATTTAGATGCTTATTGTATTTAGCTACCCGAGAATGTATCCCTTGTTCTGTTTACTTACCGACGTGGTATTTCGTGGGAGAACATCGCGTTGATGCTTAGGCTGGGTGATCGATTTACATGCGACGCTTTCCTGCATTAGCGCATTGCTTAGATGCGATGCTTTTGCTGCCTTTTTGAATTGGTTTTCCATACATTGTATGGATGCGTTGACTCGATATTGGAAGTATTTGAACGTTAAGTTCCTTGGTTTTTGATATCGGGTTCAACGTCGTTGCAATTTCATATAACCCTTGTTACAGGTATGATTAAGGACTTTGAGACACGTGTCTGTGGGCACGTGTAATGGATAAAGCTAAACATGTTCCTTGGCGGAAAGGACATCTCAACCTACAGTTGGTTGTGTGGTTCGTAGAACCGCCACAAATCCACCACCAGTTGGGATGGGATCGGTCATTTATAGATTTATCTCGATCGCCCCTTGCCATGCTAAAGAGCAAGTGAACTGCTGCATTTGATATATCACTGTTATAAAGAATCCGTTTGTCCCTGGCAGCACAAAAGGCGTGGCAAATAATAGGGAATATCAGAGCTCTGCCCCATGTAGGAGATGACTACCATTTATTCCTATGGTATGCTATTAGAAATTAGCAACTTGATATACGACGTTGATGATTTTTTTCTTAATTCTGTCGAATTTTACTTTGGTGCCATTCTTCATTATGTTTTGCATGACACGTGTGTCATTTCTGTCAAATACGCTACGGTATCACGGATTTCCGTAGTAATATCTGCAAAAGAGACAACGTTCCGTCACTTGCCTTCGATGCGTTGCCAGCTAAGTCTGTCAATCCTACCGAGTACTTTTTTTTATGGTTGCCCCAAAGGATGTGTTAACTTCTAAAGATTCCGCGGGCCGAGTTTTTAACATGCACGATTCACAGATTTGTACAGTATTTTTTTATTATCTTTTTTCCATATCATTTTGTATTTCTTCCTCGTATTCTATTTTACTTACACTCTAGATAAATATGATTCAACTCTAGCTTATGGTGTATCTTATTTACTAACTTAATGGTCCCTTGAGGACTCTCTAAGTTACATGCATACTCTTAAAGTGTGAAAATTTGTCTTTCGACATTTCGATTGTTTTGTTTACATGCATTTTAATTAACTTAATTGGTTACAAAGAAAATGAAGAACAGAAAAAAACTTTCTTTTTGTTAATATTCTTGCCTTATGTCTGACTTAAATACTAAACTAACAAAATTTTTTTTTGTTTTTTTTTTTTTTATCTAACTTATCCTAAACCTAACATCTAAATTCAATCTTCGAAATGCTAAATCTATGTAAGCTTTTAATAGATAGATGTTTTAATTTAAAAATGTAAATTTTTTGTAATGTATGTGTTTATTTTTAAATTGTTTAAATATTTTATATGTTATGTAATTTTAAGTTGTATTTTTATGATTTCTTGATGATGATGATGACTTATTTTTGTCATTTAGCAACCCTTGTATTGAAAATTCAAAATATAGTTTTACCATTTTTTGTTAGTTCCAATTGATGTGTCGGCATAAATACGTTAACGATTGACTTGTAGGATTTACTCGTTATAAGAAAAATGTCTCACTTAAATTAGGAGACCATAAAACAGATTACCGATATCATCAGTTGAAGTTTTAAAATGGAGCATTTAATTAAATTGATTCTCTAAATAATATCTGTATTTCTAACAGTTACCTTCCTGGCTCATCTTCCACCGTATGTTATGTATCAATGACAATTTAATTTTAAAAAAGAGACATTAGTATTCAACATTCAACTTTTATTAACGTATATCTGCAGATGCGACACAAGATGTTGGCACTAGAAAAAAAAAAATCTGTTTATACCAACCGATGTACCAATAAACCCAACGTACAGATACCCAGACTATGCGTTTTTGAATAGGTCATCGAAGTTCACCTTAAATTAGATATCATATCAGTGTTCATTTCTGGATTACATTTTCTTGGTTCGTAAGTTGCGACAAAATATGATCACAGTGTGCCAATCGACATCATCAGTCAATCCTGGTTGATGACCAAAATAAAATCTGCGAACACAGATGGGCGGTAATTCCGGCAGTAGTCATATTTTGGTTTCTGTTCACATTGTGCTCCAATGACCACCAATTACGTACTGCCGGGGTGTCAAATATTGTTACACATCCGTCGTTCGTCCGGTATTTGGATATGCTGACAAGATTGAAATGTAGTAAAGTTGTCGCGGTAATATGAACCTTTCTTTAAATTAAAGAAACTGGCTGATATATAGTAAACCCTGACAGAACCTTCTAAAATTACTTTGAATGTAAGAGAGTTCTTGTTGAGTTAAGTTTATTGCTTCTTGAACAATTACTTGAATTGATGTATTAATTGATCATTCCTTAGCGGTATACATATATAACGATGGATACTATAAAAAAGAGAAATAGAAAAATACTGCACATGCGTTTTATTTTTTTATTTTCCATAAATCTCATTCCCATTTCATTTTTAAAAATCTTGACTCAAGCTTTAAAACTCTTCGGAATAAATTCTTGATTCCAGTCAATTAAAACAGTTTGTGGAACGCTAACTCTTCTATTTTAATTTTTCATACAATTTCGATTGTGTTCGTACTTTTGCATTTTGTCACCAATTAAGTCGGTATTAACTTTTTAAATTTCAACCGTCGTACCAACTACAGAAACCTGAAGAAATTGCAATAATTGCAGCACGTATTCGTCTCCCCTGTACATTTAGTTATTCCATTCTCTTTAGCAGTGTGTCACCCACAAGTCCAACAAGAAGAAAACGAAAAATAAAATCAAAAAAAAATAGAAAGAACTGGCGAAAGAAAATAAATTCTCCATTCAGTGCTTATTAAAATTAACCCGAGCGCCGAAATAATTTTTACTCTGCCACCGAAGCTAAAAAATTGCATATATATTAAATATACAATTTCCCTCGTCGCCAGCTCAACCACTAATATGTTACACCCAAGTTAGTATAAAAACAACTAAATATAAAAACCAAATCCTCAAGCGGGTACGAAATGAACACTAAAAAGAAAAAGAATGAGCCAAATACAGTGTTATCAAATGCAAGAAGATAAAAAAAAAAACAAAGCGAAAAGCAAAAGCAAAATTAACATTCGCTCTTAGTATTTTATATGCTGAGATTGTCACTCGGGTTATTTGTTCAATAATTCACAGTTTGTTGGTATAAAAAATTTAGTATATATTTAGATGTAACATTTATACTATACATGACACACGACGCATGACATCTGATATCTGGCATACGATATACTATATATGATATCATCATCATCATCGGCACTACACCGGGAACCGGTCTTGGCCTTATTTAGCAAGTCCTGAGGCTAGTTAAATTTTCCATAATGATTTGTTTTTTCCGGGCAAGCTCATTAGTCTTGTGCCAGAGGCTCCCCGACGGGGAATCGAACCCCGGTCTCCCGCGTGACAGGCGGGTATACTAACCACTGTACTATCGAGGAGCCCACTATATATGATATACGATGTACGATACACGATATACGATACACGGTACACGATACACGATACACGATACACGATATACGATACACGATACACGATATACGATATACTATTTACGATTTTAGCAAAATAGTGAGCTCATTAATATAATATAAAATTGAAGTAGTGTAAAGGAAATTGCAGTAGAACATACACTATACAGTATACACACGATGCACACAATAGGAGTTGTGGTATACAGGCTGGTAGTATTTGATATTGCGTATAAATCTTTGAAGTATAAGTTTAAAAGAGTTCGAAATCTCAGATTTTGCAGAATAAGAGTTTATAGGATAGGAGTTTACAGGATAGGAGTTTACAGGATAGGAGTTTTCGATATAACAGTTCAAGGTGTTAGACTTTGCAGCATAAAAATGTGGGGTACACGAGTTTACAGTATACGGTATAAACGTTTGGAGTGTCACAGTGTGGAGTATAAGAATTTACAGTATAAGACCTTGAATTATAAGAGGTTGCAGTATAATCATTTGTAGGATAATATTTTATAATATAAGAGTTGCAGTATAAGAGGTTGCTGTATAACAACTGGCAGCATAAGGGATTAATGTACAGTAAGTATACGAGTTTTTGGCGTAAGAGTTAGCTGTATAAGGGTTTGAGGTATAGGAGTTTACAGTATACGAGTGAATGGTACAATACCACGGAAGTATAACACTGAACAATTATGGCGGTCAGTGACACAAAAATCAGCCACCTCTTGGCAGTTGTTTCGTGCGTCTCGCCAACCGAAAGAAAAAAAAATTGTTAGTCGCGCAAACAAAAAATCCGCTTCGCACGAATTGTCTTGAAGCATGTAAATGTTTAAAACAAGGGCGTATCGTATAAAAGTACATAGGGTAGCTATGAATTGTATAAGAATGAATAGTAAAAGAGCGAGTATTGAGTCAATAGTATAAGTGTGAATAGTAAAAAAGTGAATAACTATAAACGTGAAAAGTATACGAGTTAACAGTACAAAAGTAAATAGCATAGAGATGAACAGTATAAGAGTAAACGGTGAATAGAACAAGAGTGAATAGCATAAGAGAGAACATTATATGGGGGACGATATGAGAGTGAATGGTAAAAGACTGCTGTAAAATACTGACTTGCGAATATATGTATATATGTATATATATATATATATATATATATATATATATATATATATATATATATATATATATATATATATATATATAGTACTTCTGTGCTGTGCCGTGGTGTAAGTGGATAGTATTATCATTATTTTCTGTCGATGAAGGACTAATAAGTTTCCAAAAGGTAAATTCCGAAGCTGAAGCTAAAATACGATAATTTACTGCTTATATATATATATATATATATATATATATATATATATATATATATATATATATATATTCCTGTGGAATGACAGTGTTCGATTATTAGACGCAAATGCCGATTGTTGAACGTCGACGATGTTAGGTTCCGTAAGGCCTGTTCTTAGCGGTGGTGACCTTCCTGAACGTTGTTCCGCAAACGTAGTGGTTAGTTCTTTGTCCAGTTGGTTGCGTTGAAATCCACAAATAATCGTTGTAGTCCCGTGCTTGAAGCAAGTGGCCGCTGACCTGGTTCTATGAGTAAGTAGTCCGTAAATGATCCAGTGTCCGACTGCTCTGGATGAGTATCTCTGCGGCGGTGATATCGCGAAAACAAGCATACCGAGAATCTTGGGATATTTCGATTTCTTTTCCTTCGTCGGCCGCGACTAACCGTTTCAGCGCTGATTAGTTGCTATTGGTTTGTTGAACAACCGCTGTTGTGCTTATACACTCGAAAGGCAACGACAGAGGCTTAGTGTAGTCTATCCACAGTAAAAAAAAAAAACCCCAAATCACTTTTTAATGATAATTCGCATCGGCCTTCATCACTGTTTTCTTTTGTTATTCCTTTGTTCTCGATCTCGTATCGCCCTTCAGATAAGTTGTTTTCACTCGCTGCATATGTACGGAGCGAAGCACAGCACACGCTGATTCTCTTCGTCTCCACCAACTCTAAAAGTGTCTGCCGCAGACCGAAAGAAAAACACAAGCAAAAGAAATTAATGCACCCAGGAACTGTTGTCGGAAAATCAAAAACACGGTTATCGTGTTGAAGTAAATGTTCTTTATTTTATTTCGCGTTCGTTATTAACTTGATCTTTAGCCGTTACTAAATATGTGAGAGTTTTAATACTTTGTAGCGATTCTAATAGACACACACAAATTCACAAGCAAAAATAGTGAAGAACACGAACGAAAAAATCGAATAAGAAAAATACGTCAGAACCGTATACCAAGCGATAAAATAAAAATAATTCACACCAGTGGAATATAGTCGAGTTTGGAAATCAAATTCGAAACACGGTCAGTAGCCTGGTGTGTAACGCTTAGGTAACATTTTTTTCGTGATTCGAGCTGTCATAGCGTCAGTTCGAATCACACGATCTTCTTCACTATTATTTCAAACGCTATAACTTCACTTAGACTACGTTTACAAGAGCACTTAATTTTGTTTTGATTTCCAAAGCAGAATTTCGCAAATCGATTTTAATTAACACGAATGAGGACTTTTGAAAGTAACGTCTCAGGACACTTTGGAACTCGACTATGTATGTCTACGTTCCTCCGCTGCGCGACGGAGAGCGGGAGCGACAACGACCACGACCTGCTCGGTCGGTGGATGTAAAACGACTCCACGAAATTCCTTCATTGTCAAAGGAAATTCGGCCAGTGAAACTGGCTCTCTTAATTAAGGGGTGCATTTTCCAATTCTAAGAGAGACGTACAGTCTCTCTTTGGGATAACCAAACATATCTCATACAGAAGATCGTCACGGTACACATGTATGTGTGTACATTGGTTATTTTATGGATCAAGGCCATGGGAACGAATCCAAACAAAGAAAGGGAAAATGTGCATTCAAGGGATGCGAGTTCGGTAAAGCAAACAAAACCGAAACTCGTCGGATGCTAATTGGATCTTTGTTTGAGATAGACGCGACGGTTCGAAGAAATGGTGTTAATGGGTTTTAGCTAGATTACCGGGAAATTGTGTTTATGCCATCACTGGTAAGGGTAGGTATTGAATTCCTATTTGCATTTGCTTATGCTGTAGGATTTAATTGGTTCCAAGAGATGTGTATATTTGTTTTGGCCGCTTGGGTGCAGGTCGCCAGCCAATGTGTTTGTATGGTGATTTATGATACACATGATGAAGCTGGGATAAGCCAACTTAAGGGTTAGATTCCCTGCTTGTGCGGTTGTATTATATATGAATCGACGAATTTTCTTTGCGAAAGCTTATGCAGATTGGCTTGTAGGAATGGGGGTTCTTTAGGTAAGTAGTCAGTGGGGTTTGGCAGAACCGCCACACATACTTCCTTTGTTCTTCGTTTTTCGCCACAACGACGCTCCTCTTCTCTACTGGGCTTGTAGCGTGTTGCGGACGCACAATTCCGCGCAGGTAAGGTTCCTACCCTTCAAGGAACCTGAAAACGTTACACGCGCCCTCAGACGCGTGCCCCCAAAGCCCTACTAGGGGACAACAACATGTAGCCAACGTTGAGCCGACACCAAAAAGCAAGGAACCGAACATCCCAAAGCTTTTAATGCCAAGCTCAACAATCATAAGTCATCATACCTGAAACAAGAAAAAAACATTCATTCTGCCTGCGCCCAGGAACATTCCATTGAATCGGCAATTCCAAACATCTATGCAAGGAAGTGCTATCGCCAGAAAATGAGCCGATCAACGGTGCATGTGCGGGTAGTCTACCACAAAGACCACCAAAATCCGTCGAGCAAACAAAAGGCAGCGGCAACCTACTACAATAATGTATATCGGTCATCCGCTACCAGATTCCGGGGAAACGTAAACATCTCAACGAGATATGACGTGAGTTTGTACGAGGTTAAAAATAACAAAAGTAACTTCTTCAGTTCCACGGTTCTTACCATATTTTCACACCATTAGAAAGATCTAATGGATTATTGATATTAACTACAGAAGTTAAACAACTCACGGACTTTACGTCCATACAAATTGCAGGATACCCTCCGGCCTGTGCGCCAGATGCCTTATGCAAATAGAGGCGGCACTCTATCGATGGCCGTCGAAATGAAATTCTATCACCACCACCGAGGGTGATAATGATGTATGATGATGAGCGAGGTTCTCCTTTCAGGAAAATAGGACATTACCCCTGGGATAAAATAGCATGCTGCTAACAGAGATTTCGGGAATTCTGTTGGCAGATCGAATAGGGAAATTTCTCCTTACAGATACAGCTACCAGTTTTGAATCTGGATATCTTTTTGGGCAGACAGTTAGTCTTCATCGAACAGTTAGGAGAAGGAGTCATCGTGTAGAGAGTCTATATTGACCATCCGAAAAGTCGACATTGAGAATCCCAATGGGGGAGTCGTATAGGCAGATGCAATGACGATCTTCGCGCGTGTGTACGATCAAAAATTGAAAGGTGTTCGTGTTCGATTATGTACAGTAACAATAGAAGAAAAACGAGAATCGAGTGCAATTAATTATTAACTACCTTGTGCTCCGAATTAATTAAGTAAAGTGACAGACCATGTATAAGTTAAACTCCTATGTGTAACGTTAAAACACGAAACAATAAAAATTAAAATTAAAATACAAAAATTCAAAGGAACGTTTTCACAGTGTTTCATTTTTGTGCTGAAATTCTTTGGTGTTAAGTATTGGACAGTGTTCGGCGGAACACTTCTTGCGACGTAAAGACACGAAAATCCGCCAAAGGCTTTTGTGGTGTTCTATGATCAAGAGCAGTACTGTTGCATTGATATTTCGAATTCACCCCATTATTCCTTGTGTCACAGCTCGACGTACTCGAAACTGGGCTACTTGGTTGTGACACAATTATTATATTATATATATATATTAATATATGACGAACCAGGATCATAACTAGTTGCATCGTGCAACAACATATGTATATATAAATTTATTTATTTATTTTTTTTTTTTTTTTTTTTTTTTTTTTTTTGGCTTCGGTAGGAAGGTGTAAATATTCAAAGGATACCTCTGGACCAATCCAGAGGCATACCCGATTTTTACCAACTAAAACCACCTCCTGCCAGGCACATATTCCTGTTGTACTTTCTTTTAGATATTCCATAGCGGACTGCTGTACCAAGTCACAAGGAATATCATTTGCTACGAACCACCCTTGTTCGGAACTTACCATGTATTCTATTACTCCTGTCGGAGTAACTGTACGTCTCATATGTCTCTCTAAAATCTTTCGTGCGGTCTCGAATTTCACGCAATCTGTGGGTACGTGTTCCGCATTTTCTATTTAGCCCTCGCAGTACAATCAGTATGGGTGATTGACATGGTTATACTTGTGCAAGTATTGCCGAAAGCATCCATTTCTTGATATCAACTGAGTCAAGTGGTAGTTCATAGTATATATAGGGTGCGCCATATTTTATGTCGGTATGTGATTGCTTGGGCGTATTTCAAGCGACTGGACGGTCTGTCGGCAATATTCTTTGAGTCGATTGCACTTTATACTTGAAAATGCTTCATCATCCTTCAAAATGCGCCGCACGTTTTCTACACATCTCTAGCTAGATGAGCAGTGCCCGTACTCCTTATGCTTGGGCTGTGCAGATATTGTCCAAAACACATTTGTCCTATAAGGCATTGGAGCATGTGAAAATCCACCCCACCGGGTACTCGTCCATAATTTGATATTCGGTGACATTTCGTATGTGCGTCCTCCTGTGATAACTGTTTCCCATTTCGGTTGCCATTGGATAATAAATCTCATTCATATTCCATCTTTAAAAACCTAATTCAAACGGTAAAATTTCCGAAGTAAACCCTTGATTCCAGTTAATTAATGCATTATTAAATCCATATAATAAGATACCAAAATAAATTCGTATCTACATTAGGTTCTTTGAACTAACGAATAGATTTAGCATTCTAGAGAATGGAAGCAGTGAGGAAGAGGAAGCTAATAGTGTGGACACTAAATGAACATCGATCAGCGACACAATCAAACTAACAGCCCAAAAGGTATTAGGATTTAAGAAAACAATTAAGTCCAAACCTTGGTTTGTCGATGAGTGCAGGGCGAAGATCGAAGAACGTAAACGCCTCAGAGTGATCCACTTAGAATGATATGATGAAGTCAACGCAGAAAGATACGCGACGATTCGGAGAGAGACAACTAGACTTTTCAAACGCAAAAAAACGCGAATGGGAGAAGACTCGGATCGGAAAAAAAAAACCGAAAATGCTAGAGCAAAGAATATCAGAGGTATGAATGCCGGCATAAATTCAATTAGAAATGGCTGGGGAGAGCCAAAATAATCCGAGACGCAAACGGCTATCTGGTCACAGAAACAAACAATATCGTGACAAGATGGAAGCAGTACTTTGAAAACCTGCTCAACGTGCGCTCCCACCATCTACAAATAAACGCACTAGACGTACATACAGCCGAGACTCAACTCCCAGAGCCCTCTTTCAACGAAGGTTCCCGGAGTCGACTGCATACCAACAGAGCTTGTGAAGCATGGAGGAGAGGCAACCGCTCGAAAGATCCACCAGTTCATCCAAACAATATGGGATAAGGAAGTCACTCCGGAAGAATGGAAAACCTCAATAGTCATCCCCATTTTCAAAAAAGGCGACAGATCTGACTGCGAAACTACAGAGGAATATCATTGCTCCCAACCGCATACAAAATATTAACAAATGTCATTCTGGCGAGAATCACACCGTACGCAGAAGAGATACTGGGAGACTACCAATGTGGATTCCGTAGGAACCGGTCAACAAGCGACCAAATGTTCACAATAAGACAACTGCTGGAAGGGATGTGGGAATACGGAGAGACGGTTCACCAACTGTTCGCTGACTTCAAGAAAACCTACGACTCAGTCGCAAGGGAGAGACTCTGCCATATTCTGGTTGAGCTGGGAGTCCCAAAAAAATATGCCGGCCTCATTCAAAGTTGCATGAACGAAAACAAAGGGCGAGTTAGAATAGAAAACCACCTCTCAGAAACATTTGAAATCCGGGGCGGACTAAAGCAGGGAGATGGTCTATCACCGTGTCTTTTTAACCTTGTGCTCGGGTATGTCATCAGAAAGGTACAAGACGACAACATGGCCAGATCATCCCTGAACGGGCTCACACAAGTGCTCGCATATGCGGATGACATCGCCGTTCTGGGTGATAATCTAGAAACCGTTAGTAAAAACTGTGAAATCATCATGCAGCGGCACAAGAGATTGGCCTAGAAATAAATGAAGACAAAACAAAATACATGATTACGGCGAGAGCAGGTGGACCTCAGAGAACACATATAAACGTCAGAGGCAGGATATTTGAGAAAGTTGAAGCATTTAAATATCTGGGAACGATACTGACGACCAGAAACGAAATGTCGAAGGAAATTAACAAAAGACTACATTCCGGCAATGCTAGTTGGCACGCAGTCAGTAAACTGCTGAAATCCAGACTGCTATCACGTAACATAAATCTCCGTGTCTATAGAACCATAATCGGCTCCTAAACATACCCTCGACCTACTTGAGAGCGTACAGAGACGAGCGATCCGCCTGATCGGGGATTCGGTGCTGACGTCGGGACTACAGTCGCTATCACATCGAAGGCGCCTAGCCGACCTCTGTCTGTTTTACAGATATTATCACGGGTACTGTTCTTCGGAGATTCTTGGCATTGTTCCACGCAATTCGGTTTATATGCGCTCCACAAGACAATCCGACGGATCGCACCCGTTTGTGGTTCATCTCCCGACGGCGCGAACTTCCCTGTGTATCAGAACTCGTTCCGTTACAGAGCGGGGAAGCTGTGGAACTGCGTTCCCACGCGAGTGTTCCCGGAGCATTACAACCTGCAACAGTTATTTGATTGCATCTCGGGGCGCCCACTCGACGCTATAGGTTCGCCTCTCCCGAGAGAAGTCTAAAAAAAAAAAAAAAAAAAAAAAAAATTAATTCATGCCGAATGTTCTATACGGATGGGAAACATGGGCTCTCACAAAACGGGAAGAAAACAAATTCCGCGTATTCGACAATAAAGTTTTGAGGGGTATCTTTGGAGGTAAATATGACGAGGAGGCAGGACAATGGAGGAAACTCCATAACCACGAATTGGAAGAGTTATATCGCAAACCTACAATAGTGAGAGTAATCAAGTCGCGAAGATTAAGATGGGCTGGACACGTGGCGCGAATGGGCAACGATAGGACGGTGCATAGAATTCTTGTCAGTAGACCAACGGGAAAGAGACCGGCAGGACGGCCGTGACGGAGATGGGAGGACAATGTTAGGTTTCGGATCGAATGGTCAAGCGTGGAAGGAGAGTGCCCAGGACAGGGAAGAATGGCGAAGCCGAGTCAGTGAGGTCATGAACTTCCGGGTTCCTACAGGCCAATAAATAATAATAATAATTAGGTTCTTTAAAGACGAAGTTCTTAATGATTTTTTAGCTAACGAACTCTGAATCTTTATCCCAACTTTAATTTTACATCTAAATAATGCTACATACATTTGATCTACATGTAAATATGGTATCTTCCGTAATAATTTTCTTACATGTTGAGTATTCGCGAGCGTTCTACCTGATTTCAGAGGCCTACTTCGTTATTCGTATTGTTGACTCGGTTGTCAATAGTTATTCATTATTTAACATTCGTTATGTAAACGGCGCGCGTTGCAGTACCTCCCAATACAGGTCGAGGTTTATAGACAATCTTTTCAACTGTGTAAATGTACAATCCACGGGCGTTTTCAAATACAACCATGCTTCAGAGCAATCTGTGAGTAGTTTTCGGAAATTGAAGATTTGTTTAAGTGTCGAACATTTACTTTTTTAATTATATACAATTGATGGATATTTATTTTGTTACCCTTTATTTTCTCTTTGCTAGCTTCCATTTTACACTATATACGTGACAACTGAATTGAGCGATCAAACCAACAAGGTCCTTTAAATACAAAATGTCACCTTTCCAACGAGCATAAGTCTCAATTTTTTGATCAGTACTACACGCAATACATATCACTATCTCCATTTAGCCAAAAAATAATGCATTTCTTTTTCCCCAAACTAATAAATCAGAAGAAAATAATCGCTTGCAATAATCATGCCTTCACGAATGATGAATACAATGACATGCATCCACTAGGAGTCAATTGTGTCTGTCCCAAAACACGTTTCAAGTTAAGGCTACAATTTTAGAGCACCTCAGCTACTTACTCCCACTTATGGTCATGTAGAGAAAAACTAAACATTGCTGAGCGATTTGTTTTGAAACATCAGATCTCAAATTGCTAGTGCATCGCATTCTACCCCTAACTGGCGATTTTACATCAGACTACATCTACATCACTCAAATGCACGTTTTCATACAACGACACGTCCAATACATTGTCCCCAAAGATATTGCCGCAATCATTAGATGCAAGCGCACCGTTTTATAAACATGATGCCACTTTTTTTCTCACCAACTTCGATAGAGAAAGATAAATGGCGCTGGATAAAAAATACTTGCAGTTCCCGGTAAGAAACCAGACAAGGGCAGTCTGACAAATATTTTCCAGATCCCTGTACTGCATGGTATTCAAATACTCAGGTGGGAGAAACAGACCGAGTGGGAGTACAACAACACAGTGAGATACACTTTCCATAGCAAATTACGAACTGCGATCGGATGAATTATTGCTTCCCAGGAAAACTAACCTGAAAGTGCTCTACTGCATTTCGTGCGGTAATAGAAGCTTGTCTTGTCTTTCTACGGGTCCGACAGTCAATTTGAATTTATCCCTTACATTGAACTTGGCAAATCGAATGTCGAGTCCTTGGATGGCTTGGCAAGCTGACTTTAGTTTTGTGGCGAGAATAATGACAAGTAGGATTTGAATCGATCGCTCAAATAGGAGGAATAACTATTGCATTCTTAGGATATCAGTAGAAAATGCCACTTCAAAATAATTGAAGCATCTAGAAATTGAGAAATTGAGAATTTGCATGAGGCGATGGCCTTAGCAAGGAACACCAGATATTTCGCTCCGGCTCCACAAAAGGATACTACGATACTTATTAGTATGCAAATACCATCAAAGAATCGGCAAAGAGGACGTGTGTTCACACCACATGCAATAACAACTTTAGGAAAGGACCGGAAATTATTTAGAGTACCAAAACGATTTCTCGGAAGGTCATTTCAATCTATGCAAACAAATTGGCCTCATAGCCTTACAATTGAAAGTTATTGATATAACATTCTTTGAACGTTTTTTGAATCAGTTTAGAAGCTATACAGCTTCAGGACCTTCATGCAAATTTATTCGGGTATAAAGTAATGGTAATAAACTTGGGGTTGCAGTATTTCTTAGAGGAGTCTGAGTTATGATGTTCATTATACTTGGACTAACTTTAACACTGGCTTATCCTTTTGTGGAAAAACTGAGTTAAATTTTCTAGCATTAGAATCGATTAATTTGACTATGTTTGATCTCTGCCGACCGAGAAATGTCGTCGGAGAAGATCCCTGCAGTTCCGCCGACCGAGGAATGTCGTCGGGGAAGCGTTATGTTCTGAAACCTGAATACCTGCAGCAATTCCACAACTAATACTTCTCCAGCAACCAACAATAAAACGGTTTGGTTTATTGTTAGTAAAAGATGGACTTTATTAAATTGATTGTTTCGATTTCACCGGATTATAATTACTCCGAACCGTGTCGCCTCAAGGTTTACGAAGAATAGGACAAATTACACAAAGTTTGTTTACTTTGTCACCTTGACAACCAGAAAAAATAATCTCACCTAGTTGCTAACATGGCTGCGTTCACTGCGAATTCGCTGAATGCATCCAGTCGCCCGCCCTTTTGTTTCAGGGGATGGAGGCCCAGGGCCGTGGTTTTGTAGTGATGCGGAGGTTTGGATAGAGCCGTCCGCTCTAAATTGGTTGTCTACGGATTTAATGGAACTGGCCATGTGATCTGCGTTGGAGTTGTAAGGTCGCAACCCACGATCAGTGACCACGTGATGGTTAATGATTGGTCTCACTCCATTGAGACCAGTGGTTATGACGAGTGCTGCGTGTATTGGCGCCCGTCCGCAGTTAGCGGCCGACGGGATACGGCCGTTGGCGTGTGAGGCCGCAGCGTTTAGTTGGTTGTGTCGGTTTCCATGGCACTGTCCGCGGGTCCTGGCGGGCTGGCAGGCGCGGACTAAGTGCTTCCTGGGCTCATTCGCATACTGCATCTGGTGCTTCGCTGCGATGCGCGCTGGTTGACTGGGACTCTGTCGGTCCCTGGATACTGGGGAGCGCCGGCCGCCCAGCGAGGCATCATTGCCTTGGTGGGCGTCGTTTGCCTTAAAGGGGGAGACTGGGTCGAGCGAGTTAACGTATGAATCACCCAACCACGATGCATCCTCATGTTCACCTTGAAATAAGAAATACATCTAACAACAACTAGCGTCTGCATTTTTACAATCTTCCAGGAATGTGTTTCCTATTCATCCCTTAAAATATTTAACATTAAAGTTGTGTCTAGACATCATTTACCTACATCCAAAAAAACCCAAAATAAAATGCAAAGAAGCAAAACATATGTATCTATTACGTTGGGTCATTAAAAACACATTAGGAGATTCCTAGGCTAAGATAGAATTTAAATATAAATAGCATAGAAAAACTGCAGAGAGTGTTCATAGTGACCTGTAATTTTACGAATAAAATAAAGAGGCATAGCCTCAGAAAAAAAAATATTTTTTCTTCATACAAAATATAACAACAATAACTAGCGCGAACGAAGCCTCAAGCCGTCTCGGTAGGTGGTCATCAGTGCCTTGCTCGGCGGATTTCTCTGCAGCAGGCTCTTTTCCTGGGGTGGGTGCCTCAGAACTGTTGGTATCTGTCGTCGCTGGTGCTGGTGCACTGGCAGCTGCTGGTGCCTTCTTACTAAAATCAGCCTTCTTGTGTGGTGTCGCTTTAGCGATGATGGATGCTGCTGCAGTTGTCACTTATTTCACTGGCTCTGGATCCTTTTTGATGTGCTTGGCGGCGTTGGTCGCAAGGTTTGGAGCAGTTTACTTCTCGACCGTTCCTCCCTTGGCTGTCTTGCGTTCGGCAGCACCTGCCTTAGCACACCTTTCTTTTCCGTAGGGGAGGTTTTTTCCGGTTGCATTATCCGTGATGGCAATCTGGATGGATGTCCATGTGGCATTCGCATGCCAGGTGTTGAAGGAGTTCCCAGCCACCATGAAGGTTGCGACATCAATGGGGCCAAACGACTTTGTGGTTGAATGACGATGTCCGTCGCTGTCTTGGATGCGGTCGGACAGGCGACGTTGAGGGCGTTCCTTGCCTCAATAAAGTTGGCGACCTCGTCGAGATAGATATTCTCGGCTTGACCGATGAATCTGTCCACGTAGTAGCGATGGCCGCTGGTCATCTCTGGAGTGGCCAGGAGTTTTATCTGCTCATGCTTTAGTCGGCTGTCTTCCCATGTGATCTGGATATTGTGTTGGCGTATGTCCACCGCGAACAACCTTGGCGGACGTCTCTTTTCCAGATTGAGGAATGCACCCGACATCCGTCCCTGGGCGGCGAACTGGGCGCTGATGAGTTGTTCCGCCAATGTAGATTTTGTCATTCTAGACTTCTCAGACATTGGAGCTCTCTCTAGTTGTTGACAACGGCGGGTCTTTGCGTCTGAACTTGGTGTCCCGCGACCTTGACGGTGGTCGGCCATTGAGCTGGGCCCTTTAGTATGCCGCGAACTTGGCGGCGGTAGCCGATACAGATCTGGATTCCGGGCTGTACCGCGAACTGGTGGTAGTTGATCCAGAGATCTGGCCATCATTGTGTCGCGAACTGAGCGCGATGAAGTGGTAGCTGCTGGAGTCAGCTTAATTTATTGATAAGTGAAAAACGTCTTACCTGTTGGTTCCGGCAGGCTGTGCGCGAACTGGTCGGTTGATGTTTATGTCTCGATCCGGTGAGTGCGCCGCGAACTTGGTCGCGGTGTGGTTGTAATGTAGCTGCGCTTGGGGCAGCTTGTTGATACGCCACTAACCTGGCGGCGGTAGGTCCTTAGGCTGAACGGGGGCTGCTGGTCTCAACAGCGGTAGTTGTAGCTGTCGTTGGGGCAGCTGGTTAATGCGCCACTAATTTGGCGGCTTTAGGTCCTTAGGCTGGACGGGGGATGCGTTCTGAGCAGTGGTTAATGCGCCACTAATCTGGCGGCCAGAGGTCCTTAGGATGGACGGAGCTGCGTTCTGAGCAGCGGTTAATGCGCCACTAATCTAGCGCTAGAGGTCCTTAGGCTGGACGGGGGCTGCGTTCTGGGCAGCGGTATCTTCAGCGGTAGTTGGCAGCTTTGGTTACTGCGCCACGAACCTGGCGGTAGTATTGTAGCTACCATGAAGGCAGCTCATTGTTGCTCCGTGAACTCGGCGACGGTTGGTAGCTGCACTTTGACAAAATGTATTGTTCCTCTGCGAACGGGCAGCAGTGGATTGGATCCACAGACTGGATCCGGCTCGAAGGACCAAAATGTGTGTCCAACATGCGTTCAACACACCTTTCACTAACAAGGGTTCGTGTTTTGTTGTGGGCATAGACGATGACTCTTTACAGAAGTTGTAGAGATCCACCACGGCAACACAGCAATGGCGTCAGCAGTCTGATTCCTGAAACCCAATGCATTATATACAACTGAAATTGAATGAATACCTTTAAATGCCCCAAATGCTAAAAATAATCATCCTTCTACTTTCCAGTAACAGTCGGGGTTATTTTGCTTATAATTTTATGTCCTTTATTAAAGTGATTACTTTGATTTGTTTCGATTACATCCAAAAATGTGACCTGTGTCGATTACAAGCCAACGAAGAATAGGACAAATTACACAAAGTTTGTTTACTTTGTCACCTTGACAACCAGAAAAAATAATGTCAGCTAGTTGCTGACATGGTTGCATTCACTGCGAATTCGCTGGATGCATCCGGTGAATCCGCAACAGACTACAATAGTCACTCGAAATCAATTAATCGAATGCCTGCTCGCATGTTTATTTTTGCCACCGGAAACCGCCTGTTGACACATTGGAATTCTAAAAAGAAAAGACGCAACCGTGTGTTCTTGCCCCAAGAAATTAATATTTCAGTAAACATATCCAATGTAGTGAAGGATAACTGTCATAACCCAACTGGAATCTCGAGCAATGAAGAGATCTCCATGGACTAGTATCTGATAAAGTGTGTACCATATGAGGAGGTGAATAAGTAAGTAAATATTATGTGAGTGTAATACCCACACGAATTGGTTTTGCTCATTCTTCGTAGATCGAACAATTCCTAAAAGGTATTGCTATTTTAAGTCAAACCGTTTCAAAGTGTCGCGTCGACCGATGCAACATCCAAGAGTTTAAAGGCAATTAATTAATATATAAAAACGATCAAGTGTTACCTATGTATATGGTTCATTTGCTGATGAAGAAGACATCGACGGTATAGGGGTTAAATCGTCGGATATATAAATTCAATAAAACAGAGAAAGCCCGAAGAAGATTTAAGAGAGCAAGAAATTTCCACCATGCGCACATTTGAAATTATTGAATGACGTAAAACAATTACTATCCTGTCCTACAGATTGTAGAAATTCTCGTACATTTATGACGAACATTTATGATCAGCTTTACCTCCGTTTGCCTTAATTTATCCACTAAAGGGACTTCAGCAATGTTTCCGATAATTCTTTAAAGTGAAAAAATCTTGCTGAACATTTTTTGGTTCATTAACGAATTACTAAATTCTCCTTTTTAGTGACTTTTTCTTCGTTGCGGTTTTTGGATTAATTGATTCATTTGTGTTTTTTCGTTTCAATTAAATTCGTAGATAGTTCCTGTAAACTTCAGATTTAGCTTCAAAAGATCGCTTTATTTAGGATTTTAACCTTTACATTCAATTCATTGAAACTGCTGCCGTGTAATGTGTACACTCCTTTAGTGTCTCTGGACGAATTCATTCCCACCCATCTTTCTTTTGCCATCCAGTCGATGGTATAGATTTGCCATTGACTATATGTCAGATCTACTATATTCCTTTTTCTTTTCCTACTGGTATATATGTGTTTGTGGGGATTCTTTGAAGCTTACCCAAAGAACCGGCCATAATTGCAACCCAACTCCCATTGTTATTCGCCAATGCAATTGCATTGGCACCTGAAAACAATAAATACTAAGCATTATCTAAAATTCCTAAAAAGAATTCTTTAATGTGCATATGCATCATAAATCCCTAACCATTCGGCACCATTTGCCATCATTAAATGCTATGCCGGACAGCTTGTTTTTACAGCTGCAACAAACCGACCAGCGATTCGTTTGTTCAATCGACAAACAATTACCGCAATTCCAGCATTTCCTAAATACAAACAATCACCAATTTCGTGCTTTGTCGCAAACGATTTACCCTGCATATACAAATGCAGACGAGGGATTCGTTTTTTCCACCGACCCAAGATACTATATACAATTTTCATTGTATAAAGTATCACAATCCATTAGCAGCTTTTTCCAATGGCTATGCGTCTATTTACTATTATCTATCCTCGAAAGTCGTATTACAACCACCGATCCGGTCGGTGCGTCTTCCACTCCCCGTATCGCCTGGGATGCGTAAATACCGCCGAGTCCAATTCCACCAGTAGTCGAGAGTGCACGTGTCGCGAGTAAACCAAGGTTACCGTAGAAATTGTATTTTCACTTTCATTTCGTAGTCGTGTATATAAAATATCAATTTCGTTACTTTTGCCCATTGACCCTGTAAATCGGTGTGAACCAAAAATTCACTGTGTTTCGGCAATAAGTCCGCGTATTAATCCATGTAACATCTCTTTCAAAATATTCCGGTAAAGAAACAAAATAAATATGTGTGTACAAAACAGCTAAAATCTATATAAACCCAGGATATATCAACAGAATTTTAATAAAGAGCTCATTAACAATAACATGATGAACAGTATGTTTCTTTTTTCCTTTTTTGTGGACGTTGCGTTGTGGGGTTCTGTTTGTGCTTTTCTTTTGACGTTCGGCGGAACCATTTGCAGCGATATTCAGCGGAACTTTTAGCAGTCAGTTTGTTTCCGTGAAGGTGGGGATAGAAGTGAACCCCGTGCCGTACGCCGGCGCAATATACTTCTTCCCCACATGTTCTTCTGCTGTTCAATAAAGAAACTTTTAATCCAAAGGCAATCTCTTTTTTTCACGGGCATCTTAACATATGATGGGCCCAGTCCATAATCAAGAAAGAGGGGCATTATAAAAATAAAATTTTGTTTTAACAGTTATGAGTGCTTCAAGATTACATGGCCGGATACCGCACTTAAAGGCAGACAACTATTTCACATGGAAGGCACTGATGGAATCAGTCCTTCTTCGTGGAAGATTCGTTCAATACGTCAATGGTGAGACCGAATGCCCGATAACGGGTATAGTGAGAGCAGACGCAGTGGGACGACAAGGGTTTGGACGCCCGTGCAGAATTGCTTATAGCAATGGAGGCAAACATGGTTGCTTTGGCAGCACACCCGTTTCTGCATCGTGATCCGTACCATCGGATCAGTTGTGCAATCCACTTTGGGAAACGTAGATAAACACGAGATACACAATTGCACTATCGTTTCGTGCGAGAAGTCTAACTGTGCAATCCCAAGCAAACAACCGGGTCTCTACGCACGCGTCTTAGTGCTGCGGAAAGTGCGAAGATATACACGCAAGTGATATGTAGTGCGAGAAAACCCTCTACCCTTTCCTTTCCTTTTGTCTGTTTTCCTCCTTTTCACACATCTGTTTCCGTCGTTCAGGCGTCGATACTCCCGATTGAGTAATACTTTTTGGAGAGTTTTTGTTGTCTGAGTGGCCTAGTTTTCGTCATGGAAGGAATGTGACCTGGATTTCGGCACTGATCTAGTGGGGCACCTACTACAAGGGCATAACACCTATAGGGGTTGCTTTCGCTTATCTATTGCTGGTCCCGACTTGCATCCTTTCCCGAGGCGGTATTGGTTTTTTGTGTAGAGCCCTTTCAAGGGAATTGGAATTTCGCGTAGATCTGTGCAACATTCACAGCCTGAGATGCAATTTCTCCTCTGTGTCTACCCACGTTTCTAAGTAGAAACACACTATCCTTGCACTTATCGAAACCCAGGTAATAACAATACAGATATTTCCGACTTTAATCTACTTGGATATAACTTAGTGACTTTGTTATTTTCACATCGTGGTCGAGCCACATGGATATGAAATGATATTGCTTATCAGCCTCTGCCACAATATGGACTCTGCTCCAATCCTGAATTTAATTTCTCGTGCTTAAAACTTCAGCTTGCTAGGCATATCATACATTTCTGGTTTCTTTATAGAGGCCCAAACTGTCATAAAACGCATCCTTTAACGAATTTGATGTTATATCTGATTCTATCGATAGGATCTTGACCCTATATCCGCACACTGAAATCGTTATGCTCGAATCGGAATTTATTATTTCATGATCCATACAACATTATTTAAGCCTTTTGACTAAATCAAAAACATATGGAATTAGAGCTTAAGTTGAATACTCTTATAAGTGTAACCACTATACTGTTAATAAAACTTAAGGAAAAGAAGTGGAGTGTTGTTTTCAATGCGGTTGTGACGTCGTGACCAACGACATACTAATCTTCACCCGGTCGAATTTTGTTGAACCAGTTCCCGTGTAGGCACCCCCACAAACAAATAACCCCAAAAAGTACCATCGAAAAAAAAATCCATTCAAATGTGATGCCTAAGTGGCAGCACTAACTAATCCTTTTTTTTTTCAAATGACAGACGATATATGGTTAAAAATACTACCCTCTAATTAAACGACAAATGGCGTATATTACATGAAAAAACATCATGCGTAAACATTTTACAATACTGCCATCTAAGCGTCACATTTGGATGTAATCATTTTTTCTTTGATTACCCTATATAAATTTCTGATACACAGACCTGCATTATTTCACTTAATATCTAATAATTGTTACGTACTATTCTTCCGCGTCCATCAATCATTTGAAAACACTAATAACCTTTTTATACATTTAATACGTTCAACACAAACAAAAGCAAAGAAATGAATGATAGAATAGCACAAAAATCCGTTGCATACAAAGGCAGCAAGAATCCGGGGTAGTGATCCATCGAAACTTCCTTTTCTTTGTTGTTGCGGTTCTTTTGCTTTCCATTAAAAGTCCTTCAACTTTATGATATCAATCAGTGAATTGAAAGAAAAAATTTCATTCTTGATGTTAAGTGCCTCACAAAATCAACCAAAATCTATTCAGAACAAGAAAGACTTCCTCCAGGCAGCTTCCCTTTAAGTAAGAACCGAACGCTAACCACTCTCCTTTAAATCTAGAAAAACAAAAACAAACGTCAAATGGATGTGCTTCGGTAGAATGGTTTACGAGAACATACGGGGGTGTACGGATGCTGAGGATTGCCGGAGGGTGAATGAAAAGTGAAAAACATTCCTCTGCAACGACTGCACCGGAAGGAAGGACTGTGAAGTTTATTTCACGGTTCCAACTTGGCGAATGCTTGAATCCAAATATGTTTCCATCAAGCTGTCTTCTCCCCTCTGTCCTGTCCCCCAATTGCTCCATACTTCATCTGGGATCTTACCCTACTTATTATTATTTTAAAGCGAACTTTTCTATTTCCTATTTTCGGTAGATCCCAAAGAGGCGCAAGCGAATTGCCACCTTAGAGCAAGCTTCTAGTGTGCTCTTCAACCCGATGCCACTTTGTATATCCTTTATATTTTGTTGTAGTCTTTTTTTTGCTACTGTTGTTGGCTCTGTTGTTCTTGTAGACTAGAAGGCTGGGTTAAGTAAGGCATGCCGTGAACATAGCAGTTTGTATTGTTATCCTTGCAGAGGTTGTCGGTGAAATTGGGATTGCATTTGCTTAGCAGTTCGTGTCAGGGTATCACTGTCGTTCCTTGGCGTGCTTAGGACGTGACCTGCACGAATATGACGTTAATGATGATGATAGTGATGATGGCAATTTATTTTAAATCTAAAACACTGACAAAGAAGGGTAACGAATAAATGACAGAAGAGAAAAAACAAACTCCAAACTCGAACAGGGTAAAAAGCGCAACTCTATCCTTGGAAAAAATATATTAAAAGTTTTCTTATAGAATTTTATGTACACTTAGAGATTGTCTGAAGTAAACGCATTGATAAAGTCGTATTTAGTTTATCTCTACACTGACTGGCATTTGATGATCCTGAAATACACACAATGGCGTCCAACAGAAAATATTGTATCCATTCAAGTCTTCAAGAGAATATTTCAGGGTACTTTTCTTTGAGAGGTTTTTGGAGAAATATATCATCACATTTAGAGCGATTTAAAAAAACATACTTTTGAACAATAATGGCATTTCGCTATTATCAAAATTGGAGAGAATCATACTATACTTTCGCTATCTACAATAATATTGTGGATTATAGGAAATGCAAGTAATAGTTTTATATTTACATTGATTTGTCAACGAAAGGGCACTCATTTATTATTATCTAGCAACCGCAAGAAAAGTTGACGATACCCACAGAATTTATAGAATTACACGACTTCATTTGTCTTATGCCTTTCGGCGTACAATAACTGTTTTTATAACATGCCACAGTAATAGATATGTTTTCTTTTTAAAATTCATTCTATTGTTTTCTCTATCATGTATTATTTATATTTTTTTTTTTAATTACATATATAGGGGGTTGACAAGCAAAATAAAAAATTAAAAAACGAAACAAAACGGACAGACAAATAAAAATAAAAAATTGAAATTATATTAAAAACAAAAATTAAAAATAAAAAAAATAAAAATTGGGAATTGGGGATAGGGGGAAGGAAAGCGGTGTGCCTGAGAGGCATACTATGTTTGGCGACGTGTAGTCCTTTTTTGGCGTATTGTTTAGTCTAAGAGTTGTGAGTGTTCCGTCGAACTGTTCCAAATGAAAAACGACACACGGAGCGAAGACAGCGACAATTAAAACACAAGTTCTTTTTTTTCTTTTTGAGAACGCTTTTTATTTCATTGAATGTTACTTTTGACTTAAAGATCTAATACACACTTTTTACTTTTATTTTATTATAGTAGTTCAGGAGGTATACAAACTTCCACCACACATTGCATTGTCTTAAATTTTGAAATAACCTGGTTTATCCTTGTTTATCGCATATTAGCCTTTCACTATTGTTTTCAATCGAAAAGTGGCAATATATAAAAACGACACACGTCAAGATATTACGAAGTGTCACGACGGGGGTAATTGCCTCGGTCTCCGTATTGACTGTCGCATTTAAGTTAATTGCTTTCGAACACAGTGTAATTACAATTAACAAATATCCTCCGATTAACTCGCGTATTTCACTAGGCTGTAACACTCCGGTCGAACATTACTTATTTTTCTATATTTAAAACTCCGGTCGAACGTTATTTATTTTACTATGTTTAAACTCGTCGAACGTTACGTCCCTGTTTTGCCGTGCTGCGCGGACTACCTCCTCGTCGGGGTTCTCTAACTGGACCGTCGTAACTTCCCTGGGAATGATTCTATTCACCCCATAGTTTTCTTTTCCCTTTCGCTGGTGCTGACTTTCTCTCAATCGAGAATCTCTCCACCAGGGACGATTGTGCTCACACATACAGACGCGGGGGTTACGAGGGTTGCCTCTTATGTTTCGGGATTTGGCAACCCTAGTGTTGCAATCCGGCAGTTGACAGCTCTGTCGTAAAGTTGGACATTTTTGAGGTTATACGCACTCAGAACGTTTTGAAATACGAGCGCTATTTGTGTTGTTTACAGTAACTTAAAAGATTCATCTCGGCCCAAAAATCGAATTAAATCGTCAACATTTTCGTGCGATTATTTTTTACAACTTTCGGCGTGGATTAACTCAGCAACAGTGCATGGATGAACTTAATTCAATTTTTGGCGATGAAGCTCCATCAAGGAGCAGTGTTTATCGATGGTATGGTGAACTCAATCGTGGTCGTAGTTCACTCCAAGATGAATTTCGTGAAGGTCGTCCAAAATCAGTTGTTGTTCCGAAAACCATTGATGCTGTGCGCGAACTGTTATTGGAAGATCGTCATGTGACCTATCGTGAGATTGAGACAACCTTAGGCGTTAGTGGGACCAGCATACATTCAATATTGCATAAACATTTGACTGCCAAAAAAATTTGTTCGCGTTGGATCCCACACAATTTGTCAATCGCCCAAAAACAGGCTCGTGTCAATTGGTCGAAAGAAATGCTCAAAAAATACGGTCGCGGTGCTTCGAAACACGTCTATGACATCGTGACAGGTGATGAATCGTGGATTTACGCGTATGAGCCCGAAAGTAAACAGCAGTCGACTGTCTGGGTGTTTCAAGATGAGCCAAATCCAACAAAAGTTGTTCGCGCACGAAGCACTTCCAAGCAAATGGTCGCCTGTTTTTTCGGAAAAACTGGACACGTCGCAACCGTACCACTAGAACAACGCAGAACAGTCAATTCTGAGTGGTACACAACCATTTGTTTGCCAGTTGTCTTCCAAGAAATCAGGAAAACCAACCGCCAAAGACGAATCATTATTCACCACGACAATGCGAGCTCTCACACATCGGCTGCGACAACTGCATTTTTGAGCACCCAAAACATCGATTTGATGGGTCATCCGCCGTATAGTCCTGACTTGGCACCGATTGACTGCTTTTTATTCCCGTACGTAAAAAACAAACTGAGAGGTCAACGCTTTTCGACACCTGAAGAAGCGGTTGCTGCATTCAGAATGCATGTGTTGGAGATACCTCAATCAGAGTGGCAAAAGTGCTTCGACAGTTGGTTCAAACGCATGCAAAAGTGTATAGATCTTCATGGGGAATATTTTGAAAAACAATAACGTGATTTTCGATGATCAATATTTGTTTTTGTTCTCTAATCCCGAAATATAAAAGGGAACCCTCGCATTGCCTGGTTCCTGTGTATCATTCTGTGATCAGAATTTCACACCTCTCTGATACATCGGTTATGCACACAATCGAATGTGTGATTTACATTAGACGATCGTAGGATAATGATTACTTTGCCCTATGGGAACAGCATTTGCGTTTAATGCTGTTGACCCGCAATGGCCTTTGTTTAGTTGTAGTACATTGCGGCAGGGACAAAGATTTTGTCGACGGATTGGTTTTCCAGCAATTAGCTTATCATCGGAGATGTGATGTTTGTCGACATCTGGCGAAGCTGTGCCAACCGTCTGTGTACATCCAGTTAATGGATCGATACACAATTTCTATGCTGGGTCATGCCCTTCGATCGCCGTGCAGGCGTAGGAAAAATTGTTCGGACTTGTGGCCCACGTATCTGTGGATACGTGGGGTTGTTGACTCCAGGATGAATGTTACCTCTTATTGCAGGTGGAAAGGAGGACTTTTGAGAACACGTGTAGTTTGGATATAGGTGAGTAAGTTCCTTGGTGGAACGACGACATTCCGACCTATAGTGGTTTGTGTGGTTCGTAGATCCGCCACAACCTAAGTTTCGGAGATTATTATATAAATATTTTTTATTTTAAGAGGGTGCAATAGCTTTGTTCTACCAGATGCGTTCCTCGAATTTGATATGAACGGTCGTATACAGGATAAATCCGGAGTTCCGCTGATTTATCATGTAGTTAGATCTTCCGCAGACGGACATTTATGCTACGATCGAGATGTCACGCGCCCCGAAGAAGAGCTTTTGCCGTTCAATAGACCTATTTTTCACAGAGAGCGGGTTGACAATATTAAACAGCACCAACAGTTTTGGTGGTTGAATTGCAAATAAAGACCTATGTATCAAAGTCGGTAAAGTAACTCCAACATCAACCAGCTTACATAGATTTAGCTTTTGTAGGATTAAGGTAGAGTAAGATTTAAGTTAAGTTAACGGGCGGGGGGGGGGGGGGGGCGTTACCGGAAAAGTTTGTTCATCACTGATCCACCACCAGTCGGGATGGGATCGATCTTTAATTGATTTATCTCTTTCACCGATCACCATACTAAAACACAGGCGATCTGGAAAATTAGAGATATCGTTATCGTGGACAACTCGTCACCACGGAAAGCGTATTAAATAATAGGGACTCCACGTTTGTCTTGGATAAGTCCTTTTTTATCCAAGAAAGGGAACGCTTCTGGGGGAATGAACCCATTCTGGAGAGTACTCTCCATATACATATCATTGGGATAGAATACTCCGAAATGAGATCATTTTCACTGCTCATTGCCTTAGTTGTGTGTCCACGAATAATCTTGATAATGAAGTTATCTATTCTGTTTAGTCCTGGTTTGTCATACAGGACTTTATTGGGATAGTATTTCTTATACTGCGACTCTGGGGTTCTATACATTCCGAGGCAGGAACGCAAACACTGTCTCTCGAACACCCAAAACTTCTCCATGTAAAATGGGGATATGTTATAACATACCGGGCTGCCATACACTAACGTTTGTCGGATAAATGCTGAGTATGAAATTATTTTCACCTTGGGGTCCAGAAGACTACTACAGAAGAGACTCCGTGTCATTGCATATGCGTTTTTAGTTGCTGTAAGGGCTGCTGCTGTATGCCTACCAAAGTAAATATACTGATCGAGCCAGATTCCAAGGTATCCGACTAGAGTTTTTACTTGTAGGGGAAGATTATTAGTTCCTGCAATGGAAATTTTTTTCCAATTCTGTTTTGTATCCCTTCATGCACTGGACAGGGGCGTTCTGAAAAGTATAGTCTCTGTTTTTTGGAAATATATATTTAATTTCCAGTCGTCGCAAAAACGTTTGATTTTGTTGAAATCATTTTGCAGAAGTCTGTTGATGGCGTCAATCTTTTCTACAGATCTATACACCACAGTCGGCATACGCAATTACATAGTTGAGACAACCCACTAGGTCACTAGTGTAAATGTTAAATTCAATGGGAGAATTCACTGTTCGCTTTTGCAGGCCTTTTTTGATGTGAAAGGTCTTGTTCGAGATTATATCTCCACATTTCACCACAAAATGGTTACCCATTATCATATCGTAGATAATGTATAATAAATATTCAGGCATATCTAGAATTGATAACTTATATAGCAGCCCTACTAACCATACGGTGTCGAAAGCCTTTTCAAAGTCAACCAAACAGGCCCCTGTGCATTGTCGCTTCGCTTTGTTCCACTGTATATCGGAAACAAGTTTTGTCGCTGCATAGACTGTGTCATGTTGCGACTGGAAACCAAACTCATTCTCCTCTGGTCATATCAGCGTCTGTGTGCAGATGTGATGTATCTGCACAAGAAATTTGTGACAAATCTACATGTGATAAAAAATTAACACAAAAAACTTGTTTTATTGTTACTAAATATCTCCAAGAATTTGATTAACATTTTCTTATACGGCTGTTATATTATATTATGCGGCTGTTATATGATATTATTATATATCTGATGAAATGTGGCACCCACTTCGCGAACAGCTGTCTTACGTAAAAGCTTCAGTCAATCTGAAACAAACATTCTTTAATGTGGCTCCCAAGCCTGCTAGCTCTCATACTTTCAGATAAAGGTCATACAATATTTGCTGAATTTTTCAATTGTTCAATTGTTCCTCATTTAGTGGACCTTTACACTCCAGTCTAGCCGATATTTTATTATCGCGAACGAAGAAACAGATTATTCCAGAATTTTTTTTTTTTTTATGAAACAAACTTACAGGCGGGACTTTGAAGGCCCTTAGGTAGCAAATCGCAACGCGGGGGCTAGCAGAGGAAGACGAAAAGATAAATAGGTTTCGCTGCACCTTGATTTTGAATGCCTACAGATTATAATGTCCAGCAAATACATGAAAATTCAGATCACTCCACATTCGAATGGCTCAGCTGAAGAATGATTTTCTGTACGTAAAATTAATTTTTTAACATATACTGATGACCACTTTTCCAAATATCAGCACAAATTATTTGGAAACGGAGACTGCATTCTCTAAGTTGAGCAAAAACTTTGACAAAATCGAGATAGGTACGATACAATAACAATATCCTTGACAGACTTGCGACTATTTAGTTACCCAACGAGTTACAAAACGCGTTTTCGCACTCAATTGAACACGTGCTATATTACTACATCGGCGGAAAATACCCGCAATTTTTCAATAGGTGGCGCCACTAGAAAATTTACAAGACTCATTGCAAAAGACTCACCTGTTACTGGTTTATGTATGACATTTCGTGACATTTCCTCTATTCATTTAAGAGCTACAGTGGCGCTACTTTCGTATTCGTAAAAAAAAATGGAAAAAGACCTATATCGTATCGTGGTCGCACATTGTTTTTTGATGAGAAAAACTTCTGAACAATCATTGCAATGGTTGCAGAAATGTTGTCCCACATCTGCTCCTTAAAGAGCAACAGTTTATCGGTGGTTTAGTGAATTTAAAATAAGTCGTACAAGCACCGAAGATGCCAAAAGAGGTTACGAATGGGGAAATCGTAAACTCTGACATAAAGAATTCCGGAGGTAAACTAGTTTCCCATTCCGATCTCCTGGGGGAGTATGTCAGAGGGAACACCAAGCAGATATTATAATAAATAACCAAACTTTAAAAATTCGTCATCGCGTAATCGGGGTCTGTCGACATTCGACTGATAGGGCATTTTGTAATATCAGGAGGTGGCGGTTCCTTCGAACGCCACTACTTACCTTCCCATCAATAATTCGAGAAGTTCCAACCAAGATTACAAAAATGCTGAACGCATTAGCCGATAGTATAAACATCCAACGTCCCTCAATACAACGATTGCACAGCTGCAACCCTTTTAAACATCACTCCCTGTGTTCGATCTTTACTTATCTGCATGCGTGTTGCTTGGTCATGAAACCCCAGCAAGCATCATGTTTAGCGACCGGCTGCCGAGGGAACTAGAGTTCTCATTGGCACAAACATGCATCCGAGAGTTCGACCCTCCGTTCGGTTCTGGTAATAGGCATGACCTACGTAAGCGATGTGCACGGCTACGTTAATATAAACACCTGCGTGTTCTATGGCTTGCCTAAGCAGCAAGCGTATCTTTCGTTGTGGATATGGGGTATCGATGTTTCTACGGTTCGCATGGTGAGGGATGCTCAACATGGGTAACCGGGGTAATCAAGGATGTGAGTGCGCATCCGAGATGTTTATTCTGTTTCTTTTATTTTATTTTATTTTTACGGATGGTGGTTTTTGTTGGACGATAAATCCCGTCGTAAATCCGTTTCCGTGGAGGTATGTCGGGCCTCCACGTTAAAAGCAGAAGACAGTGAGTCGTAACTCAACCACAGTGCGTGTACCAGTCCGCGTTATTATAAGTTAAAATTTCAACCCTCGCCGAGCGCGTATCGAACCACGTTCGACCAACAGACGGAACACCACATGGAGTCGTTTATTAAAGAACAATTAATAATGTTGTATTCCAGAATACTACCCTTATTAAATTTAACACTGAATCTCCTAACACATCCTTAAAAACTTCACTTAACATATATTACATTCTCACTTAATACATACCATTCATAAACATTCACAATATTACCAGTTACAGCACACTTAATAACCTGCACCTTTTTATTTATTGAAAACATAGCAACTTGGATTTTCGTCCGAATTGAATGTGAAAAGTCATAGAAAAAATATTCAGTTCAAAAAGTTCGTTTGAGAAAAAAAAAGTCAGTTCATAAAGTTATGTGTTTCGGGGAATAATCTCTCAAGAAAAGTAAATAATAAAAAGCAGTATTACTAGATACAAAAGAACAAGAACATCTAGAAGAAATTCAAATAAGAAGAAATTAAACAATAAATACAAATTAACTTAATAATGACAAATAAAGTTAAAAATAAATTAAACAAGACGAATCTGTAAATGAGTGTTTATAAAAGGTCCAAAGGAAATTAAAATGGATAAAAAATAAAGAAATAAACAAAAAAGAAGAAAAGGAATAATAATAAGTCCACGCTCTTCCCTCATACCGAGGAAGCACGGCGTCCGGACCTCAACACTGGTGGCAGCGGTGGGATACAACCAAAGGATCCCAAATAAAAAGAAGAAAATAAGAAGAAAAAAAAATTTTTTTAAACAAAACACAAAAAAAAAAAAAAAAAAAAATGTTTATAAGAAGAAGAAAAAAGTAAACAAAAAAGTAAACATAAAACAACGAAAAACAAAGTAAACAAAAAAATTTAAAACAAAAAAAAAATTTTTTTAGTGAACACAAGAGGAATAACCAAATAAGAAGAAGAAAAAAAATTTTTCAAGAAAAAAAAACCCAGACAAAACTACGAAAAAAAAAAACATAAAACAACGAAGAAAAAAAAAACATAAAACAACGAAAAAAAAATTCCAGCAAAAGACCAGGATATTCAACTTCTAGGGCGTGAAGTCTGCCTGGCAAGAATAACAAAATAATATAAAATAAAGAAAGGAACACAAAGAGGAACTCTACGACACAACAAAGAAGAAAAAAAGGGACAACAATAAGAAATTCAACAAGACTTCTATCAACATCTAGAGTAGTAAGAAATTTTTTCAATATTTTGTTTTTTCTCTCTAAATTTTTTAGGAATATTTTCTACTTGGAAGCTTTCCTTTTTACTAACATACATTTTTTTCGATAGAAATTTCTATCTATATTCTTTGAAAATTCTCTTTTCAGTTTTTTTTCGACGACATTTCCGTTTCTTTTCCTTCTCGTCGAAAATTTTCTTTCTTTTCAGTTTTGGGTCCAAACCATATCGTTTCCATATATATATATTGAATAATAACATAAAGGCCATTTTTTCATAAACCATATTTTTAAGAATTGATAACAAATTTTCGCCATACATTATTTTAAACTTTCACTATTACGAGTCCATATTACACGAGACAGGCGGCTAGGCAGGGGGAAGAACAAATCCACTATCAACAGATACACAATAAACCCCCTGAAATGGCTCTTTCTGTCGGAATTTCTGATGTTTTCAGAATCGTCCCTACCTTTGACGGGAAACCCTGCGACTTAGGTAAATTTATTTCCGGGGGAGACGTTTTATTTAGATCCATAAAGAAGGCAGACCCGGATATATACGAGACGTTTTTAGATCTAGTCAAAAATAGACTAGAGGGTCATGCTTACGATCTGATCAGGTATAGCAAAATCGCTAAGTGGGAGGATTTAAAAGATAAACTCGAATCGGAATATAAAGAGGAGCAATCTCGGTCGACGGCACACAATGAGTTGATTTCTCTGAAACAACGCTACAGAGAAACCGTCCGGGAATACGGCGATAGAGTCGCGAATGCTCTAAGGACTTTAAACTCTGCCACGTGTGAAATAACAGCAGACGCGGTGGTTAGGGAATTCTTAATGGAAGAAGAAAAAAAATTGGCCGTACAAACATTTGAAGATGGACTAATGAACGAACAGCTAAAGATACTAGCTAAAGTCCATGGGGGAAACAATTTAAAACAGTCGATTGCACATGTAGTGTCACATGCGGCTCGAATGGACAACTCTCCCAGGTCATATCAATATAACGAAAAACCTACATTCAATAGTATAGTCTGCCAAACCTGTGGTAAGCCAGGGCATACACAGGACACATGTTATCGGAACATGCAATCCAACTTTTTTCCGAATAGACAACCCATAAAAAGGGAATATAACATTGTATGTAATTTCTGTGGACGGAATAATCACACAGAGAATGAGTGTAGATACAAGATATCTAGGAATGGATCGGCTTCAACAAATTACCAACAAGGTACAACAACGCGTAACCCATTCCGAAATAATCCTACAAACTCTGAAAATCGTTTTGGTGAAAATTCTAGGAGCACCAATAGACAAAACGATAGACAAAATGTTCACTTTTCTCGGGTGCAAGAGTCGGAAAACGAGGCCTGACGCCAACCAAAATTTATGGAAGACAGACCAAAGTTTTCTATTTACAGCATTAGATCTTTGGAAATAGATAACGACCGTTTTAATGAAGCTCCTAGCCAAATTTACCCTGAGCCCACATACTCCTATAAACCAAGCCATATAAACGAAGATAACCCTGTCCCTAATATAAAGACTCCGATTCATACTCCCATTCTGGAAAACAATTCAGCAACACAGACTGAAAATCCGAAATTTTCAGCAGTATTAAAGACTGAAATCGCTAATATCTCAGATATCCCTATTGACAACGCAGACACTTCAGCAACCAAGACTGAAAACTCAGCAGTATTAAAGACTGAAAATTCGGATCCTGCAGAAAATATACAAACAGAAACCCAAGTCAGTTCAGCAGCTAATACTGATGAACAAATCTTTTCAGCAGCAAAGACTGACGGATTAAATGTTTCTACAGCAGATATAACTGAAGAAATAGTTCAAACAGCAAATAGGACTGGGAACCAAGATGTTCTAACAGCTAATAAGCCTGAAGAACTATACGAATCAGTAAATGAGACTGAGAAACTAAACGATCCATCAGCAGTGAGTAAGACTGAAAAGGTAGACGTTCCGACAGCAGTTAAAGCTATGGACAATGACAACACTAAGCCGAAAACACAAAAAATTTTAAACAACGAAAACAAACACTGTTACGTACGTCGGCCACCACCATCATTTAATAATTTGCATTTAATTTTGGTTTTAACATAGTATGATGGTAAGGTGGTGGAAGAATTGTACGATCCTGAAGTGAGTTTCTGAACCCACCCTGATTCGGGTGTGGATCGTGCAGTTCTTCGAGTTCGAATTTGTTTTTCGAAGTGGACGTGAGTGGAGAGCGAAATGAGAGAGAGACGGGAGGTTGTAAAAGTTCGGTTTTTTGTTATGGTCCCGTTGGTGACGGTGGTGAAAAAAAAAACGTTGTTGTTAACGGAAGGAAAAGGGAAAAAAACAGCAGAAAAAATGTTAGTCGAGTTTTTTTCACAGTAGTGTGGTGAACCTAAAGAGAAACGGTTACGGTTGACGGTTTTCGGCATCTAGTGTCAGTTTTTGTTAAATTATTATTAAGCGAAATTTATTGAGTAATAAAGTTATCATTGTTCTTTGTCAAATTTGTATATATACACAACATCGTTTCATATACACAAACAATACACTAACTTATCCTGTTTGTGAAATGTTGCTGGGGAAGGACGATCGTACTGGCTCTGTGAAAATGTTCAGTGGATTTAATGGAAGTTTTAATGGCACAGTGAAGTTTTCTTCTATTTGAATGATTTTGCAACAAAATAAGAAACAAAACCGGCATTCTAGTGGGATGTGGTGTTTTATAATAAATGTTAAATAAAACGAAAACAGTTATGATTTGACTTACGGCGTTGGCGCTTGGTGATCATCGACCGACTTGCAAGCAACAAAGGAAAAGCTTTGCGTGAGTTTTATTGAACCTACATCTGAACCAGACAATTTTCGGTGGCAAAACCAGAAAGGGAACTGCCACAACTGGCGCTGCGGACAAGCCTTCCCAGGACAGGTTTGCGGTTTGTTGATATTGACTGTAAAATCTATTGTGATACATCACGCAACTAATACTCGTAAGCGGAGAGGCCTGCATGGACCAGGGACGGAAAGCGGAAATTTTTGTTTTTTTTTTTTCTTTCTTCTCTTTTTGTTATTGATTGAACGATTTTGTTATTTTTTTTTATTTATTTATTCTTATTGTGAATGGAAAACTTGTACATCAATTATTGTAGGATTGTTTGATATTAATGTTAAGATTTTGCTTTTGATTTATTTATTTATTGAATAATTTTCAGATTAATCGATCTTTGAAATTTTTGAATGTGATTCTGCTTTTTTTTTTTTTTTTTTTTTTTTTTTTTCCTTTTCGGCTGCGCGTTTGGTTTTAGTTTAAATATTTTTTTTTTTCTTTTCGTTGTTGTGTTACAAAATTGACCAAAAAGTGGTCATTATATTCGCTTACCCCTTTCTCTCTCTCCAATTCTCGCCCGCTGAGAACTGCGTTTGTTGGTAGAATGGTGTTTTTGTTTGTTTATTGTGACCGACGGGTGTAGTGTGTGTTTCTTTTTCTCATTGCACGACCGTTTGTTTTGTCGATTAGTGCACCGTTTTTCAGTCCCAAACATTAGTGAATTTTTGATTACGGGCTGACCTCTTCTGGTGTTCCGGGTTTCCCTGTTACGCATCGGGCCCCTGTAGTGATTGTGAGGGAGGAAGGTTCGTCGGCCGGCGTCTTGTTGTATATTGGGAGCGTGCTTGTTTTTGTTTTTCGCACCCTTTCCGTTGGTGGATACTGTCGGCGACGAGGTTGTTTTTTTTTTCTTTTCTCCGCGGGGTATCCGGGATTAACTTTGGTGTAGGTGACCTTAGGTTTGGAAGAAGGTCCTATAAATGCAGACTAGGCAGCGTCAAAGAGATGTCCGAGAGGGCACCCCTGCCCGGGCACGACCCGAGGCATTTCCCGAGCCGCCGGTTGACGAGGTGGATCCGGAGGCATTCCACGATTCGCGGGACGAGTTTGTGGACGAACGATCGCCAACGCGCCCCCCTCCCACCGTCGGTAAACAGCCTGCCGGGAGCATGGAGGACACGCCGATGCCCTCGTATTTTAAACTGGGCCCACAACCATGTCCTGTACGGACCATGCTGGGCACAGATAGGGTTTTCGACCTTGTGTCGAAGGCGGTCCCCATGTTTTCGGGACAGGAGGGCCCGGATACGGCCGAGAGACTCTCTTCGTTTCTCAAGGGCTGTAGAAGGACCCTGGATGGGCTGGCGGTGGAGGAGGAACATACCTTCCTCCGGTGGCTGCCCTCTAGGCTGAGCGGCGAGGCCTATCGGATGTTCGAGGAGAGACCACCCACGACATTCCTTGAAGCGGAACAGCGTCTTAGAGAGGCCTACGAACCCCGGGTGTCGTATGAGGAGTTGTGTGCACAACTTTCCAAAATGCGACAACTTCCTTCCGAGGATGCCACAGGCTTTGTTTCCCGAGTGAAGCGGGCCGTGGTACGGTGCGAGGAGGCAGCTGAGCGCTTTTATGGTCGCCAGGGTAGGTCCGTCTTCGCCAGCCAGCTTGAGGGCATGGCCAAACCGGTGTTGGTAAGGGGTCTGAGGGAGGAAGGACTAAAGCACTTCCTCCTCACGTTGGGTAATGTCCCTTTTCGTAGCCTGGTGGACCACCTAACCGGATTCGAGCGAGCTCGAAGGGAAATGCTGAGGCAGGACGACCTGTTTGTGGATGCGCGGCCGACAGCGTCAGAAACATTAGAGATAGGACCGGGAAGTTGCTCGACCCTTTTGGAAAGTTCATCCTCCACTTTTAGGGATTACACCGCGGCGCCGGCGCCGGTTTTATCGAACTTAAATCCCCGGGCGGTGTCATTCGTGTTGCCGGCCGAAGAGCCTGATAGTCGTCGGCGGGGGGAGGATGGTTTCGTTCGGGAGCAGTCGTACGGGCCTCTCAATTATAGACGGGATGCTGGTGCCTATGCTCCGGCCTCCTCTGGCGAGGGAGCGTGGTCAAATACCGTGTCTTCCTCGAGTCGGAGTGAAGGGTCGCAGGGTTTGGCTCAAGGGGCGTATGTGCCTGGAGATCGATCGGGTCGGGACAATCCGTTCAGGGATCCGGTTGGTCGATCGGCGCACCCCCTGGAATCCCAGACAATATGCAATTTTTGCAATCTGAGGGGTCACGTGTACGACGAGTGTCTACAAAGAGGAAACACTCCCTTCTGTCGCGAATGTTGGAGGTATGGCCACGATATAGTGGACTGCCCGGATCGTCCGACGAGGACGAGCGGTCCCCAGACCACATACAGGGGTAGAGGTCAGCAGGGCGGATTCGCGCGGCAGGAACCGCCTTATCAGCGACCACAGTTTCAGCGGAGAGCCCTACCAGAGCCGCAGCCCCCGTCTACGGGCGGCGGGCCGGCGACATCAGGCCCCAGAGTATTCAGCGTCCGATGCTGTTGCGAGTTTTGTGGCCGACTGGGTCATAGCTTGCGCGGGTGCGAATACAGGCAAAGGTGGGAAAAACAACAGCATTCCCAGGGTTCTCCCCACAAGCGGCTCGGCGGAACAGCACCTGTTGCGAGCCGAGAGCAAGACACCCGTGTGGAGACTGGGGCGGGCGCGAGAAATAGGCGCAAAGGGCGTCGGAGGCAGCGTCGGCGAAATCGAGGCGCCGGTAATGATAGCGCGGAAAGTAGGGATTCTCGGAAGGTGGATGGAGATGATGGGCGACGACTGTCCGTGTCGAGCGGTGGCGGTAGGCGACCCGACTCCATGGACTCAAAATCCTCAAAGACGGATGCGAGGCATGATGCCGCATCAGGCAGCGCGGGGAGCCGGGAATGGCAGCCCCGGCGCATTGGGCCCAAAGTGGGCAGAAAGAATAGCTCCAGTTCCGCTAGTTCGGAGTCCAGTGGGACTCCCGAGCGGAATATTCCTGAACGGAGGAGCGGAACATTGTGCGAGTTTTGCGGTCGACACACTCACAAGGCGGCAGAGTGTCGACATAAAGCAAAATGGGAGAGTTCGGGAAACTCCCCAAGGTCGGGTCGGCAAGATCCTACCCGACCGCACTAAAAACGAAAACCAGCTCCAGCTGTTCTCAGCTTTCGCCGACTCGAGTCCCGATTGTCGCTCTCCCTCTAGACATTGGCCGTAGCAACCCTACGCGCCTAATCGTGGACACCGGCGCTGAGATCAGCCTGTTGAAGCTGAAGGCACTCCATCCTAGATATGGCATGGATGTGCATAAATCTACAACGCTCCAAGCGCTGTTTGTCAAAGGTAAGTCGAGGGGTTGCTGCACTGGGAATTTCAAGTTGCACCATGAGATTCCCTGCAGTTTCCAAATAGTAGACTCCTTGCCGGGTTTGGAGGAAGACGGATTGTTGGGGTACGACTTCCTGTCTCGGAATTGTAAGGTAGACGGGCCGGGTGGTTGTTTGGTTTTTCCCCGAACGACCGTAAATCCCGTGCCATTCTCCATTCAATTTGTCAACTATGGGACGGGAAGGGTTGAGCGTGTGGCAGCCAAACGGGGAGACGTGCCAAAGGGACCTGTTAAGGTCGATACTGCGGCAGGTACTCGCCCGGAGACCCTACCCATACAGGGGAGGGCTGCGAAAAGCTGTTCAACCACGTGCTACCCACGAGGTCATCCGGATGAACCCCGAACAGCGGACGTTGGTAATATAGTTATAGACAACGTTCTATATAAACGAACAAATAAGGGAAGGATACGCCTTCCTATAACTTGGAGCCCCTGATCCTAGCTGGCCAGACTCTGGTTACCCTCCGGAATCTTCGTCCTTGTAAAGGACCTTCGTCGAGGGATACCAACTTGAGAGTCTGACGAAAAGTCTTTAAGGCCAGGCCTAATGCTGCAGGCGCAGTCCCAGCGAAGACTGCAGAGGCAAACCCCAGTGCTGGGGGTTGGATCGCATATATGAAAGTGCGAAAGCGCACTATAATGTCGGGTGATGGTAGGTTTTGCCGTCGAAACGGGACAAACCCCCCGATCTACCAACCCATGGACCGAGGCAAGTACCGAGTCCAAAAGAGGAGGATTAAAGTAAATATATAGGAGCGGGACGCTTTTGCCGGCCGGGTGACATTTCGGAGGTTGAACGAGAGGGGATCGCCTCGCCTTAGCGAGGTGGTCCTAACCGGATCGTGTGGGCGGTCGAGCTTTCGGTCGGACCATCGTTTCAGTGTCGGGCCCGCCGCGATAGATGGGAATCTGTGTAGTTAGTGTTCCCCTATTAAGTGTTATTTATTTATTTATTTTTTTTACTAACCCTAGTATATAGGTAGCCTAAAACGTACTAACATTAGCACTTAAGCATTATTTATTTTGTTTCACTAACCCTAATGTATAAGTAGTACTAAATATATAGAAAATCCTTACTAACCCTAACACCTAGGCATGTTTATTTATTTGTCTATTTATTTATTGGTTGGTTTGTTAATTGTTTGTTTGTTTGCTCTCCGCCGTCCACTCTCCGGCGTGACATTCCTCTCCCAAGAATGCCACGCAGTCTTGTGGAGGGGGGAGGTGTGTTACGTACGTCGGCCACCACCATCATTTAATAATTTGCATTTAATTTTGGTTTTAACATAGTATGATGGTAAGGTGGTGGAAGAATTGTACGATCCTGAAGTGAGTTTCTGAACCCACCCTGATTCGGGTGTGGATCGTGCAGTTCTTCGAGTTCGAATTTGTTTTTCGAAGTGGACGTGAGTGGAGAGCGAAATGAGAGAGAGACGGGAGGTTGTAAAAGTTCGGTTTTTTGTTATGGTCCCGTTGGTGACGGTGGTGAAAAAAAAACGTTGTTGTTAACGGAAGGAAAAGGGAAAAAAACAGCAGAAAAAATGTTAGTCGAGTTTTTTGCACAGTAGTGTGGTGAACCTAAAGAGAAACGGTTACGGTTGACGGTTTTCGGCATCTAGTGTCAGTTTTTGTTAAATTATTATTAAGCGAAATTTATTGAGTAATAAAGTTATCATTGTTCTTTGTCAAATTTGTATATATACACAACATCGTTTCATATACACAAACAATACACTAACTTATCCTGTTTGTGAAATGTTGCTGGGGAAGGACGATCGTACTGGCTCTGTGAAAATGTTCAGTGGATTTAATGGAAGTTTTAATGGCACAGTGAAGTTTTCTTCTATTTGAATGATTTTGCAACAAAATAAGAAACAAAACCGGCATTCTAGTGGGATGTGGTGTTTTATAATAAATGTTAAATAAAACGAAAACAGTTATGATTTGACTTACGGCGTTGGCGCTTGGTGATCATCGACCGACTTGCAAGCAACAAAGGAAAAGCTTTGCGTGAGTTTTATTGAACCTACATCTGAACCAGACAATTTTCGGTGGCAAAACCAGAAAGGGAACTGCCACAACACAGACACTTACTCAAACACGATATAATAAATAATGAAAATAATAATTTAACTAAAATAGGTACGGAAAAGGAAAACCATATAAGTACATTACAAATTCTTTTTTTCAACAATAAACATTTATTCAAACACAAAATACAAAAAAATAAAAAGTTACACAATCATTTAGGACATTTGAAATCAGTTCTTAAGAAGATTTTTGGTAATAATCATCTTTATTCAATCATCATAGTAATAAGCCCAGAAAGGTTTTGGAAACGTTTCCATAAATTTAAGGAAAAGATAAACACATAACCAATGGCCTTTGTTTTATTATTCAATATATATGAAATAATCTAACAATTGTAGGAAATGACGGAAAAGAAAAAAAAAAAAAAAAAAAAAAAGTTAATGAGGGGGACGAAAGAAAGAAAATTTTAGAGGTAATATATATTGGAAATTTTAGAATTAATATATATTCGAACGGAAAAGGAAAGAAAGAAAATTTTATTGGTAATATATATATTAGAAATTTTGGAATTAATATATATACGGAAATGAGAATTTTGAAACAATAATATTAATATTATATATTTAATATAATAAGTAATAATGATTTTTAGATAAGAAAAGAAAAGGTTCCAAGGAGAAATATTTAAATTTAGTTAATATATAATGTAGATAGACTATTTTGGACTATTTTTCTAGTGTTAAGAACTTTTTGAGTATTGGAAAAATTTAGTTAATATATAATGTAAATAGATTAATTTTCTAGTATTAAGAACTTTTTGATTATTGTAACCTTTGATGAAAGATTAATTTTGAAAACCTTTGTAATGTAATTGAACGAAAATCCAAGTTTTTAATTAATCTTAATTTAATATATAGTTACTAGAAAATTATTCTCTTCAAGGATAATTTTCTTTCTCGAAGAAGGGTGGGATGTTGTATTCCAGAATACTACCCTTATTAAATTTAACACTGAATCTCCTAACACATCCTTAAAAACTTCACTTAACATATATTACATTCTCACTTAATACATACCATTCATAAACATTCACAATATTACCAGTTACAGCAGACTTAATAACCTGCACCTTTTTATTTATTGAAAACATAGCAACTTGGATTTTCGTCCGAATTGAATGTGAAAAGTCATAGAAAAAATATTCAGTTCAAAAAGTTCGTTTGAGAAAAAAAAAGTCAGTTCATAAAGTTATGTGTTTCGGGGAATAATCTCTCAAGAAAAGTAAATAATAAAAAGCAGTATTACTAGATACAAAAGAACAAGAACATCTAGAAGAAATTCAAATAAGAAGAAATTAAACAATAAATACAAATTAACTTAATAATGACAAATAAAGTTAAAAATAAATTAAACAAGACGAATCTGTAAATGAGTGTTTATAAAAGGTCCAAAGGAAATTAAAATGGATAAAAAATAAAGAAATAAACAAAAAAGAAGAAAAGGAATAATAATAAGTCCACGCTCTTCCCTCATACCGAGGAAGCACGGCGTCCGGACCTCAACAATAATTACATGTTAAAGAACACCACTAACGAGTGATCTCAGTGTCTACCAATCCTTGGTTATTCTAACAATTAAATATTACATATCAAAGAACATTTCAATAAACAGTAAATTATGGAGTTCCCTCAGTGCAGATTAATTTCAAAATACCATAAATTAGTACCTTTCGAAGAACAGTAAATCAAAGAGAGATCACCATGTAGATTAACCTTTATTATATTAATCCTTCACTTCAAAATAAATAAATAATCCATAGACCAGATCCAGAGAATTTCATTTCTTTTTTCTTGCGTGAACGAAGTCCGAAGGAACACAACATCCATGAAACTCCATATTGGTGACAATCCCGGGCAACGACACCATGGGATAGGAGTAGAACCCGTGCCAACGACAGCACCCATATACTCGTATCCTACCCCATAAGGGACATCGGTTTCACCAATACGAATGTAAATATGGCCCAACAGCGAAATCTGATATCCTTGCCCTAACTGAGACCGAAGTCGATTCGTCAACTGATTCGACATATCTTCGTTGCTCAGAATACGACTTACATTCGAGATTCCGTTTTAAGGTCGGAGTCTGCGTCCGATCTGGTTTGCCAAGAGATTGCGTGTTGGAAACCAATAACTTTGACATCATGTGGTTGAGGGTCGCGCTGAGGAACTCTGTTAAATTTCTTTGTTGTCTTTATTGGTGCCCGAATGGCAACCTACCAGCGACATTTTTCGAATATCCTTCTCGTACGGTCAACTAGATACTATCAACATCCTGTCTTCTGAAATTGTCGTCCTTGGCGATTTTAATGTATACAATTCCGGTTGGTTGGTGCTGTCTAACAGAACAGACGAAGCTGGGAGGGTGGCGCAGAAATCGCTGTTGGCCACAATTTGATTCAACTTGTGGAGGAACCTACGCGAGTGTCGGATGCCCGATGTGATTATCTGATCTGTTTTCGACATCCGCGAAGAACATTTATACCGTGGAAGTTGCTGCCCCTCTGAGTTTCTCAGTTCACTCCTTGATGTCGGTCGCGCAACCACTTTCATTTCAAGCGAATAACCGACATAAGTAGCTTCGTCATGTATGGGGGTATGGGGCTGCCAACTGGGATGATTTGTGGGATTTCTTCGCATCCTTTCCTTGGGCGGAGGTGTGCTTTGGGGCCTCCGATATTAATGCATGCGCGGAGTTGGTCACAGGAATCATTCTTCTCGGGATGGAGATTTACATTCCGCATTCCATTAAATGAAGTTCATCTGATAAACCTTGGTTTGATTGAAAGTGCGAGAAGATTACTGGGGCAACAAACAGAGGTTTTAAAGAATGGCGCTCCAATCCCACCGAGCTTAAAAGCACGAATTTTGTCAAAATCAGAAACGCGTGCAACCAGGCGATTGACACCGCGAAGGATGCCTACAACGACAGAGTGACCAATAAGCTTCTTTTGTGCCTAACTGCTTCGCGTCCCTTCTGATCAATGGCAAGAGCTGTGCGCAGTAACTTCGCTTCCCCCCCATTCCCCCCGATGGTGACGGGGCAGCGGAAGATTAGTCACAAATTCAAGGGATAAAGCTAATGTGTTCTCGAATTTTTTTCCGGGAACTCAACCCGCGATCCGGGTTTTTGGAGCCACATGTGATCGAGCCGGTATGGCCTTCGATGCGGGATGGGAGGTTTCGCCCGCGTAATATTCAACTACGTGAACTGGACTGTAGGAAGACAATCGGCCCGGACGGAATACCTGCAATAGTTCTTAAGAACTGTGCTCCAGAACTATCGCCGGTTCTTGGCAGGCTCTTCTACCTGCTAGAAAATCGTTCGGGTTCATTCAGAAGATAACCCGAATATTTTCGCGAATTTATTTTCCGCGAATTCAAACCTCAATGCCGGTCTTCTAATGCGGTGCTTTCCTTTGTGCGTGAGTGGAGAAAAAAAAAACCTACGGTAATGTTTTTGTTTATATGTATATAAATTAAGTAATCCTCCTTATTAACTGTCCCAGTATGCGGTGCTTTCCTTTGTGCGTGAGTGGAGAAAAAAAGAGAAAAAAGCCTACGGTAATGTTTTCGTTTATATGTATATAAATTAAGTAATCCTTATGTGTATATAAATTGTAGTAAATTGTTCATGTTGGTCAAACTTGGTTAACAATCCATTATGGAAGAGCCTTTGTTATTATCATCATCAACTTCCAAGGGAATCCAATGGTAAAAGAGGAGGATGACTGTTTGCAAATAGGAACATCAAATTTAAATAGTGTAGAAACGGCATTATCATGATCATGGTCATCGTCAACTACATCAACTTCATTGACTAAACCCGTCGAGACACTATCTCACTCCATTGGAACATCGATTAAAGGAGGTTGCTCTACAAGCCAATCTTCTGGGGTTACAGCAGCATCATTATCATTATCGGGCGGAAAATCAAAATGACCAGGCCAATCATCGCTATACCCAGGTAGGACCCACCTAAGAAACTGTGAGTACCCCCTACAGTTGTACAGTTGGATCCTCGAAGTCACGCTGTGATGGGGAAGACGCAAACGCGTATCAACCAGAAAAGAGTCCTACGTCCTCTGCAAGAATACAGGCCATCCTGATAACTTTGGAGGTTATCCTAAATACCATAAAAGTTAAGTTGGAAGCTAGAAAATGCTACGAATGAAGAGAAACGAATGAAAACTCGTTCTTGCAAGAACTTCGTGGCACCTACGGTGTCATACACCCAAATGGAAGGTGGTGTAAAGAATGCAACAGTCATAGAACAGCAACGAGCTATCATTCAAATGCCTGAACCAGAGGCGCAAGCAAACATAACAGCGATTTTACTGTCTATAAAGGGATAGCTTGGTGCGTTTGAGAAAAAAAAGTGACGGAACAGTTGGCCAAACAGATAGTATCTAATCGACCCAGTTTCCAGATAACTCAATACCTTAACAATCTTCACTTTGGCTAAGTAAACCCTTAAAATTATTGCCTTGAATGTAAATTCACTAATCAACATGAACGCCCAGATGTGGTTTTGGTGCAATTCAGATGAACCAAAGACACAACTTGGCCCACAAAAATTATAAAGTTATAAGACGAAATCATCCAACTCCACCCAAGGAAGAGGAGTCGCCGTCGTAATCAAAAGTGGTCTGCCACACTAAGTCATGTACAGCACAAATATATACAAGTTTTAGGTGCTGGAAGCCTGCTTAGAAAACTAGACGCGGGTATATTACTTTCGGGCATCTTAGATCTATTAAAAACAAGAAATCTTCTGGAATAGAGAGAATTCCAATCACTTTTCTAAAGCACTTCCCTCTTAAAGCAGGGAAGGAGTACACTGCTTTATTCAACAACGCTCTAAATAATGCATATTATCCAACAGGTTGGAAAACTGCAGTAAACTACCCCATCCCCAAAAGGGCCAAGAACAGAAGTAATCCAGCCAATCTTCGCTGAATTAGTTTGCTTCCAAATATCAGCAAGGTAATTGGAAAAAATTATAAATAAAGCATTGATAAACAGGTGTGATAAAAATGGTATTATTCCGAACAACCAGTTCGATATCAGATCAAAACACAACACCGTCATGCTGCGACAAAATTTCTTTCAGACATGCAATGGAACAAGGCAAAGCGACAATGCCCAGGGGCATGTTTGGTTGACTTTGGAAAGGCCATCGATACCGCATGGTTAGAATGGTTTCGGTATAAATTATCATAACTAGGTATGGCCAAACATTATTTATACATTATCTACGATATGATAATGGGTAAACAGTTTGTGGTGAAATCTGGAGACATACTCTTCAACAAGACCTTTCACATCGAAAACGGCTTACAGTAAGGTACAGTGATTTTCCTATGTTGTTTAACATTTACAATAGTGATCTAGGGGTTCTCTCAACCTTGACGAACATCATTAGACCTAGATTGATGTTCTGGCTTCTTTCTTTCCACACCTGTTTTTGCCGGTGAGTCAGATACGACTTTCAGTTTCGTCGTGGCTTAATTACAGAATGATGGGGAAGGAAGTCAATTGGCGCTAGGTTTATATCCGCTATGTCTATCAGTGTTTCGTACTTCCGCATCAAGTTTTTCTGCTGCATTCCGATGGCCTCTGTTTTGAGAAATCTTCGCTAGAGGGATAGAAATCCTTCATAAACGATATCCTTTGGCTTTCTCCGCCTGGCAGGCTTTGCTTGTCCCCGCTCCGTAATGTTGTCTGGTGCAAATGGGATTGGCATTTCCGTTTGCTGCCGATGTTTTCTCTTTGCCATATGAAGGTTCAGTCCTCCAGAGTGTCTTCTTCTGTTGCTCGATAACTTCTCATAACGCGAAGTCATTATTTCACAAATCGGATGCGCAATTGGTGCCTCTGATGCTCAACCTGCGACTGGTCATCCAAAGTTCATGTCCAGTAGAACCAGCATCTGGAGTCCCAATCGCATTTGACCTATCGATCGGAATTTTAAATATAGCTCTGCGCCAATTAACATGTTAATGAGGTTAATTTTTTTTTTTTTTGAATGCTGAGGCTGCTAATTGAATATTGTTAGGCACTGTCCTAGTCATCATGCTTTTTTTCCGCTGGTTGAGCAGACACAATCTTGGACAGAATGCAAGCCTCTTTTCCTGCTATGTAAGATTTCATTGACAATCTCACCTCGATGTATACTCTACCCCGGAAAGTTGTCTACTCTGGACATGATGAGTCTATCCCATTACTTTCTCATAAATGATTGGAATCATGTTTACAGGGTCCGACTCCGACCTTCGAAAAACAACTTGTAGTAGAAAGTAGTCTTTTAAAAATTCGATTTTCTTGCATTTACTTAAGACGGTAATTCAAATTAACAAACTATCCCACACAAAGGCTTGCCATTGTTTCATCATTAACAAAGTTAATTAAAAGTTGGTCTACCGTAAACAATTCTACGCACGGTCATATCGTTGCCAATTCGCGCCACATGTCCGGCACATCTTAATCTTCGCGATTTGATCACTCTCACTATTGTAGGTTTGCGGTATAGCTCTTCCAATTCGTGGTTGTGGAGTTTCCTATATTGTCCTACCTCCTCGTCATATTTACCGCCAAAGATGCCCCTTAAAACTTTATTCTCGAATACGCGGAATTTGTTTTCTTCCCGTTGTGTGAAAGTCCATGTTTCGCATCCGTATAGAACAATCGGCGTGATTATGGTTCTATGGTCACGGAGCTTTATACTACTTGATAGCGGTTTGGAGTTCAGCAGTTTACTCACTCCTTGCCAACTAGCGTTGCTGTCGGAATGCAGTCTTTTGTTAATTTCCTTCGACATTTCATTACTGGCCGTCAATACTGTTCCTAGATATTTATATTCTTTAACTTTTTCAAATATCTTGCCCCTGATGTTTATGTGTGTTCCCTGGGGACCACCTGCTCTCACCGTAGTCACATATTTTGTTTTGTTATGTCTGGGCCCACCGCTTCTGTTTTTACTTACAGTTTCTAGATTATCGTCCAAAACGGCGATGTCATCCGAATATGCTTGCACTTATGTGATCCCGTTCAGAGATTATCCGGGCCTGTTGTCGTCTTGTAACTCTCTGATGACATACTCGAGCACAAGGTTAAAACAACATAGTGAACGGCCATCCCCCTGTTTTAGTCCGTCCCGGATTTCAAATGGTTCTGAGAGGAGGTTTTCTATTCTAACTCGCCCTTTATTTTTGTTCATGCAGATTTGGATAAGGGCGGCATATTTTTTCGGGACTCCCAGTTCGACTACAATATGGTAGAGTCTTTTTCTTGCGACTGAGTCGTAGGGTTTTTGGAAGTCAACGAACAGTTGGTGAACCGTCTCTCCGTATTCCCACTTCTTTTCGAGTAGTTGCCTTACTGTGAGCCACTCGTTGACCGGTTCGTACGGAATCCGCATTGTAGTATTTCTTCTGCGTACAGTGCGATTCTCGTCAGTATGACATTTGTTAGTATTTTGTATGTGGTTGGGAGCAATGATATGCCTCTGTAGTTTTCGTCAGATCTGTTGCCTTTTTTTTTTAAAATGGGGACGATTATTGAGGTCTTCCATTCTTCCGGAGTGATTTCCTTATCCCATATTGTTTAGATGTGTTGGTGGATCTTTTGAGCGGTTGCCTCTCCTCCACGCTTCACAAGCTCTACCGGTATGGAGTCGACTCTGGGAGGCTTGTTGTGTTTCAATCGATTTATTGCGTCTACAACTACTACAAGTTGAAAGAGGGCCTGGGATTTGCGTCTCGGCTGTATGTACGTCTGGTGCGTTTATTTGTAGATGGTGGGAGCGCACGTTGAGCAGGTTTTCAAAGTACTGCTTCCATCTTGTCACGATATTGTTTGTTTCTGTGACCAGATAGCCGTTTGCGTCTCGGATTATTTTGGCTCTCCCCAGCCATTTCTAATTGAATTTATGGCGGCATTCATACCTCTGATTTTCTTTGCTCTGGCATTTTCTGGGTTTTTTTTCCGATCCGAGTCTTCTCCCATTCGCGCTCTTTGCGTTTGAAGAGCCTCACTGTCTCTCTCCGAATCGTCGCGTATCTTTCTGCGTTGACTTCATCATACCTTTCTAAGTGGATCACTCTGAGGCGTTTACGTTTTTCGATCTTCGCCCTGCAGTCATCGTCAAACCACGGTTTGGACTTAATTGTTTTCATAAATCCTAATACCTCTTGGGCTGTTTGTTTGATTGTGTCTCTGGTCGAGGTCCATTTATTAGTTTACTCTTCCCCACTGCTCCCATTCTCTAGGATGCTAAATCTATTCGGTAGTTCGTCTTAATATTCGGCCCTTTTGCGCGGGTCTTTAAGTTTATCAATGTCGAACTTCTTGCTCGTCTGTCGTGACTGCCCGTGTAGGTTCCCTGTGAGCTGACTTCTAATTTGGGCATCAGTAGAAGATGATCGGAATCGCAATCTGATCCTCTATACTATCTTACGTCGAGGATGTTCGAGTGGTCTATTTGGTTACGCGTTACGCCGTCGTGTGATATCAGTGTGGCTTTATGGATTTGATTGAGCTTGAACATCGTGCTTTTCACTACCATATCTTTTGACACTGCGTACGTGATAATTCGAATTCCATTATCATTTGAAACGTTGTGTAGGCTTTCTTTGCCTATAGTTGGTTAGAAGATATCTTCCATTCCAATTTTTGCGTTGAGGTCCCCGAGGACGATTTTAACTTCGAATGATGATCAAATACTTCCTCTACGTTGTCGTAGAACATATCCTTGGCTTTTCTGTCGATAGATTCTGTTGGGGCGTGTAAGTTTATAAATACTTAATTGTACCATGGGCCCTGAATTTTTAGCACAGACATTCGGTCATTAATAAATCTCACATCTTTTAGATGGGGCGTAATCTTCTTGCTTATGATGAAGCCCGTTCCGGGGTTATGTGTATCGGTACGTCCAAACACCAATATAAACCCTTTGATTTCGATTACCTGGTGTGGGAGTCGGACTTCCTGAAGCGCGACAACGTACATTTTATATTTTTTTCACGTTTTCTACGACCGTCGACCGAGTTGGTGTTTTCTTGATAATTTGTTCCCTTATGGTAGTGTCGGTTCATCACACTTACCCCTACCGGGTTTTTCGTGGGATTGTTTTTTGTATATTGATTATTCATTTTTGTTCCCACGAGCCTTGGGGTTTCAAATAATACGCCATATCAGAGCCCTGTTTTGATATGGTAAGGTCTGCTTACTGCTCTGATTCGACCCGGTGTCAGAGAGGCGCCGTTATAGTACAGCCAGTACACTCCTGGCTGTAAACTATCCAATGCGCAGAGTGAGGCATTAGTGGTGGAAGATCTTTGTGTGTTACTCCTCGCGAGCCTGTCTGGCTTGGGTGTCCCTTCTGGAGCCTTAATGCTTCCGTCAGCACAGCCTGAGAGATTCATTGTAGTTTAAACCCCCACACCACGCCAAGGTTTCTACCAAGCGGGGGTTTTAAATCAAAACGAATCACAAAATTCTCTAAACAAGCGTCCTTTGAATATTTTTACACACAACCCCGCACAATGACCATTGCCCAGCAAATTTACCCCTATTCTACCCCTATATACTTGACGATACGATGAAAGGGGTCAGGTTCCCGAGAGCCAAACCAATTTCGACGTTAGGCTGGTGGCAAATTTGTAGTCCTCATATAAGAGGGACAGGAATTAGCGATTTGCTCTCTTATTTTAAAACTCGGTGTGTGCGACTCACCGTGTAGTTGAAAATTGAAAATGAACTGTCGTGGTTTGTCGCGTTTGAAGTAGAATAAGAGAAAAAAAAGAGAAGGATAATAAATAACAAAAATTTAGTCGTTTAAACGTGTCCAGTTTTTTTTTGTTTTTTTTGTTTTTTGAAAAATGTTCCTATCGGTTCGCTGTGTATTTGCGAGTTGACGTCGGCAACGAACAAGAACATTTAAGAAGTTCACTGTTATCGAACGCCAGATGCAGTTAGTTGGAAGCAAGCCTCATCTCGCTGTCATATGTCACCTCATTGGAGGACCGTCATCGGAGTGCGCTGATGTGGGCGTTTAACAATAGATATCAACGGACTTCCGACACAACCGAGCCTGACCGGACTTCTTATCCCTGGAACAAGTTACTACCCATTCAGGAGAGAAACTGCACCAATATATTATTTACATATATAATACATTATTTACATAAATAATTATATATTATTTACATACATAATTTAATGGTGTGCAAGTGAACTCTGTAACACCACCGCCTAACTTGCCTTTCAAAGCTTTGGCCGTCTATACGATTCCAAAAGTTATAAGATTACCTTAATACAATAACCTATGTATGCTAGTCTAGAAGTTTCTGTATAAATAGGATTGAAGTTCATCAACTCAAAACATGAATCAAAATAAACACATATTTTCACTACTTCCAGATAAACAGTCATAGAACAACTTCTTAGCAGACATGATACGTGTATATTTATAGCATTCAGAAAGAGGAAATACCGTGGGTATAAAACATATTAATCGATTAAGGACCTGAAAAGTGAAATATGAAGGGCACTCCCTGAAATCGTAGCCACACAACTTACCTAAATGATTATATCAATTTGGCTCAAGTTAAGCTACTATCATCCAATGGGCGTAAAATCGATTTCCGATAATTTATCTAATCTCATTTAGGATTTTTTATTTGTGCGGAACAAGTCCGAGATTTATCCATCCGTGGGTGGTGATGGTAGGCCGGCAGTGAATTTGTCTGCATATGCAAAATCTAAAAAGTTATGACATTTGTATCCTGAATCTGAAACTCAGCCGTAAATTGAAAAATCATTCAAAATCCAGTGCTGTGAAGCCATTCATTATCCTCACGTCAAGTGAACGGCGCCTGGCTTATGACCCTCCCCGTCATGGAATTTTCCTTGAGTATCCGTCTAAAATAAAACCTCGGCATAAGTTGGAAAAGGATTATTGGAAGGGTGAGTATGGGTCTACGTTGTATGTCATTTGTTGAGCGCGAAGTGTCAACCGTCGTCGGACATGTTTGCAATTTTCCCGGATAAACATTTTTTTGACGAGTGAAGGAAAAATTATTTTCACCATAGAGGCGTTTGGAGAAAATCAAGGGCGTGACTGTTTGCTGGAAATGAAGTATGTGATTTGACGATAAGAGAAAACAAGGTGGAACTATATATTGTCTAATGATCTCTTAGAATCAACAATATGAAATTGCTCAATTACGAGAATAAACACATCAACAATGTGGAATGAATGAAGTAATTAAAAGATGAGGAAATGGTGAGTAGAGCTCGGAAAATGATTCATTTTCATTTTCACTTTTACAACTTTTTTTTTAATTTTATTTTTATCTTCTTAGTTTCTAAATTACATGCTAGACAAAAAATGCGTAAATTCTAGCTTAATTATCTTATATTATAACTTACTGGTCCTACGCAGACGCTCTAAGCTAATCATTACACAACAATTGTATAATTTGCCTTTTGGCGACAGAATTTTGTTTGTGGCAGTACTTATGATTATTTGAATGACAAAGAAAAATTTGGAAAACTTTGGAAAATGATAATAAGCAAAATGCTGAATGGATTGTCTGGATAAAGGCACAAACTGAATTGGTACACATTACGTATTGTCATTTCTGAATCAGCCACAAATATTTAAATTATCACAACAGCTGCAGTAATATACACAAAATTCCCGCCTGCAAACAATTATCCATTGGTGCTGCCCCCAAATAGTTGGAATTACTTATCCTCCTATTGGGTAATTTGCGGTTCATCCAAATTATTTCTGAATATACTTGTGAAAACACGTAATCCTGAGGAAGACAAACAGGAAATAGAGTCCAGTCACCCACACCTGAATATATCTACGATAGCATAACAGACAAAAATTGGCAAGAAAACATTTGTGAACCATCCCCCATAAGATATTAAGACATACAAAAACATCGGCTACGAATGGACGCTTGCATTAACATAAGTTGACTTGGATTATGATATACACGTCCATAAGTAGTAAACAAGTACTGGCGATCAGTAAGGAGTGGAATGTAAGCTCTCAGCCGAAACACAAGAGTAAACAAAAATTGTCGCAGATATGATGCTTGCATATTGAAAAATATTTAGATTACATCAGCAAATAATGGATGGAATGGAATACTCCAGTTAATTATTTATTAGTTATTGATTCAATTGAATTCTCATGAATTCAACTTAACTTTGGCGCAGTATTATAATTCTTAATTCTACACACCAGCCGATTCAGAGCAATTAACATGTCAACCCAAACCTGTATGATTATAGATTATAGTCACACCAAGAAACAGACTACTCCTAAAACCAAATACAGACTAATCATTTTCTCTGTTTTCACCCCTTGCTCTCAACTTGGGGTCAACAGTATTCACCTTGCACTTCATGCTCACAACCGAAGTTAAGGGTGTTCGATCAATTCAATAAGATCGGAAAACATTATTAATGAATTGAAAGATATCGCCTTGTAATTTCGGTTCATATCATTGTGACGAAATACAAGGAGATCTGTGGGGCTTTTCAGGGCCCGAAGAGCTTGAGGTGTCTTCCCCAACATGCCCGTTCGGCACTTATAGCCCAACCCAATCAGAATTTGGGCTATTTATCCAAAATTGCGGACGCAATTATGGAAAGCTCAGATCAGTATTCTGAGCCTCCTGCGTACCAGGTAGCGGCGGTTTCTCAACACGCCGCCCAGCCTACACGGCACCCTCGTCTGCCTTTCACAGCCCCTCAATTGGTCCCAATTCCACATCCTCCTCAAACTCAATTACCTCATAGCAGGCCCGCCTCAACCAATTTCCCTCAGGGGAATCCAGAGGCAGGCCCCAACGTATTTAACCAAAGAAGTTCGCCACCACAATTAACTCCTGCTGACCTTCGGGCGCTCCAAACCCCACTCCTCCGCGAGATAAGTCAATTTCGCGCGGAGGTGAGAAACAATCCTCGAGGCGCCCAGAATCGTGCCATGCCGAGCCGTCCTCTCAATCGGCAGAATTCCTTCCAAACTGCCCCTCAGAGGGCCTATATCCCTCAAAATGCCCCACAGAGGGCCAATTCCACCCAAAATGGCCCTCACCGGGCCAATTCCCAGCGAGCTCCGGCTCGACCTCCCCGTAACGGCAATATCAATAGGCAGAATATACCTGATAATGCCGTTACTCTGCCTTGGTGCGCCAATCACCAACGATATGGTGATTGCGCATTCAATTGCGAGGCGCCTTGTGGTTGGACGCAACCTTCCACCAACCAGAGGCGCTCTTTAAACTAATTTTGCCGACCGAGCCCCTCGCGCAATCGGCCGGCACCCATACGATAAGTCGCCTAACCATCCGGGATTCTAAACTGAATATCGCTTTTACTGTCGATACCGGCGCCGATATTTCAGTCCTCCCGCGATCGTTTGCTCCGCGTAACCGCATGCCTGCCGCACTTAAATTGTCAGCTGCGAATAATACGCCGATACTTACGTACGGACGTAAAAAGCTGACACTCCAATTGGGTCTTTGTCGTTTGATTACTTGGCGTTTCGTCATTGCAGACGTGAACGAACCCCTGATAGGTTCCGACCTATTAGGCGCACATAATCTGTTGGTCGATTCGACCCATAACAGACTAGTGGCTCCAACCGCACCCCCCTTGCCCATGACGGCATCTCCAGCGGCAACTTCTGGGGCCACAGAGTGCACAGACCCATTTCAGGTCATGGTACAGGAATTTGTTAGTACAACAATTCCTCTACCTAACCAACGCCGACACAAAGCCACGGTGTTTCATCATATAGAAACACGTGGTCCCCCGGTGAGCCAGCGTCCACGTCGACTGGCTCCGGAAAAATTACGTGCGGCGCGCGCGGAGTTCGAGCATATGATCGAACTAGGTATCTGCCAACCGTCGGACAGTCCCTGGGCAAGCCCACTCCACTTAGTGAAGAAACGTTCTGGTGAGTGGCGCCCATGTGGCGATTACAGGCTGTTGAACGCAGCAACAGTCCCGGACAGATACCCAATTGCACACCTCTACGATTTTTCGTACAAGTTACGAGGGTGCAATGTCTTCACTACCCTGGATCTCACCAGGGCATACCATCAAATTCCGGTGGCACCAGAAGACATCCCCAAGACCGCAGTCATTACACCTTTCGGACTCTTCGAGTTCAAAGTGATGACTTTCGGCCTCAGGAATGCCGCACAGACATTCCAGCGGTATATCGACACGGCGTTACGAGGTCTTAATTGCTGCCATGCATACCTTGATGACATTCTCATCGCCTCCAAAGACCACGCCGAACATAAACGCCACTTACGTCAGGTCCTAGAGCGCCTCCGTGAATTCGGTCTTGTCATCAACCCAGATAAATGTCAATACGCCAAGGAGCAAATCAGCTATCTGGGTTATGTCGTTGACAACCAGGGCATTCGCCCACTACCAGACCGTGTGGAGGCCCTCATGAAGTATCCCCGGCCTACTAACGTGAGTGAGCTTCGTCGATTTCTGGGCATGCTTAACTTCTATCGTCCAACACTGAAGAACGCTGCCCAAGTTCAAGCTCCCTTGAATGAATTTTTGAAAGGAGCTAAGCGCAATGATAAGCGCCCCATTAATTGGACAGAAGTCTCTGATAGAGCATTCCAACTGTCCAAAGAACAATTGGCAAATGCCACCTTACTCCGATACCCCCTCGAGGGAGCGGCACTTTCTATCCAATGCGACGCATCGGATACCGCAATCGGAGCCGTCCTTGAACAGGACATTGAAGGCCGACCGGAACCACTTGGTTTCTTTTCAAGGAAGCTGAGTCCCACTGAGCGACGTTACAGCGCCTACGACCGTGAATTACTCGCGATCTACAGCGCTGTTAAATACTTCCGTCATATGATAGAAGGTCGCTCACTCTCCATCTTAACAGACCACAAGCCATTGGTCTATGCGTTCCGGAAGAAGTCGGGAAATTGTGGCAGTTCCTTTTCTGGGTTTGCCACCGAAAATTGTCTGGTTTAGATGTAGGTTCAATAAAACTCACGCAAAGCTTTTCCTTTGTTGCTTGCAAGTCGGAAAAGAGCCAGTTGTGGCAGTTCCTTTTCTGGGTTTGCCACCGAAAATTGTCTGGTTTAGATGTAGGTTCAATAAAACTCACGCAAAGCTTTTCCTTTGTTGCTTGCAAGTCGGTCGATGATCACCAAGCGCCAACGCCGTAAGTCAAATTATAGCTGTTTTCGTTTTGGCATTGCGTAAAAACCGAAATTAACAAAAATTTTATGTGCAAATCTTTATATGTCACCGTTTTACATTTAACATTTATTATAAAACACCACATCCCACTAGAATGCCGGTTTTGTTTCTTATTTTGTTGCAAAATCATTCAAATAGAAGAAAACTTCACTGTGTTATTAAAACTTCCATTAAATCCACTGAACATTTTCACAGAGCCAGTACGATCGTCCTTCCCCAGCAACATTTCACAAACAGGATAAGTTAGTGTATTGTTTGTGTATATGAAACGATGTTGTGTATATATACAAATTTGACAAAGAACAATGATAACTTTATTACTCAATAAATTTCGCTTAATAATAATTTAACAAAAACTGACACTAGATGCCGAAAACCGTCAACCGTAACCGTTTCTCTTTAGGTTCACCACACTACTGTACAAAAAAACTCGACTCACATTTTTTCTGCTGTTTTTTTCCCTTTTCCTTCCGTTAACAACAACGTTTTTTTTTTCACCACCGTCACCAACGGGACCATAACAAAAAACCGAACTTTTACAACCTCCCGTCTCTCTCTCATTTCGCTCTCCACTCACGTCCACTTCGAAAAACAAATTCGAACTCGAAGAACTGCACGATCCACACCCGAATCAGGGTGGGTTCAGAAACTCACTTCAGGATCGTACAATTCTTCCACCACCTTACCATCATACTATGTTAAAACCAAAATTAAATGCAAATTATTAAATGATGGTGGTGGCCGACGTACGTAACACACCTCCCCCCTCCACAAGACTGCGTGGCATTCTTGGGAGAGGAATGTCACGCCGGAGAGTGGACGGCGGAGAGCAAACAATTAAACAACCAACAAACCAACCAATAAATAAATAGACAAATAAATAAACATGCCTAGGTGTTAGGGTTAGTAAGGATTTTCTATATATTTAGTACTACTTATACATTAGGGTTAGTGAAACAAAATAAATAATGCTTAAGTGCTAATGTTAGTACGTTTTAGGCTACCTATATACTAGGGTTAGTAAAAAAAATAAATAAATAAATAACACTTAATAGGGGAACACTAACTACACAGATTCCCATCTATCGCGGCGGGCCCGACACTGAAACGATGGTCCGACCGAAAGCTCGACCGCCCACACGATCCGGTTAGGACCACCTCGCTAAGGCGAGGCGATCCCCTCTCGTTCAACCTCCGAAATGTCACCCGGCCGGCAAAAGCGTCCCGCTCCTATATATTTACTTTTAATCCTCCTCTTTTGGACTCGGTACTTGCCTCGGTCCATGGGTTGGTAGATCGGGGGGTTTGTCCCGTTTCGACGGCAAAACCTACCATCACCCGACATTATAGTGCGCTTTCGCACTTTCATATATGCGATCCAACCCCCAGCACTGGGGTTTGCCTCTGCAGTCTTCGCTGGGACTGCGCCTGCAGCATTAGGCCTGGCCTTAAAGACTTTTCGTCAGACTCTCAAGTTGGTATCCCTCGACGAAGGTCCTTTACAAGGACGAAGATTCCGGAGGGTAACCAGAGTCTGGCCAGCTAGGATCAGGGGCTCCAAGTTATAGGAAGGCGTATCCTTCCCTTATTTGTTCGTTTATATAGAACGTTGTCTATAACTATATTACCAACGTCCGCTGTTCGGGGTTCATCCGGATGACCTCGTGGGTAGCACGTGGTTGAACAGCTTTTCGCAGCCCTCCCCTGTATGGGTAGGGTCTCCGGGCGAGTACCTGCCGCAGTATCGACCTTAACAGGTCCCTTTGGCACGTCTCCCCGTTTGGCTGCCACACGCTCAACCCTTCCCGTCCCATAGTTGACAAATTGAATGGAGAATGGCACGGGATTTACGGTCGTTCGGGGAAAAACCAAACAACCACCCGGCCCGTCTACCTTACAATTCCGAGACAGGAAGTCGTACCCCAACAATCCGTCTTCCTCCAAACCCGGCAAGGAGTCTACTATTTGGAAACTGCAGGGAATCTCATGGTGCAACTTGAAATTCCCAGTGCAGCAACCCCTCGACTTACCTTTGACAAACAGCGCTTGGAGCGTTGTAGATTTATGCACATCCATGCCATATCTAGGATGGAGTGCCTTCAGCTTCAACAGGCTGATCTCAGCGCCGGTGTCCACGATTAGGCGCGTAGGGTTGCTACGGCCAATGTCTAGAGGGAGAGCGACAATCGGGACTCGAGTCGGCGAAAGCTGAGAACAGCTGGAGCTGGTTTTCGTTTTTAGTGCGGTCGGGTAGGATCTTGCCGACCCGACCTTGGGGAGTTTCCCGAACTCTCCCATTTTGCTTTATGTCGACACTCTGCCGCCTTGTGAGTGTGTCGACCGCAAAACTCGCACAATGTTCCGCTCCTCCGTTCAGGAATATTCCGCTCGGGAGTCCCACTGGACTCCGAACTAGCGGAACTGGAGCTATTCTTTCTGCCCACTTTGGGCCCAATGCGCCGGGGCTGCCATTCCCGGCTCCCCGCGCTGCCTGATGCGGCATCATGCCTCGCATCCGTCTTTGAGGATTTTGAGTCCATGGAGTCGGGTCGCCTACCGCCACCGCTCGACACGGACAGTCGTCGCCCATCATCTCCATCCACCCTCCGAGAATCCCTACTTTCCGCGCTATCATTACCGGCGCTTCGATTTCGCCGACGCTGCCTCCGACGCCCTCTGCGCCTATTTCTCGCGCCCGCCCCAGTCTCCACACGGGTGTCTTGCTCTCGGCTCGCAACAGGTGCTGTTCCGCCGAGCCGCTTGTGGGGAGAACCCTGGGAATGCTGTTGTTTTTCCCACCTTTGCCTGTATTCGCACCCGCGCAAGCTATGACCCAGTCGGCCACAAAACTCGCAACAGCATCGGACGCTGAATACTCTGGGGCCTGATGTCGCCGGCCCGCCGCCCGTAGACGGGGGCTGCGGCTCTGGTAGGGCTCTCCGCTGAAACTGTGGTCGCTGATAAGGCGGTTCCTGCCGCGCGAATCCGCCCTGCTGACCTCTACCCCTGTATGTGGTCTGGGGACCGCTCGTCCTCGTCGGACGATCCGGGCAGTCCACTATATCGTGGCCATACCTCCAACATTCGCGACAGAAGGGAGTGTTTCGTCTTTGTAGACACTCGTCGTACACGTGACCCCTCAGATTGCAAAAATTGCATATTGTCTGGGATTCCAGGGGGTGCGCCGATCGACCAACCGGATCCCTGAACGGATTGTCCCGACCCGATCGATCTCCAGGCACATACGCCCCTTGAGCCAAACCCTGCGACCCTTCACTCCGACTCGAGGAAGACACGGTATTTGATCACGCTCCCTCGCCAGAGGAGGCCGGAGCATAGGCACCAGCATCCCGTCTATAATTGAGAGGCCCGTACGACTGCTCCCGAACGAAACCATCCTCCCCCCGTCGACGACTATCAGGCTCTTCGGCCGGCAACACGAATGACACCGCCCGGGGATTTAAGTTCGATAAAACCGGCGCCGGCGCCGCGGTACAATCCCTAAAAGTGGAGGATGAATTTTCCAAAAGGGTCGAGCAACTTCCCGGTCCTAACTCTCGTGTTTCCGACGCTCGCTCGGCGATTCCGTGCCGCGCATCCACAAACAGGTCGTCCTGCCTCAGCATTTCCCTTCGAGCTCGCTCGAATCCGGTTAGGTGGTCCACCAGGCTACGAAAAGGGACATTACCCAACGTGAGGAGGAAGTGCTTTAGTCCTTCCTCCCTCAGACCCCTTACCAACACCGGTTTGGCCATGCCCTCAAGCTGGCTGGCGAAGACGGACCTACCCTGGCGACCATAAAAGCGCTCAGCTGCCTCCTCGCACCGTACCACGGCCCGCTTCACTCGGGAAACAAAGCCTGTGGCATCCTCGGAAGGAAGTTGTCGCATTTTGGAAAGTTGTGCACACAACTCCTCATACGACACCCGGGGTTCGTAGGCCTCTCTAAGACGCTGTTCCGCTTCAAGGTGGTCTCTCCTCGAACATCCGATAGGCCTCGCCGCTCAGCCTAGAGGGCAGCCACCGGAGGAAGGTATGTTCCTCCTCCACCGCCAGCCCATCCAGGGTCCTTCTACAGCCCTTGAGAAACGAAGAGAGTCTCTCGGCCGTATCCGGGCCCTCCTGTCCCGAAAACATGGGGACCGCCTTCGACACAAGGTCGAAAACCCTATCTGTGCCCAGCATGGTCCGTACAGGACATGGTTGTGGGCCCAGTTTAAAATACGAGGGCATCGGCGTGTCCTCCATGCTCCCGGCAGGCTGTTTACCGACGGTGGGAGGGGGGCGCGTTGGCGATCGTTCGTCCACAAACTCGTCCCGCGAATCGTGGAATGCCTCCGGATCCACCTCGTCAACCGGCGGCTCGGGAAATGCCTCGGGTCGTGCCCGGGCAGGGGTGCCCTCTCGGACATCTCTTTGACGCTGCCTAGTCTGCATTTATAGGACCTTCTTCCAAACCTAAGGTCACCTACACCAAAGTTAATCCCGGATACCCCGCGGAGAAAAGAAAAAAAAAACAACCTCGTCGCCGACAGTATCCACCAACGGAAAGGGTGCGAAAAACAAAAACAAGCACGCTCCCAATATACAACAAGACGCCGGCCGACGAACCTTCCTCCCTCACAATCACTACAGGGGCCCGATGCGTAACAGGGAAACCCGGAACACCAGAAGAGGTCAGCCCGTAATCAAAAATTCACTAATGTTTGGGACTGAAAAACGGTGCACTAATCGACAAAACAAACGGTCGTGCAATGAGAAAAAGAAACACACACTACACCCGTCGGTCACAATAAACAAACAAAAACACCATTCTACCAACAAACGCAGTTCTCAGCGGGCGAGAATTGGAGAGAGAGAAAGGGGTAAGCGAATATAATGACCACTTTTTGGTCAATTTTGTAACACAACAACGAAAAGAAAAAAAAAAATATTTAAACTAAAACCAAACGCGCAGCCGAAAAGGAAGAAAAGCAGAATCACATTCAAAAATTTCAAAGATCGATTAATCTGAAAATTATTCAATAAATAAATAAATCAAAAGCAAAATCTTAACATTAATATCAAACAATCCTACAATAATTGATGTACAAGTTTTCCATTCACAATAAGAATAAATAAATAAAAAAAAATAACAAAATCGTTCAATCAATAACAAAAAGAGAAGAAAGAAAAAAAAAAAACAAAAATTTCCGCTTTCCGTCCCTGGTCCATGCAGGCCTCTCCGCTTACGAGTATTAGTTGCGTGATGCATCACAATAGATTTTACAGTCAATATCCACAAACCGCAAACCTGTCCTGGGAAGGTTTGTCCGCAGCGCCAGTTGTGGCAGTTCCTTTTCTGGGTTTGCCACCGAAAATTGTCTGGTTTAGATGTAGGTTCAATAAAACTCACGCAAAGCTTTTCCTTTGTTGCTTGCAAGTCGGAAAAGAGCCAGTTGTGGCAGTTCCTTTTCTGGGTTTGCCACCGAAAATTGTCTGGTTTAGATGTAGGTTCAATAAAACTCACGCAAAGCTTTTCCTTTGTTGCTTGCAAGTCGGTCGATGATCACCAAGCGCCAACGCCGTAAGTCAAATTATAGCTGTTTTCGTTTTGGCATTGCGTAAAAACCGAAATTAACAAAAATTTTATGTGCAAATCTTTATATGTCACCGTTTTACATTTAACATTTATTATAAAACACCACATCCCACTAGAATGCCGGTTTTGTTTCTTATTTTGTTGCAAAATCATTCAAATAGAAGAAAACTTCACTGTGTTATTAAAACTTCCATTAAATCCACTGAACATTTTCACAGAGCCAGTACGATCGTCCTTCCCCAGCAACATTTCACAAACAGGATAAGTTAGTGTATTGTTTGTGTATATGAAACGATGTTGTGTATATATACAAATTTGACAAAGAACAATGATAACTTTATTACTCAATAAATTTCGCTTAATAATAATTTAACAAAAACTGACACTAGATGCCGAAAACCGTCAACCGTAACCGTTTCTCTTTAGGTTCACCACACTACTGTACAAAAAAACTCGACTCACATTTTTTCTGCTGTTTTTTTCCCTTTTCCTTCCGTTAACAACAACGTTTTTTTTTTCACCACCGTCACCAACGGGACCATAACAAAAAACCGAACTTTTACAACCTCCCGTCTCTCTCTCATTTCGCTCTCCACTCACGTCCACTTCGAAAAACAAATTCGAACTCGAAGAACTGCACGATCCACACCCGAATCAGGGTGGGTTCAGAAACTCACTTCAGGATCGTACAATTCTTCCACCACCTTACCATCATACTATGTTAAAACCAAAATTAAATGCAAATTATTAAATGATGGTGGTGGCCGACGTACGTAACAAAATGCCTCCCCCCGACAAGAGCGTCAATTAGACTTCATTGGGCAATATTCTACGGAGATAAAGCATATCTCCGGTAAACAGAATGTCACGGCGGACGCCCTTTCTCGAATCGATACGATTCATTTGCGTACCGCCTTGAATGACACTGACCTTGCCCTAGCTCAAGAGGAGGACGAACAGCTCAAGTCCCTCCTAACTGCCGATACGGCACTAGAGCTCAAGAAAATTACCCTTCACGACCCTTTGGGCGAAATCTGGTGTGATGTCTCCACTGGAACCGCTAGACCTTACATTCCCGAGAAACTTCGTAAGGGCGTGTTCCAGGTTTACCACAACCCAGCCCACCCCAGCGGCCGAGCAACAGCCGCTGCGGTCCGTCGCAAATTCATTTGGCCCCGGATGAACAAAGATCTCACCGGTTGGGCCCGTGCTTGTCTCCAGTGCCAGCGCTGCAAGGTAGCGCGACATAACGTACTGGAGCCAGCGCAATTCAAGCTGCCCACGGCACGCTTCGCCCATGTCCACATAGACATAGTGGGACCGCTTACTCCATCAAGAGGATTTTCTTATATCCTCACTATGATGGATCGCTGCACGCGATGGCCAGAGGCGACACCTCTCCGGGCAGTTACTGCCGAATCAGTCGCCAAGGCCTTTTACTCAACTTGGGTCACACGCTTCGGTGTACCAACCACCATAACTTCGGACCGAGGTCCACAATTTGAGGCGACCATTTTTAGGCAGCTAACAAATCTTCTCGGCTGCCAAAGAAGTCGTGCCACCGCCTACCACCCGCAATCAAATGGGATGATAGAGCGCTGGCACAGATCTCTTAAAACCTCACTCATGTGTCATAATGACACACAATGGTTTGACGCCCTACCAACCGTCCTCCTCGGCCTGAGGACAAGCATTAAGGAGGACCTGGGTGCTTCGGCAGCAGAGTTTACCTACGGTACCAACCTCCTTCTTCCAGGAGAACTTTTCCTGAATGGCGAAACACCGCGTGACCAACTTCGTGAATTGGGACATCTCCGTGACCTGCTACGTAAGGTTAGGGCAACCCCTGTAACCAGGCACGGCTCCAAAAAACTTTTCGTCCACCCTGAACTGCACAGCTGCACGCACGTCTTTGTCAGGGTGGATAAGGTCAAAAAACCTCTCGACCCACCTTATGATGGCTCATTCAAAGTCTTCCGCCGCATCAGTGACCGTGAATTTGAGATCGACATCAGAGGAAAACGATCCACGGTCAGCGTCGAAAGACTTAAGCCCTGTTTTCTGGAAGCTTCCGCTCCAGAATCATCTCCATCTTCAAATACCACTCCTACACCACCGGCACAACCTCCCCGTACTCGCGCTCAAGCGCGCGCTCATAGCCAACTAACCTCCTCCTAACCTGCCTTACCTGTTTCGTGACTACGTCACTGGGGAGGGAGTGATGTGGGGCTTTTCAGGGCCCGAAGAGCCATACATCATTCGATCCCCACTATTCCAGGCGAACCGACTCACCTCTAAGTCGAACTTCAGCAAGGTTGCGTAACCTTGCTACGGCATTTACCCCCAGCCAAATCGCTGGAATTAATACAGTTACCCAATCGGATAACTGTTATGAATATCCGTTAGGCAGCTTACCTATTCTGTGGGGGGTTTTCCTTCCAAACCCCTTTTTCTCCATCACCATCTCTGAAAAACATTAAGTCCACGGCAAGGCTTATCACTTAGCCGTGGCATCGAAAATTTATCCCCGGGCAGGCATTGATTTCTGAAAAAAAAACATTAAGTCCACGGCAAAGATTATCACATTGCCGTGGCATTTGAAATCTCATCCTCAGGCATACATTTTACCCAGGGCATCTCGTTTCCATAGCCTTATGCTATGGAAACAACATCAACAAAGAGTTCTTTGATTACTCGTTTTCTTGTTTGCCCATGGCACTCCTAGCATGCGGCTATTAGGTCCCATTGGTTTGCCACCGCCGACAAGGTTTCGGCTGAGGCAAACCAAACATTTCCCTAATTACCAGCAATAGCTGGTTTCCTATTATCGGTCCCCACCGATCAGGGACCGCAAACAAGCAACGAATTGGATGCAGCCAGCAAGTGTTTACTTTCAACATCTGGCAACGGCTGCACCCTATATTCGTTGCAATATCTAAACAACGCATTTGCACCACAGAGTGTCATGAATATACAATTCTCTATTAACGGCCGCCACCCGTCGGCGGATCTAAGGGAATTTACACCATCAACCGAAATGTTGATTTATGGCCTCCCATAGGATGACCAGATCTTCGGTTCGTGTCATTTTCACCCCAGATATTCACTGTTTGCATTCGTGGAAGATGCAGTTGCGATGCTGGCATCCATCCTCGGTCGCCGGACGATTGTATGCGAGGCATACACACACATGCATAATGTATGCCTATTCCCCGGTCCAATCACGATTAACTACCTCGAGTTAATCGTGTGGCTCCTCCCCTTTTGCGGTTTTCTTTAGGTGTCCCTTTTCTTTCGTGAGCGTTAAATAGCCAGTCAGATTTCATATTTCGGAGAGTGCGAACCAGCGTCTAAGTGATGAGCTGTGCCTTTTCTTTGTTTCCTTCCTTTTTTATTCTCCAAAAATAATAAGAGAGCCGGTGGAGTAGTGATGTAAAAAAATCGAAATAGAGCGAAAACTAAGTAAAAAAAACACTTTCATGTAATCAAAGATATCGAAATAAAGAAAACTTTTGTGTGCCGTGAAGAAATAAGAAAACTTTTGTGTGCCGTAAAGAAATAAGAAAACTTTTGTGTGCCGTAAAGAAATAAGAGAACTTTAAGTGCTGTAAAAAATCATCGCAATAAAGTGAAAACTAAATAGAAAAATCATTTTCATGTAATCTAAGTTATTGCAATAAAGAAAACATTATTTGAACCAATACGTTCGAGATGTATTTTATTTTCTTTTAATAATTGTTGCTCAGTGCGTGTTCGGTGAACAGTTCGTGGGACGAAGTAAAACCCGTGTCGTACGCCGGCACAACGACTTCGTAACACTACAGATCAATCATTTGGAAGAGTAAAATATCACTTTGCATTTCCGTTCCCATTACTGTGAAGAATTGTAAACGGTTCAATAATACTAAGAAACTTCACATTTCCGTCCCCATGGGTTGTTAAATGAGAACCGGAAGATATTTTCTACCCATGACGACGTCACTGGAATGACCTTTGGTGTGCTTGTCAGCCCATTACTTAATACGTGTGTGCGTTGGAATTGTTACAGTAAGCTTTGAATTTTATTTATCGTTTATAATTTATAGTTATTTCGTACAAAAGGTGTCATATACTGGTGGAAGTCTCTTCGTTAACTTCGTGCACTCGTCACGTATGCATAGATGTTATTTTCCCGCTCTTAGCAATTTTAATGATCTTCGGGTGGAGCGATGAATTTTTTGTCGTCAATGGAAAATAATTTTATAATATAGAGGAAAATCTATGTATATCTTCGATTCCTATCTTCTCCGTTAGAACTTGTTATAGATGTGTTTATTTTTCGTGTTTGAAAGTCGGCTTCTTAAGTTATTAATGTTATTATGGTTAACATAATTTAATGTTATTATGGTTAACATTAATTTAAGTAGCTAAAAAAGTAAGGGGGTCTAACAAGCGGGTGAATGTGTGTATGCTGCTTGATTTGACAATTTTGTATTTTAGTGACGGTTAATTTAATTTAATTTAGTGGGGTATATTGCCCCATTTATTATCTTAGTATAAATTTATATTGGCGCAAGTCTAATGACCTTGTGGGGTTCTCTATATCACACGGAGAACCGACCCACTATCCTAACCTGTAAACATGCAAAAACAAATACACAATAGCATACATCTCCCAAGCTGCAATAAAAAAACATTTTCCAAACTCCCAACAGAATATAATTCAACAGAATATATTCTAATCATCCCCGCATTCATATTCCCAAAATTGGTTTGGTCAATCCTTTACCGAATTCTCATTCCCTCTTGGCGACCAAACAATCACAATTTCCCCGAAATTGATATGGTTTATAATACACACATGGGCTCCTCGATAGTATAGTGGTTAGTATACCCGCCTGTCACCCGGGAGACCGGGGTTCGTTTCCCCGTCGAGGAGCCCCTGGCGCAAAACTAATGACCTTGCCCAGACAAAATAAATCATTATGGAAAATTTAACAAGCCTCAGGACTTGCTAAATAAGGCCAATACCGGTTCCCGGTTGTAGTGCCGATGATGATGATAATACACACATTCCAACATACAACAAACATTAACCATCTTCCTCAATTACACCACCCCACATATAATTTTCCCCAAAATTGCTTCGGTCAATTCTCCACTTAATTCATATTTCCTCTTTGTGACCAAGCAATCTTAATTTCCCCGAAATTCATATGCCGTAACAAAACGCATATTCAAATCCACAACGGAATATTAACAACTATACCAGGCCGCTTTGGTGGGAAAGAAATCGTACAAGATCGGTAGGTCTTGGGTGCGGTAGTAAACGCAGATCCCGTCTTTACCGTCTGATAATCTGCGCTTTGGTCGGTGTCTATGTTTGTGTTTGTGCCGTCTTGTACTGTGCGTTCGTGTGTTTGGTTTGTTAATAGTAGACCCTATGGGATGGGTCCAGGAATCCTCTATTATAGAGGGGAATGTTGTTGGGAAGGGTGCTTTCTTCAGTTTTGTACTGAAGAAGAAATTGCGGGGGTTTGATCCGAGGAGATCGAGAGAGAGAAGGGTCAAGAACGCAAGAGTCCCGTACAAGTAGGTTCTCGCTGTTCTGAATGTTTTCGAGGTACTTATATGCTAATTGAAGCAAGAACTCGTCGATAGGGGTAATGGAGGCGCCTTCGTATAGGTGAGAATTGGGGTAATGACGACCGTCAGGCCTTCTAGAATGATTAGTGCATCTTCTGAGGAGTTTCCTTTCGAAAACCCGAAATCTTTCCATTTGAGCCGAAGATATGCAGGACCATATGGGAAAGGCGTACGATATTCCAGATCGGATTAGCTGCTTATAGCAGAGCAGCTTAAATTTGGTGTCAACTATGTTCCTCCACTTCAAGATGTTCTGCAGTTGCTTAGACCGACCGAGGCCCCTTTGGAGAATGTGGGTCACATGTTTGATGAAATTCATTTTTGGGGTATAAGTGACCCCAAGATATTTCATCTTGTCCTGTGGTCTAATCGTAGTATCTCCCATTTTTATTCGAATATTCTGTGAATATCGAGAAGCAGGTTGGGAGTGTTTACTACTCAGAATTATGGCTACTGCTTTGGATGGATTAAGTCGGATTTTCCATCGACTGTAATACTGATACAGTTCGTCCAAGTGACGGTTGAGTCGATTTGTTGCGAGGTTAGGGCCTTTGGTTGACGTGTACACCAGGACGTCGTCCGCATAGCATATCTGGCTTACTCTCCCGACCACAGGGCGGGGAATATCGGAGGTGTAAATATTGAATAAGATGGGGCCTAGAATGGAGCCCTGTGGTACGCCTGCAGCGGCGTGAAAAGTTCGGGAAAGCTTTCCATTCATTCTAAGTTGGAAGGTTCTGTTTCGAACGAACTGGTAGATGATGCTACATAGCGTTCTACTGAGGCCAGTATTCAGTAGTTTAAAAGTGAGACCTTCGATCCAAGTCGTATCAAAAGCTTTTTCAATGTCTAGGCTTACCGCAACGGTGGGTTCCTTATTATAGAGCCGCACGCAGACGTAGTTTAGAAATAAATTGAGAGCCATAGTGGTGCTGTGCGCTCTTTGAAATCCGAATTGTAAATCAGGTATTAGGTGCCTGGCACTGACAAAGTTATTTAGCTTCTCGTATATGAATTTTTCACATATTTTGCTGATGCAAGTGAGAAGCGAGATAGGGTGAAAGCTTGAGGGGTGATACGTTGGTTTCCCAACTTTTGCTATTGGACAAATAATAGCGTGCCCCCAAGCTTGGCGAAAGTACCCCATGTTGTAAGCATGGTTGAACAGAATGGAGAGCTTTATAAAGAATAAGGCAGAAATCCTTCGCAACTAGTGGTATGACATGTTGTCGATACCAGGTGACTTCTTAGGGTGTCGAGATTTAACCAGGCTCTGTAGGGTATTTGGTGTGATGAAACCGTGACCATTATCACGTGTGTCGTGGAAGTATGCACTGTTAGTTCGGTTAAAGACAACAATTGGCTCGTTGAAGTCGTCCAACTTACTGTGGACTTCTGAACTAACGATTGCATTAGTTTCCGGGTCTCCATCTTGGAGAGTGAGTTTGTGATTGTTTTCGAAGGTCTCTCCAATTATATTTGCTTTATTGGTGTCGTTATTGACAACAACACCATTGTGCATAATTAGCCCAGTGATGCGGGAAGAGCCACATATCTTTTTAACATTTTTATAAATGTTCTGGTCCATCTGAATACCCTTCAGTTTGTCTTCCAATTGTCGGGTACGATTGTTTTGGATTCTCTGTTTTATCAGTGTGCCAATATTGTGAATGATGGATCGCAATAATGGTTCCCTTTGCGTGAAGCGGTGACGATATCTCATTCTGCAGAGCTTTTTACGCTCCCGGATGAGACGAAGAGTGAGGTCGTCCGGGGGGATGTGATAGGTCTTTTCAAGTTTATACTTCGGGACATGAGTCTCCGAAGTTTCAACTAGAATCTCGTGAAGTCGTTTTGTAGCGTTGTTTATCGTTTTGTGCCATTTGGGCAAGAGACAGAGTTGTTCCAGTGGGGATGTCTGGAGTTAAAATCGCCGCCTATGATGAAGGGTGTATGCCCCGAGGTCCTTATTAGTTTGCCGATATCTTCGGGATTAATGAGGCCATTATTGGTTTTATGCGAGTGGTATACGGAGTATATATTCACTCTACCATTATTAGCCAGATGCAGTTCAACTCCAGACACCTCTATGGACTCTAGGTGTGGGAGGTCAATAGCTTCATGGCGAAGTCCGCTATTAACCAGTATACAAGTGCCACCTCCGTTGATGGTGGGACCGCCAGTGAGGGTTCGATCTCTTAGAATCATGGAAAAGTTTGGGAATACGGGACGGTGACATGGATGCAACCTAGTTTCGGTTACAAGTACCACGTCCGCCCGGTTTTCCTTTATGAAGTCAGAGACTATCATACGCTTGGAATGCGAAACAAGGGAGTTGACATTTATGAGGATAACTTTAATTTTGGAATCCATTGTGGAGGGTATGTCTTGCATATGCAGTGAAAAGGAGTGCCTCCCTCTCTGCCTCGGTTGATAGTTTCTCATATCGGGGTCGAATATCTTCAATTAAGCGGGAGAAACTAAGTAGTTTCTCTGGCATTGAAGATTGTCCCCTCGGAGGCTTTTGCACCGCCGCTTGAATTTAAGGCGTCGTGTTGGCCTTTACCGGGGCTCGCTTAAGGACTTGAATATGTTTTTGAGGGGGAGGAGTTGGAAGAGTTTTTATATTCCTTGCCTGCTGTCCCCCAAGCATGTCGGCAAATGTGAATCCATTTTGGATGAGGTTTTGTGTGGCCTGTTTTCCGAAGTCTGACTTGGCTGTTTGCTTAGCTCGAGTCTCCTTGGATCTGTGTATAATTTCCTTATATTTAGGACAATTTCTATAACTAGCCGGATGCCCTTTGTTGCCGAAGTTGCAGCAAGTTGGCAGTGTTATTTCAGCCTGCACATTTGTTGCGGGATCGTATTTTGCTAGCGGTAGTTCGCACTTGCCAATATCGTGGGATTTTCCGCAACGAACGCAACGGCGACTCATGTTGCAGTTTCGGGACACATGCCCGAAACGTTGGCAACGTCTGCATTGATGCATTTCTCTGTTATGAAATCTCTGTTACCTCAAAGACAACTTTCTGATGCAAGATTGGAAGCGACTTTGTCCGTATTATGGAATCTATGTCGGTTCCTGGGGCAAGGTGAAGCTGCCATATGTTCAGCTTGCTGTATTTTTGTGGTCTGATGTTCACAAACCATTGTGGGGGAGAGCATTTTTTGACGTCAATGAATTTGACGTTAGGAAATGTTGCCTCAAGAGCAGTTACGATGTCGTCCTTTTCACAAGAGGCAGCGACTCGTTTTAAGAGGATTGTCCTCGACTTTTCGTCGGCCGGAGTGAAGGGGTAATAATTCACCTCCTTGGCCTTGAGGTTGTCGTTAACCTTGCGATAGGTTTCCCTATCGTAGGCTATGATTTTGTTTAGGGATGGGTTTAAGGTCTTTGCCTTGAAGTTGGAAATCCCTAGCCGGTTCATGTCACCGACGAAATTTTTTAAATTGAGGTCTCGTGCAAAGACCCCGGGTTGCTGTTTCTTCTTAGAAACGGGTGAGCGTTCCCCGACCTCTGGCTGAACAGTGTTGGGAACACAAGCAGCCTTTGGTTTTGGGTTAATTAATGGAGTTGGCCGCGGTGGGCAAGGCTCCTGCGGAGGTACGACCTTCACATGAATTGGAGTTATCGCGGGGTTCGACAACTGTTTGGGGGGCGGCGTTGGCGGGCAGCCGGTGGCCACACGCTCATGGAAGTGGTGTTTTCCGCTTTGGGGCTCTAGACGAGTTTGGGGTGGGGGTGCACGAGTCGCCGTCGTCTATTGATTCGTCAGAACTCTCAGTGACACTCTCCAGCTCTGGCTCGAGCTCCGATTCCGAACCAGAAGCCTCCGAACTGGCACTGGACAGGGATGCGGGTGGTGCGGCTTCCAGCGCGACAATTTATCTCTCAAGACAGCGTTCTCTGCCTTGAGAGCCTCGAGGTCCTCCCTTAATCTCTTTGTGAGAGCCATCATGGCCTGATCGGGCTGATGGCCCACACCACGAGAAGAGCAGGAGTCCATCTATTGCGAGTACGCAAACATCGAGCACGAAAAAGAAACAAGAAACGCGTGGGGTGCAAGGAAAAGAGAAGAGGAACAAACAAAACCCAAGAAGGGAAACAAACAGACCTAAAAAATCCTTCTAAATGAATACAATTAAAACAAATAGTAAAAATAAATTTAGAAAATATAAGTTAAATTAAAAATATTCGAACCTAAAGTTGTTTCCTTCTCACACTCACAATTTTTTTTTTTTTTTTTAACTTAAATTTTAAATTTTTTTTTAATTATTTATTTTGTTAAAAATAAATTTTAATTTGCATGTGTCTTCTATCAGATCTCACTGTCGACTGTGTATCATGTATATCTAATCCAATGAAGTATGCTGTGTTGAAGTCCAATAATCGAAGTGAATGAAGTGAAGTGAATGAAGTGAGTAAATTGAATTGATTGGCGTCTGACCCTATATGTAGATGATTTTTTAATATATGTTATTTTCTATTCAACGTTAAAGACAAAAAAATTGTGAAAATCGGTAAAGTGTGCATGTCCGCCATTTTCTCTATTTTTTTTTTTTTTTTTTTTTTTTCTTTTGTAAATAGAACTCAGACGCCGCCAAATATTATTGTATATAATTTCAAAAAACGCTTTGTTGTATGATTACAGACAATTCTCAATAGCGCTACGATGGAAACCGATTGGGTACCTTCTTTTTGTAATCGTCACACTGCGCCATTAAATTGTCGGCGTGGGGGAACGGGGAGGGGAAAGTGCGCACTTCCGAGTAAAACCTTATTTGCATTTGCCAACGTTAAATTTCAAACAATTCTTCTGGCACCAAACCGAAAAGCTGGCAAGGTCAATTTTAGGTAGGGAAAAATTACGGGGAGAACAAATTGTGTTAAATAAATTTGTATTGTCGACGTACATTGAGATACAAGAATGCTTGAGAATCATATCAATGTCGTCTATGGGGACCTAAGTGAATTTTTAATCGAAAGTAATAAATTTATTATTAAATACGAGTACAACTGAATGTTTTTCGACCTGTGTGTACATGACAGTCGATTTGTCCGGATTATTTTAAAACTTCCTGATACAACGGCTAGCTGGTTCGCGAATTAATTAATTTTATTCAATGCAAATTATAACACTGGTTGAATTTTTGAAAGTGAAATAAACTTGTAGTGAACTTGCTCCAATCGCACCACAACGAAATTAAGTGAAGGAATAATAATCGGGTTGACGATTAAAACTCACATGTATAACAGTCATTTTTCAAACGGTTCTATTCATGTTAATCAATAACCACAAGTCCTTGTAATTTAACATAATTAATAATCTATTGATGAATTCGCCAATAGGCACCACAAGCGGGCCATTACTACTGTGAGGAGTGATTAACTTACAGTAACGACATTCACAGACGAGTCGTGTGCTTTTTATTTTTATGAATTTAAATAATATAAAATATGGAATAAATTAGCAAATTAACAAATAATTGAATTGATAAACTGAATAGAGCAAGAGAAAGAATCTAATTCAAAAAGAAAAATAGAAGGAGAGAATAACTGAAGGAAAAGATTAAATATTAATTATTTAAATAATGAAACACTAACTAATTTAAATAGTGAACTATATTAAAATATCTTACCGCAAATTAATAATAATCAATAATGAATAATAATAATCATCATCATAATCTATAATAAATTATAATAATTATCATACAACATTACAATACCACACACGAACAATAATCATCACCATACAACAATACAATTGCATATCCGAACAATCGTCATAACATAAAACGCTAATAATATAATAATATAACCTTTAACACTTAACTTCTTGAACATTCGTCACCACAAAGAGTCATTCACAGATAAGTCGTGTGCGATTTAACTAGTGTATTATATATAATAATCCTATCTCAAGTGAATAATAATCAATAATTAATAAATTATAACAATCATCATCAATAATAAATAATAATAATCATACAACATCAGAATACCAACTTAAAGCAATGCAGCAAACGGTGGACTCAGACACGATAGGACTAGCGTTTAACTCACGGCGGAGTCTTACTATTCTACTCATTCCTTTTTCTTCTAGAAAATTTAATTTTTAAATTTATTTTGTTTCTTTTCTCTTCTTTTTTACAAAATTTAATATTAATACTATTTTTCCTCTTCTCTCCCTTTTTCTTTCATTTCTTTTCTATATTTTTTGTTATTTGTTGCTTTTCTTTTTTTGTTGTGTTGTTTTTCTTATTTAATATTGTCGCTTCATTTGATTTATTTTTCTTTCTTATTTATTTGGTTTATTTTTTATTTTAATTTTGTTTTTAGTTATTATTAAATTATCGATTTTTATCTTTGATCTATTTTCTCTAGTTAGAAGGTCCTGTATATAAGTTATAAAATCTGGGTATGCCCAAATATTTGTTAAACATTATCTATTATATAATATTATAATGACTAATCAGTTTGTCGTGAAATGTGGAGATATAATCTCCAACAAGGCCTTTCACATGACAAAGCGTTTACAACAGGGTGTATTAAATTCTCCCAATCTATTTAACATTTATACTAGTAATCTGGTGGGCTATATCAACCATGCTATTACCATACAGATCTGGAGAAAAGATTGATGACCTGAACAGACTTCTGTAAGATGACTTCAGTAGAATCAAACGCTATTGGAACGAAAGGAAATTAAAGAACCGGATGGATCGCTTCGTGTCTGAGTAATCGGCTCGTTAGAGCATGTTTCAGATCTATTCTTTCAATTCATTTTCTCGCCACCTCATATGTCCATCGCGGCAGTAACGTAGGTCCTCTCCTCTTTATACAAACCAAAAATGGCATTGATATGACAATCTAGCATTCGTATATACATTAAATGGCGACCGTAACAGGACACAAATTGTACAACAATATATATATTATAATTTGTGCATTTTAAGGACCATATTTCTATTTATCATGTTTTCGCGTAGTAACTTCAAATGCAACACTGCTACCGTCAGTTGCCTTCTATAAACAGATGTTGCGGATTCGCATTCGAAACAACCGGCGAATTCGCAATATTTAAATTTGTGGCATCACCTTTAACATTGTCAGCAATCAGCTGACATTTATGAATTCTGTTGGTTGTAACTTGACAACCATCTTTTGTTTTGTTTTCTCTCTTAGTTTTTAGCGGTTGGCGAAAATAGTCGCAACCATATTTCATCTGAATATATTAAAATAATCAGTAAATAAAAGTCAGAATTATTAACAGTAAACCAACCACGTTTCATTGAGGTAGTCTGATGGACGTTTCTTTCCTGGATTGCGCATTCAACATAGGTATCCAGGTCACTTTTTCATTCAATATTACCATTTGGTTTCAGGAATCAGATTGCTGACGCCATTGCTGTGTTGCCGTACACCATCGATAATGCAAATACCAGGAGACACCATCGTGTTCCAACCGAGAGTGATCAGCGCTTGCCTGACACACAAATCTCTTTGGCCAGGAGACACCATCGTGTTCTTGACCGCATTGTATTCAACGCTTGGTGGATACAACAAACAATTTTGGTCCTTCGAGCCGGATCCAGTCTGTGGATCCAAATTCACTGCTGCCAGCTCGTGGCATATAAGACGGTCGCGGGACAATCAAGTTCAAGTCCAGACGCAAAGACCTCATCGATTGTGGTATATTGTGTTAGTGAAAAGTGTAGTGCAAGTGAAACACCTACCACATGATGAAATCTGCGATGTCAACAGCGGCATTGGCAGAAAATCTCATGGCGGCCCAGTTCGCCGCACATGAGAAAATGATGGGAGCTTTCAACAAGTTCATCACGCGCGGGCCACCGACGTTGGCCACCGTGAAAGATCTAGAGCGAGAACTTCAGCTGATTTGGGATGAGATGCGGAACCGGCATGAGGAGCTTATCTGCCTGATTGCTCCATGGACGGTTATTCTTCAACAATACTTCGATGAGCGGTTCATCGACCAGGCTGAAGAAACGTACCTTGTTGAAGCCACAGAGGTAAGGCACACGCTGCTGGCCAACCGTCCGATCGACACGAATGAGACGAACATCATATCTCAAACAAACCGCCATTTGCCGCCATTGATGATGCAATCCCCGTTGGGGATAAAAACTTCCCAACCGGGCATGTGTATGTTACCTGCCCCGTCAACCCGATCACCAACAAGGAGCGATGCACAGCCATCTAATGCAAAAAAGGAATCCTCGTATGCAATGCCACCAAAGGAGATGTTGTATGGCCAGCTGTACCAAACGAACATGTGGAATGATCACCCATTCGAAAATCGTAGTGAAGGATGCCCTCATCTAGCTGTACGTAAACGTGTTGAATCAGAGTTGTTGCCCATTTTGACTGCCGAAGAAGTCCAAAAGGAAAAGACGTCTGATGTATCGAAACCCGCCGAGCAAGGCAATATATCAACATCTCCCAACGCGAGAACGAATTAATATCCCCAACTACAGATGATGGAAACCGACTAGCAACCAGGGTGTTACCGCATCCTAGCCCAGGAACTGAGCATCAACAGACCCCATGCGTGTGTTGTGAGGCACCACACCACATATACGTGTGTGAAACGTTTTGAGCCTTCAATCCTGAACATCGTAGACACGTCGCACTAACAAAAAAGCTGTGTCTTAACTGCTTGGGTCGTCATCCAATATGCGACTGTCTCTCGAAGAGGGTGTGCCGACGATGTAAACAACACCATCATACGTTGCTGCGTGGGCCAACCGAAGCATCCAGGGGAAAAGGGACCAGTTCTGTGTTCAACCATAACAGGGTAAGTTCTCAAGGGTTGCGATGTCACCACGCCAACCTAGATGAATTGGCTAACCACAGGAGTATTGAGGAGAGATCCTCCCAGGGGAAAACGAGGAGACATCGTCGACGTCGATATCGACGAATCCGAATCCACCCGCAAGCAGTTACCAGTCACGGAATGTGCAGTGCCCCGTTTGGCAGGCGCCGCTCCTCAGTATCCAGGGCCAGACCGACTCCCAACCGCTACAACCGACTGAAAACTGCGACCTCGATCAGCGACCGCCCTGTTCGGGTCATTAATGTCGAAGAGACATCGTCGCAAAGGACAACGAGAAGACGTCGTCGATGTCGACACCGAAGAACCCGAATGCAGTACATACGTCCCGCTACCACCATTAACCACGGAACGCACAATGCCTCGTTTGACGAACGGCGTTCCCCAATAGTCAGGAATCGACTGAGCCCCAACCGCTGCATCCGAATGAGCGCTGCGACCTCACCCGCAAACGACCGCATCGTTCCGGTCGTTAACGTCGGACGGGCGCCATTGGAAACAACACTCGTCAACACCACCACTTGTCTCGATAGAATGAGACCAATGATCAGGCACGTGGTCACCTATTGTGGGTTGCACCAGCACAATTCCAACCCGGAACACATGACCAGCCACGTTAACCGCATCCTCACACTGGAAGTCATCAACCCGTCCCTGGGTTTGATGACCATACCCTGGAACCAGACAATTCGCCAATGATTGGCGAAGGCGGGCGGAATGTTGCGGATTCGCATTCGAAACAACCGGCGAATTCGCAATATTTAAATTTGTGGCATCACCTTTAACAATGTCAGCAATCAGCTGACATTTATGAATTCTGTTGGTTGTCACTTGACAACCATCTTTTGTTCTGTTTTCTCTCTTGGATTTTAGCTGTTGGCGAAGACAGTCGCAACCATATTTCATCTGAATATATTAAAATAATCAGTAAATAAAAATCAGAATTATTAACAGTAAACCAACCACGTTTCATTGAGGTAGTCTGGTGGACGTTTCTTTCCTGGATTGCGCATTCAACATAGGTATTAACTCCTCTTTTTCTCAGCATTACTTTTAAACTTATTGCAGAACGACATTCATCAGTCGGCGAAGTCTACCAACGCCGAACGAACGTGCACGTCAGGAGACCGCATTGTTCCTGACGCCAGCCCACAACACAATAAGAAGGTGTTCGTGGAAGGTGTGTTCAACGCTTGAGTTTGAGCAAGCTGCGTCATTTAGTTTGCGTTTGACTGCCATTGAAAGCAGACAACTTCGTGAATTTTAACGAAAATGTAAAACAGTGCTGATTAAGCATAATCAAGCAAAATCCATAAATTGGGCAACGAACTGCTGCCCATCCAGCATATTCTACAGATTAGGCCCGCTGCGACTATTTCCTGTCTCCAAACCTGTGCGGTAAGAGGTTTGGGTTGAATGAAGAGAGGATCATAGAAACTAACCCATATTTTGAAGGCCTTGAAGAAACCTATTAATGATAAGGAATACAAAAAAATTGGAAAAATGTCGGATTAAATGTATTGAGCTAAAAGGAGACTATGTTGAGGAATTAAATGTTTTGAAATCAAAATTGGTCCCTACAGTAAAATTGATAAGCGTAGGATATTGCTTTCAAGTGATTATGTATCAGTACCGTGTTCCCAGGCAAGAGCTGGTCTATTTTCATGATTTCCTTCAAATCGTACCATACATTAAAACCAGAGGTTGGATGTTGCCAAGGGTGTCAAGGGTTTCTTAAAGTCGTTTAAAATGTTTCACAGCCCCATGCCAAATTCCTTAAGGTAGTCTTTTCTTAACAGACGTTCCTCATCAGACGTTTTCTTTGTTAGTATCGTTCTTGGCAACGAATCAATACTTGTGGCTTTTATGGTATCCCAGGGAATTCAAATTTCTTGGTGTCATTTCGTCCTAGCTAAACGAGTATGTGTCACTGTAAAGCACTCAAGTATCCACTCCAGTACTGGTCCTGATATCAATGGATATTTGCAGAGTGCCTTTTGTGCACACAAAAGATTTTGAATTTCTCTCAATGGAAGATACTTTCTTGGACCAGTTAAAAAAAATGTCCTCGTTACGGTATACCCCAATTGCAATTGATGACTCGATCGTTATCAGTGTTGTTCTCTCGAATAGATTGGCATGTAGCAAGCACCACCTTTTTGTCAGTTCCGTATTTGTATTTTGCTTCAAGAAGATTCCAATTACCACGTTTATAAAGGTCCATATACCACAAAACGAAATAGCCTTATGTTGCTTCATTTCAGTAACTTTTATGTGTATAATACCAGTAAAAGTATTGTGAGGATACTCCTATGTATTTTCTGGCCTTTGCGTACTCAAAAAGTACCATCAAATTATTAAAGATGAGATGTGGTGGAACATAACTTTGATGTGTTTGTTTCTGCTAATCCAGAATAATACTGAGTAATTTATTTACATCCATTTATTTCCTCAATGATTAAAAGCAGCAACTCGTGCGCTACAGTGAAGTTTACAACTAAATTATGCACCACCTCAATGGTTGAGTTGGTAAGGTGATTGTCTCATCCATTTGATTGCGTATACGTAGGTTCAATTGACCAATCTTGCTATTGCAGCAGTTCGGCCTTATTCAACGGCATAGGTTTGCTTTTATTGAGAAATGTTCAATGTGCTTGGGCTTGTATTGAATTGGTTCAATTCATTGAAAAATAAATAAATAAATAAATAAACTAGTTTTGGTCGGGCTATCGTAACCTGAGTTGTTGATGCTTTTCTGATCTCTTTAGGCATAAATTGTGGATACTAAGCAACTTGTGATTTTTGAATGCCTTCTAATCTCTTGTTTCCCGGAGTAATAAAGCTGCTCTGGATGACTACTCTATCAACAAGATGTTATATTAATCGTTGGCGTAATTGAATTCAGACAAATTTTCTGATCACTTATGCGAAGGTAAAGATGATTCAGTTGGTCTTTATTCGCTGGGTCATGGTTCCGAGAAATGTTTCACACGCCTTGTGTGTTTCCTAGAACCCACTCTCCACATTTTGTATGGCCTTGCTTATTTGATTTAAGTATCTGCCGATGTTCTCATTTAAAGAGCTTTTATTGGTTGATGTATTTGATCGCAGTTCTCCGAACGTTATGATTAGAGTGTGGGTTCGTCTGGAAACAGGGTCGAATAGATAATGTCCGTTCGAGCTACTTCTTCTGTCAGTTTTTTTTTTTGGATCTTTTCGAATTTTTTATCAAACGCAGCAAACTGTCCTTGTATGTACAGTAATATTGCTGCTATATCAGTTTGTGCCTCTGGAGCAGGCGTTTTAATGATATTGCGTGATTGTTCTAAGTTTGGTGCATTTTTCACTCCATCTGCCCTTTGAGCGTATGACACACTTGCTGCCACGAAGTTGTTGTAAGAGCGAGTTTTCATACGTTTCTCTTCTACAACTTGCTTCTTTCTGGCTTCCAACTTTGATTTTAGTTGTTGGTACTTAGGGCAACCTCTAAAGTTAGCAGGATGACCTGAGTTGTTACAATGGACACCGGATAGTTTATTTCTATCAGGGAGCTGTTCTTTGCCCAATGGACATCCTCCAATGACATGCTTATTTAGGCCCATCTCAAATGCATGTTTCAATTCGCTGCCACATGGCCGAAGCGTTGACAGCGCATACACTGCAATACGTGGTCGGACTTCTTTATACTCTCCCAACTTATTGTTTGGTGATTAATGTATTTAATATATCTAAGTACATCAATTTTACTATTGGGGCTTAGCGACACAATGAAAATCGGTTGCGCTTTCTACAATTTGTTGTAGAAAATGGTTTCACACCTGTAAATTTCAAGGTATCGTTTTCGAAGCTTTTCAGTTCTTCGAGCACTTCTTTGGGAGTAATGGAAGCATCAACTCCTTTGAGGAGCATGGAGACAGTTTCCTCCGATTTAGGGGTGTACGTGTAGTACTCGCTTTTCGATTTCCCCAGTGCCGATTTAATTTTGTTATACCCTTCTAAATCATCGCATGTTAAACTTATCTTAAAATTATTTATCCGATTTGTTTTAAAAATGTTGCATGTCAACTCACCCAATTTTATGAGATCCTTTGTCTCCATGTAGCTGATGTAGATAGGAGGTACTTTCTCCCTTCTTTTGACTGGCACCTGCTGAGATGTTTCCTGCTGTTGATGTGGTTCGTGCTGTTGTTGTTGATGTGATTCCTGCTGTTGAGTTTCCCTATCTTGCCGTGTTTTCTTTGTCTTCGTGGGTTGCTGTTATCTTTGTTCTTGCTGTTGTTCTTCGTTCTGGATCAGGTTGTTTTTTAGTTTAACAACTTCCTCCATTTGTTTATCCAGTTGTTGTTTTTTTAGACCAATCTCATGGATGAGTCTGTTGAGGACCTCGATCTGATTGCTGGCGTCTGCATTTGTTTCGCTGCCAGCTAGTTTTTGGAATTGATTTCCAGGCCCTGAGTACTGGGCACCATGGGTGTTGTCTTCGTCGTCACTGTTGACAATCAACTTGTCTGTATCCTTGGTTTCATTTGTTCTAAAGCGTTTAGCCTTTAGATTTATGACTGTATTTTGCCTTCTCCGAAGTACCATTTTGGCATCCATTTGATTCACGTCAATATTATCGACCACGTGTTCTCACTTTTTTATTATTATTTTTTATTTTTTATTGCGCGAGTGACAGATAGCTAATCACGTTCAGGAGTTTGTTAATTATATTGTGGAGTGGGGTAAAAAAAGTGTATGTTTGTTATTTATTTATGTCGTTTAGTAATATGCCATAGGGGCACAGGTTTACTAAATTTCTCGGCACGTCGTTGGAACGCGACGCCAACCCCATCTAACCTACGTCACGTCATAGTGTCACAGTTCCTTTTTTACGCAAATGAAAGGCTCGATTCGCTGGTGGTATGATTTATTTTAGTAACTAAAAGTTTCGAATTACAGTTTATATACAGAATGAAATGATCGCACTTCACTTGGGGTTACAACGTAATTTGTAATACCTAAAAGGTTCGAAATACAATTTATGTACAGAATGCAATGATCGCACTTCACTTGGGGTTACAATGTATTTTGTAATAACTAAAAGATTCGGAATACTATTTATATATAGAATAAAATGTTCGCACTTCACTTGAGGTTACACTGTAGTTTTCAATAATTAAGAGATTCGAAATAAGATTTATATACGGAATGAAATGATCGCACTTCTTTGAGGTTACACTATAGTTTTCAATAATAAAAGCTTCGAATTACAGCTTATATACAGAATGAAATGATCGCACTTCCTTCAGGGTACAATGTATTTTGTAATAACTAAAAGATTCGGAATACTATTTACATTGTTACAGGTACGTCATGGAAGGTAAGTACACGCTTTAATGTATTTTAGGAAACTGCTACCTTTTGTACCTGTAAGGTAAGTAGTGGCGTTCAAGGTAACTGCCACGGTACTTGTTTTTAATTCAGGTTGTATGCCCTAGATGTGGGTTTTTACCTAGGTAATGGGAAGATGGTTTGTGGCGTTCAAGGGAACCGCCATTACCCCCCCCCCCCCCCAAGTGACGTAGTCACGATAAAAAAGGTAGGGCAGGGTATCGCTCTGCTGGCGATGTGCAGGAAAAGGCGAAAGAAACGAAAAGGTTATAAACTAAAATGTACTATGTACAACGAGGGATGGGTGCGAACATACAGGGCAAAGTCTCTGATTGCCTTCAACCCGGCAAAGGCAGGGACCATCCTTGTCCCTGTTCAATCCAAGTTGACATGCAGTCTCTGCGTGACACTCCTGGATAGCTACTTTGACACCCGCCAAGTAGTGAACCAATGCATGCAGCGACATCCTGAGAAAGGTTGGCGCAAGGCTAATAACCAGGCCCGTAAAAATGAATTATTATGGCAAATTTAACAAGCGTCGGATATGGACCGGATACACGACGACGACCACGGAAATGAAAACGGCTAAATGATTTAGGGATTTTTTCATGGTACATACGCTCACTATACGGAGCTCGAGCTGCACAGCCGGTAGCCGATGCCCTGTCCGAATATAAGGCTGACATAACAGCATTACAAGAAATAAGATGGACGAGGAGTAGTGTTTTTCAAAGAAAAGAGTATGACATTTATTACAGCTGTCACGCAAAACGCCATGTGCTCGGGGTAGGCTTTCTAGTCAGCCAAAAACTGAAGCCTGCCATCATCGGCTTTAATGCAATAAATGAAAGGCTATGCAGTCTTCGCGTGCGAGGCAAATTTAAGAACATAAGCCTCATAAACGTTCACGGACCTACAGAGGAGTCCCCTGATGACGAAAAAGAAGAAGACTATGAGAACGTCAAACGGGCCCTCAATGCCTGCCCAAGATACGATTTGAAAATCGTTCTTGGGGATTTGAATGCCAAAATAGGTCGGGAGCCGGTTTTCAGGCACTACGAAGGTTCCCATAGTTTGCATGAGAACACTAATGACAATGGACTACGAGTCATCGAATTGGCAGCATCGAAAAACTTGGTCGTTGCGAGTACCAGGTTTCCGCGTAAAGATATCCACAAAGCCACCTAGGTATCACCTGATGGAGCCACTCGCAACCAAATTGACCACGTGTTGATAGATCGCCGCCACTCTTCGAGCCTGATGACGGTACGAACGTACCGAGGTGCCAACGTCGACTCGGATCACTATCTTGTGGGTACAGTTTTCCGAGCGCGGATTGCCTTACGGAGACGTATTGCATCCGCGGATCAGGTTCGAATCAACACGGCAGCCTTACGCACCAGCAACAACTTTGGTCATGCGTTAAGACTCGCCCTCGAAGAGCTCGACGGAGGGAGAGTAAGTCCTGGGGCCAGAATGCCGGGCGTAGAAGAGAAATGTACACGCCTTAACAATACTGTCATTAGTACTGCCAACTCCATCTTAGGCAGTAGTCGTAGAGATCGGAACGACTGGTTTGATGATGAGTGCAATCTAGCGACTGAACGTAAGAATGCTGCATACCGGGCAATACAACAGTCTCCTAAGACGCGGGTATGCGAGGAGAAATACAAAGAGCTCAGAAGATCTGAAAAAAGACTTCACAGACAAAAGAAAAGTGCCTGAGAAAAAAACCTTGTCAGTGAAATAGAGAAAAGTAGAGAGCGAGGTCCGCACCAGGCGCGGAAGTTCTACCAAATAATCCGCAGTATGACGCGACACACACCACGCTGCACTTACTGCAAGGATAAAGAGGGTAATCTGATCACCGATCCTGAAGGCATTCTGGAGCGATGGGAAGTGCACTTCAATGAATTGCTAAATGGTCAGCTCACAGAAGAATTGGAGGCTCCACCAATGCAAAATCAAGACCAAATGCTGCCGTCACCAAGCATTGAGGAAACATTAAAAGCCATTAGACAGTTAAAATCAAATAAAGCCCCTGGAGCTGATGGCATACCAGCTGAGCTGATGCAACAAGGGGGGACAGCGTTACATCACGCAATTCACGAGATCGTGGTGCACGTATGGGAGCAAGAGGAGATGCCGGAAGATTGGCGTCGTTGTATAATTAGCCCCATACATAAGAAAGGAGATATCACACTGTGCAGCAACTATAGGGGTATAACATTGCTGAGTACCGCCTATAAGATACTCTCCACTATCCTACAAGACCGGATATCCCCATACGCTAGAGCCATCATTGGTCAATATCAGTGTGGCTTCATCCCAGGCAAATCAGCAATTGATCAGATATTCACCCTTAGGCAGGCGATGGAAAAATGTCTGCAATTTAAGATTCCACTATATCATCTGTTTATAGACTTCAAGGCCGCCTACGACAGCATAGCCAGGGTAGAACTATATAATGCCATGAGAGAATTCGGCATTCCAAACAAATTGATACGACTTTGTAGGTTGACCATGACCAACGTAACTAGTCAAGTAAAAGTAGCGGGATTGCTGTCCAAACCAATAAACATCTATAATGGACTCCGACAAGGGGACGGTCTGGCATGCCTCCTCTTCAACCTGGCGTTGGAGAAAGCAATCCGTGACTCTGGCGTTACAACAAGAGGGACTATTGTCACCAAGTCCAGCCAGATACTGGCCTACGCAGATGACATCGACATCATCGGTAGAACCGAATCGGCGGTACAGGAATCCTTCACCCAGATCGAGCAGGCGGCTCAAAAACTGGGACTGCATATTGATGAGGGAAACACAAAGTACATGGTGGCAACTTCTGCAAAGAGAAGACCTAACGTTGGTCAAACTATCAGGGTAGTGGAGCACGAATTTGAAGTAGTGCAATCCTTTAACTACCTTGGTTCAATAGTATCAGCCGATAGCAATATGGAAGAAGAAATACGCGAACGGCTGATTAAATCCAACAAAGCATACTATGGTCTATCAAGGCTCTTTAAATCCCGAAATTTATCCAGAACATCCAAGCTACTACTGTACAAGACCATGGTCTTACCAGTACTCATGTATGGATCCGAGACCTGGGTGCTTAATAAAAGGCACTCTGAACTCTTAGCCGCGTTCGAGAGAAAGGTCTTAAGGAGAATTGTTGGCCCCGTGTGTGAGGGAGGACGATTCCGGAGACGCTACAACCATGAGTTGTACGCAATCTACCTTGAAGCTCATATTGTAAGAAAAATCAAGCTCGGTAGACTCCGGTGGGTGGGACACCTAGCTCGAATGAGCGAAGAGGAACCTGCCCGGAAAGTCCTTTGTGGCAGGATGTATGGAAGGAGACAGCGCGGCAGACCTTGTCTGCGATGGAGGGATGGCGTAGACCAGGACGCCCAGAGCCTGGGAGTGCTAAACTGGATGACATCGGCTCGAAATCGGGACCGGTCGAGAGATTTGTTAAATAAGGCCAAGGCCGGACCCCGGTTGTAGTGCCGATGATGATGATGACTATGTACAACAATTGGGGTGAGCCATGGACCCGATTAGGCCGCGGTGATGCCGATATGGGCAAAAGATGTGCGGTACGGTTCATGATGGTATTTGGGTTGATTATGGGCCGACAAATGGTATTTTTCCAATTAGTCGGATCCCATGTGGGTCGCTGACATTGGTTTTCCCAAAGTGTCAGGAGTTAGAGATAAAGACTCGCTGGACTTTGGTTTTCCAAAGTGTCAGGAGGCGGAGATGGAGACTCGCTGGCATTGGTACTCCAAAGTGCCAGGATAAGAGCTGAGGCCGGCGTCTTACTGTTGTTTGCTACGTGCAGTAGCTGGTGGTGAGTAATGAGCCGTCCGGAAGAGTGGTGAAACCTGGTGAAGTCGAATGTCGCTGAATGAAAGTGGGACGCAAGTCGAAAGTAATCAAATGTATTCGGGTGGAGCCAAAAGCTTCGCTGGCATTGGTGCTCCAATGTGCCAGGAAGTGCAGTGCTAGAGACCACTCGCATTGGTACTCCAAGGTGGCAGGATGTGAGGTTAGAGTCTCGCTGGCATTGGCACTCCCAAAGTGCCAGGAGATAGGATATAAAAGATCGCTGGCATTGGTACTCCAATGTGCCAGGATGTGGGATCAGGCCGGCGTCTTACTGTGGTATGCTACGTGCAGTAGCTGGTGTTAGTAATGCCGTCCTGGAAAACTGTGACAACGCGTGGTATCGAATAGAGTTGCGATGTGGGTGCTGTCGACAGGGGTTGTATTGAGTCGCAGAAAAGTCAAAAAGATCGAACAGCGTCAAGCGGTTGAGGGTTGATAAGTCTGGTTGGCATTGGTTCTCCAAAGTGCCGGGATGTGAGGAATGGTAGATCACTGACATTGGTACTCCAATGTGCCATGAGGAGTAAAAGATCGCTGGCATTGGCTTTCCAATGTGCCAGGCTTGTGGGTTGATACGTCCGGTTGGAATTGGTTCTCCAATGTGCCAGGATTGTGGTGGAGGCGAGTGATCACTGGTATTGGTACTCCAATGTGCCAGGATGAGGAGTAAAAGAGCGCTGGCATTGGCTTTCCCAACATGCAGTAGCTGGTGGTTAGTACTGAGCCGTCCCGAAGAGTGATGAAAACGTGTAAAGTCGGATCTCGTTGAATGATCGTCGGATCTCGTTAAATGAAAGTGGGTATGAAGTCGAAGGTAGTCCAGTGGCGTGGAAAAGCCTGCTGGCATTGGTACTCCAAAGTGCCAGGAGGTGGAGTGCTAGAGATAACTGGCATTGGGTCTCCAAGGTGCCAGGATGTGGAGTGCCAGGCTTCACTGGCATTGGTACTCCAAGGTGGCAGGAGATAAGGTGGGGGAATATGGGAAATGACCGGCGAATGTCAGTGGAGTCAATGTGCGAGAGTCGTGTCGTTGGTGCCGCGAACATCGTCCAAGAGTCTCGTGCGCTTCGATGCCTAGAAGAGGCTTACTAATCAGTCATAATTTAAAAACTAGTCTACATCTTAACTCTCGTTTTGTTTCTCTAAATTTATATTCCTTACGGGAATTTGTGACATTTAAATTAATTTATTTGGGTTTAGTTACAGTTTCTAGGCTAATCAATTTTCTAGTCGCTGTTTATTTGTTTTACAGTTAATAAAAAGTCAAAATTATGTTTAAAACAGAAATCGATTTCAGTGTACTTAATCTGCAGTTAAATCTCTGACGGGATAGATTTTTTTTTTTTTCACTGTAAACTTGCTCGTAGTGGCTATTCAAGGAAATGGTTGTACCGAGTAATGCGTCTACTTTCCTAACATTTATTGGTTTTATTACTGTATGTAAATTTAACAATATAAAAAAAAAGAATTATATATTGCCAGAGTCTATAGTGATGTTATGGATTACCCTTTTTCTTTTAATGATTTGCCGATAGCTAGAATTTGTTTTTCTCGTGGTGTTTCAAATAGCCGTTCAGCTTTCTTCTTTTCAAAACAACAAAAAAATTATTTATTTTCAATTTGTAGACTCTTTCGGTATCTTCACTTAAAATTAATGATCCCACTCGGATATTTACAATTTTTGAAATTTTATTGTTGGTGGCTCAGACGGAGCTCACCGAAAGGCGGAATGACAAAATTTGAAAAAAAAATAATAAAAAAGAAAACCTGGTGTTTGCTTGCTGATTTCGAATGTGTTAGCTGCGTCCTGCTGCTCAGATGTTGTAGATTGCAATACGTTGGGGATAGGACCCTTTTCTGACTCCGTTTAACGCGTCGGCTTGTCACCAATTATGGGGTGAAAATGTGTATGTTTGTTATTTATTTATGTCTTTTAGTAATATGCCACAGGGGCACAGGTTCACTAAACTTCTCGGCGCGTCGTTGGAACGCGACGCCAACCCCATCTGACCTACGTCACGTCATACTGTCACAGTTCCTTTTTTACGCAAATGAAAGGCTCGATTCGCTGGTGGTATGATTTATTTTAATAACTAAAAGTTTGGAATTACAGTTTATATACAGAATGAAATGATCGCACTTCACTTGGGGTTACAACGTAATTTGTAATAACTAAAAGGTTCGAAATACAATTTATATACAGAATGCAATGATCGCACTTCACTTGGGGTTACAATGTATTTTGTAATAACTAAAAGATTCGGAATACTATTTATATATAGAATAAAATGTTCGCACTTCACTTGAGGTTACACTGTAGTTTTCAATAATTAAAAGGTTCGAAATCCTATTTATATATAGAATAAAATGTTCGCACTCCTTGAGGTTACACTGTAAATTTCAATAATTAAGAGATTCGAAATAAGATTTATATACGGAATGAAATGATCGCACTTCCTTGAGGTTACACTATAGTTTTCAATAAAATGTATATACAGAATGAAATGTTCGCGCTTCCGCACTTCCGTCACCGATGAACGTAAGGGAGAATTTTAAATTTTAACTCTCAATGAGCCTTCCACTTTGACTATATGACTGGTCCCTTGCAACTCTGTTTTAAGATTCGAATCTCTTGGGACGCCCCACGAGAGATGTGTAATTTAACGTGGGGGCGCAACCTGCCCTCACGGTATCCAAGACGCGATTAATTTAAGTTCATCGAAGCGATAGAATACCACACATTCGATCATCTCTTCGATGACCATATATGGTAAGATATCCCTTTTGTGTTTTGTTCGGGGGTTGAAATGCACACACGATGATTGCTTTTGCTGTTCATCGCGTGTATCCGCAAATATGCAGACGCAGCATACATCCCGTTTAAAGTTCGCAGCAGGTGCGAGTATCTCAGCTAAAAAAAGGGGTTGAAATGTTTACACGATCAACGACTGCGTAAAGCATTATTGCTGATCCTGTACATTTCGCTGATATATCCTCGCAACCGAATCCTAATGGTAAATTTCCATTTGCGAACTCGACTGCTTCGGCGCCAGCCGGATGCCCTCATGTATCGGTCTGTCGGGTGATCGATCGAGGTGGGCATGCTGTGCCACGGCAAGATACACTTTTCCTGCTGGTGTGCAGCTGGCGCGCAAAAGAATATCGTGTAGATATTGCACGAGCAATATTGGTTGCTTGGTTGTTAAACCGAATTGCTTTAAGAATATAGCATTTGTTGCCGCTGGAATTTCATATCAGCGAGACCTAATGTTTCACAGGTTTTTCTAATGTTACAGGTACGGATGGAAGGTAAGTACACGCTTTAATGTATTTTAGGAAACTGTTACCTTTTGTACCTGTAAGGTAAGTAGTGGCGTTCAATGTAACTGCCATGGTACTTGTTTTTAATTCAGGTTGTATGCCCTAGATGTGGGTTTTTACCTAGGTAATGGGAAGATGGTTGGTGGCGTTCAAGGGAATCGCCACACCAGTATTGTATGATGTTACATGTTAGATGCTAGATCATAACGTGGGAAGAACAGAAGCACTAAGTTATAAACAGATAGATTGAAATCGGAAATACCTGTATCAGTTTTCTCCTGGGTTTCGCTAAGTGCAAAGATTGCTAGTTTTTGGTTAGAAACGTGGGCAGGTTTAGAGGAAAAGTTACATCTTACGCCAAGAATTTTACAATGGTCGAGGTGAAATTTCTGTGCCATTGAAATGGCCCTTCACAGAAACCCATTACAGCCTCAGAAAAGCATGCAAGCCATGATCCGCAATGGATGAGCAAAGGCAACCACTACAGGTGTCTTGTCGTTGTAGTAGCTGTCCCAGTAATCACGTGACGAAATTCAGATCATATCCTTTCCATGATGATTGTAACGTCTCTCAAACATCAAACACTTAACAACAATTTTAAATTAATCGAAAGCATCGATGCCTGAGAGACGTGGTGATGAAAGACTTGAATTACTTCCAAAAAACGAAACCCATTGACTTCGCAAAAGACATGATTTCCAAAGCTGAATCCGACTACACATTCATCAAAAGTACCATCACTGGAGATGAAATGTTGATTTATAAGAACGGCACGCAATCTAGATATAAGGCGAGTGAATGGCGTAAACCCATTGAGCACAGACCAAAGAAACAAAAAGAAGGCAATGGCCACGGTTTTCACGTGTTGCAGTACAAGAGTGTTGTGCATCATGAATTCTTGCCACAAGGATAAACAATGAAGAGGCGGCAGTAGGGCAGGTTGCGTGAGGCAGATTGCCAAAAAAGTCCGTGGAAACTCGTAAATTTTGCACCACTACAACACACCGTCGCATAATGATATTAGCATTATCTGCAACTTTTTGACCAAGAATGGAACGAATACCCTTGAACCGCGTCCTGATTTCGGTTGCTGTGATTTATTTCTGGGTTTCCAGCTCAGAGGAGATAATGAAAAAATTGAAGAGAGCTCTGAGGGCCTTAGCATACACCCAGTTTCAATCATATTTCAAGACTTGGATGTACTGATGGCTATGAAGGGAGGTCTCTGCTGTCTTCACGTGAATGGGTATTTATTATCCATAGAAGTCAGGATTACCTTTAAATTAGATGTTTCTAATTGACGATCCATCCTTCGTATGTAAGTTGTGTTAATTTGGTTAATCGCAAAAAATTTCAGATGCGACATTTGGAGGCTACATTCTTTGGTATATAGGAGGTCCAATGGGCAGCAGAAAAGAGCATGAAAAGGAATATGGGACTCTAAGCCGGGACGAGTTGCGAGAGGAGTTGAAGAGGCGAGGGCTGGATCAAACGCGGCTCAAAGAGAAGTAGTTCCAGAGGTTGATGGGCGCAACGGATCCAGCGGGAGTTTGCAATAACGCATCGGGTAGCGGTGATGGCAATGTGATGACTGAACTAGAAGCGCTACATAGGGAGCTGGTGTTCCTGAAGAAGAAACTGGCGAATACACGCAGTCATGAAGCGGAGCGTAGAAACGTAGTGTCTCCTCTGCGGGCAATACAAAAGCTTGAAAGTGCTCCTGGCATAGTTTTTGCCCCTTTTCATCGGTCGACAAGAGGAATACGGAAAACGTTCCTAGAAATCATTCGAAATGATATGACCCCTAAATTCCAGCCAAAGGTCTTTCGTCATCGGCATAGACCGGGAAAGTGAGAAACCTACATCGGATCTACAACTTAGACGACAAACTCCTATTGATGGCAGTGGCAAAAAAACTCCATAGAGCTGCGAACATATGGTGTGAAGGGTCATTACACGAATGGAATGCATTGGTGAGTTTTTGAAAGAGCGTTCAGCAAATTTCCCTATCGTGACGATGCTGTGGAAATCCACAATCTGTTACGGAAAATGCGACAAAACCCCAGGAGCATATCGAGGAATACATTTTCGAGTCGACGAGAATTGCGTCCCGATGTCGCTTAGAGGAGTCCGCCACTCTCAAGTATATCGTGCTGGGCATGACAGAAGGAGAATATCTGGAGGCGTGCCGATCATCATCACTGCAAACGACCCATGAGCTGATCGACTGGGTCCGACTGGTCGGGGACCTGAAACCGACGAAGACACTCGGAACAGAACTCAAGTCACGTGCGGTGAAATATTCAGGAATCTAGGTGAGGTATTTTAGTTGTCACCAGGCGGGACACTACCGCAGAGACTGCCCGGGCCTAGGCAGCACCCCCGGAGTGACGGGCAGAGAGCTGCAGTCTCTCCACGAATGGGGGGCAAAACCCAGTTAATTATGAAGCAGGACAATCGAGTATATTTGATGATGGGAGCGGTGAGCCGAAATGATGTACTCGGAAGTCGAGAAAAGGAGGCATCTCTAGACATGGGAGACGTCGGAAAAACCTATAAGAGGAAGCTCCAAAACCTGATCGATACCCATCGAGAATGTTTTCTATAGCCACCGATGAGTTGGACGAATGTGCAATTCGGTACACTACATCGCAACCAGTCTGTGTGCAACCGTGTAGGTTCCCATTTGTGAAACGGGCGGTTGTCAACGAAAAGGTCCAAGGAGTTGCTAAAGCTTGGAGTAATTCATCCATCATCATCCTACTACTGTTCGCCGATTGTCTTGATGAAGGACAAGGATTGAACAGATAGGTTCTGCATCGACTACCGAGCTCTCAATAAAGCCACGATTATACACAAGTTCCCCATGTCGGTGATCGACGAGGTACTTCATGACTTTGCGGCAACTCAGTCTTCACCGTACCGGACTTGGCATCGGGTTGTCATTAAATCCCGTTAAAGGACCAAAACAAAATCCTCCATCTTCACAACGGGCGATGGGTGCTTTAAGATTTTGATTTAACAGGATGCCATTTGGCCTCGTAAATGCTCCAGCGCATTTCCAAGCGTTAATGAAGGAGATGAAGTCACTATTGCGGAAGGGAAATGCTCTGGGGTATCTGGACGACACCATCATTGCCAGCAAGACTGTGGGAGAAGGCTTGGAGACACTACGAAGATTTCTGGAACCACTGCGTAAGTATGGGTTAACGTTCAACGTTAGTAAATTTCTTTAAATCGAATATAGAGTTTCTGGGTTACAGTTCACAAGGAAGGTCTGAAGCCGAGCCGATGAAAGACGGTTTCTGGGACTCACCGGATTCCTCACGAAATTTATCTGAAATTATGCCCAGGTACCCCTCACGGAGCTGTTGAAAACGGTTCAAGAATTCTTATGAGTGACCCAACGGAAGACGCATTCCGGAAGCTTAAGGAAGTCCTGAGCAGTCCGGCAGTGCTGGCCATCTTCGATCACGGGTGCAAAAATGGGGACGCATTGTCCACGGCGTTGGCTGGAATACTATTCCAAAGTGGGAAGGATAACTTGGTGTTGCGCCCAGTTATTTTTTACGCCACAAACTGTGAGTCGAGTAGAAGAAATATAACTCCTACGAGCTAGAGGTGCTGGCCATCATGGGCACTCTTAATCGTTTCTGGATCTACCTATTGGGCAGGGAATTCAAGATAGTCACGGATCGTGCAGCCATTATGGCCACAAACAACAAGCTTAGATTATTCCACGGGTGGGCAGGTGTCTCAAATTGCAGGAGTTCTCTTTCGAAATGGTATATCAACTTGGAAAGAATACGGCCTATGTGGACGCGCTGAGTCGACAGCCGGCGGAAGAAGAAAAGGTAATGGAAGAAGCGTCCATCCATGACCTCAAGCTTCATATCACGGACATGATTGGCTGGGCACCATTCAATGCAAAGACAACAAGTTGCACGCAATCATCAAAGTACTGAAGTCCAACGAACTAACGAGTTTGAAGCAACAGCTGCGGGATGATTTCAAAATCTGAGGGATATGGCCATTTCGACTAGTGGAAATCCTGAGAAATGGGTGGTGCCGTACGCAATACGGTGGCGTATCCTAAAAACTCTGCCATGACGATATGCGCCACTTACCAGGCAAGAAGACTTTGACCTCAATGCAAGAAACGTACTGGTTCCTGAGGATGTGTGGTTTCACTCGGAAAGATATCAACGCATGCTTGGATTCCGCCTTCTCGAAAACGATAAACGTGGAGCTACTTAGTGCGGAACGAGTGCCGCTGCCGTTCGACACGGTGTATCTAGATCATCTCGGATCTTTCACTCGACGGAAAGGAGAGACCAGGTACGTGCTGGCTATCGTCGATAACTTTACGAAGTACTTCGTCTTTCGAGCGTTAAAAGCTGTGAATAGAACGATGGTGTTCAGCGTTCTGGTGGACATGTCCAAGTGTTTTAGCGTACCGACTCGGATGGTAACTGAAAGTGGAACCGCGTTCCCGTTCGAGCAGTATTGCAAATACCATGGGCTGGATCCCATCAAACCGCGAGCAAATGGATAGGTGTAGTGGTGCAACCGGACAATCATAGCGGCTATGAAGTGGTTCACTCCGCGGGGACGGATTTGGCCGATTACCCCAGGACGATTCAATGGGGTTTGAATACGGCAAGGAGTTCATCGACGAAAACAAGTCCACGTGAGCTCTTGTTCATGTATACGCCGAGGGACATCCAGGGGAACAAGCTGCTGCTGGAACTGGGAAAGGCGGAATCGATCAATCCAGAAGAAATCGACCGGAAGATAACGAAAAATCGAGAAGAGCCAGTCGAGCCAGAATCAGCGGCCTGACTTAAAACATTGCGGTACGAAGTGGGGGATCTGGTCTTGGTCAAACATGAAGCAGCTGCGACTGCGGAATCCCGCAAGCTGGAGCCAAACTACTGTGGGTCTTATCCCATCCCCAGGGTCTTGCCCAATGATCGATATAATGTTGAAGACATCCCGGGTATGCAAAGAAATAAACGGAGGTTCAGCACCGTAATGAGGGCGGACAAGTTCAAGCCGTGGTGTGAATGGTCGGATAAAGAGCTCGTTGCAGCGAATGATGATTCTAGGAACGACGACGCTTCGACCGCTGATGGGGGTGTGGATGTCAGGCAAACTGACCCAGGTGCTAATCGTGAGGACACGATAATGTGAGTATGGTCCAGCTGTTATCTCAGCGAACTATCATAGCCCCTTTATTGTATTGAGAGAGTTATAATCGCCGCACTCTGAAAACGTACGGAGAATAGTCGCGCAACCCCAAACCTTAAATAAGGCGTTGATCATATAAACAGTCAGTTTCATTGCATGACTTAACATATGAAACAGCTTTTAACTCTCGAGACTTATCAACGATCTCCTTCAAAGCCCAACTATGCACTCTCGATATAAAAAAAAAACAGAAGCATTTGCCGTCTTCCATATTCCTACCTTGGCATCAATACCTGTTGATGATGTCAATGCAAAGCGTTAGTTAAGCGATGCTTCAAGATACACAAGTGTTTACTCAGGCGTTCATGCTAATGCCATTGTAGGCTATACATTCTGGTGACGATAGGTCAGCCGAAAATTTGGGTCTTGTTTACAAGACGGTGCCGGTATATTGGTATAATGGCGAGGAATTAGCCTTGCAGATGTGCAAGCGTACATCTCGCCCAGGGTGGCCATGGACCAGCGGTCGACTAATAGGATAAACACAGTGAAGCTGAACTGTGTGTTTGTTTGTTTAACAGGCCGGAGTATCGTTAGGCATTATCTGGGGTATGATTGTCTAACGTCAATCATATTAGTGCCCAAGTCCCATGATCGGTAGATAACCGATAAGGGAAATTGGTCGCAGGTGTTGCGAACCTCGGGACTGGGACAATAAATGGTTATGAACCGTAGCAAAACCAATCGGCTACGACTGTGTCAACAATTACGCTGGCCAGCAAGTATTTATCTATTATAATTGCTGACAAGCCGAGCCGATGGAGATATGGTACGGTTCATATAATAATTCAATGTGATGCATGCCTTGATGAGGTTTAACTTTCAGGTGTGATGCTGCAGGGGAGCTTACGCTGCCCCTAATTGCAGGTAAGTACTATGGGTTTGGAAGGTGGTTCATTTTAAGAGGATGGGCGGTTCTTTGGGAATGTATTAAAGAACCGCCACAAACATATTTTCGATTTCAAGCTATGTTTCGAAATTCATTTCAGAAATACAAAGAATTTTAATAAATTTTTCGGTTTCATGTATCTTGACAAACCCATTTCCCTTTTTTAACAAATCTTCTCGATCTGTTCTTTTTAAAAGCATTAATTATCTACACATCATAGATACCAAACTAGCTATTGCTTCCGTCGTTGTCCATTGTTCGCACCTTAGGATCAATGCAATGATGGCCACGCAAGGTATTCCCCCATTGGCCCATTTTCCCTTTCAAGATGACGGCGAAATATCAGAGTAGGTCAATAACTCCTTAGAAACTCCTACGATGGTGGTCGTAGCATCGCCAATGGTCTGTTTTTAGTTACCATCATTCGTCACTATGTATCTGTCAATTTTCAATTTGTTTCATATTTTTATTTTGCATGATAATTTGAGTATGAAAAAAATATCTGCGAGATGGGTGCCGGATTTGCTCTCGGCTGACAACTTTTGGAGGGCATGCGTCGCAACCCAAATGAGTTTCTGCGCAGATTAGAAACATGGATACACCACTACACTCCCGAGAGGAAAGAACAGTGGATTGTTAAAGGGGAATGGGCTCCAAAGAAGGCAAATCTAGCGAATTCAGCTGGAACGGTTATGGCTACTGTGTTTTGGGATGCACGTGGTATTATCTTCATTGACTATTTGGAAAAGGGACAGATAACTGAACAGTATTATGCGTCATTATTAGGTCAGCTAAATAAGAAAAAAAAAAAAGAATCGTCCTCATTTTCTGAAGACTTATTGACCTGCCCTCGTACAATGTTCTCACCAATGTCAATTGCTACACAAATATTGAACTACTTTGCATTTCAACTACCAGATTATGCAAAATGTTTCATTGAACTTTGGTAGAAATGAATCGTTTAGCTTTCCGCAATTGATATTGTGACGAAATGGGAAATGACGGACATATTTTAAATTACCTTTACATTATCGCTAACAAGATTATATTAAGTTCCGATTATATAATATTTGCTGCTTTATAATGTGATTTAAGTTCTTCTCTCTTATTATAATTTTTAGTGAGATAGTCATCATTACACTTACCACACGCTACTGAGTCAAGTACTGAAAAATACCGTTCCAGGTTTCAATGAAAAGAAAGTTATCCGGAGTTATTCAATCTTCTGACCGGTCAAACTGCTTCGGTGTCTTTGTTCGTCCTACTACCACGCTTGGTATATTTATTGTCCACGAAGAACTCCACAAAACTCTAATCGGCCGTTTGTCACCCGACAATCGAGTAATTTTTGTAACAAACGAAACGCCGTTTTCATAATTATTATAAAGTTTATTCCCAAAACGCGTGTTAGTATAAATAACTTAGCAACTTCAGATTCCGTACCACTTTGAAAGCAACTAATTAGAATCCATTCCTTGCACCACAAAAATGCGTAACTCTTCTACTGAACAGTATTTGCTTCGAATCCATTACAAATTTTATGAAGAAAGTTGAACGAATAAACTCTTAAAGCCGCCTATTTTCAACATATGAATCACTTTCGATCAATCGTCGAAGTTATCTTGTAAGAAAACCTCCTTTTTTCAAGTTTCAGTTTCTCCGCAGAGGTCCGCATCACGACTGAAGAAAGGCACGTCCTTAAACTATCTCTGCTATGTGTTTGAACTTGACTCTAATTCAAAATACGATGAGGTTTCCTTTTGTGTTCACTTTATGGCAAACAATCGATATGGAGGACCTCCTTTTAATATGACATCTTCTTGTAGAATAGAGACGTTTGAAATAGAAAGACTCAAGCCCAATATCGCGTAGTATTCAAATGAACAACAAAGTTGACAAACTTCGTTATCCAATTGGAGTCGTGCTATAACTTCAACAATTGAACAACCTAAGTGGATCATTGACATGTGAATAAAACGTGTGTGAGCACTAAAACTTTCCTATTGAATCCAATTTCAAAGGTAGGTGAAACTTGTGTGAGTGAAGCATCCTCGCACTATTCTGAAGGACTCTAAAGAGTGTCCTCTTAAAATTTAAAGAATTTAAGGCAAAATTAATTTTATTATTCTGTTTTATTGGGTAACTTTCATGAAATGAAACGTTACACGGAGAGCTTTAAATTTTAGGAAACATCTGCTCAGAAAATATATTAGCGAATGTGCTGTACAGTGTTACTTGATGGGAGGATAAAGACACATTGTGAAGGATGACGTTTGATAGTATATATGGATAGCACTATATGGTGTGGGTAAATTTCATTCGTGGTTTTATGTTACACATATATTCTACCCTCATGATAGTATCAATCTCCCAATACTATTAAAGCAATCATTTTTTGTGGAGAGAGTAGTGTAATATCCATAATCGACAGGTTTGGACTAGGGCTCTTTAGGAATTGAGCCACACACCCCATGCCATGCTGTGGATTTATCTGCCAACTGATTACAATAGTGTGACAGTTTCGCGTTGAGCAGTGTAATATGTTTTGATGAGATGCAATTACCCTATTGTATCTGATCACATCTTGAATCAAATCTTAATAATTGTCTCACTAAATGATATAATATTAATATTATGTTTCAAAATTCTCTTTTCCGATCGAACTCAAAATTTTCCAATATACGTCTAACATTTTCTTTCTTTATTCTAATAAATTAACTCAAAAATTTTCTTTCTTTATTCCCGCTCTTTAACTATTTTTTTTTTTTTTCATTTCCATAATTTCCTACAATTGTATATTATGGAAAATTTTCCAAAACATTTTTGGGCCTATTACTATGATGATTGAATAAAGATGTTTATTACCAAAAATCTTCTTGAAAAATGATCTTTATTATTATTATTATTATTATTATTTATTGGCCTCTAGGAACCCGGAAGTTCATGACCTCACCGAGTCGGCTTCGCCATCGTTCCCTGTCCTGGGCACTCTCCTTCCACGCTTGACCATTTGATCCGATCTCCTCAAGGTCAAACCTAACATTGTCCTCCCATCTCCGTCGCGGCCATCCTACCGGTCTCTTTCCCGTTGGTCTACCGTCAAGAATTCTATATACGGTCCTATGGTTCCCCATTCGCGCCACGTGTCCGGCCCATCTTAATCTTCGCGACTTGATTACTCTCACTATTGTAGGTTTGCGATATAGCTCTTCCAATTCGTGGTTATGGAGTCTCCTCCATTGTCCTGCCTCCTCGTCATATTTACCTCCAAAGATGCCCCTCAAAACTTTATTCTCGAATACGCGGAATTAGTTTTCTTCTCGTTTTGTGAGAGCCCATGTTTCGCATCCATATGGAACAATCGGCATGATTATGGTTCTATAGACACGGAGTTTTATGTTACGTGATAGCAGTCTGGATTTCAGCTGTTTACTGACTGCGTGCCAAATAGCGTTGCCGGAATGCAGTCTTTTGTTAATTTCCTTCGACATTTCGTTACTGGCCGTCAGTATCGTCCCCAGATATTTAAATTCTTTAACTTTTTGAAATATCATACCTCTGACGTTTATATGTGTTCTCTGAGGTCCACCTGCTCTCGCCGTAATTTGTATTTTGTTTTGTCTTCATTTATTTCTAGGCCCACCTCTTGTGCCGCTTGCATGATGATTTCACAGTTTTTACTAACAGTTTTTAGATTATTGCCTAGAACGGCGAAGTCATCCGCATATGCGAGCACTTGTGTGACCCCGGTCAGGGATGATCCGGCCATGTCGTCGTCTTGTACCTTTCTGATGACATACTCGAGGACAAGGTTAAAAAGACACGGTGATAGACCATCTCCCTGCTTTAGTCCGTCCCGGATTTCAAATGGTTCTGAGAAGTGGTTTTGTTTGAGTTTTGTTATTTAAAAAAAAGGAGAAGCTGTAATAAAAATAAACAAAGTGACACACAATAAAAGAAAAGAAACTATAGAAACCGCCCACATAAGCAAACAATTTTTCAATTCAAAAGCGGACAACTTTATGTCAAGAATTGAAATAAAACAAAACGCGAATTGATGAAAGAAGATTAAATAAAGGAATAATAAAAGGTCCCCGCTCTTCCCTCGATAGAGGAAGCATGTCGCCGGACTGTAACACTGGTGGCAGCGGCGGGATGCCCAGATAACGGCCTCCCGATGATGATGATCACGATGATGAGGGCTCGCAGATAATGATGATGACGAGATGAATACGAGATTCTCGAAGACTGGTGGGATGATCCAACCAAAGGATCCCATGAAATAGAAACAAAATAAGAAGAAAAAATAAAACAGAAAACAAAATTAAAAAAAAAAAAAAATTTTTTTTTTTATATAAGAAAAACAAAAAAAAATTATTCAAGAAAAAAAACAGAAAAAAAAAACACAAGGGAACCAACCAAACCAAAATAAAAAGAAGAAAAAAAAACCGACATAAAACAACGAAAAAAAAGACCAGGATAAGCAAATCAACTCTAGGGCGTGAAGTCTGCCTGGCGGTAATAAAATAGAAAGAAAAAAATAAAAAAAATAAAATTGGGAAGACAAGAATTCAAGAAAATAGAAAAAAAGGAATACTATCGGAATCCCGGAATGAAGACTTCAATCAACAGTTAGAAGTAGTAAGCAATTTTTAACAAAAGATTTTTCTCTCTTCCTTTTTTTTTTTTTGTAGGAATATATTTCTTGGAAGTTTTCCTTTTCAACAAAAATTATTTTTTCGATAGAAATTTCTTTGAAAATTCTCTTTTCAGTTTTTTTTTTCGACGACATTTCCGTTTCTTTTCTTTCTCGTCGAAAATTTTCTTTCTTTTTAGTTTTGGGTCCAAATCATATCGTTTCCATATATATATATATTGAATAGTAACTTGAAGGTCTTTTTTTTCATAACCATATTTTAAGAATTGATAACAGATTTTCGCCATACTTTATTTCAAATTTTCACTATTACGAGTCCTTACTACACGAGACAGGCGGCTAGGCAGGGGGAAGAACAAATCCACTCACAACAGATACACAATAAGCCCCCTGAATGCCTCTCTCTGTCGGAATTTCTGATGTTTTCAGAATCGTCCCCACCTTTGACGGGAAACCCTGCGACTTAGATAAATTTATTTCCGGGGGAGATGTTTTATTTAGATCCATAAAGAAGGCAGACCCGGATATATATGAAACATTTTCAGAGCTAGTCAAAAATAGACTAGAGGGTGCTGCATACGATCGCTAGGTGGGAAGATTTAAAAGAAAAACTAGAATCGGAATATAAAGGGGAGCAATCTCGGTCGACGGCACACAATGAGTTGATTTCTCTGAAACAACACTTCAGAGAAACCGTTCGGGAATACGAAGATAAAGTTGCGAATGCTGGGAGGACTCTGAACTCTGCCACGTGTGACGCGGTGGTTAAGGAATTCTTGATGGAAGAAAACTCAAAATTGGCCGTGCAAATATTTGAGGATGGACTAAAGAACGAACAATTGAAAATACTAGCTAAAGTCCATGGGGGAAATAGTTTAAAACAGTCGATTGCACATGTAGTAGAGAATGCTGCTCGAATGGACAACTCATCCAGGCCATATCACTATAATGAAAAGCCTAGATTTAATCGAATAGTCTGCCAAACCTGTGGTAAGCCAGGGCATACACAGGACACATGTTATCGGAACATGCAGTCCACTTTTCCGAATAGACAACCCATAAAGAGAGAATATAACATTTTATGCAATTTCTGTGGACGGAATAATCACACAGAGAACGAGTGTAGATACAAGATATCTAGGAATGGATCGTCTTTAACAAATTACCAACAAGGTACAACAACGCGTAACCCATTCCGAAATAATCCTGCAAACGCCGAAAATCGTTTTGGTGAAAATTCTAGGACCACCAATAGACAAAACGATAGACAAAATGTTCACTTTTCTCGGGTACAGGAGTCGGAAAACGCAGCCTGACGCCATCCAAAATTTATGGAAGACAGGCAAAATTTTTCTATTTACAGCATTAGATCTTTGGAAATAGATAACGATAAATGTAACGAAGCCCCTAGCCAAATTTACCTTGAGCCCACATATTCCTATAAAGCTATACATATAAACGAAGATAAACCAAGCCATAATATAATGACTCCGATTCAGACTACTATTCTGGAAAATAATTCAGCAACAAAGACTGAAAACTCAGCAGTAGTAAAGACTGAAAATTCGGAATTTTCAGAAAAAATACAAACAAAAATCCCTAATATTTCGGATATCCCTATTGACAACCCAGACACTTCAGCAACCAAGACTGAAACTGCAGCAGTATTAAAGACTGACAATCCAAAAGTTTCAGAAATTAAAATTGAAACCCAAGCTAACACTGAAGAACAAATCTTTTCAGCAGCAAAGACTGACGGATTGAATGTTTCTACAGCAGATAAAACTGAAGAAATAGTTGAAACAGCAAATAGGACTGGGAACCAAGATGTTCTGACAGCTAATAAGTCTGAAGAACTATACGAATCAGTAAATGAGACTGAGAAACTAAATGATCCATCAGCAGTGAGTAAGGCTGAAGAGGTAAACATTCCGACAACAGTTAAAGGTATGGAAGAGAAAGACATTAAGCCAAAAACAATAAATATTTCAAACAACGATACTGAACACAAACACTTACTCAAACACCAAATAATAAAAAATGAAAATAATAATTTAACTAAAAGAGGTATTGAAAAGAAAAACTATATAAATACATTACAAATTTTTTTTAACAACAATAAAAATTTATTCGATCACAGAATACAAAAAAATAAAAAGTTACACCGTCATTTATTTATTTAAGATCATTCTTCAAGAAATAAATGAAGACAAAACAAAATACATGATTACGGCGAGAGCAGGTGGACCACAGAGAACACATATAAACGTCAGAGGTAAGATATTTCAAAAAGTTAAAGAATTTAAATATCTGGGAACGATACTGACGGCCAGTAACGAAATGTCGAAGGAAATTAACAAAAGACTGCATTCCGGCAACGCTATTTGGCACGCAGTCAGTAAACTGCTGAAATCCAGACTGCTATCACGTAACATAAAGCTCCGTGTCTATAGAACCATAATCATGCCGATTGTTCTTTATGGATGCGAAACATGGGCTCTCACAAAACGGGAAGAAAACTAATTCCGCGTATTCGAGAATAAAGTTTTGAGGGGTATCTTTGGTGGTAAATATGACGTGGAGGCAGGACAATGGAGGAAACTCCATAACCACGAATTGGATGATTTATATCGCAATCCTACTATAGTGAGAGTAATCAATTCGCGAAGATTAAGATGGGCCGGACACGTGGCGCGAATAGGCAACGATAGGACCGTGCATAGAATTCTTGACGGTAGACCAACGGGGAAGAGACCGGCAGGACGGACGCGACGGAGATGGGAGGACAATGTAAGGATTGACCTTGAGGAGGTCGGATCAAATGGTCAAGCGTGGAAGGAGAGTGCCCAGGACAGGGAACGATGGCGAAGCCGAGTCGGTGAGGTCATGAACTTCCGGGTTCCTACAGGCCAATAAATAATAATCACCACATGGACATGTAACGATTGTTTTAAAAATTATGTTTCTCCAACCTGGCTCCCTAAAACTTATTTTTTGCTTGCACGTAGAACAAATCAAAATTTCTGATAAGGCAGTAAAAATAGGACAAACTCAATAATTCGGTACCCGTGTAAAGGATTTGTACGAATATCGTCCCTGAAATCGTCAAGTAGCTGCTTTGCATAAACTACTTTATGCAAAATCTACTTTGCAGGAAAATAAAACATAAGGTCGTTGGCGCCGAATAATATAATAAACTCAACGACAAAAAAATAAAAACTCATTCGTTTCATTGGCGCCGTTATAATACAGCCGGTATACCCCTGGCTGCAAACCATCCAATGGGCACGGAGACGCGTAACAACCTGGATTAGGGGTGGTAGATCTTTGTATGTTACTCCTCGCTAGCCTGTCTGACATGGGTGACCCTACTGGAAGCATATGCTTCCGTCAGCATAGCCTAAGTGATTCATTGTAATTTAAGCCCCCGCACCACGTCAAGGTTTCTACCAAGCGGGGGACCCAGTGAAACTGGCTCTCTTAAATTAATGATGCATTTCCTGTTCGAAGAGAGACGTAAAGTCTCTCTTTGGGGTAATCAAACAGATCTAATACAGAAGATCGCCACAGTACACATGTATGTGTGTACATTGGTTCTTTAATGGATCAAAGCTGTGGGAAAGAATGTAAACAAAGAAAGGGAAAATGTGCATGCATGGGATGCGAGTCCGGTAAAGCAAACAAAACTGAAACTCGTCGGATGCTAATTGGATCTTTGTTTGAGATGTGCGCCGCGGCTAAATTAATAGACGCGACGCATCGAAGAAATGGTGTTAATGGGTTTTAGCTAGATTAGCGGGAAATGCTGTTTATGCCATCACTGGTAACGGTAAGTATTGAGTTCCTATTTGCATTTGCTTATGCTGTAGGATTTAATTGGTGCCAAGAGATGCGTGTATTTGTTTTGGCCCCTTGGGTGTAGGTCGCCAGCCAATGTGTTTGTCTGGTGATTTATGATACACATTATGAAGCTGGGATAAGCCAACTCAATGGTAAGATTTCCTGATTATGCGGTTATATTATATATGAACCGATGAATTTTCTTTCAGGGAATTTATGATAAGCTTGGAGAGAACTCTTATAGGGGATTTTAAATGAGAAGTTATGCATGCAGGTAAGAATTCTCTTTTCCAGGGGCTTTTTTGATTACAAATTTGTTCTCTTTAATGGTATTGCATTAGCGAAGGCTTATGCAGACTGGGTGAAAGTTATGGATGGTTTTTAGCAAAGCGAACCGTGGGGTTTGGCGGAACCGCCACGACATTTCCTACCTACTGGATGTTGAGTCGAGTTCAGCCAATCCCAAAGTGGGGAGAAAGGGTGTCTCCGACAAAATTACCAACCGATAGCATTACTGTCGATGTTATCGAAGGTGATGGAAAAGGTCACCAATGCCGAGTTAATTAAGTATTTAAAGTGCAACGGACTTCTGAATAAACGTCAATACGGATTCGGTGGCAAGAGGCCCGCGGGAGACCCTTTGACCCTTGTGACCCATATGTGGACATCTGCGATTGAGAGGCGTGGTGAATTAAAAGCGGTCCCATTGGATATCTCCATTTGACCATTTCTGGCATGTAGAATTGCTGGACAAACTTCGTTCATACGGACTTTCCTCGAGTTTCCTCGAAAATCGATCGATCCGGGTTGTTGTAGACGGCGAGTTTTCGGATATGTATCCAATTCCGGGATATCTGAAGGTTCTACTTTTGGCTCCAACCTTGTTCTTGCTTCAAATGAATAATTTGTTGGAAACAACGAATAACAGAGTGTTCAGTTTTACCGATGATAGTACACTTGTTTCTTCTATTTCGATTGACCGGACGATTTGTACTTCAACGTCGCATCAGCTGAGATGTAGCCAGATAAACTCTCTGAATCGGGATCTGGATAAGGTCATGCAGTGGGGAAAGGCCACTTCAATGTAACGAAGAGACAGTATACAACATTCACAAAGAAAAGTGGATCATCGGTTCCACAGCTGATGATGAATGGCCAGATCCTCGAATCTGGGGGGAAAGCTTGAAATTGCTCGGCGTCACGGTCTATGGGAATGTATCGTGGCGTAAAAACGTGTCGTGGTCCGCCTCTGGAAAACGGAGCTATCTTTTTAGAGCCAAGAAATATTTTACTCCGGACGAACTTTTTCTCTTGTATAAATCCCAAATTATACCCACGCTCGAATATTGCTTATTTGTTTGGAGCTCTGCTCCTAAGCATACCCACAACCCGCTCAAGAGCATACAGAGACGAGCGATACATCTGATCGGGGATACCGTGCGGACGTCGAGACTACAGTCGCTATCACATCGAAGGCACGTAGCTGACCTTTGTCTGTTTTACAAATATTATCACGGGTACTGTTCTTCGGAGATTCGTGTTATTGCTCCGCAAATTCAGTTTATATGCGCTCTAGGAGACAATCAGATGGATCGCACCACTTTGCGGTCCATCTCTCGACGGGAACCACTCTGCATCAGAACTTATTCCGTTACAGAGCAGGCAAGCCTTGGAATTTTCTCCGCCCATGAGTGTTTCCGGAGCGTTACAACCTGCAACTCTTCAAAAAGAACTCCAACAGTTATTTGGTGGCATCTCGGGCTGCTGACTCGTCCGCCTCCCCATTGAGAAATGTAATAAAAAGGAAAAGGTGGGAGAAGATTTACCAAAGGGAAAACTGGGTTTTGGTGTCCAAGCGTTCAAAGCTACGTCGTTTTAATCTCAATTGGTCAGGCAAGCCTATACATTGAATGAGCGCCCTGGGATACTATTAGATAACTGTTGAAATTCTTCCTGAACATCTGCAGGATATAGCGCTTCACAAGCACTCGGGCCAGAAGGGAGTTCCATAGTTCTCCCGATCGATAAGAAAATGAATTCTGGTACATTGAAGAACACGCCGTTGAGAAATATATTGCAAATTGATGGAATCAAACCGATTGGCTTAGATGGTGCCAATAAACCCAATCCCTTGGAATGATATGAAATTCCGACAGAGAGTTTGTGGCGTTTCTAACAGATACACACACAATACAGAAGCAAATAGGGGAGAACACCTAACGAAAATCGAATAAGAAAATGCATCAGAGCCGTATACCATGGCGATAACATAACAATTCCACATCATTTGAATGTACTTGAGTTTAAAAATCGAATTCGTACACACGGCCGGTAGCCTGATGTGTTACGCATTGGTTCAATTTTTTGTGATTCTAACTGTCATAGCGTCAGTTCGAATCACACGTTCTTCACTATCATCCCAAACGCTATAAGTTCCCCCCGGGAAATCTATGAAAGAGGCAAAGCTCCGCTTTTCTGGGGCTAAAAGCAACTTGGGTGTTTATGGCATCTCTGTCTGCAGTAGAAACCGGGTTCGTGTTTGAATTAGGAAATGCTAGAAAATTTGGTTTCGATGATAATACCTAAGATGTGGTGATTGTTTGTCGATTGTATAAACGAATCGCGGGTCGGTTTATTGCAGCTGTAAAAACAAGCTGTCCGACATTGGATTTTAACACAGACAAAGGGTGCCGACTGGCTTGGGATTCATGATGCCATATGCATTTTAAAGAATTATTTCGAGGAACCTTATCTAACGCGTTGTATGCATTAATGTCCTTGAAAAAGGAAATGTTTCAGGTATGCTGGGTGGAGATTGCGGTGCAGGTGTGGGAAATTGAAATTTGCCTGGGGTTCTTGAAAAGGTAGAAAGAAATTCTTACAGGAAATTATATGCGAAGAGAATGCATGAAAAGGTAAGTTTTCTTTACAGGGACTTTAAGATTATAGATTTGATCTATATAATGCGTGAAGCATTTTCAGGTACTAATGCAATTGCATTAGTGAAGGTAGGAAATTGGCTGAATGTTATGGTTTTTCTAGCGAGGCCGCAGACTCCTCATTTAAAACCAACCCTTGAATATAAATCGTATCTTGCCGAGTCATTTGATGAGTCAGTGAGTTTCGGTAAGGATTAGAACATAATTCTCTTTATTCAAATTGCATCCTAGTTGCTGGTTTCTAATACACATTCCTTTTGGAAACCAAACCAGACTAGGTGAAGACAGAAACTCCACCCTAAAAACAAAATATCGCATGCAAGCTGCATCCGGGGCAACGAAGATATGTGGAATCGATTGAAACTTCTGGCGAGAATATCGCGGCTCGCTGTGGGCAATGTAGGATTCGTATTAGTGAAGCCGATTCCTCGGATATTATAAAATGGCATTATCAGTTGAATGTTGCCAGTTTTTTGTAAGGAAACCGACAACACTTCCGCGGTGATCAATCGGTGATAATTTTGTTTTTTATCATACTATTGACATTTTGTGGGCTCTTCGATAGTATAGTGGTTAGTATACCCGCCTGTCACGGTTCGATTCCCCGTCGGGGAGCCTCTGGCGCAAGACTAATGACCTTGCCGGAAAAAACAAATCATTATGGAAAATTTAACAAGCCTCAGGATTTGCTATACAAGGCCAAGACCGGTTCCCGGTTGTAGTGCCCATGATGATGATTGACATTTTGTATCCAGTGAGACAGTTGTTCCATTCATTCGAATGGGTTTCTAATTAACCTCAGAATTTTCTTATCTCAGAGGGAACAGTCTTGCAATTATCTCAACTTTTGAAATGGAAGAAAATGACCGTAAGCAAATCAATATTTCGGTTTATTATCGGAATTTTTCTTTAGAAATAATGCTCTCTAATATTTGCCTCGTGTAAGCCTAATTACAATATCTTAGTACTTAAGCCCAATTACTTCTTTTCAGAACATAAATCTTATTATAATTTTGAGGAAGGCACTAGCGCATATGATTGGGAAAATGAACCGTTCAGAAATGCTCCCTTTACATATGTTAAGCTTGCCGATAAAGGCTTTTATCTTGTACACCATGGCATCATTTGTTGTAGACAGAAGTTTTTGTATGTATATGAGAAGATGCAAAGTCCAAACATTGGAAGTACTTCTGACTTTCTTTCTGAATTGATCCGGCAGGAAATATATATTCACATACCATAATCCTCTTACCAAATGGACATCTCTTAAATATATAAGCAGGGTTGAAAACTAGAAAGTCTTCAGGCAGACAACAGAGCTCAACTTTTATTCCCACTAACATTTGGGCTATCAGATCTGAAGGCATATAAAAATGAATGTATGAAGCCATTTATTTCACATCCTTTATGCTTTTTAAATTGCAGCCTTAATGTTTATGGCTGTCGTATATCAAAGGCATCACTGTCTTTCCTCTTGAGAAAGTTTTCGCATAAAAGAGGTTTTCTTCGTAACAAATCCCCCAAAGGATCCCTAAATGAATTGCCATAACTTTTTCCCCTTGACAAATAAAATCCATTAAATGGTTGTTTTTTTTTCTCACAAAAAGAGAAGCAGTATCCTTTCACCTTTTCACTCGCATACAAAAACCGTGCATCTCTATCCCAAGGCCGATTCACTTGTTTGACTTATTTCATTAAATAAAAGGGAATAAAAATAGTCGCTAAATTGAATGACTATTATCTGATAGTCGTACTCGACTTAGCTACGAATCTCCCAGCCAAACTATCTTTGTATGGGTCACTAAATCCTGCTTGTCCGCATACCTGGCAGCGCAGGCCATCAATCAAATCTTATTTTGTACATTTACTTTTATTTATTTGCTGCCACTAAATTAGGAGCTTAAAGGGATCTCTTTTATCATCCAGCCAGGATAACTCGCAGGAATATCTTCTGCTATTTGGTCACGCCTAATTGTTGTTTCATGAAACATTAACAGTTTCAACTTAACGGAACGTAAGATATTTTTTAAGTTGACTGAAAATAAAGGTCAATTTGTTTCCGTTTTCAACGGTCCTTAGGAAATAATTCAGAGCGATGTTTTGCTCGTATTATCAAACCGTTCTGAAGGATTTTTAGCTGCTCTCCAGGGCTTCCCGATAGGTTGCTGAGGAATATATCTACACGGTAAAATACATTTGTGACTATAAATAATTTAAAGGGTCCATGTCAGTTGAAAAGGATGGGTACAGGTATGTTGGACAGTCCGTCAAGCAATAATTTATCCCAACTTTCGTCGAGATTACTCCTGAAACATCCGCTCAAAGGGACTGTAATATTGAAGTAGCTGGCGCTTACTTAATCACTTTGGGTCCCTAATGATAGGAGTAAGGCGATGCTCGGTTTATCCATTCATTTTTAATGCTTGAAGATAATTATTTATTATTAAATTGACATCTGCGATGACTGAGTGCCCTCTAAGTAATTTGGAATTCACCACATTTATCAAAGAACTTAGCGCAACCACGACGAGAAATATTACTCACTGCTTGAATTGATGGCGCCTGTAATGAAAAATCGTTATGACTTTTAGGAAGCACAATACTAAGCTTCAAACGATATGACTCAAAATTTCGTGGCAATCGGATCATAACATACTGAGTTATAGTAATTTAAGTGGCGCTATTTTTACAAGTGGCTCCTCGATAGTATAGTGGTTAGTATACCCGCCTGTCACGCGGGAGACCGGAGTTCGATCCCCCGTCGGGGAGCCTCTGGCGCAAGACTAATGACCTTGCCCGGAAAAAACAAATCATTATGGAAAATTTAACAAGCCTCCGGACTTGCTAAATAAGGCCAAGACCGGTTCCAGGTTGTAGTGCCGATGATGATGATGATTTTTACAACTGTTTGCTCACAATGGAACATCGCATCGATCGCTCAGAGCGGTGTTTGGCACTATATATTCAGAATAAAAACGATTTTTTTATAACATTAGACGAAATAAATGAAATGGTGAATATTTCACTCAAAGCAGTCGGTGAAAGCCACCCCAGGCGCCTGCTTATTGTTTTCAATATTGTAAAAATATCATCACTTACCTTCACTACAACTCAGTATGTTATATTCCGATTGCCATGAAATTTCGATGTTGTGTTTCTTGTAGGGGTTTTTATTTCCAGGAAGCGTGTCTCCTGGTCCTTAAAAGGACAAGGCGATCTCTTAAAATTTGACCGCTCCTGAAAATTTGTCCTACAAAAGGGGTCGTTGCCGTGCTCCTCTGAGTTCAAAGGGAAGAGCAACGTCCTTTGATTCGGCCTTCGTCCTGATGTCTTCACTTGGTCTTCCGTGGGGGCCAGGTGATACTTAGATATCCGTAAAAATGAAAACTCGTCTTGTTTCCTTTTTGAATTGGTTTTATTTATTTATCTCAACGATTAACCTGGGGTACTTCCTCCAGGGACAAAAGACGAATTTAGACTGCAGCCCGGAAATCACTTGACTATTCCTTTATAAAGGATAAGGAATCGAAAATTGTATCCCAAAGATACACACTTTGGTGCAACAATCTCGATTTGTTGGATATTTCGAGCGAGATGTATTTACACAAGATAAGAAATCAATTTCTTGAATTCTTATGAAACTATCGCGCAGATGTGTGAATGTATCTGCTTTTGAGTTTTTTGTTTGTTTTCCTGAATGGAACATTTTGGGATAGAGATAACGATCTCTGAATTTTGGATTTGGGTGATGCTGTGGAGCAAATGTAGAACAATAAACGAATATTGGATTCGTTTATTGTGAATTTTAATTTTAATTTTGATTTTGGATTTAATTATGTCGTGGGGGCAAATGTTATGCGATAAACGAATGTTTTGATTCGTTTATTGCGAATTTTGGATCATGTTTGGGTTATTGTGGGTTTTGATGGGTTTATAGGTTTTAGCGTATTATTGCTGGGATTTTGGATTAGGAATGGGGGAAAAAGGTGGTAGGGCTTTTTGGAGCACTACATCCACCCCCGCTTGAAAAAGAAAATTGATCTTTATGAGATTAATTTTCTGGTAAATGGTGTGATTGCAGATAAGGCAGATAGTATCGTGATTCCGTTACATATGCCTGATTTTTTCTAACATAGTAGCTTTATGTATACAATATTTATTACAAATGTGTAAATTTTGTAGTTTGTTTCTTTCTTAATATTAATATAATCGTGTTTATACTGTATGTATGGTCGTGTATCGAAGTTTCCACGATGGTTTTTTATATAATAAAATTTGGATATTTTCTTTTGAAAGTTTGTACAAATACAATTTGGTTTTTAAGGTTTCATATAATTTGTGTTTAATGGTAGTTGTTAGTTATCCAAAAATAAAGTTTTCTTACATAAGGTATTTGAATTCATTATATTAAATTTAACTTTGGGTTTTTTTTTTTTTTGTTTTTAATTTTATAAAGTACTATTTGTAAAAAGATACATAGATAAGTAAGATTTTTATGGTTTATTCTTACAATTTGTGTATTACATAGAATTTTCATTGTTTATATATATAAATTGTCGTTATTTACATATATTCCTTTTTTTTCTTTTTTTTTTGAGGATTTTTCATTGTCCTTATTTGTTGTGCGTTTATTTATTTATATAATTTTTTCCATGTATTTGAACGGACAATTTAATTCTATAACTTTTTCTTTTTTTTTTTTGTGTTATATAAAAATGTTCTTACTTTCTTAGTATTTCTTAGTTGAAAACTGTTTTGTATTTATATAAATATTAGAAGTTCTTATTTTAACATTGTTTTGTAAGTTTTGTTTTTGTATTTTCGTTTTTTTTTTCATATATATATAATGTGTTTTTTTCTTATAACTTAAGATTATTTATTATTATTACAAAAATGTTTCCATTTAAGTCGGTGGTAGTTGATTAACATATTAACTTATTTTATTAAGTGAGTTAGTATTTGTCTTCATATATAAATTTTTGTTTTGTTTGTTTCCTGGGTATTAAAAATGTTGTATACTATTTACAAAATTATTTTATTCGTGTACAAGTATTTGAATAGAAAATTTTTGTTTTGGAGGTAGTATTTTGCTAGAGTATTACTTTATGATTTTTTTTTGGTTTTACTATACGTATATACATTTATTTATTTATTTATTTATTTTTTTTTTGTAAGGATATTTATAGATTTATACATTTACTTTCCTTCAATTTTTTTTTTTTTTTTTTTTTTTTTTTTTTTTTTGGAGACCCATTCGTGATTTCCTAATCCACAAATGGTTTTATATTATTGTTGTGGACTATTCGGGTTCCTTTTCCTATTTTGAGGATTGAATTTTCTTCGGATAGGATCTTTACAATTTCATAGGGGCCTTTCCACAGGGAGGTTAGTTTGTTAGGTCTTGAGTGATTCTTTAATAGAACCTTGTCGCCAACATTAAATTTCTTACGGCCTACTTTTTGGTCATAGTATGCCTTAGATTTTTGTTTTTTCTCTATCAGTATTCCCTTTGCTGTACGATAACCATGTTGTAATCGCATTTTTAATTCATTTGCGTAATGGTCGTAGTTATAAGTGCTTTTGGGGTTTTGTCTGAGAGAACTGGGTATTTCGGCTGGGAAACCATATAGTAATTCATGCGGCGTGTAGCCTGTATTACTGTGGGGTGTAGTGTTATACACAAACATTGCGTAAGGTATCCAGGTGTCCCAGGTGAGAGGATCCTGGTTTACATAGTGGCGGAGGTATTCCACCAGAGTTCTATGGCTCCGTTCTAGTGCTCCATTTGTTTGTGGATGGTAGGGTGCTGTGTTTAGTGTTCTCATTTTAAGTAAGGAACAGATGTCCTTAAAAAGTGCGCTGAGAAAATTTGCACCTCGGTCAGTTAATAGAGAAGATGGTATGCCGTGCTGGCAGACGATGTTTTCAACGAAAATCCTGGCCACGTTCTTGGTTTCCGCGCTGGCCAGTGCGTAAGCTTCTGAGAACTTAGTCAAGTCGTCTTGAAACGTTAGTAGGTATTTATTTCCACTATAACTGACTGGTAATGGTCCTACTATATCTAAAGCAATTCTTTCAAAAGGTTTGGAGCTTGTTGTGGTTATCTTCATAGGAATTCTATGATTTCTTCCACTTTTGTTTATCTGGCAGGAAGCACATTTTCGAATATACGCCGCGACGTCAGCGGTCATTGTGCGCCAGTAATATTTTTGCTTCAATCTATTGATTGTTCGGGTGGCTCCTTGGTGTCCTCCGAAAGGTGAGTTATGGTATTCCGCGAGTAACTTTTGTATTTCGTTAGGATCTGTTAAAAGCTTCTTTTTATTGGAGAAAACGTACATTGTCACGTTGAGGTGAGCAAAAGTTTCTTTTAGCAAGTTATTGAGTGCTGCTTTTGATTCGTTTTCTGTGAAGGGGACTAAAATTCCAATGGAATTGAAATTCTGGTCTTCGCAAATCTTCTTCAGGTCAATAAGGGAACTCTTAGCGGTTTCCTGGTCGCTTAGGTTTCTGAAAGGCAATGGCAATGTGATGGCGCATAACCCATCTTGCTCATGAAACGTAATTTTACCTACGTCTGGCTTGGTGAAGTTTGGGATTCTTCCTGCCAGGTTTTCTTCCTCAGCAGAGTCTATCAATGGGAGGATTATAATACGTAGTCCGAGTTTCTTCTTGGTATAGATGGACCCTGTTTGCTCTTGCCATGCAAGATTGGTAGTATCTTTGTATGATTGTGCAGCCACATCTTCTTCGAGTTTGGCTTTACTTCGTGTGGTGACGAGGATGTTATTTTTAATGGGATCCACTGGGGTAGTCGTTGTTATGCGGCTGAGAGCATCAGCATTTGCATTTTGCTTTCCTTTTCTGTGGACGATTGTGTACTCATCCTCTTCGAGTAGAATTTTCCATCGCATAAGTTTAGATGTAGGATCCTTTCGTCCTATAAGCCACTGTAGAGAGCTATGGTCAGTTACTATTGTGAACTTTCGTCCGTAAACATATGGTCGGAACTGGGCTAATGCAAAAACGATTGCTAGTAATTCTTTTTCAGACGTTGTATATCGAGTTTCTGCGTCGTTTAAGGTTCGGCTAGCGAAAGCAATAGGTTTATCTTGGCCTAATGTGCCTTGAGATAGCACTGCTCCTAACGCAACATTGCTAGCGTCAGTGGTTATTATGAATTCCCGGTTAAAGTCTGGATAAGCCAGTATTGGTGGGGTAATAACCTTTCTTTTTAGAGTTGTGAATGCCTCGTCACAAAAGGCATCCCAATGAAATGGAGTATTCTTCCGCAGTAATCTGCTTAAAGGTTTTGCCAGTTCGGCGAAATTGGGAATAAATTTTCTATAGTAGCCTACAAAACCGAGAAAAGATCTTACGTCTTTTTGTTCCTTGGGCGTTGGAAAAGTTTTCACCGCTTTAGTTTTCTCTGGATCTGGTTTTATACCTTCCTTTGAAATAACATGCCCCAAGTAGGTGAGCTCATTCCTTATGAAGTGACACTTTTCTGGTTGTATTTTCAGATTGTGCCTTTGTAATCGCTCGAAAATTCTGGTAAGTCGGGAATTGTGATCGTTCAGATCGTATCCGTAAATTACGATATCATCTACATAGACGAAACATTCTATTCCTTGGAGACCCATGAGTACATTGTTCATAAGCCTCTGGAATGTGGCAGGTGCATTTTTAAGTCCGAAGGGCATTCGATTGTATTCGTAATGTCCGAAGGGTGTGCTGAACGCTGTTTTTGCCTTGTCTCTATTGTCCATGCGTATTTGGTGGAAACCATTTGCTAAGTCTAAAGTGCTAAAATATTTAGCTTTTCCTAGCTGGTCCAAAATATCAGTAATATTGGGCAATGGATATGCATCTCCGACTGTTAATTTATTGAGTGCTCTAAAGTCGACAACTACTCTCCATCGTTTTGTCCCATCAGGTCCTGCCTTCTTGGGTACTAGTAAGAGAGGGGAATTCCAAGGACTGAAACTTGGCTGTACCACGCCATCCTGAAGCATTTCATTCACCTGTTTGTGAATCTCTTGCTTGGAGCTATCTGGCAGGCGATACGGTTTTATGTAAAGCTTACCTTCTTCTTCTTCTCTATGGCGTCAGTATATGTGAGGTAGTCGCCCTCGAGAAGAAATATGTTATTATAAGTGCGACAGATATTCAGTATAGATTTCCTCTCCTCCTGGTTACAATGACGCAACTCTAGGACTGATTCTAGCCGTTCAAGCCTATTTTTTAGAAGATTTTGGGTTTTGTCCGCCTGTATTACATTGTAGTCATCCAGATCTTCCCATCCGACTTCTATGTCGTTGGTGTTTACTTCCTGATCGGTGTCTAATGTGTTCATTAATAGTACCTTTATTTTGTTGTCCTGTGGTGTTGTCAAACTATTACCCAGATATATTCCTGGCATGATCTCGGATTTTTTAATAATCAGTTCTTGACTGAGTTTTCCTTTAAATGGAATCTCCATTATTTGTTGAGATCGTGAATGCAATTTTATGTAGTCGACCGTGGTGTTTTGTTTTATCTTTACTGAGGATATTAGAGTTTCAGGTTCATGTTTTCCTAAACTTAGTTTTTCAACAGTTTCCTTAACTTTTTCGTTACCACAAACTTTATTTAAATGGGAAGAGGAAGATTCAAGGGTGGTTGGTTTCGTTGTGTTTGTCACAGCGTCAGATCCGGCCCGTAGACAAACGGATTCGGATGTTGCCTCACGAACGGTGTTATCCAATTTTTCAAGAATGCCTGTATTATCCTCGTAAGGCATGACATTCTGAATATTTTCCTTGACCTCGTTATTGTTTCCTAAAAGCTGCTCGAGTTCTACCATAGTTCTCGTCTTTACAGCGAATTTAAGGAATCCCTTTTTAAAGTTTAGGTGGCACTGGTGCTTCGTGAGGAAATCGCTTCCCAGTATGCCATCGTGTTGGAAGTTTACATGTTTGCCTATCACAAAAACGTTATGTTTAAAGGGTATGGAGTGCCTGTCTGTTCTAAATTCGAACTCCCCCAATACCTTTTTGCATGTGCCGACCGTTTTTCCAGCAATGGTGGATATGGTCACTGGGTCTGAATTATCTACAGATTGTTCAATATAAGGATTATCTAATTTGATCAGGCTGATCGATGAGGAAAGTCGAGTATTGTTTATCCGATGGATTAAATCGTACACGTATTGCTGGCTCCTTAAATTCAGGGCAGAGAAATACGCGCATTTGAAAATTTACATCGGGATGGGGTGTATATGGCGATTGTCTGCACTCGAGAAGGATTGCCGTTGCTCGCTGCCCGAGTGAGTTCGTTTCCCTGTTGTTGATTGGATACCCTGTTAATAGTTTGATTTTGTCCGGTATTTCGATTTTCAATGCGGGGCGAGTTTGTTATTGTCCTATTTTGAGATTGATTTGGCTGAGTTCTGAAAGGATTTCGACTCGTTGAGGGTTGGTCCTGGTTTCGCATATGAGCTAACCTGGATCTGCACTCTGCCTGAGTGTGATTATACTTCCGACAGTATGTGCATTGGAGACGTTCAACTTCAGTCTTAATGCGTTGGGTGACGAAATTAGGAAAATTTGTGTTGCGATAACAAGTCGCAGAAGTAAGTCCCCTCTTGTTGCATGTTTGACAAACAATTGGTTGGTTATTTCTCCTAAAATTGTTAGTGGAAGTTTGTATTGAGTTATCGCTGTTCAATCTTTGAGATTGTTCCAAAGCGTAGCTAATGGCCGCTTTGAGATTTGAAGCCCTATGCGCTGTTACTAAGATTTTGAGTCTGGAATTTCGTATCCCATCCTCAAACGTATTCAAAGCGGGTCTTTGATTTTCAGGCAGAAGATAAGTTCTGACTGCAGGATTAGGTGAACTAGCGTATGTGGCGCTGTCCAATTCATGCAGGTGGTGTGTGAGTCTATTTGAAAATTCCTTCACACCCTCCTTGCTATCCTGTTTTGTTGCCACTAAGTTATTTTGGGCAGCAGACCTACAGATTAGAGCTTTAAATTCTCCCTCCAATTCGGATACCAAATCTTCCCAAGTAGAAATAATTGTATGTTTGATGCAGTCTCGCGCCGGTCCCTGTAATCTGGTCTTTACTACCCTTAGAATAAAGGATTTCTGATTGTCATCTTGTGCTTGTGAGAACAAAATGTCTCCACAAGAGACGAAACCCTCTAACTCGTCAGGATTACCGTTAAATACCGGCACGAGTCCCAGTATGTCACTTAATCCTATTGGTAAGTTCATTCTAGAACTTGTGTGTTTCCATACGTATTTTTGTATTTTGTATGAGCTCGGGTTCAGGTCTCTGCGAACGCGTACCCGGTTTATTTTTGTCGCTCACGACATATTTGTGAAACAGACCTTCCCAAATGATGATGAAAAGGGGTAGAGAACAAAGAGATGAGATCTTCATTATTGTTGGATAAGATGGCCAAGAGAAAAGACAAGACCAACGACAAGAGAAGTGTCTTCCAACTCAGTTAGTTTTGATCCTATTAAAAAGCCTTTGTTCTACTTAAGGTGAGAGAATCCGTCCTTTCGCCCTACGGAAAAAGTGTCTAATCCTAAAATGGATTTTCGAAGAGCCACAGATGAGTCAAAGGAAAAGATTCAATCCAAAGAAAATTTTCCAAAAAAGACGCTAAGGACAAGGACCAAGAATTTGAATTTGTTCATTATTGCCAAAAGAAAATGTATGTATATATGTTTATGTGTATATTAAATTAAAATATATATCAAAAAATAAATAATGAAACCAAATTTGTAGTTAATTTTTGTGTGGGTTTTTTTTTTATTTTGTCCCCTTTTGAAGAATAAAATGTTGATATTTTTGGAAAAAAATTATGGAAAAAATGTGTATATGTATATATGCGTGAAAGAAGTTTTGAAAATTGTCAAAAAATATGTGTTTTTTAAAAATGCGTTTAAGAAAGATACGTTTATTAAGAAAAATGTATTTAAAATGTTTGCCTCTACTAGCCGAAAAGTAAGTGCGTACTTGTATATTGTATATGCTTGTGTGAGAGAAAAATTTCTTTTATTAATTATATTTATCACTTTGAGCTTTTTTTTATGCGTATACTCTTCTTGGAAAAATGAGAACAACTTTGTTTATTATTCTTAGAAAAACAAGTTAAATTTAAATGCACTTGCACAAATTATTAATAAGCTTTATCCCCGTGTAAAAGAACAATTTAAATAAATATTCAATTTATTCTTGGCGTCCCCCTTTAGTTAACAATTCAAACATTTTAAAAATTTACTTATTTGGGAGCCAATTACCAAGACAAAATGACAAAAATGACAACACTGAATTTAATTTTAATTCACATTTTGTTTCAAATAAGTTACATTTATATCACTTTTCACTTAATAAATAAATAAAAATTTAATACCTGTGTTTTCTGGATCTACTGCAGATTTGTAGGGTCTCCTGTCGTCACTGGATCTAGCTGCTTGGTCCTGGTGTTGTGCTCCTAGTTGTTTGTCGTCACTGTTGTACAAGGAAAAGATTTTTCCTCTTTTCCACTGGATTGTCGACGGGACTCGTGGCCGTCATATACTTAGCACTTTGATTTTCTCTACAGCCGGTATCTAAGCCCCAGGCAACGCCTGTAAGTTTTACTTTGTTTTAAAAAAAAGATTTTAAATGTCACTATACATTCCGGTGTTCTAAGCTCCGGAAATACGCTTAAAAAATCTTACTTTGCCGGTGTTCAACAGTCTTTGGTATCCTCTTTTAATCACCTCGTTACTCGAGGCTTCAGCAGTTTTCCTCTTCTGCGGTAGGGGATTGTTGGATAATCCACGAGTCTTCCTCTTCTGTGGTAGGCGGATTTTGGGTATCCCACCGCTGCCACCAAAATTGTTGTGTTTCTTGTAGGGGGTTTTATTTCCAGGAAGCGTGTCTCCTGGTCCTTAAAAGGACAAGGCGATCTCTTAAAATGTGACCGCTCCTGAAAATTTTTCCTACAAAAGGGGTCGTTGGCGTGCTTCGTCTGAGTTCAAAGGGAAGAGCAACGAGCAAAATGGAACATCGCATCGATCGCTCAGAGCGGTGTTTGGCACTATATATTCAGAATAAAAAGGATTTTTTTATAACATTAGACGAAATAAATGAAATGGTGAATATTTCACTCAAAGCAGTCGGTGAAAGCCACCCCAGGCGCCTGCTTATCGTTTTCAATATTGTAAAAATATCATCACTTACCTTCACTACAACTCAGTATGTTATATTCCGATTGCCATGAAATTTCGATGTTGTGTTTCTTGTAGGGGTTTTTATTTCCAGGAAGCGTGTCTCCTGGTCCTTAAAAGGACAAGGCGATCTCTTAAAATTTGACCGCTCCTGAAAATTTGTCCTACAAAAGGGGTCGTTGCCGTGCTTTCTCTGAGTTCAAAGGGAAGAGCAACGTCCTTTGATTCGGCCTTCGTCCTGATGTCTTCACTTGGTCTTCCGTGGGGCCAGGTGATACTTAGATATCCGTAAAAATGAAAACTCGTCCTGTTTCCTTTTTGAATTGGTTTTATTTATTTATCTCAACGATTAACCCGGGGTACTTCCTCCAGGGACAAAAGACGAATTTAGACTGCGGCCCGGAGATCACTTGACTATTCCTTTATAAAGGATAAGGAATCGAAAATTGTATCCCAAAGATACACATTTTCGTGCAACAATCTCGATTTTTTGGATATTTCGAGCGAAATGTATTTACACAAGATAAGAAATCAATTTCTTGAATTCTTATGAAACTATCTCGCAGATGTGTGAATGTATCTGCTTTTGAGTTTTTTGTTTGTTTTCCTGGATGGAAAATTTGGGATAGAGATAACGATCTCTGAATTTTGGATTTGGGTGATGCTGTGGAGCAAATGTAGAACAATAAACGAATATTGGATTCGTTTATTGTGAATTTTAATTTTAATTTTGATTTTGGATTTAATTATGCCGTGGGGGCAAATGTTATGCGATAAACGAATGTTTTGATTCGTTTATTGCGAATTTTGGATCATGTTTGGGTTATTGTGGGTTTTGATGGGTTTATAGGTTTTAGCGTATTATTGCTGGGATTTTGGATTAGGAATGGGGGAAAAAGGTGGTAGGGCCTTTTGGAGCACTACATCGACACATACCGTTTGAAGGGTGGTGTTTCGCCTGCTGGGAACCGCAACTACGATGTTGCCGATGGTTTGCCAACTGGGAAACAGCAAAAGGGTGTGTTCTACGTCGAGCAGAACACCAAATAGTTGAATTGCCGCATTGGGCAATTGTACAATGTTGAACAACACGTGGAAATAAAAAATCACACGAAATTAAAAATGTTGGAACATACAAAATAACTTTATTTAACATTAAGTTCACACGTTTCAACTGGTGCTGAAGGCACCGTATATACTTTTTCTTTTTTTTGCAACCTTAAAATATACTGTCAGAAGAACAGTACAACAAAATAAAAACTATCTCAAAACAGTAATGAGGTAAACGGTTAATGAATAGACAATTATTGCTCGTCTATTCAGCAACCGGTGGCGTTCAGTGCCAGCATGTCTTTCCGTAATGGTATAATTTGAATTGTTGCGGAACTGCAACATCTTCCCGGGCCGCCGACAATGGACCCAGTAGTCCTCCTTAGTTGGCGTCACCAACGTTTTCGTGTCAGCGCCGTGGGAAGTAGCGGTTGGTGCTTGTGGTTGAGCTCAGAGGCTTTAATGCTCGTGTTGCTCATCAACCGGTACGGTAAAACGGTAGGGTGGCACAATTAATTATATTGTTATACTATATAGTGATTCTATCAATTGATTAAGTTATAAACGATAATGAGTTATTGTTTTCCAATAATTCGTACTCAGTTATCTGTGTTAGTGTGTGTACGCATGTGTGTTTAATGTTAAATGTTGGTTGGATCGTAAATCCCTGGTGTCATCGATGAACTTCTTGGACGTAGTCTTTCTTTGCATCGTGAATCCCCCTGTGTCATCGATGACCTTCTTGGACGAAGTCCTCTCTTTGGATCGTAAATCCATATGTAGAGTATCAATGTGTTGGACGTAGTCCCATCTTGGATCGTAAATCCGTGAGTAGTAATTAATATATTGGACGTAGTCCCATGTTGGATCGTAAATCCTTAAATAGTGTAAGAATATCTTGACATTGTCTAATATTGGATCGTAAATCCGTAAATATAATATAAATATTTTGGACGTAGTCCCATGTTGGATCGTAAATCCATGAGTGGTAATTGAGCGATGTTGTGATCATCAATATGTTGAATTGTTTCTGGTTGTCCTTGATTGGAAATGTGGCCATTTGGAAATAGTTGAAATCTGGGTGCACTAAATGGAGCTGTCGATTCAGTCCAAAGACCGCTTTGTTGGGTTAAAGTCGGCCGTGCAATGTTGTTTTTCTATCATCTTCTGAATATGGCCAGTCTGTGCCGATATTAGAAGTATTAGAGTTGCCGCCAACTGCATAGGATCATCTGCGTCTCCAATCCAAGGTGTTGGCTGTGGCTGATGCTGTTGCAGTTGAGGATGTGTCCCATCTACGCTGCTAAGCCAGTGCTCGGCGTTGGGCGAATTTCTTGATGGGAGCTGAGATTGTCGTTGGCCACATTGCCTCGCGGAGTATTTGATCCACGGGTTGAGTGATTGTTTTGATAATGACTTCGGTTATTGATATAATGGCCACCATTTATAGAAATAATCTTGTTGGCCTCGAGAACCAGAAGAAGTCGATATACTGCTTGATTTGCCAGACTTCGCTGAACCTCCCATCCGATCAGAAGGGATTGTTGTTCCCTTGATGGTAATTCATGGGAATTGATTCTCCGATATTGTGGATGCTCTGGCAATTGAACTGTAGTTATCATCAGCCGATTCACATATCCGACGTTGAAGTCGCTGAGCGTAACTCTTATTTGCTGAATCTGGACTGCGATCATAAGTTAGTATAGTTCATTTATTCGTATTATTAGTTTTCATTGTTATAATTTATAATTAATTTGCATGTTTGGCAGCACTTGCCCTTTTCGTTATTCGTTTGTTATTAGTTTTTGTGTTGTCATAGTTTCTGTTGTTATTATTATTTCTCAGTTTGCCTTATGCAAATGATTTAGGATTTTGTTTCGTTTTGTGAATCGTATGAATCGTTTCGTTTTCATTCAACAAACGGTTTATCGTTGTACCTCGTTTTCGTTTTCGGAATGATTCATTTTGTGTGCTTAATTCGAGGTCGTGTCGTTCGCCTTTTCCGACAAACGAGTCGGAAAGTAAACAGGTGCCCCCAGAGAATTTCGTCCAGGCGGCGAAAGCGAAGAACCCCAGACACTTAACAGCGATGTGCCTGGGTGGCGAGAGCGGCAATATCAGGATGCTCGGACGATGAGTCTAGGTGACGAGAAGCGGTGCACTCTAAACGGTGACAGTTTCCGTGGTGTGATTTTCCGATGGGTGCCGGCATCTTTCCTTGTTCCTCGTTTTCTTTGTCCCTTAATCTTACAACCGAAAGCCTATCTTAGACACCGACTCCGTTGGAGTGGTGCCCCCGTGGCAGCTACGTGCGCTGGGCGGTGTTAAGAGGGTGCCCCCAGAACATTTCGTCCAGGCGGCGAAAGCGAAGAACTCCAGACACTTAACAGCGATGTGCCTGGGTGGCGAGAAGCGACAAATCTTTTCTTTGGTATTGACCGCTTATTTTATTGTGAGAGCTTCGGCTCTGTCGTTGAACCTGATTTCACCCGTTGGATTCAAAGGATTTGTCCTCTCGACTATTGCTCGGTGGGTCATCGTCCTCTTCTTGAGGTTCTTTCAATGTACGCGGGATGTATCTAAGTTCTGCAGCGTAGGTCGTGCAACGTGTCTGCAAGTTCATTAAAAGAGGACCTGAATGATGTCCTCAACCGAAATACTGAGACCGATAGACAACTTCTTCATTTACCCGCGGTGACTTCTGTAGAATTAAGATAAGTGAAACAACCTCGGATGTTGAACAGTGGACTGTACTTTGTATTTGATTAATAATAGTAATTTGTGGACTGTAAATTGTATTTGATAGAATTACTAGCTTTGATGTTGAGTTGTGTTAAAGTTGAAATGTAAATTGGTGTATCTTGGAGTTTGTAAAATGGGACAAATAAAAGTATTCATTATTTTATTTATTTTCCGCCGATTACAAACAAAACGGTCATTCAAATAAGAAGGCGAAGTCAATTTTATTTCACTAGAGTAAAGAACCACCTAACCAGTACGGTTCGCATATAACCTGCTTCATGCTTCCCATTGCTTTCGGAAGAATTCCTTTCTGCGTTCTACCTGATGTTGAAATATTTGTGTTGCAGAAACTGGACAGATAAAATCTTTAAATATGCCAAATATTGATTTATTCGTGCTGCAGGAACCAGACAAACAAATCTCTAAAAATGTTGAATGTTGAAATTCAATGGAATAAATTCATGTGGGTCGCTTTCCCAGAGGTCTTGGTCAGACTCCGTGAAGAACATTACTGAAAATATAGCATCCTGAATAATTGCACCCATGTGAAGTTCAATTAACTCCATCCAAGAATACACATGAATCAGCAATTTTAGGTACATTAGCATATGTGCTAAGACTCGCGGTGACACTTAAACGCGGTTACGATATTGGTCGAAATCCTTTAGTGAAATATCCAAAACACCCGACGTAAACGTCAGAAAGTATCATTCTGTAAGTTCAGGTATCTCTCATTAACGATTTCGGGACTTCTATATCTTTCAAACACACGGACGATTATGTCGGGAGCATGCACAACCGCCTCCTCAATATTGCCCCGAATCACTGCACAGTCCTGATCATGGACTGAGAAAATACCTGTTTCTTTAGGGTTTGTCTTCTTGTCGGACCAATGGGAAGAAACGAAACGCTTGATGTAGATAAATTCAACATCGTTCTTCATAACGATTTGTAAAATTGTTTGAACAAATCACATAATTTAGTGATCTGTGATAGCTTGCTTTCGCCGCACTACGGTGGATGACAGACGACGCGTCCGCTTTGATGGTTGTGATACGACTCAATGATTCAACTCTCGTTTGGGGTGAGTTTGGTGGTGTGTGGGTAGATATCCTCGTAAAGTCTCCCTTGGTGGAATAGAAAACCAGATCTCGTAATGGAGATCATGGTGGTATGTGTGTGATCGTTTACATCTGTGTTGTTTACTCATGCGCGAAAGCAATGGAAAAACAAAGCAGGCAGGCGGCAAGGACAAAGCAATCGGGGAGATCGTGGTTTATGATGTGCATCGCGACGATGCATCGAAGAAATGTGCTATAAGAAAAGATGGGACGAGGGCATCATAAAAGTCTAAGATGAGTGATGCCCTTATGTAAATAGACGAATAGACATTGCGAAAAGGTGCTAATGGGTTGCGATACTTTATACAATGAAAATTGTATATCGTATCTTGGATCGGTGGCCGAAACGAATCCATTGCTTGCATTTGTATATGCGGGGTAATTCGTTGTAAGAAACGGATTTTATATTTGCATTGTTTATGCTTTGAATTCAATCCGACGGCTATGCGCGAAGTCGATGATTGTTTGGAGATTCAAACAAAGGGGCATTTCTGGGTAAAGTGCTTGCAAGTCGTTGCGAATCAATTCAGATGGTTACACAATGACGGTTTGTATAACATCTATACCAATTGTATATGGCATCTAAGGCGACTGCAGGGTCGAACTCTAGTGTGAGTGTTTACACTAAACGAGAATTCGGTTCTTGGTCGTTAATGCAGAGATGCATTGATGCCTGCACGAATTCCCCTGTGGGAGAAATTCTTTACAGGAATTCCTAGGTAATGCGTATGCATGATTGGGATCTGTGATAAATTTGGATAGAATTCTTATGGGGAATTTTAGATTCGAATGAATGAGTGAAGGTAAGAATTCTTTTCCAAAAGCTTTTAAATAAATAAATTTGATAAGCTTGATGCGTGATGCATTTACAGATGATAATGCGATTGCAGCAGGAAATTATGAAAGTTGGGTAGCAGTTATGAGGGTTCTTCGGATAAGTACCAGTGGGGTTTGGCGGAACCGCTACACCATCTCTGAATTAGTCTCGGGACTTTTTGAACCATTTGTTATATAGTATTACGATATACGTGCGCGAAAGACATGGTTTGATAACCCTAAATTTTGATACACAATGCAAATTTTGATACAGATACGCCGGGTTCGAATGCCCAAAATCCCTATTTTTGGGATACACATGAAGGAGGCACAGCGGTCCCATCGCACTGTTCGACTGAAGAACGATTCCATAGAATTAAGTTCACCTAAATCTAACATTTAACTGGATTTTATGCGCATGCTTGAGGAATAAGAAATAAAATCCCGAATTTAGTTGAGCGGTGATCGTGAGCATGTTTTTAGATCACGGATAGACAGAGCTCAATCCGCCTATGGTCTAATATGGGAAATCGTCGTGTAACGCCCGAATCTGTTGTAGTGTAACAACACACCCACGAAATGACCATGGAGAATCATATCAAGTAAATCAATTTGCCCTTGTCACAATTAGCAAGTTTCACATAACCAGCATTCGTTGCCGACCATAATTTAAGGTCGATTCTTTTCATTGAGTAAAAGAAACAAATTGCTCCGGTTACGATTTGCAAGAATCAAATGACAATCGTTTGTGAGCTTGCCGCTGGTAAATGATTCACAAATTAATTGGGTCAAACCGTGTCATTGTTCTTACATTATGCATCAAGCTGGTGATAGAGAATGGAATAGCATAATAAACAATTTGTATTTGAGTGAATTACGAATTAAGTGTGAAATGGCTTATGAAGCAAAATTTGTATGAGTAGATTAAGAAATTTGTGAATAATGGAGTGATTGATTGGGAGTATAAATACCCCAGCAACTTCAATAATAAATTAATCAAAAACCAATCGTGTATTTGATTCATCAACTGCGGCGCTCCACGCCATCCATTTTTAGCAAGCTGCGCTTAAACAGTAAACATTAGGGAAGTTAGGTTGTAGATAAACTTTCTAGCATAAAGCGTACATACTGGTCACCCAAAATATATTACTATAAATATATTATATGGTGATCATGTCCGTATATACTACATGGCGATCCTGCTTCATTACACTGTAGTAAGATTCATAGCTCGATTTTATAGTCTGTCAACCACATGTTATGACGTTTTCGATGCGCCTAACCTAATATGGAAAATAAAATCCAGCACCGAACGAATCTATGGCTTGTAAATTGTGGCTAAATCAGATGGATTAGTCTCACATTTGAAAATGACAGCCAAATGTTTGGAACGAGGTGTGTTTAATATAGGCGAGTACGTAAAATTGGGCTCCTCGATAGTTTAGTGGTTAGTATACCCGCCTGTCATTCGGGAGACCGGGGTTCGATTCCCCGTCGGGAGCCTCTGGCGCAAGACTAACGACCTTGCCCAGAAAAAATAAATCATTATGGAAAATTTAACAAGCCTCACGACTTGCTAAATAAGGCCAAGACCGGTTCCCGGTTGTAGTGCCGATGATGATGATGATGATGTACGTAAAATTAGCGCCACCTTATGATATTTGCTGTTAACATACCAAGTTTGGCGACGATAGAACGAACATTTTAATCCGTGCTACGTGAGGAAAATAGAATATTGTTTTTTGGGTCGGTTAATTTCGATCAACATTTATGAAGAGTTACGTACAGCTTTTAACAATGTTTCAATGAATGAAAAACGTATTTTCGATGACGCAAGTCGTATTAAAGGAAAAGAGAATCACTTGAATAGGAAGTGGTACACAAGCAACTTATTAACGCTATTACTGAATGATTATCACGGTATGGTGTACACCCATACTGCCTCGCAAGTGCAATAAAAAGATTACAGCGCTTTGAAAAATCGCCAGTTTCTCTTATTACTTCTCTTTTATGTGCGTTCGATGACAGTCAGGAGGTAATTAATGAAGTTCCATAAAAAGATCAACATCATACCCCGCTTCATGTTTCACTACAAGTTTTAGAACACGTCCCACACGTGAGACGCCACGTTCCACATTCCCAACAACTTCTTCCACGTGGTTCGCATGTCAAGGCGTATACCAAAGATGGCACAAACATCGCCCAAGAATCTCATAAGGATGCCCCAAGTATGTCCCAAAGGTGCCTCTGAAATGATGTATAGGTATCCCAGAGGTGTCACAAAGATGTCCGAAAAGATGACCTAGATATGTCCCAAACATGTGTTAAACATGCCCCATAACATGTATAACAGCATGTCCCACAAAATAATCCGCCACATGCTCCATGATATATCGGACATTAAATGTCAAAGTTGCCATGAAACCTCTCAAGTTATCTCTTGACTGCCGCGGCATGCACATCAGTGACAGCTCGTCAGAAAAAACGAATTAGTATCACCTCCGTAAGTTTACGGAAAAGCGGAACTATTTTGTTAATTTAAGCTGATTTAAAAATGGATATTGCATATATACGAAACGTACTCAAAAAAAAAAAGAAAACCAAATTGACACTACTGTGAGCAAATTTTTCCTTCTTTCTAGTACATATCACAAGATGGCGCTAATGGTACGTATTCGTCTACAATGACAGGATTGTTAATCTTTATTCAAATCAGCTCGCATATCCTATCGTATGTAAGAAACACATTACACCGTCTGACCAGACATTTCTCTTTCGAGTTCATAGAGTTGCTCATTACTAATGGAAGGACAGAAGATGACAATGGAGAAAAGAGAACAGCAAATGGGGGAGGACAGTCAATCAAAATCAAAATCAAAATCAAAATCAAAATCAAAATCAAAATCAAAATCAAAATCAAAATCAAAATCAAAATCAAAATCAAAATCAAAATCAAAATCAAAATCAAAATCAAAATCAAAATCAAAATCAAAATCAAAATCAAAATCAAAATCGAAATCAAAATCAAAATCAAAATCAAAATCAAAATCAAAATCAAAATCAAAATCAAAATCAAAATCAACATCAACATCAACATCAACATCAACATCAACATCAACACCAACATCAACATCAACATCAACATCAACATCAACATCAACATCAACATCAACATCAACATCAACATCAACATCAACATCAACATCAACATCAACATCAACATCAACATCAACATCAACATCAACATCAACATCAAAATCAACATCAACATCAAAATCAACATCAACAACAACATCAACATCAACATCAACATCAACATCAACATCAACATCAACATCAACATCAACACCAACATCAACATCAACATCAACATCAACATCAACATCAACATCAACATCAACATCAACATCAACATTTGTCACTGGGTCTGAGTTTTCTACAGATTGTTGAATGTATTGATTATTTAATTTGATCAAGCTGATGTCGGCGCCTGTGTCAATGAGGAAAGCAGAGTATTTTTTATCCGATGGATTCAATTTTACACGTATTACTGGCTCTTTAAATTCAGGGCAGAAAAATACGCGCATTTGAAAATTTACATCGGGATGGCGTGTATATCGGCGATTGTCTGCACTCGAGAAGGATTGCCGTTGCTCGCTCCCCGAGTGAGTTCGTTTCCCTGTTGTTGATTGGATACCCTGTTAATATTTTGATTTTGTCGGGTATTTCGATTTTTAATGCGGGGCGAGTTTGTTATTGTCCTATTTTGAGATTGATTTGGCTGAGTTCTGAAAGGATTTCGACTCGTTGAAGGTTGGTCCTGGTTTCGCATATGAGCTAACCTGGTTCTGCACTCTGCCTGAGTGTGATTATACTTCCGACAGTATGTGCATTGGAGACGTTCAACCTCTGTCTTAATGCGTTGGGGGACGAAATTTGGAAAAGCATGTCCCCTCTTGTTGCATGTTTGACAAACAATTGGTTGGTTTCTCCTAAAATTGTTAGTGGAAGTTTGCATTGAGTTAACGCTGTTCAATCTTTGAGAGTGTTCCAAAGCGTAGCTAACAGCCGCTTTGAGATTTGAAGCCCTATGCGCTGTTACTAAGATTTTGAGTCTGGAATTTCGTATCCCATCCTCAAACGTATTCAAAACGAGTCTTTGATTTTCAGCCAGAAGATAAGTTTTGACTGCAGGATCAGGTGAACTAGCGTATGTGGCGCTGTCCAATTCATGCAGGTGATGTGTGAGTCTATTTGAAAATTCCTTCACACCCTCCTTGCTATCCTGTTTTGTTGCCACTAAGTTATTTTGGGCAGCAGACCTACAAATTAGAGCTTTAAATTCTCCCTCCAATTCGGATACCAAATCTTCCCAAGTAGAAATAGTTGTATGTTTGATGCAGTCTCGCGCCGGTCCCTGTAATCTGGTTTTGACCACCCTTAGAATAAACGATTTCTGATTGTCATCTTGTGCTTGTGAGAACAAAATGTCTCCACAAGAGACGAAACCCTCTAACTCGTCAGGATTACCGTTAAATACCGGCACGAGTCCCAGTATGTCACTTAATCCTATTGGTAAGTTCATTCTAGAACTTGTGTGTTTCCATACATCAACATCAACATCCGCAGCAACTACTAAATAAATATGCTACAAATCAACACGATAGATATTGAGCGTAAGGAATTGGTAAGTCTCTGTAAGCTAGCTATAGGAACCAATTTTGTAGTTAAAAGACTGGCTGGTAACAGGCATGCCATTCGAACCTATGTGGTGGCAGACCACGACAAGATTAAAGAGGTCTTAAAAAGAGCCACTGCGGAATTGCACTCGTTCAGGCCGAAGCAAACGAAGAGCGTAACGGTTCTATTAAAGGGTGTCGACCCTGAAATGGAACCGGAGGCTCTGCTCGAAATGCTTCAAAGTCTGAAGCACAAAGATCTCGAGTTTACCGCGGTAAAACCGTTCACCACAACCAAGGCAAGGAGGGAAAACCGCAAACTTCTTTTTAGTTCAATTAACACCCAGCAGTAGAATTGGTGGTCTAAGAAAAATTACAGTCTTGGATCATCAAATTGCCACATTAGACAAATTAAAAAAAGTCAGCGACATCCTACAATGTGTGCGCTGTCAAAAGTTTGGTCACTGTAAAATGCAGCACCGTTGCGTAAAATGCGGAAATGACCATGAGGCAGAAGACTGCGCTCTGGGAAAAGAAAGGGTAGAAGACAAAGCCCTCTTAAAGTGCGCAGTGTGTCGGAATGAGGGACATTCCGCTAATTATCGAGGATGTCCTAAATTCCGAGAAATAATGTAAAGAAGCGTGATTCGGCAAAAAAAAACATAAAGCCAACTCGTACAACAACAATGCCCGTAACATCGCCACGGTCTTACGCACAAGTTGCGTCGGGTTGAAGCACACCAAATCAGGCTACAACACTGGTAGGCACAAATACTCCAACACAGACTAAAACGACATCGCAAGCAGACGTATTCATAGTCCTGCTCAATCTGCAGAGACAGGTGGCACAGCTGCAAAGTCAAATAAACGAGATCTACTCGCACTTGCCCAGTCTAAATAAAAATTCAATATAAACTATCTAACCAAAACATCAATCAAAGCTCTTGTCGTGAATGTAAATTCACTAATAAGAACTGATAGAAGAGCCAATTTTTTCAACCTCTTGCAAGATGAACAACCTGATGTACTTCTGGCGGGGGAAACAAAGTTAAACCAGAGACATAAGATAGGACATAAAAACTACGATATTATACGAAGAGGCCGACCTAACTCCTCTCAAGGGGGGGGTGTCGCAATATTTATTAGAAAAAGAATCCATCATAAAGTTATATATAGTGGAGAAGTGCGCAGGTTCCGGGTTCTGGAAGCCTGTATCGTCCGAATACCCCTTCATCAAGGAAGGGGGTTGTATGCGATTGCAGTCTATGCACCTGAGGAGCACCAACATAACCTCTTAAAAGCAGAGCTCGAGATCCTCTTTCGATGCTTACAATTGCACCTGGCGAAAAACTACTTTATCCTAGGAGGAGATATGAATGCCAAGCATAAAAATTGGGGAAATTAAATATCGAATGCCAAATGAAATCAGTTGGCTGGTTGGTTAGATCAGTATCATATTGAATATGGAACTGACCTGCTAGCTACGGAATATCCATCGTTCCCCAGAGGTAGATCGTTCTTAGATATCTTGCTAATCGACTCACGATTGAGATTACTTAGCACCAACAGACGAAACACAAACTGTTTACGGACAATTGAATACGACAGTGACCACTGTGCATTCACGGCAGTAATAGAGCTTCCGAACGAGCTCGCAGATCTGGAGGAATTCGTGATCCCGCAACCCTATAACTACGGGGCAATGCGATGGCCGCGGGTCACCAGATCATTAACAAGAGAACTTTGTTCGATTGACTTTAATCTGCCAGTAAACAGAAATCTGACAAATGACGATATCGACAAATACATTCAACAAATGAACGAAACCGTAAAACGAACAATGGACAAAACAATTCCCAAAACAACGGTTACAGATCACATTAACATGTACAGAAACGCAACAATAAACGCACTCCACAAGAAAAGGAGCAGACTGCTATCGAAATTAAAACAGTTACACAGACAGTTTACAGACAAACAAGACCAGGAGATAATATCACTGAAATCTCAATTAAAAAACCTCCAACAATTACTTAAAGCTAACTATAGGTTAGCAACAAATTTGTATTGGAACAACAGAATTCGGGCTATAAAAACTAATAACCCGAATATGTTCCCACAAATAAATAAAATATTCAGGAGAAATAATCAAAACGAGATTCAGTGACTCCAAATTCCACGTACTGATGTAAAAAAGCAACTGCTATCCAACATTGGCATAGATACAGAGAACGCGGTCATCAATAGTGACCTCTTCGTGATCGAAGATCCTTTGGAAAAGGCGAACGCTGTGGGAGCTGTCTTTCAGGAAATGTACAAGGTCAATGAAAGCATTCGCCGAAATCACGACTTGGAGGACAGAGTTCTACTAAAGTACCTGCACCTCCGAAATGAGATTTCACTTTGGCAATCGGACAATCCGGGTTTTACCGAATTCAGTGACGATAATCTGTCAATTGACATTAATGCCAATGGTGGGGCTAATAGCCTTTAAATTACAAGGGAAGGAATCCAGAGTATCTTCGACTCATTAAGAAGCAAAAAGTCAGTGGGAATAGATGGAGTACCTAACATCGTACTCAAGAACCTGCCCCCAAAGGCAATAGATATATACACAGTCCTGTTTAACAATGCGTTGAATAATGCATATTATCCCGCGCGTTGGAAAACGGCTATCATTCAGCCCATCCCAAAGGACAAAGACTCTACAAACCAAATGAACATGCGTTCGATAAGTTTACTCCCAAGTATCAGTAAAGTAATTGAAAAGACTATTAACAAAGCTCTGGTAAAATGGGTAGACGACAACAACATTATTCCAAATAACCAGTTTGGCTTTAAGGCGGGTCATGAAACCACACATTCCGCAGCTATGGATCGAAGGGCTATATTATAAACTGGTCAGACATGACATACATACGCCTTTACTATATGTACTTTACGATATGTTAAAGGACAGGCGGTTCGTGGTCAAAAATGGTAACTTGACCTCTAATAAAACGTATAATATCAAGAATGGCTTGCAACAGGGAGCGGTGCTTTCTCCGATTCTTTTTAACATTTATATTAGCGCCTTATTAGATGCACTTCCGCAGGCCATTGCGTACGCAGACGATCTCAACATTTACAGAGCAGCTCCGAAAGTTGAGATCATAAATAATTTACTACAGCGAGACTTCAACAACGTGCAGTGCTATTTCGATGACTGGAAACTTAAGACCAACTTCCAGAAATGTGAAGCCATTCTATTTAGATCCCCATTATATAAAGCCACGAACGACACAAGGAAAAACTGGCGAAAGCTGGACCGCATGCAGATAAACTGGAAACCAAGAGTTTAGTTAAATACCTGGGCATCTGGCTAGATCAATATCTGTATTTCAACAGACATGTAAATGCTGCTATGGCCAATGCAAGGAAAACTTTTACTATGACAAGGCGCCTATTTCACAGTAGCCAACTTGATAGTAGGGTGAAAGTCATATGCTACATGTCGCAAATCAGGCCAATGCTCATATATGGTTGTCCAGTATGGTTTAACATAGGTCCAAATTTGATGGAAAAGATTCGGGTGTTCGAAAGGAAGTGTCTCAGAAGTTGTCTCAGATTATATCGAACACCGGAATCGGACAATAAAAAGTACTACTTAAATGAGACTTTATATAATGAAGCCTACATAAATAGGGTGGATAATTCTGTGATCAAATTAATCAATACATATTTCGAGAGCAATAAGCTCGTCCAATGACCTAATTTTCGGGGCTTATTATTCAAATACCCTGTTCTATGGAAACGTGCGTCGCAACGGTTTTGTTCCACCAGACGCGTTCCTTGATATTGAACTGAAGGGGCTTGTGGGGGTGGTGTATGGTACCGGCGTACGGCACGTGTTCACACCTATCCCCATCGTCACTAAAGGTTCATCCGTTGTTCCGCCGACAAAAGAACAAAACTCCACCACTTTTCGATCACGCGACGAGGAAAGTAAAACACACGAATTTTGTAAGGTCTCTTTTATTGTTCTTGATAATTGGTGTTTATTGTCACAAAACAAAAAAAAACTTGAAAACATAACTTGATGAACCAACACTTGACAACGCTAGTTTTACTTTAATTTGATTAATTGCAATCGATCACTTAAAATCTGAATCCTATTGTACTATGTACTGCACTGACAATCATATAATATTCATGACAAAACTAAACAAAAAGAAGAAACAGCACGTTGAAAAATACGAATGATAATTTTTGTTCGATACTTGTAATCAGTTTGAACTCTATGGGCATTATACTCGACTATACTTTACACTCGGCGGCGTACACACCCCCGTCTGATCGCGATGGTTACCAGGCGGCTTCCGATGTGCGCGAACTGAAAATTATGATAAAACTCAATCGAGGGTTGGAAGCTGGCTCTTGATTCGCCCTCGATTCGGTGGTGGTGGATATCCTCTCCGCTAAGGATATATTTTTACTTACCACAAGAGAGACGTAAAGTCTCTCTCTGTGGAACAGAAAACCAGATCTTGTAATAAAGATCATGGTGGTACACATGTATGTGTGTACATTGGTTCATTCATGGGACAAAGCCATGAGAACGAAACTGAAACACAGAAAGGGCATAATGTGCATCCATGGGGTGTGAGTTCGGCTAAGCAAACAAGCCGAATCTCATTGGATGCTAATTGGGTTTGTGTTTGGTTATGTGAGAAGCTCAGGAATATGTAGGACAAAGGGAATTTATGATCTGAGAGTTCAACTGAGTAAACAAGTTGGAACTCATTAGATAGTAGATGCATTTGGGATACTTGAATGGTTTGAATTGTTTGCCGTATCGCCAGAATGCCTGCTGAAGGACAGCATTCTTTTGTTTGTACGTGGTACATGCTAGGGAATTAGTTTCAGCGTCTATTGCGCTAATTGTATACAGCTGCGTTGGATTGTTTATCGTTGGTGCAAGGGTCGCCAGCCAATGTGTATGTAGGTAAATTTATTCTACACATGTTGAGGCTGGGAATAGCCAGCTCAAGGTTAAGATTCCCTGATTATGCGGTTGCATTATATGTGAACCGATGAGTTTTCTTTCAGGGATTCGTCTAGGGTGAAATGCTCTTGGTGAGATTGGAATTTGTCTGGCACCGAAGGTGCCGAATTGGTTTTAGGATTCATGATAAGTTAGGAAAGAATTCTTATAGGGAATATGTATGCGAAGAGATGCATGAAAGGTAAGGATTCTTTTACAGGGACTTTTAGATTATAAATTTGGTTTATTTGATGCGTGAAGCATTTACAAGTGCTTAATGCGATTGCATTAGCAAAACTTATAAGTTTGGGTCGAAGTTATGGGGGTTCTTCAGGTAAGTTTGGCGGAACCGCCACAAGCTCATACAGGATAGATCCGGAATTCCGCTGATCTATCATGTAAGTAGACCATCCGTAGACGGGGGATTGTGCTACGACCGGGAAGTAACGCGCACCGAAGAAGAGCTCTTGTGCTTCAGTAGGGCTATCTCCCACAGAGACCGGGACGATAGTATTGCCAGCGGTAACAGTTCTGGTTGTTAAATGACATATAAAGACCTGGATACCAAAGTCAAAATAGAATAACAGTATCATCAGCCACCTTACATATACTTAGCTTTTCTAGAATTAGGGTAGTATAAGATTTAACTTAAGTTAAGTTAAGTTCTTTTAAATAAAATAAAAATAAAAAAATTATGTAGGTTAAAATTTAAGAAAAAAACAAAAAAAAAATTCGACACAAAGTTTTCAAAATTTTTCTTTGTTTAATCGAGAATATCTTTCTGATGCAGACACAAATCGACTAATATTTCGATGGCGTTATGTTTACAAATACCTAAGCTTATTGTATGACATCTATGATCTATTTATGTCAACTACCACTTGCCGCTACAGCCATCTATTGCAAAACGGCGGAAGCAAAGATGTACACCTAATATAAAATAAAATTTTAATTTTAGGTGTACACATAAGTTTCCGCCGTTTTCTATAAAAAATTAGAAATTTTTTGTGAAAGAACGGTACATTACGTTTTATTCAAAGTATTGTCCATTACTAGACACTACTTTTTCCCGTCTTTTTGGCAGCATCCGGATACCACGTCGGAAGAACTCTTCATCTTTAGAGGATATCTATGAATCGAACCATTTTTTGGTATCTTCATACATTGTAGGATGCTGCTTGGACAGACCATGTGCCATGAATCGAAATAAGTGATAATCAGATGTGGCAAGGACTGGTGAATACGGCGGTGGGGTAGGCATAGATCCTCCAGCAAAACACTCCGATGTATTCCAAAAGTAAAGAAACACATTGTTTGTTTTTAGTTGTATATTATTGTTGCACTTTATTGATACTAGTTCTTAAACATTTCACTGTGTCATCAATTAGTCTCTTTGTTCTGACTTTTACTCTAGGTCTTATAAATGAACTATCTTTGCCTGCGCGTGCGAGGATGATTTTCCACAGCGACACGTTAGATTATTAGTTGTACCACATTTCACGACTAAAACCACTTTAATCAGAGTGACAATTGTATAAGGTGTTAAAAAATGTAACACTTAAAGTTACGGCTCTTGACTACTCTCCTCGCATGTAGAAATCTGACTCTTCGATGGCTGTTGCACTCAACATACCACCAGATGCAATGGTGAGGGATTTCCACCGATATGGTAGTGTAGCGATCCGAAATCGCTACTCCCACCCAAATCCCCAATATTATAAAACCCTAAATTTCCTAATTTCATATTGAATCATATGAGCAATAAATTAACCCAAAGCTAATTTATCGTTCATTGATTCAATTCCACATAATAAACCCAAATCCCAAATATTCCATTGCTTCAAATTCAAATCCCATATTGAGTCACATGTACAACGAATTTATCCAAAAGTTAATTCATCATATATTGACTCAATTCCTAAAAACCTTGACATCATGAAATGCTAAATTCAAAACGCATTGCATGATTTCCCTTCCTAGAACCCATCCAATTAAAGCCTCTAACAAATTCCCAGAACACGACCCAAATTGAAACGCACTAAGTCATTATGTGTGCTTCTGGGAATTTTGACAAAAATTAGTTGACAATTCTCAACTAAAAAAACTATAAAAGGACGGTGAATTTGAATTTCGCCATCAGTAGATCTCCAGGGGCCAAACCGCTGGCCAACAAAGTAAAAAAAAAAATAAATCTATAGTCTAGTTCCGAAGGGCGAACCATCGCCAATCAACCTAATTCTTAAATAAAAAATGTAATACAACTAAAAAGGAATTTGTAGCTAAAAGCAAAATTAAGACAACAAATCCAAATAATAAATAAAAGAACAGAAGAAAAATCGTCTTTCAACAACCCCGGGAACAATAGGATCTCCCCGAGTGACGATCTCCCCAAAGGAGGTAAGGATTAAGATCTAACTTAAAAATATAACCTCCGCAGTGGGAGCAAATCCGATCTTTTCTTTGGTGGCGACCAATGAACGATCGATTTGAGTTTTGATGGAAGAATTGTGGTCGTGCAGATCTGATTGGGGTGTCCATACGCTGGAATTGCGGACAACGATGATGCATCGGCGGTTACATGTGGTTCAGCTGTTCAAATAAATGAGCAAACAGCAGAGGCTTCAGGCATCACTGTCGTAAACGATAGCGGCGATCACCGGATGCAGAAGTAGATTTCTGTGTATTATGTAAACAGAAACGCTATTTCGGCGGCCAAACGCTAAGATGCGCGTTTGTTTGCCTAAGCTGGTGCAACATGGGAACATCGGTTATTTACATGATCGGTTAAAATCATGTCGTTGCAGGCAATAGAATTTTCTGTGACATTAAGTCAACAGAAAATTTGTTCGCCATGGCAAGAACTAGAGATTGTTTGCGTTAGCAAAACGGTACGTGGGACATGATCATTGTTTGAATAACAATCATCGTCGTGTCCATTTCAATGATCGGTTGTCGCTTGGGCAATCGATCATCGGAAATTTGGCTTGCAGATGTGCAAACAAGCAAGTTGCCCGACGTGTCTTTTTGGACCAACGGATTATTGGAACAAGAACATACAGAAAGATTGGCGTGTGTTTGATGATCATGGATGCAGACAAGCTGAGCCGATCGGGTTCCTACATGGTTCCTGTATAATGAACCGAAATGATTTGGTCGTATGCGTTGATTGATGCCATGGCAAGATAATAATCTTGTCGTGGGCTTATTTTTCAGGTAGGTACTGATTGGAGGAGTGCTTCGACTGCTCATATGCAGGTAAGCGGCTTATGATCAGTAATGGCATTGCAGGTTGGGAAAAGGGAGTTGGATTAGGACGATGGGTGGTTCTTCGGGCGCCTTAAAGAACCCCCACATATCCTAATACTTTTTGACCGGCTCCGCAATATGCGGACGAGCATTATCATGCAGAAGAATAATTTTGTGATGTCTGGAGTAGTAACGGGCGCGTTTTTACTTGAGTGCTCGGCTCAATCTCATTAATTGTGTTCGGTAGAGAACATCACTGATGGTTTCACTCGGTTTCAGCAATTCATAATATACGACACGAATCTGATCACACCAAATACACAGCATACGTTTTTTCCCATGAATAATCGGTTTTGCTGTCGATGTTGAAGCATGGCAGGTGGTCCCCATGATTTTCTCTTCTTTGGGTTATCGTAGTGGATCCATTTTTCATCCCCAGTGCCTATACGATGCAAAAAACTCATTTTTTTTTTTGCCTAACAAGCAGCATTTTACTTATCTAAAATCGGCGTTCAACGTCTCTCGGATTCAGTTCGTATGGAACCCAATTTCCAAGCAAATAAGAAAAAATTGAAAAAAAAAAATGTTTACAGGGACTTCCCTCCTTAATGGGTGAACATACTAGAAAAGAGTGTGGGGAGGAAATATGGTGCGCCGGCGTGCGGCGCTGATTCACTTCTTCCCTCCATCATACATTGTTCGAGCGACACAATTTCACAACTGGTCCACCGATGATAGTTGGCAAAATACCCAAAGGAAGAGGTAGACACAAACAGGGTACCACAGCACAGAAATTAAACACACTGGATTAATGTTCGAATGATTTTTTATTGAAATTATAGTTTACTGAGGTTCTTTTTATTTAAAACTGATCTTACGGTATTTAATTAGGTTACGGAAAACAGATTCCACTTTCACCGACGATGACACGGATGCGCAAAAATATAAGACAGTGTGGTGATTATACTTTAGACACAAGAAAGAATTACTTGTGTATTAATCGCACGCTCACTAGACTCGACTGGTGTATATTCGCGTACCCGGTCGCACAAGGGAGCGGGAGTGGTAACGACCTACATGGTCGATGGGTGTAAAACGACTCAGCGAAATCAATTCTCTGGCAAGGGAAATTCGGCCAGTGGTACTGGCTTTCTTAATTTAGGAATGCATTTCCTATCCCAAGAGAAACGTGAAGTCTCTCTTTGGGGGTAGGTAACCGGATCTCGTAGAGAAGATCATAGCGGTACGTATGTATGTGTGAACATGGACAAAGCCATGAGAACGAATCTGAAAAATCGAAATGGGCATCAATGAGATGTGAGTTCGGCTAAGTAAATAAGCCGGATCTCGTCGGGTGCTAATGGATTCTTGTTTGCTCATGCCGCGAGGTCATAAGAAGTGGATCCAGAAATATTGGAAGACAAAGAGATCGTGTAGACCATTGTCTATGATGTGCATTGCAGCTGTATTGATAGACCGCAATGTATCGTGGGCATGGTGCTAATTGGTTTTAGCATATTCACTGAGAATTGGTGTTTATGGCATCGCTGCCAAGGGTAAGTACACAATTCCTATTTGCATTTGCTTATGCTATAGGATTGGGTTTATGCCTTTAGACGCTAGATGCGTGTATTTGCTTTTGTCCCTTGGACAAAGGTCGCCAGCCAATGTGCATGTAAAGGAATTTGTTGTATACATGGTGAGGCTGGGAATAGGCGACGCAATGTTTATTATCCCTGGTTATGATGGTTACATTATATGTGAACCAAATTGTTTCGTTTACAGGAATTTATCTAGGGAAAATGGCAACATTGGGATTTGCCTGGCAACCGAAGGTGCCGAATTGGGCTTTGGATTTATGGTACGACATGTTTGGACAGAATTTTTGTAGGGAATTTTGAATGCGAATTAATGCATGAAGGTAAGAATTCTCTTCCAGGAGATTTCAGATAAATACATTAGATAAACTTGATGTGTGAAGCATTTACGGGTGCTAATGCGATTAGCGGGAACCATGGAAGTTGGGTTGTAGTTATGGAGGGTTCTTTAGGTAAACTAAAAAGAACCACCACAAGAGAATAGAATGTCCTCACTTGAACAAACTATGAACTATAGCCGTATGTGCGGATGACTTCAATCCACAACAATGTATCCACACTTCTAAGTCGCTCTTACACAAGTGAATAAATCAGGACAAAATAAATCCCTTGCACTTTATTTTGCCATTGTACATATTGTTTTATATAACATATCTATATACAGTATATCACATCGTAGACACCTAAACAATCATCATTAGTTGAAGAATATGCAACGTGTAGAAAGCATTTGTTGCTTAAGTGCGACACGTTTAACACGTTATATATACCGCACCCACAATTTCTTCAAAATAACTTGAAAACTGATTTGCATTTCCTTCTACGACCCTTAAACTGTACCTATTAAAGCGTGTTAGGAACTACAGCTCGAAGTCGATGAACGTCTTTAATTCACACTCTGACCCATGAACTAATTTCCGATAAAGAACGAGAACGACAGAAAGAGAGAGGGAGAAAGAAACCGTGGAAGAGTGAGGTGTAACCCAATTAAAAATGGACATTTCTAAATCCTCATCTAGCACGTAATAACAAAGGACCCTTTCGTTGGTCCTCTTTTTATTTAAATAATGCCACCAACTGTATCAAATGTTTTGAAAATGACTAGTCACGACGGATGAAATTTGAAGCATTTTTATTGCAATGCCGAATAACACCGGAAAGTGATGTACTTGATGTACTCCCCTGCAAGGACATTTGTTTAACCCATTTATGACTTTTTTGATCTTTTGTATTATTTGAATGCGTCCTGTCAGTATCGTTTGTTCTCTTTTTCTTGTCAAACTAATGTAACAACGCCACATATGAAAGACACCACAGAAAGTGAAGCTTTCTAAGTGGGTGTCCTACTAATGAACACATTGTATTATCCTTTTGAACCTTTCAACTCTTGGAATGCTCTCTCATACATACCCTCTCTTTTCCTCACTCTCTCTGTCTATCTTTCTCGTCCTCTCTTATCAGTTGCATTGTTCTCCTGGTTGTTCGCTCTCGGCATCTATCATCCTCTAGCTAATCACTCGTCTCTCTATTCATATCCTGCCGGCTGGTGTTGTATATAGTGAAAAACTCTCATCAAGCTACTCACCTAAAGCTTCATAGAAGAGGCAAATAACGGGAAATTGCTCAGCCAAAAGCTATATGCTCAGATTTGTTGCTGACACGGTTTCAAATTGTATCTAAACATATTTTAACAACAATTTTTGTGTCGTTGCTGGTTTAAGATTTGCTTTCACCTTTTTCCAAATATTGTAGTTTCAAAGCTTCCGCTTCCCTGTTCATATATGGCGAATAAAATTACATTCCGCTACTACGAGTTAGCGATTACTAATCAAGTTGATGCACACATGTAGAAGGAAACAAATTTAACTAAATTAGTTGAATTTTTTGATTGGAGGCTGTTCTACACACGCTCATTATATGTTTTGAATGTTGAGCAGTGCATCTACATTAAATTACGCACTTGTTTTCCAAAAAAAATTATTACATTTTCCACGTAAGACTAAATGCTATCCTTTTTACGGTTATTTTTTTTTTAACTGACTTTAATTGGCTCTTCACAAGTACTCTACATTGTACAATGTGTTTTTGTTTTGTTTTGCTTTTGGGCGTACAATAATTTCTCAATTAATATTTAATATCATATATGTATGTATGTATAATTATATATATATATATATATATATATACATATATATATATATATATATATATATATATATATATATATATATATAAGGCCTTCCTCTTTCACATCTCTTAAATTTTGTTTTTAACTTTATAAACTTTTTAATAATTTTTTTAAATTTACTCTTCTTGTGCGAACACACAGGAATTTTAGAACCAAACGAAACATCATCAATATTAAAATAAAACTGAATGGACTAAAACTACACCTAGTGAAGGGAAACAAAAGCGTTGCACCTGAAACACATATTATCTTTCGGGACGTAAAGTCCTTTCTTCGTCACACACCCACCACCAGTTGGGATGTGTTTAAAGTGTTTGAAGACAACATCGGTTACCTGGACTGTGGAGACGTCCGGTACCGAGGCGAGCGACACCCTATCTGGGCGTCAGTAGAATGCACTGATCGCGGAGAATTGCTTCCCTGTCATCCATTTTAAAAGCTGAGTTTGCCAACCAATTCCGACCGCTAACAGCGCGTCACCATAACCTAACCTGTAACCCATTTCACCAACATGCAAAAGCACATCCCAATACGCAACAGCATCCACTCCCCAAATCTGCAAATGCATACATTTTCCCAAAACCGCTACGGTTAATTATTTACCTAAATCATATTCCTTGCTTGCGACCAAGCAATTCTAATTTCCCCCGGAAATCATACTCTGTAATAAACGCATATCCAACTTACAATGAAACACTCACCATCCCCATCCACTAACCGATCCGCATACATTTCCCCAAAATTGCTTCGGTTAATTATCTATCTAAATTATATCCCTTGCTTGCAACCAAGCAATTCCAATTTCCCCCGAAAACCATTTCGGTTCCCATTCCACCTAAACTATGTAGAACCACACCAATTCCCTCTTAATGGCAAGCCAACAGCATGATGCGTCGACTTTCCACGAAACGACAATCGCAACGATCAAGACCTTTGACCATACTTGGCTATGCCGCCGAAACCTATTTCCCGGTACACACAAACAAAGAATCCAACTCAGCCTATACGGCGATGATTCCCCGGAACTAAATCCCCTATACAGTCATAGCAACCTGTAGCGGTGCCGCCAAACCCTACGGTCTACTTACCTGAAAAACCCCCATAACTACTACCCAACTCCCTTTAGTTTTCTAATGCAACAGTATTAGTACCTAAAAATGCTGCACGCATTTAAGAGATCAAATCTATGATCTTTAAGTCCCTGTAAAGAAAACTTACCTTCATGCATTCTCTTCGCATACCATTGCTCCTTAAGATTTCTTTATTAACTTACCAGGAGTTTCCAATCAATTTCGGCATCTACGTCGCCAGTCAAATTCCCTTAGATGAATTCCTGTAAACAAACTAATTCGGATTGCATTCAATGTAACCGTCATGACAGGGACCATAAAAATGGCACCGTCTATTTTTCCAGCCGCGTCATATACCTTTTCATACACATTGCCTGCCAACCTTTTTTGTTTGTCTTATCAATAAACAACCCAAGCAGCTGCATATAATTAGCGCAATAGACGCCGAAACCAAATTCTCCAGCATTTCCTAATGCAAATATGAACCCGGTTTCTATTGCAGCCAGAGATGCCATAAACATCCAATTTGCTTTTAGCACCTTTTTCTCCTAACGTCGAAAATAGCGACGAGGCATCGTGTAAACAATGACCCGCATTACCAGCGGCGCATGTGGTCATTTTTCCCTATTGTCCTTGCCGCCTGCCTGTTTTCGAACACATGCAACAACATTGAATCTGTTCGATCGCGCACATATACCACTGCGCCACTAGTTACACCCTTAAGAGAAAAGTTTTTCTCTCTCTTCCTTTTCTTTTCCTTAGCGAAATCATCTCTGCATGAGATGACGATCTCAGAGTCAAATTCCATCCTTCGACCCGAGCGGGTCGCGGCTCCATCGCTACCCTGGAGCGCACAGGGAAGCGATAATAAAAATTAATCGTTTGTGTCGTAGTCTCCGCGAGTCGGTATTGAGTGCATATAAATTTAATCTTAACGTGTCTTACATAAAATTAAAACAATAGTGTAAAATTCTAAAGTCGAAAATTAAAACACAATAAAACAATAGCGGTGATCACCAACCAAATCAGTGCATTTTATTCCGGACACTACCATCGGTGCGTTTTCCTTCATTCTTTGGTGACAATTTTTTGTGAATATTTTGCTGTTTGTCCTGTCGTTGTGTCCGGAGAACTGTTTTCAGCGGGATTATGATGGAGGAGGAAGTGAATCATGTACCCATGCTGGTACAGACTTCCTTCCCACAAACCCTTTTCAAAGTTCTTACTAAATGGCAGTGAGTTGATTTTAGCTATGACTCCACTGCCACGACACGACGAACTTTTCCTCGCCAGTAGTTAGTCAGTCGCTAATCATCCGCCAAACAGCGTACAAGCAACGGAGTCGTAATTCGAACGATACAGCGCGCGCGTTTGCTGCTGAAAATTAGTTGTGTTGGGTATTTTCGCCACTGTAGCGATCCTAAATCAGTACCCCCATCCAAATCCCCAATATTACCAATAATCCCATCCAAATCCCCAATACCTTCCATAATCCAAATCCAAATTCCATATTGAATCATATGCAATTCCCAATAATCTTGACATCGTGAAATGCTTAACACAAAACGCATTTCATGATTTCCCTTCCAGAAATTTATTCAAATAAATTCCTTGTCACTTCCAAGAACTTTATTCCAACTGAAACACACGATATATTTTGTAATATATAAGGAAACGAGCCTTACGTCCGGAAGCCCAAACGCACAAAAGAAGGAAATTGCGAGGGCACACCTTTTCACGCCATCCACTTCAACCAATAAACGGCCCCGCAGATGATCACCAATAAAGGGAGATGACCCAAAACCCACACAATAAGGAGGTAAGCAAAACCTTTTAATTCCAACAATTAGCAACCTCAACACCACCAAGTAATTTAGTAATTCATTAAGTCGCCTATTAAATTGTGCCCAAAAATAACTGAAGGAACAATAAAGCTGTAATGGTATGCGTTTTGTTCGGAATCCGAGTGTCGAAAATCTACAGAAACATATGTATACAAAACGACAGAGACCTATGTGAACCAAGTGATATCCAACTATTCAATCTTAAATCCCCTGTGCTAAAACCATTAATGTCCGAAGACAATAAGCGGAACAAACCCCCAAAAAGGTAGTTACGAGAGTTGGTTTAAATAAAGAAGACGTTAACGGACAAAATAGAAAAACTGTGTGTTTTAATTACCCTCTCCTTTATTTGGTGAACGATTTCTTCCCTCGTAATTTGCTGGTGAGTGATAGAGAACCTGTGCGGTACGTCGGCACCCATATCCTCACCCCCACAAGTTTACTTAAAACGAGGTGGACTGTGTAGTGATGGTAGCCTTTCGGATTCCTACACTGTAAGTATGTGAGATCCACCGCTGACTAGGCGTCTCATTGACCTTGAGTGATGTCCTGAGGTTTGTTGCTTACCCACCCGAATGATTATCTGAAACAATACAAGCATGAGTGTAATATCTGCGATGACGGCCACCGAATGTCATCACCGTAATTCTCTGTCGGCAAGACTGCAACTTGCATTCAATGGTTAGCTGGATGAGGAACCCATATCATCGCCATCGTCCTGAGCTGACGCCTCGCCAGGTATTCCTTTGAACCAAATTTCATAGTCGTAATGCTGTGATCGTGAATGAGAACCAGTAATCCCTGGGGTCCGCAGTCCGATGACTTCAGCACTGATTGGTTTCCAGCGATCGGCCTCACGTTGAGGTTTAGACATATTTCATTCTTCATTTATACCAGGTGTACCGGTGTGAAGTGAGCGGCAAGATACAAATGTATCGATAGGGAATGTTTGTTGTGAATGAGCCCTTATATTTTTTTTGATTTGGTTGCATAGACATCTGTCAAACATATTTAGTATGCATCAAGTCATTGTACAAACAACATCAATTTTTTAAATCCGGTTAAAAATGTCGAATTTTGTACCAGAAAATGATGATTTGCGGAAAGCATTAATTTTGTGTTTTCATTTGAAGAAAAGTGCCTCAGAGTCACATCGAATGGCTGTCGAGGCTTATGGTGGTCATGCTCTATCGGAAGCAACATGCAAAAGATGGTTTAAGCGGTTCAGAGATAATGATTTTAATGTGCGAAATGAAGAACGTGGAAGACCACCAAAAAAGTTTGAAGACGCCGAATCGCAAGCAATATTGGATAAGTTGACACTTTAAGTCAAAAATAAATGGCACAAATGTTAAATGTTGCACAACAAACAATTTCTGGCCGTTTAAAAGCTATGAGAAAGATCCAAAAGTGTGGAAACTGGGTGCCACATGAATTGAATGACAGGCAGATGGAAAAGCGAAACACCACATGTGAAACGTTGCTTCTACGACACGAAAGGAAATCAGTATTGCATCGAATGGTGACTGGTGATGAAAAATGGATTTATTTTAAAAATCCTAATCGCGAAAATCATGGGTACATCCAGGAGAAACGTCAACATCGCCTGCAAAGCCTGATCGGTTCGAAAAAGAGAATGATCTGTGTTTGGCGGGAAAAGAATGGGTTGGTGTATCATGAACTTCTAAAGCCTGGCGAAACTGTTGATGCGCAACGCTACCGACAACAATTGATCAATTTGAACCATGTATTGATCGAAAAACTACCAAAATGGGCCAAAAGACACGAAAAGATAATTTTGTTGCATGATAATGCTCCAAGTCAGTCATACAGCAAAACCCGTCCAAGAAACAATAAAAGCTGTCGGCTGGGACGTGTTACCCCACCCGCCGTATTCACCAAACTTGGCTCCTTCCCACTATCATTTGTTTTCATAGATGAGACACGCATTGGCTGAGCAGCATTTCAATTCCTACGAGGAAGTGGAAAATTGGGTCCCCGAATGGTTTGCGTCAAAAGACGACCGGTTTTATTGGGGTGCTATCCACAAATTGCCAGAAAAGTGGTCGAAATGTGTAGAAAGCTATGGCCAATACTTCGAATAAAATGTTTTTTACATTCCCATTTCAAATTAGTGTTTTATTTAAAAAAAAATGGTATTCAGAAATCTGGCAGTTAAGTTCCAAGAATTCTATTGCACCAGTCTCTTTGTTTAACGCAACAACGAAGAGAGACCTAATCGCACATGGTAACACAAGGCCCGAACAATTCACTGAAAGAAGAATCAATGGTGTAAACTTGCTGCTTCATCGAACAGTTAAGCACTGATTAGCTTGTAACACAATCCAAAAACCTCTGTCTCATCGGCACTAAACTGGAAAATGTGTGTTCTCGCCGATAGGCAGGCTGCAACAGCCTGCTTTAGTAACACAACTTGTCGTTATTAGAACTTAAAACACTCCAAATCGGACAGGTCCTACTTGTTCTGCGCTTTGCACTAAGCTCGGCCTACTCCATTACGCAACTATTCACCCAAACATTGGATAGTTGTAGTGCTCTCGCACTTAGCAGTCTTACGTTAACGATAGAGGAAATGAATCTGTGGGGGTACTAAGTCTTGGCACCGGCACGGGTGCGAGTTCTACCTCGTCCCACTAACACTCCGCTGTTCGACAAGGTTCCACCAAACCCGTATTGTCACTTCACTAAAAGGAAGAGAAACTGTTCACCACACCCAGCACTTTGAATAAAACACACGGGGTATTGTTATTTTTTTGATAACTATTGTCTTTTATTTGGTGTATACTAAAGGTGGCCAAGTAGACCCTGGAATAAATTATCGTTTGTAAACACAAGCTATTTTCAATTAGCCACAAGCAATTTCTAATATCTAACGAATACAATTTGATAGAACACATTCTTTAAGTGATGTTGAATAACCGATACTAAGCAGTAATGTTAACAAAAACCGCACGGAGATAAAGACAACGCTAATAAAAGAAAACTCGCCTCCTGGTTGTAAAACGGCGGTACGGATAGCGGCAGACGAACCGTCCGACCGGCTTGGTCGGGTGATGTTAAACGACTCTGTGGGTAAATTTAGCCAGGGCACCAGCATGGGCGCGAGATTCGCTAAAGTTCCACGATTCCACGGCCACAGTTACTAGAATATGATCACGGCAGGGACCAAGCACCAAGAGAAAAGAGAAGTAACAAAAACACTCGAGCTTGGTTGAACATAGATTTATATTCACAACCCAAACTCCAACTCGGTTGATATAAACGATGGGACACAAATTACATTCTTATTTAATTGCACAGCACAATGATGAAGAAGGTAAAGTACCAGTAAGGAACTGTTTTTACACGTACAAATGTTATTAATTTACATATAATTTTTGCTGACGGTACTCTTTCAAAAGTTATTAATTCACATTTAATTTTAGCTGGCTTTACGAGTTCCAAAGTTATTAATTTGCACTTAGTTTAGCTGACGTTACTCTTTATACACAACGGTGTTAACAATTACATTGTGTCTGCATGCGATTCCTAGACTCAACTCTGGATAAGACTCGAATTTTATCGCGACGACAGTGACGCGCGTGTCTCCTTAGACGGTAAAAATCTGACTCTTGGATGTTGGGCGACATTGACCCAGCCTCGGGGATTGCGATGGGTTTCGACGCGCACCATCGCAGGGGCAACAATCCTTCCGTCACGCTGTGACCAATGGGAACCGATCCGCGTGCCATTGGAAGGTTCTTGAAATATATCGTTACGATTGGAAAGAATGTCTTGCTATTGGAAGGAAGGACAAGCGAAACGCGCGTTGAAGAAAGAATAAAAAGAAAACCTTCAGCTGTTCAAACAATGAACGTGCATAGACCGAAAACGTTTCTATCATAAACGATAGAGGGTATATTGTATATACCGTAATGGTATCTAAAAGGGCAAGCGCTAAGATGCGCATTTGTTTGGATTGGCTAATGCAAACACATTAGGATCGCATCCAATTCATTGCTGGTTTATCGCCTATGCAACCGATCTGAGATAATTGGTTGCAGCTGTATTAGCTAGCGATTTGCATGTCTCGATCGTGGTATCAGTGGTTGCTTGAGAAAAGCAAACACAGTGAGATTGCTGTGAAAATGATTGGCATGAATACCGACGAGGGGACCGTGGAAGATTTCCTAATGGTTGGCAATGGACATGGGTGCCGACCAGAGGAAACAAATATGTTTTTAGGAATACCGCGATGTGGGTGATGCTGTGGCAAGGTGATGATCTTGCCATGGGATGCTTTACAGGTATTTAAGATTATTGAAGGGTAGCTTAATGCTGCCTGATTGCAGGTAAGTACCACAGCCTTGTAAAGGTAGAGGAAGGTTAGGTGGGGTTAAAGTAATGGGTGGTTCTTCGGCGCCTTGAAGAAACCCCACAAATCCATCGAGGGTTAGAATCTGGTTCTTGATTCACCCTCGATTCGGTGGTGGTGGATATCCTCCTCTCCACTAAGGATATGTTTTACCTACCACAAGAGAGAACCAGATCTCGTAATGCAGATCATGGTGGTATGTGTGTGATCGTACCCATCACCATGTTTATCCATGCGGTGAAATAAAGGAAAAACGAGATGCATTGTTTTACTCATCCGCAAGCGTGATGAGAAACGAAGCAGACAAAAAAAAAAGGAAGATGGACAAAAGGCATTATGGTGTGCATTGCATTTGAATAAATAAACCGCTAGTCATCCGGAAAATGGTGTTAAAAGCAAATTGGATGCTTATGGCATCTCTGGGTAAATAGCCGTGTTGCTATTATGCTGGTGATGCTAAAGCAATTTAGGTACACGATGGGTGGTCGTGTACCGTATCTTGCTGAACGAAAAGGGATCGAATTTTTATGCATGTTTACACGCGAAGGAATTCAGTTTATGGCACTAGACGCTAGATGCGTGTATTTGCGTTTGTCCCTTGGACAAAGGGTCTGCAAGATATGTGCATGTGAGAAGATTAGGGTGCACATGAGGGAAAAAAAATTGCTTGTCAAACAATGGTGCCGGAATAGTTTTCCTGTGAATTCTAGTGGTGCATTGGATTATGAATTCTAAGAATTCTTTGTTGGGAACGTTTTTGCCGATGAGTTGATGCAAGGAAAAATGTCCTTGTAGGTGAAATTCTTTTTACAGGTGCTAAATGTAATTAGCAGGAATTATCAATTATGAAACAATGAAATTTGAGGGGCTTCAGCACAGGAAGCTTGGGGCGTTATTGGGCAAGTAGGCAATGGCGTTTTCGGAACTGTTTCACCAAGACAACGCGCCGTCTCACACCTCAGCAGTTGCCATGGCGAAAATCCAAGAATTACGGTTTGAACTGCTTGGCCATTCACTCACTCACCATATCTAGCCCCAAGTGACTTCTTTTTGTCCCCTAATCTAAGAATTGTGCCCGGAGAACAGAGATTTTCGTCAAATGAGGAGGCGATTACCTTCGTGAACAGTTATATTGCACAGAAAAACGCCGAGTAATACTTGGACGGGTTAGAGAGATGGGAGCATCGCTGGGAGAAGTGTGTAAAGTTACAAGGAGACTATGTAGAAAAATGAAAATAAATTTTAAGAAAAAATGTCTTGTATCTGTGTTAGGTCGGAAACTTTTCAGTCCACCCTCGTAGTTAGCATTTATTACCTGTTGGAGGTTTTCCAATTTAGACTTCAGTGATAGTATCTCCTGATCGTGTTTGTCTGTAAACCGTCTGGATAGTAGTTTTAGTTTAGACAGCAGACTGTTTTTTTTGCTTGTACAGTGCGTTGATAGCTGCGTTTTAGTACATTGCTCGTTTACGTGTCGGTAGGTGTTATTTTTGGTATTGGTGCGACCATTGTTCGTTTTATGGTTTCATCCATTTTTTGTATATAGGCGTCGATTTCGTCATTGCGCAGATTTCGTTTTGTAGGTGGATTAAAAGCGTTCAGTCAATCACCTATGATGCGGTAAAATCTGGTATTTCTTTTATTTCTCTTATGTCTTGCTCCTATTATTCGTAGTAGGATTTCAACCAATTGTTGTGCACCACTACGTTCCCTTTCCCCATTCTGATCAACGAATTCACAGGACTGTTTATTTCCACTACATTACAGGGACCCCTCCATATGCGAGCTAACTTTCCTTGTTTCTGCGCGCTCATGGAATGTAAAAGGGCGTACCTTACGGTCGTAGTATTCTTTAGATTTCTTTCCGGAAATCAATAGATTACGCCTACCTACTTCGTATATCTGTTGAAATTTGTACTTCAATAGCTTGTGATAGCCGTCATGATTGTACACCTGTTCCGGAGGTTTTTTTCATTACTCCTTGGTGTTCATCCACAGGTGGATCATGGTACGCGCGAAGTAAGAACTGGACTTTCTCAGAGTTTGTTATCTCCATTCCATATTTCCTACAGAAGGGAACGGGATCCTCGTTAAGAGGAGTAAAATCGTCCTTTATACTTTCCCGGGATCCTTCGCTTACCCACTGTTTCTTAACTTGGACACGTGCTACTACATTGCACCGTTGTAATATGGGTGTCTCATCACAACTGTGCAGAATACGGCTCAAGGCATTCGCATTGGTGTTTTATTTACGGAGTTTGTATTCGATTGGGTAATCGAACTCCAATAACTTGTGATGGAACCTTATCAAACGTTACGTGGGTTCTTTCACGATAAAAACTCATTTTAGTGGATTGTTGTCCGTATATACGGTGAACTTTCGCCCTTGCAAATAACAACGGGAATTCTTAGCCCTCCACACAACGGTTAATAACTCCTTTTTAATGGTGGAATAATTCCTTTCCGTCTTATTCAAGGTTCGGCTACATAATTCACAACAGCAAGACATGGAAAGACGACGCTATTTCTACATAGAGAAACAGTTTAGTCCATCTTCAAATTCCTTTTGAGCGTTCCAATGCAAAAATAGATCCCAAGCCAAAGTTCCCCTTTAAGAATTAAAAAGTACCTATCTGTACTCCATAATTCCTACCTATCTGTACCCCATAATTCCTACCTATCTGTACTCCATAATTCCTACCTATCTGTACTCCAAATCCACTTGGAAATAGTCCATCCGGGAAAAATATGCATGAGTATACTTTTCAACCCTCTCCAGTTCCCCTTCTCGGAATGCATTACGTAAATCCGCATTCCGAAAATTACCCTCAAAACAGGGTCAGGCGGTTATCATTTTAGTTTTGCTTTCGTTGCACGGAAAACCAAATCCACCCCTAACCAGGCTGCTCTCCTTTGCAATTTACCCATTCGCCCTGCGTTCAGTGACTGCTGAGTCAATTCGTGAGAGTTTATTCGCATTTAGAGGGCTGGGAAATGGGAAAATAAGGATGAGTGAGCGATCGGAAATGGGCGATCAAGCAAAAAGAACGCGATTCAGCTTAATGATTCGGGGGGCCTTTATTTATGTAACACTAGCATAAGCAACTCCCTGGTCTTTTCCGATTTCACTTTGGGACAACGCGGCTCCCAGTGCTTCATTACTTGCATCCGTGGTCATGTTAAAAGGCTTTGTGAAGTCTGGCTAGATTAGTAGTGGTGGCGAGACCAACAACTCCTAGGTATACTACTTCCTTTTGTAGGAACTTGCATTTTGTTCGGTTATGGTATCTCATTTGTTCAAATACTTTCCGAATTTTGTCATTACGGTTTTTTAGGTTTTTCCCATATATAACAATGTCGTCCAGATAAACAAAGTTTTTAATACCTTGCAACCCGGTTAGGACATGGTTCATGAGTCTCTGTAACGTAGCCAGTGCTCCCTTTAGCCGGAATGGCATACGTTTGAAGTAATATTTCCCGTCGTTTGTCCTGAAAGCTGTCTTATGCCGATCCTTTTTATCCACTAAGACTTGGGATTACCCGATCCTTTGTCAGAATTAATTCCCGTTGACGTATTTACTCGCTTACCGGTATGAATGTTCTCCCGGTTTTTCAAAGGAAAGAAGGAACATTCCATGTTGGGAGCAAGTCCGCCACCAATTGAGTAAGGGGAGTTTTATGGAAATTTGCTGAAACAAATTCCTGGAAGATCTGATCATGAAATGCATTTGAAGATACGCATTTCATGATATCATGATTTTAGGAATTTGTGTTGATGCATGACAAAAGATCATCTGGTTCAATTTATCGTACATTTGTTTTGTTTTGTTATTTTTCAGGAATTAAGTCGATGTGCGACATATGAACATTTGTTTGAATTTATGATGCATTTGGTTCAATTAGGGATATTTACTATTATGTATGAATTTGTTTTAGTTTAGGAATATGGGAATTAGGATGTGAATATATATGGAGGGAGGCAATGGTAGGGCTTTGCGAACCACTACGATATAGCCCTCTCCGGAGATCCAAATGGGAGACTATCTTATCGCCAGAATGTGTTTTCGCCAACATTCTCCAATATATTTAAAAATTTCTCGCTACCATATCCCAAACCTAAAGTTTACCGAGATACTATTTCCTGGGCAGCTGGCCATTGGGACCCAAACCAGTTCTCAGGCGTTTATCGCCTTTTACGAAAAAGTGGTCTAGCTGTGTATATATTCACAGGACAGGGGTATTTCGGTTGTTGATCAACTAAACTTGGAGATTATCTCTCTAAAGATTTTCAGGTCACAATCATCAATTACAGAGTACACATCAGCTCACATTCAAAAGTTAATTGCAGGCGTACAAATAAATGCAGTTCTTTAGCTGAACCATATGATTTTTCTTTAGCCGAACCACATGAATGTGGAATGTTCTACCTAGTCACGAGTTTTATTATCATCGTAATATCTAGGCAATTTATGTGAAGAAGGCAGCATCTGCTACAGTCCTCTTGTATTCTGACAGCCCTCATCATCCCTTATCTTGAAGGCTGTATAAATCCTTCAGGAAAAAAACCGATGATACATTTAACCTTAGCAACAATTTCTTGCGATAGAAGAGTTTGTGCGGGTTCTCTATACCACATGCAGAACAAACCCACAATGCCAACCAATCTTGACTGCTAACAGCGCGTCACGTCAACCCAACTCCCCATGCAAAATCCCCAATCTTCGAGGAAGCTTTTGACAAAAAATCCAAGTGAATATGTATTATTTTACGGCAATTGCTGCCACAATTGCCCTCTGAATTTAATATCATACACGAGGCGCGATTGTTCGAAACTCGCGGGTCGCCAAGGAGTCACTGATGTCAATTTTGACTCCATATCAGTAGCCCGTGTTCACTCGCGGTAGTCACCAATGTGGATGAAAAGGTGCTTGACGCGGCTGGAAAAATAGACGGCGCAATATTTATGGTCCCTGTCATGGCGGTTACATTGAATGCAATCCGAATCATTTTGTTTACAGGAATTTGTCTGGTACCGAATTGGTTTAGAATACCAGATAAGCAAAGAAAGTAATCTTACGGAAAATTGTATGCGAAGGGATGCATGAAAAGGTAAGTTTTCTCTATAGGGATTTTAAGATTATAGATGGTGATCTATATAATGCGTGAAGCATTCACAGGTACTAATACTGTTCCATTAGCGAACTTAAGGAAGTTGGGTAGTAATTATGGGGGTTTTTTCAGGTAAGTGGGCCGTAGGGTTTTGCGGAACCGCTTAAGTACATCGCGACCGACTGGCAACTTTTGTTAGCCCAGAGGACCAGTGAACTTAGTTCGGGACGAACTAATCTAGGCGGAAGGTAGTGTGACGCATATGACAATCAGTACTAGAATATTCGAGAAAGTCCGAAACAAAGTACTAGAATATTCTATAAAGTACTGGAAGACTGGAGACTATCAACAATAGAACATTCAAGACTATGGAACGGACGGAAACGAAACACCGAATCAGAATGTGAGCTAACGGTATAAATACGTCGCACACAGATCATGGAGATGAGTTAGAAGTAGAAAGTGAAACAAGCGATAAGTAAGAAGTAAGAAGTAAGAAGTAAACAGTCAAGCACGCGATAAGTACGGAAGCGATAAGTCAAGAAATCGTTAAGTGTACGGTAAAAGTAACGGTTGTTATTAACGGACTAATAAAGTGTTATATTAATTCAAAATCGATTTAACGGCTCTTATTTATTAAAAATAATTAATCCAGCGAACCCTAAGCTCGCAACAATATATATATATATATATATATATATATATATATATATATATATATGTATATATATATATATATATATATATATATATATATATGTATATATATATATATATATATACGAGGGTTCCCTCTTATGTTTCGGGATTTTGCAATCCTAGTGTTGCAATCCGGCAATTGACAGCTCTGTCGTAAAGTTGGACATTTTTGAGGTTATACGCACCCAGAACGTTTTGACATACGAGCGCTATTTGTGTTGTTTACAGTAACTTAAAAGATTCATCTCGGCCCAAAAATGGAATTAAATCGTCAACATTTTCGTGCCATTATTTTTTACAACTTTCGGCGTGGATTAACTCAGCAACAGTGCATGGATGAACTTAATTCAATTTTTGGCGATGAAGCTCCATCAAGGACCAGTGTTTATCGATGGTATGGTGAATTCAATCGTGGTCGTAGTTCACTCCAAGATGAATTTCGTGAAGGTCGTCCAAAATCAGTTGTTGTTCCGAAAACCATTGATGCTGTGCGCGAACTGATATTGGAAGATCGTCATGTGACCTAACGTGAGATTGAGACAACCTTAGGCGTTAGTGGGACCAGCATACATTCAATAATGCATAAACATTTGCCCGTCAAAAAAATTTGTTCGCGTTGGATCCCACACAATTTGTCAATCGCCCAAAAAGAGGCTCGTGTCAATTGGTCGAAAGAAATGCTCAAAAAATACGGTCACGGTGCTTCGAAACACGTCTATGACATCGTAACAGGTGATGAATCGTGGATTTACGCGTATGAGCCCGAAAGTAAACAGCAGTCGACTGTCTGGGTGTTTCAAGATGAGCCAAATCCAACAAAAGTTGTTCGCGCACGAAGCACTTCCAAGCAAATGGTCGCCTGTTTTTTCGGAAAAACTGGACATGTCGCAACCGTACCACTAGAACAACGCAGAACAGTCAATTCTGGGTGGTACACAACCATTTGTTTGCCAGTTGTCTTCCAAGAAATCAGGAAAACCAACCGCCGAAGACGGATCACTCTTCACCACGACAATGCGAGCTCTCACACATCGGCTGCGACAACTGCATTTTTGAGCACCCAAAACATCGATTTGATGGGTCATCCGCCGTATAGTCCTGACTTGGCACCGAATGACTTCTTTTTATTCCCGTACGTAAAAAACAAACTGAGAGATCAACGTTTTTCGACACCTGAAGAAGGGGTTGCTGCATTCAGAATGCATGTGTTGGAGATACCTCAATCAGAGTGGCAAAAGTGCTTCGACAATTGGTTCAAACGCATGCAAAAGTGTATAGATCTTCATGGGGAATATTTTGAAAAACAATGAAGTGATTTTCGATGATCAATATTTGTTTTTGTTCTCTAATCCCGAAATATAAAAGGCAACCCTCGTATATATATATATATATATATATATATATATATATATATATATATATATATATATATATATATATATTCTGGCGCAAGGCTAATGTCTTTGCCCGCAAAAAAACAAAACCATTATGGAAAATTTAACAAGCCACAGGACTTGCTAAATAAGGCCAAGACCGGTTCCCGGTTGTAGTGCCGATGATGATGATGCTGATATATATATATATATATATATATATATATATATATATATATATATATATATATATATATATATATATATATATATGTGTGTAAAGAAAGTATAATTTCTTGAGTGTGGAAAGCGCCGCGACTCTCATGTTCCGCGCGGTTTTTATTCTAATGGCGGCCAGAAGGGGCGGTGATCGATAATAGAATAATGGATACACACCGACACGCGGTAAGGCTGACAAATACGCTCATTACAAATTTGGACACACGTGCTGCCGTATCAGTCGGAGAAAAATAAACAACAAGAAACAGCAAACTTAAATTGTCGTTTCTTTATTATAGGTAAGGATAATGTTAGGCTATTTTATATGATGTTATGTTAATTAATTTATAAATAAATCACTTTATTATAGAGAAACAGAAACATATTTTCGTTTGTTTTTGGACAATTGGTCTTATATATATATATGTATATATATATATATATATATATATATATATATATATATATATATATATATATATATATATGTATATATATATACATATATATATATATATATATGTATATATATATATGTATATTTTTTTGTTTTTTAATTATCGATTTAATACCGATCACACGAAAACCCTCAACCAGCATATTTTTTTGGTCTCCTTTTTATTTTAATTTAATTTTAAGTGTATTTTTGTCATTGGCTGAATTCTCGGTTCAGAAGCTGTTGTAACTCTCAGTATGTTTTTCTTCCTAGTTTAACAACCATAAATGTGTAACAGATAACACCATCGTTTTTCCAGTTCCAGGTTGGAGTGAGTTTTTGTCCACACTTCATTACAATCGTGTAATCATCTGTTTACCAATTGGTTTATTTAACATGAAACAGCCTAATTATTGTGGCCTGCCGTACTGTCCCATACAAGGAAACATCCTTCTTGACATGCTCATTGTCCTATTAAAAAGGAACACCATCATAAAATTGACTGCATCATTTCTCCGCCGCTGTCCAAGAACCTGTTAATGATATGGCAACACTTACAACTGCAAACGTTTTGTACTTTAAACAAACAGATAGGCAAAACAAAGCAAATAATATAAATGGGCATGTGTTGATATTCACGCGATAGTCCTTTATGGAACAGGTTTAGTTTGTGTTTAATGTCCTTTTCCTCAGTTCCGCTAAGTTGCACATGTCATCATAATGAGTCACTGGATACATACGAGCCAAGCAAACATATTTCTAGGCATCTGTCCTACGAGAAAATACTTCACATCCTGTGAGTTTTGTTTCTTCACTTATCCCTACAGAAGAACAAATATGGTATGTATCTGTATGATCAATTGACAGGTAAAAGGCTTTTATTCTTGTGATTTACCCATCCATCATTTGAGTTCGCATTTACCTGCACCGTATCTTATCCTTTTCCGAATGCTTAAATTAAGACGAAAATATACGAGGTAGTAAGTGATAGTCATGTGTAATGGTGCAGCAGTTCGAAATATTTCTTAGGGATTATTCATTAGAAGTTCCATTTCCGAAGGATATTTCATGTATAGCACTGCTGGAGTCATCAATTACGTTGATGTGCAGCGAGTTTAACACCTGGTTGCCTGTTTGCTGGAGTGAATGATGGGAGTTGTTTTCTCTGGCTTCTTCGGAACGTTATCTACTGGAATGTTAAATGTCCTTTCGGGGCGTTGGGGAATGTTGTAGTGTAGATGATTAATTGTCAAATGAAGAAAAAACATCCATATGGATACAATAACGTTCAATCAGATTTATCTGTACATTCCTAGGATTGCCATTTGGCACTGTTAAAGGAGTTGTGTCGAAATCGGGCCATTTGCTGGAATGTACAATGGGTTGAACTCTAAAACTTTTAGGGAGCAATTTCTCTGACGACCTTAATTCAACTCACAAGATAACCGAGGACTGATAATCACCAGAAGACACAAAATGGTAAAGTCCCACCCATATTGGTTTAGAGCACAAACATCTATAGTTCAACATCAAAATTATTCTATTAAAATACACAACACCCAAGCCTCGGGTGGAAAAATTTGTCGGCAATCAAAACGAACTAATCCCTAAAATCGCTTATGAAAATATGCTTTCATGTTTTTGCACCTCAGCCATGTCTAATTTAAATGTTTTACCTTTCTGTTCCATATCAGATATTATATTATCCTCCACTGTTCCATTTGTTTTTCATTACAATTAAGAAAAAGTTTCGTAAGACCCGACATTTTGTTTTTGAAATTGTGTGTTGATTAAAACATTCTCGCAGGATAAAACGTTAGTCATAACACGGCTCCCAGTCCCACAATAGCTTCGGTCCTGGAACTGTAGAACCCACCGTCTAACTGAAAACATTTTCCCAAGGATTTAATAAGCATCGTTGTTTCTTTCTCTTTTTAAGGACTACAGGACGATATTTAATGAGTTTGTCTTTTTTAAATGTTACTCGTAGGGACACGGAAAATTATAGAGAAACAAATTCGAATTGTAGGAAAAGAAGAAAGACCGAAACAATAGAGCAAAATATGTTTTTTTTTTTTTTAGTTCGTCCTTTTTGCTTTAGTAGCAGCTAGTCGGATGCTTGTTTTGACAGACAAACTTTGGTAATTAAAAGGAAAATATTTTAAAGGGCAGATACGTGACATGAGAAGTTTTTGATTAAGTTAGAGGTTCTTGTATGTCACGTGTTTAGTGGCCACGTTAAACGATTTGCAAAAAGGTTAAACTCTGACAAGGTAGTTTCTGTTAATCGTGTTGAGATTAATTTCGAGAACATTGCTGTTTGAGATTGTTTTCTGTCACAGTACAATTCAAGTGGAATATCGGATTTGGTGCAGGTTGTGGTGATGAGAATTTTGCGGTTGCATTTGGAGATAGAAAAGAAATAATGAGAGGTTTAAATTGGTTTTGTGACACATGAGCTGCTTTGTGGCTTCGCTGTTTATTATTTTTAGAAATAATAGTTAGCTGCATTTAGCAGTAGCGACAAACAACAAAGCTATACATGTAAGCAAATATATTTAATATTAAGCTATATATTTTAAAATAGATTGATTCAACGGCATTATGGGTTTGAGATGGTTTCTTATGCGCACCCCACGTTGATAACAAAGATGGAATCTGATTCTTGGTACAGACGGCTTTCTAAATACCATTTAATCCACCGTATGAAATGCGATGCCATTAAGGTTTCCAGTTTGAAGTTTTGAAAATGTCAGCGGCGATAGCGATATTTTATTCTCAACATCTAAGCATTGCATCGTTTTTGTTGGAAAGGGAGCGCTTACAGAGGGTTCTGGTAACAACCTTAGTAGTTCTAGCGCCGGATAGGTGGCGCTTAGGTCAACAAGCAGGGCATATATAAACAGTGACACCGATGACTTTCTCTCTCTCTCCTTTCGCCGCTGGACCTGTCGTCAACATAATTTAATTCAACTTAAGACCAAATGTTAACTTCTGTTTTACAAATATCATTCTTACAAATAAAGTCTCATTTCCAACAGGTTATGGGCCCAGTCTAGCGCCGGAATAAATAGTGAGGTTAAAGCACGCGTCGACGGAACACGTGGCGATAATACGTGAATATCCAAAAGTGACGCCAAGTAATCGGTACGATGCAGGACGGAATGAAGACAAATATTCCGTTGTTAAACGGAGGAAATTACATACCCTGGAAGACAAAACTTAAAGCAGTACTGGTTCGAGATGAGTTATGGGAAGTGGTGAGTCAGCCGGCACCCACGCCGACAGACACCGAGTGGAAAAAGAAAAACAACAAAGCCATGGCATATATAACTCTGAGTGTCGAAGATAATCAGTTAGTGCACATCCAACATACGGAAGAAGCGTACAAAGCGTGGCAAGCGCTAACAAAGAAGTATGAACGTTCAACGTACGGAAGCAGGCTATATTTGAGAAGGAAACTGTACGGAATACAGTACAAAGGCGGACCAATGAGTGACCACGTGGATGCCATCATGACAGTGATTGCACTGCTCCGAGGATCAGGCAAGCCACTCGAGGATGAGGAAGTCGTAGCTATTCTACTGGTGAGTTTTCCGGAATCATACTCGGGACTAGTCACTGCGCTCGATGGCCGTGACGAGAAGGATTTCACAATCGAGTATGTAACAGGGAAGATTATGGACGTATGCCAGAGAAGGACAGAATCTCAAGGCTAGAGCAGCGGAGGTTCAGAAGTGGCTCTCAAATCAGCAAGTCCAGGTAAACATGACCTAAAGAAGGGACATCTCGACAAAGGTTCAAACTTCCAGACAGAAAGGAACGACAAACAGAAAACTCGTACATGCTACCATTGCCAGAAACCAGGACATCTGAAACAGCATTGCAAATGGTACAAAGCAATGAAGGAACAAGCCAGGACAGGAATAGAAAAGTCAAAGACGCCGAGGGCTGACGCTAATCAGAAGCACTTTCTCTTCCAAGCGAGAGATGACATGAGGATCCAAGACGGCGGACAAGATGGCTGGCTTGTGGACTCGGGAGCAACGAGCCACATGACAAACAACTCAGCCTTTTTCGATGGCATCCGGGATTTGAACAACCAATTTATTTGGCGGATGGATCAAAAATAATAGCAACTGGGATAGGAGATGGCTACCTACCATGCATCGTGAAAGACGGTCAAGTCCAGAAAGTAAGGCTGACAGATGTCCTGTACATTCCCAAACTCGATGACAGTTTAATTTCAGTTCGGAGAATCATCGATAAAGGATACGAAATAGTATTCAAGGACAACGGATGCCAGGTCCTTCAAGGAAAAGAAGTAGTAGCTGAAGCAGACAACGACGGCGGTTTGTACAGGCTGAAATTGGAAGGAGTAAAGGAGCAGGCACACCCGACCAGAGAAGCAGCGTGCATCCACGATTGGCATCGGCGATTAGGACATCGAGATTAAGCAGCTATCAGACAAATGGCTGGCTCTGGACAGATAACCCGAATACGCATCTCTCCCTGCAAGTGTGAATCAACCTGTGAGAGCTGCATCAGAGGAAAGCTGGGCCAGAAGAAATTTCCACAGGCACAGAGGAGAGAAAGGAAACCAGGGATGCTGCTCCATTTGGATCTGTGCGGGCCGATGCAGGCACAGACACCGAGCGGAAACAGATATTTCCTGACCCTCATCGACGATTTTTCTCGTTTCACAGTCGTCAGGCTAACGAAATAAAAAACCGAGGTAACCGATGCAATTAAAGATTATGTTGCAGCAATTGGAAACAGATACGGCAGAAAACCAGTGGCAATCAGGTCGGACAACGGAAAGGAGTACGCCCCCAAGGAATTGCAAGACTTTCTTCGGCGAGAAGGAGCGGAGCAGCAATTCACGGTCGCATACACGCCACAGAAAAACGAAGTGGCGGAAAGGAAGAATAGGAGGCTGGTCGAATCCGCGAGGTGCATGCTGTTTGAAGCAGGACTGGACAAACGGTTCTGGGGAGAAGCAGTGCTGACAGTGACATATCTGCAAAACAGGATGGCGAGCAGAAGCATCGGCAAAACACCGGTAGAACTGTTTACAGGTGAAAAGCCAGACCTGTCGCACGTAAGAACCTTTGGCTCCAAGGTTTTTTCATTCATCCCAAAAGAAAAATGAAGAAAGTGGGATGTTAAGGCACGAGAAGGAGTTCTGGTGGGGTACCATGGCAACATTATAGGATATCGAGTTCTGGACCCGTCAACGAACGAGACCTGGATTAGCAGATCAGTCAAGATCATCGAGAACCCAATTGAGCGAAGGAAGAGCTGCCATGAAGAGAAGAAGAACAAGAAGCTACCAGAGCGACACGTCACATACGAGATGCCAGACGGTGAGGAACCAGAAGGCGAAACCGACTCTGGGGAAGAAGGCCAAGACTCGGATGGAGAGACAATAGACTTGAGAGGTCAAGAAGAGCGAAGGGAAGGCTATTCCGCAGGCGAACAATTCCAAACATCCCCATCAGTACAAAGAAGAGTTTCTCAACGAAGCAACAAAAATCTACCACCACCGGGGCTGGGGTACAAGGTGAGAGCCTGCATCGTAAGAGAACCAAAGGATTGGAAAAATTTGTTACAGGTGTCACCCAGAGAGCAGAACCCGTGGCGAGTGGCGGCCGAAGAAGAGATGAAGTCACTGAACGACCACCAAGTCTGGGAAATGGCAGATCTTCCTCCAAACAGAAAGGCAGTTTCGTGCAAGTGGGTTTTCAAGGGCAAGGCCGATGGCAATGGAACAATCTACACCCACAAAGCTCGCTTGGTCGCGAGAGGATTCTCGCAGCGGTACGGCGAAGACTACGACGAGACGTTTGCTCCCGTGGTCAAACACGAGACAGTTCGAGTCCTACTCACACTGGCAGCGCAGCAGAATTTTCAAGTCCGGCACCTGGATGTGAAGAGTGCGTACCTGAATGGCGAGCTAGACGAAGAGATTTTCATGGAGCAACCCGAGGGATTTGTTATGCCAGGAAAGGACAAGAAGGTGCTAAGACTCAAAAGGAGCCTCTACGGTTTGAGGCAGTCGGCAAGGGTCTGGAATTTGAAGGCAGCGGCAATCCTTGGCGAACTGGGTTTCAGCTGTGGTTGTGCGGTTGTGCAGACAGGTGTCTGTACTTAAAGGAAGAAAAAGATGGAAGGATCTCCTACATTCTACTCTACGTTGTTGAAATGCTGGTGGCCGGAGCAACGCCTGAAATGACAAGAGCAGTGAGCAAGCAGCTGAACAGACATTTCCAGATCAAGGACTTGGGAAACGTTGGCCGGGTACCGGTTCGGGGAACTTGCAGAAAGACTGGGACTGCATAGACCGGAACATTCTGAAGCGAGAAGGAGTGTTGGAAAGGGAACGCTTACAGAGTGTTCTGGTAACAACCTTAGTAGTTCTAGCGCCGGATAGGTGGCGCTTAGGCCCACAAGCAGGGCATATATAAACAGTGACACCGATGACTTTCTCTCTCTCTCCTTTCGCCGCTGGACCTGTCGTCAACACAATTTAATTCAACTTAAGACCAAATGTTAACTTCTGTTTTACAAATATCATTCTTACAAATAAAGTCTCATTTCCAACAGTTTTGAACGGGATTCCACCAAGTTAGATGTTGTAGATCTCTCTTGGCAGAAAGCATACTATTCAGACTATAGTAAAGAGAATATGGTTTTATACGTGAGAAATTCGTTTGGTATGACAGACAGTTTGGTGACGTGGCAATAATTACATATTTCGTCCCTACTGTCTTGAGCATGATTAAAAGTGAACTATCTACTTATCTGGAAGAACATGTTCTAATGAAAGCTGGACTAGGGTAATAGGTAGTTACACTATGTGTAAAATATACTTTAAGAGCATCCAATGGAGGCCCTGGGATCTTGGGGTGTTACCATCCGCGAGTTGATTAATTGTCTAAGTTACAATAACGACGGAGCCTGATATTGTTTCGGAAAATGTTTATCCAAACTTTGTTTGTCAATGAAAATAAGCAGCACAAATGGTTAGTACTTGGGCTGGAAAAGATTTGATGAAGAAATTCGCGAATGAGTTTGCAGTTATCTGAGGGTCATATAGAAAAACGCGTCTTCGTTAAAGAGTAGGTAGTCGTTCTGTGGGGGTGGATGTATGGGCGCCGACATTCACTATCACCCACCGACCGGAATCACGAAAACGGCGAATAGTTGTGGGTAACGGCACTGGTGATGGTAAGCTCGTTTGTACTTTATGTATTTTTTACTTTTCTTTTCTTATTCTGAACTCACAGCCAGGGAACAGTCACCACTAAGTCAGTTTAGATCGTTTGCAACGATTTGAAAGGTTCGATTAATTGGATTATTCACTGGCAGCCGTTCACTAGAAGATCGCGCTTCGAACACGTTACGAGCACTTGAAAATCTGATGCGAAACTGTCATCCGCTAGGCGGAAACAACACAAATAAAACACTCGGAATCGCTTAGTGATAATTGTTCTTTATTTCTTCAACATCCGCACTTTGGGTTTTAACGAAGTATGACATTGTTTATTAAATCTTCTGTATTCACGATAATTTATTCGATGGCTACTGTTCGCACGTACACTACCACGGTTGGACCCGTTTCTTTAATTTTTTTTCCTTTGGTTAATATACTGGCGCGGGTTTTCCACTCGACTCGGCTGCGCTTGCGGGTGGCTGAGACTCGACTGACGGCGGACGCGGGGGGATAGGAACTAAATCCTGTGCGAGCACTTGCGGCGCGCGCCGCGGTTGCCGAAGGGCGACTGCCCCTGGCAGGAGTGCGCGTGGCAGCGGTTGCGAAGTGATTAATGATGATGAAGGCGAGAATTCATTCAGGGTGTCGTGGCAGTTGAGTCATAGCGAAGTATGCTTGCTGTCACTTACTAGGAACTTGAAAAGGTTTGCTATGCGTGCATAGGGAATTTAGTTCCAGCGAATTACTGCCGTACAGGCTGAATTGGATTCCTCTGTCGCGGTATACGGAGAAACTGGTTTTGGAAACACGGCTAAGTATGGGCATGAGTTGTCGGTTAGACAAGGGAATATGGGTCTTGCTCGTTGCGATAGTTGTTTCGTGGAACTGCAACACATCGTGCTGGTGACTTACCAGTATGGAGAATTGGTGTTGTTTCAATTGGTTTAGTTGGGATGGGAGCCGAAATGGTTTTTGGGGTAGGTAAATGTTGCTTGGTTACAAGCGAGGGAAATTGTTTAAGCAGGAAGTGGGCCGGAATGGTTTTCGGGGTAATGAGTGCTGCTCGGTAGTAGGCGACGGATATAGTTTAAATAGGAAATTAACCGAAGTGGTTTTTGAGGAAAATGCATGCGGTTTGATTGTAGGGAATTGATGTGGTTTTACGTCTTTTAGGTAGAATAGGAACCGAAATGGTTTTCGGGGGAATTAGATGCGGTTGGTTGTAGATGAGGGAGATGATTTAGAATGTATTCTGTTGAATTGTATTCAGTTATTTTAGTTTATTTCCTGATTTCTGCTGTTGTGCTTTTGGCTGGTGGGCTGCCTTTTTGGTCATCTGGTCCTGGTTCTGACCTTGTTTTTTGTTGCTATTCTTTGCCTCCTTTTGGCTTCGGTTTTTCTTGTTTATTTTGTTGTTGTTTCAGGACGTCCATATTTTTATTTCTCCTTCTTTCCTCTTGTCGCGCCTTTACTATTGCTAGTTTCGCTTTTATCTCATTTATTTCTTCTTCTTCGTCCTCAGATTCGGAAGAAGTGTTGTAGCCTTTCTCTCAGGGAGCGTGTCTCCTTGTCCTTAAAAGGACGAGGGATACTCCTGGTTATAGGAATAATACAATGGTATTCGTTTTACTCGCGCTACGTTAATTACCGTTGACACTAAAATGCAAAACGATTTTTTGATGACGTTGGCTTAGCTAGTACTGTACTATTGGTCGAGAAAACTGGACAAGTTCCCGACGCGAACTCCGTAAACGTGTGTACACTGCGGCGATGGAAAATTGACGCATCTGAGCTGCTCGATGCAGAACCCACCCCGTAAGTAAGGTGGATTTCCACTCGCGTGGTAACAGAGGAAATAGATCTTTCTTTCAACACTGCGGCCAATGAGAAACCGATCCGCGTCTCATTGGAAGGTTCCCATAGACATCGTTCAGATTGGTTGAATGTCTTTACCTTGGAAGGAAAGACAAACGAAACATGCGTTGGGTGAAAAGAAGAGAAATCAATCATGCAGCTGTTCAAATAAATGAACGTGCACAAAGGCTGAAAACATTGCTATCGTACACGATAGAGGATATTGCCGGAGGCAGAAATTGGTTTGGGTATATTGAAAATACAATTCCACAGGCAAGCGCTAAAATGGATGTTTATTGGTATTAGCGATCGACCATGGGACGTGACCGTTTATGGAAAACAAGCTATGGTCGCGTCCGATTCGGAGCCAGTTTATCGCTTATGCATCAGATTAGGGATAATTAGCTGCAGCTGTATAAGCCAGCGATTTGCCATGGCTTGATCGTGCACCAACAGTTGCTGGAAAAGAGTAAACACAGTGGAATTGCTGTGTAAATGATAAGCACGGATGTCGGCAAGGGGACTCGGTGGATTTTTTAATGAATCGTAATGGCCATGGGTGCAGACCAAAGGAACCGATTACGCTGGTGAGGTACGGCAATGCTGCTTGATGCTGTGGCAACATGATGATCTTGCCATGGGTTTTTTTTTTTTTTTTTTTTTTTTAGGAAATGGTGGTGATTGAAAGGTAGCTTCACGCTGCCCGATTGCAGGTAAGCTAATAATCCCTTTTGGGTGAAGAATGGGGAGTTGATAAAGGTAAATGGGTGGTTCTTCGGGCGAGCCTATAAGAACCCCCACAGGATTATGGTATCCCACCGCTGCCACAATTTTTTGTTGTAGCCTTTCTCTCAGGAACCATGTCTCCTTGTCCTTAAAAGGACGAGGGATCTCTTGAATAGACCGCTCCTGTGAAGGCTCGTTGCGGTCGCCACCGTCCTTCCTCAAACCTGAGGGAAGATTAGCGACCGGAAATCGGCCTGGTTTAATTAAAGAACGCTAATACTTTGTAAGTATACTTCACTTTAAACATATTTATTAATTTTAATTTCGTTTATTTGCGTCCTTACCCCTCGGACGCCAATTGAGACTGATCCTCGAATCTAAAATTCATCGTCATATTATCGGGATTTTGTATCGCGGATGCATCGAAATGCAAGCAGAATTTCGAAATGTACCTTGACTGGAGTCGTGTTCTGGAAAAGAGGAATGGGATTGTTTGTTGATAACTTTACGGAGTACGTGTGCACCGATAAAACTCTGTCGTGTGGTGACAGAACCACAAAAGGGCAGAAGTTAACTTGAAGCCAGCTTTATTAATTGATGTATTGAAGGAAAATTGATGTGCCGATGGTGTTTCTTCTATGAATGTTGATTGTAGACGATGATTGTAACGAGCCCGTTGAAGGTTGACTGCAGACTGACGAAATGGCATAACTGCCAATTCAAAAAGTGACGCCATGACATCATCGTGGTGACAATGATGGCCAGTTGGTGCCAGCTGCTGCGCAACTGGTATACATGCGAATGTACTAGATTTCTCCAGTACATTCCAGCACATTTAATTGCCAATCCGCAACATTCCGCCCGCCTTCGCCAATCATTGGCGAATCATTTCGTTCCAGGGGACGGTGGCCAAGGGCCGGGAGTGTGCGGTCTGCTGGTGGCGGTTGGTCTTGGTCGGCTGTCCACTTTCACGTTGATGATCGGTTGAGAGGGGGCCGCCCGCCCTGAGGAGCGCTGGAGGCTTGAGGGTCTGGGATGGCCCGTATGAGCGACGGCGACAGGAACCTCTTTCCCATCGCTGATGTCCGTTGCCTCTTGTGGTCGCGGGACCGGCCAGTTGATCCGGGTTGGAGTTGTAAGGTCGCAACCCACGATCTATGACCACGTGATGACTGGTGATGGGTCTAGCTATGTCGAGACCGGTGGTGGTGCCATGTACTGCGCACGTTGGCGCCCGTCTGGAGTGAGTGGCCGGCAGGTTGCGACCGTTGGGGGTGTGTGCTGTAACGTGGAGTCGGGTGCGGTGTCTACCCTGGCACTGTCCGCGTGTCCTTTCGTAGTGGCAGTCACGGGCCAAGTGCCTCCCGGGGTCGTCGGAATGCAGCCTCTGTGGATGCACAGAGGGGCGTGCTTTCTTGCTGGAGTTCGAGAGACCGCTGGTTGCTGGGTAGCGCCGCCCGCCAAGCGGGGCATTGCGCGCTCCTGGTCCTGTTGTGGTGGCTACAGGTGGTAGCGGTTGGCCTGGGTAGCTTTGGAGCTGGGCAGGAGCTTGACCACGTGGTGTCCTGGGTGTGGTGGGATGCCTTGAAGTGTTCGAGTGGGTAGGCTCCTGGTTCCTCGATTGCCCCTTGCCCCTGCAATGGTTCAGAGGGCGGGGGGTATGTCTTGTAGTTGGGTCGCGCAAGTGATCGGTGGCTGGTAGTTGAATGGGCTTCGTATGTGGCCACCGCGGCCGATGCCGGCGAGACGTCCTTTGGGTTCTCTGATGGAAGCCGCGGCCCTCAGTCGGAAGGACGACCAGTTCCTCTGGGTCGGAGTTGTAAATTCGTAACCCACGAGGAATGGCCATATGATGGCTGGTGACAGGCCTTGTCACCTTTGCGCTGGATGATGTGGTGGGTGCTGCGCCTGTTAGCACCCATCCCAGTTCAGTGGCCTGCGCGACGAGGCCGGAACGTTGGTCCTTCCTGAGACCTTCGACGAGATGTTGGGGTATATGTCTGCCCCAAGGATGATGTCCACCTTCTCGGCGGAGGCGATTTTGGGATCTGCAGGTTCCAGATCCGCCACGAACGAGAGATCCCTTGTCGTTGATCCTGGTGGTGGTGTATACATTGAGAGCCCGGACAGGATGAAGGGCCTCAGTGTCCATTGTCTCGAGCCGTGGAGGCGAGAAGTGATTCTGATGGCGGCCTGAGTCCTGGTGGCAAGGCCACGAGTGCCCCCAACACCGTAGGTGTGGACGGGTGATGCTTGGCATCGGAGGTGCAACCTTCGGGCGAGTGATGTTGAAATGAAGGTGCCGTTGGAGCAGGGGTCCAGTAGAGCACGGACTTCAATCCTCTGTTCGGTCTTCGACGTCACGATGACTCTGGCTGTTGGCAGCAAAGCGGAATGCTGTGAAGGGGTGCTGATTGTATGTGCGCAGACCCCTTCCCGACGGTCGATCCGGGGGGCGGATCCTTTGGCTCGTTGTGGCGGTGATGTTGTCCCGTCGATGGCGGTAGACCGGACATGCAGCAGGGTGTGATGTCTCCGCTGGCATCGACGGCACGTCTTGTTGGAGTGGCAGTCGCGCAGGCGGTGGCGACCCAAGCAGTTGGTGCACAGGGTTCTTTTGTGTGCGAAGGACTTTCGACGGCCAGGTGTGAGTGATCGGAAGCCCTCGCAAGCGTAAATGGTGTGTGAGGCCCTGCAGAATGTGCAAGCACCCTGTTGCTTTACGGGTGTCGGCGGTGTTTTGTGCATCGGGACACTGGGCTGGTTAGTCATCGGGCCGACTACTGTTGCTGGAACAGTCGAATTCGTGGAAGGCATTGGCGTTGGATCTGACACGGATCCTATGTACGCCGTGCCCACTGCTTGCTCTCGAGTCCGTGTGATGGTGGCCAGTTCCTCTGGGTCGGAGTTGTAAGTTCGCAACCCACGAGGAACGGCTATGTCATGGTGTGCCCCACAATGCGTGCGCGGCATCGTCTTCTGTGGCGGCTTCGGCATTGGGTCGATCATCGGGACCTTGGGTAGGTTGGGCTTTGGGCAGGCGGCACTCTGGTCGGCGGCCTGCTCACTCTTATACACTGTTCTGGGGTGCAGTTCCGTTTCTGATGGCTTGATGTCGGTCATTGGCAGCTGCACTGGGGGTAGCTCGCTAGGGCGGAGGCGATTGGTGCTGTTGACCATGGTTGAGGAGGCTGCTTTGAGCGCGTACTGGGCCTCAAGGAGCTTCGTCTCTTCCTCGAGGTATATCTCTTCGGTTTCGCCGAAACAATCATCCGCGAAGTACGCGTGTTGCTGATCCTCAGGTGCCGCCAGGTAGAAGATGTCGTAGTGCCGCTTGGAGAAGGCTTCCCATTCGGCGCGGAGTGCGCATTTGGTTGCCTCGATTGCTGTCGGACTTGGTTGTCCCTTTTCCTGTATGTTGAGGAAAGTACCGGAGATGGTGGCCTGTGCCGCGAACTGAGCGGCGATGAGTTCCTTAATCGTGGTCGGTTGTTGTATTGGAGCAGCTGTCAAAGACACGTTGGTTTGAACTATCGTTGTAGAAAGTTCGTCATCCTGCTTTCGTTTTGCATCAACAGCGGTTTTCATTGAATTTTTCTCCAACAAATCACTTAGCGTTTGATTTGCAATGATCATCTGGCGGCCGCTGTCCTCTGATCCACGACTTAAGGTATCCTTGGAACTGTCATCTTCTTTTGTGCATGTCCTTACATTTGTACTCGACTCGGGTTGGTGATGAACAGATGTATGATCTCTGCCGACCGAGGAATGTCGTCGGTCGAGATCTTTGGTGTTCCGCCGATTGAGGAATGTCATCGGGGAACCGTTGTCAAAGTTGTCGCCATCGCCGCCGCCGCCACTGCTGTGGTGATTGTCGGCTCCGTTGCGCATAGTGTAGCGAGAAAACGTATGATCTCTTCCGAGCGAGGAATGTCGTCGGTCGAGATCTTTGTTGTTCCGCCGACAGAGGAATGTCGTCGGGGAACCGTTGTCCCTACGGGGGGAATTTTCCGGGTGCATCATCCGTGATGGCAATCCGGGTGGAGGGCCGAGCGGCATATTAACTCCTAATTGCCGAGGCAAGCCGCCAAGGCAGGGACGAACCGTGGTTGGGCCGGACGGCATTCGCATGTCAAGTCCCGACGGAGTTTCCGGGCGCCGTAGAGGTGGCCGGAACATCATTGGCGGCGAACGACTTGCTGGCGGGGAGATGGCCGGTGCACCAGTCCGAGGAGCATCGTTACCAGGTTTCGACGTCGAATCACTTTCCCCGTCACCAGCTTCACTCGATGTATCACTTTCTTCCTGCTTGTCACTCTCACTGTGGTTAGGCTTAGGGTCCTGTTCCTTTCCTCGTTTCCTTTGAGCACTCTCCGTTCCCTTCGGGGATTCACCAGCATTTTGTCCGGATATTGCCAGCCTTCGCTGTTGCACTGGGCGCAGCTTCGATAGATCGGCTTCTACCTTTGCCTGTGGTTTCCTTTCACATATTTTTGTTGCCAAGTTCTTTTGACTCAATCCTTTCCCTCGACGTTCCTGTTGAATGATCTTGCCGACTTCTAAAGGTATTTTTTCATGTTTAATTTCTTCAGTTTCCCTGTCCAATTTAGCAGTGTTGTTAGTGTTGATGTGCTGCTTTTTAGTACCGACACCAAATTTCTGTTGAGTATCCGCTTGAACGTCCTGACGACGTGCCTGATTAATAGCACTTCTCGTTTTGAGGGCAGGTGATTTCGGAGCCCGTTTACGTAGAACCGTAACTGTGTCCCAGTCAGACATCTTGTGTTTGTTTCACAGACGATTGGATTGAAATTAAATTGATGCTTCGGCAAATGCTTCTGCTTGCTTGATTATGAATAACGTTTAGTAATACCTTCAGATCCTTGATTTGTGTCGAGGTAGCTGGCAGTTGTCGATGTGCCGCGAACTGGGCGGCGATGATGAAGATCCAATTGGGCACTGGATCCGTTTCGAAGGACCAGAAATGTTTGTTGATAACTTTACGGAGTACGTGTGCACCGATAAAACTCTGTCGTATGGTGACAGAACCACAAAAGGGCAGAAGTTAACTTGAAGCCAGCTTTATTAATTGATGTATTGAAGGAAAATTGATGACCGATGGTGTTTCTTCTATGAATGTTGATTGTAGACGATGATTGTAACGAGCCCGTTGAAGGTTGACTGCAGACTGACGAAATGGCATAACTGCCAATTCAAAAAGTGACGCCATGACATCATCGTGGTGACAATGATGGCCAGTTGGTGCCAGCTGCAACGCAACTGGTATACATGCGAATGTACTAGATTTCTCCAGTACATTCCAGCACATTTAATTGCCAATCCGCAACAGGGATATTTATTTTTAGAATAAAAAATAAAATTTTGTAGCAGGATGGGTGTGCCTGCATATGAAGATATGCATTGTGGTGTTTTTAGGAAGGATTTGATATTTGAACACTGCATTGTTAGTTTGGGGATATGGATGCATGATATAGTAGGTGGGTAGAAATGTGTGGGGAGAAAGTATTGTGCCTAACACGGACACTCCGTTCACTTTCTTCTCCATCATAAATTGTCACTAAAGTTCCGCGGAAAGAAAGTCACAAACCAAAAGAAATAAAGGCACCGAGGAACTATAAAAAATTAAACGCACTGTCTGTCATTTTATTTTAGTTTTATTTCTAACTTAATGATTTTGGGCAAAACAAATTAAACTCTAAGTGTACACTGGAACACGGATTCTAAAACATTCAAGAACTCTTTTTCTAATAATTTTTATGCACGATATCTGCACGAACAGATCGACTAAAAATTTTATTATTAGAGCAACCCGATCACGACTCCAGTATATATTTACGCGTCTCCGATGTGACGGAGAGCGGGAGCGGCATGACCATTGTGGTCAGCGGATGGAATTTGACTCCACGATATTCAATCGTTTGGAGTGATTTTTCCCAAGAGAAAAAGTGTTTCTCTCGTGGTGAAAACAAGGAAGAAAGACTTGGTAATGTATGTGTATGCGTGAGTGAAGATCACAGTGGTTTTTTTCATACACAAGGCCATGGGAATGAACCTAAAACAAAGAAAGGAAAAAGGGATCGTGGAGTTCTTTGTTTATGTGAGAGGTTACTAGGAAACGAATCCAGAACTATGTAGGATAAAAGGAATTTATGACCTGAGAGTTCAACTGAGTAAACAAGTTGGAACTCATTAGATGGTAGGTACATTTGGGATACTAGAATGATTGAATTGTTTGTGTATCGCCAGAATGCCTGATGAAGGACAGCGGTCTTTTGTTTACTCATGGTGCGAGTTAGTGAAATATTATCAACGTAGATGGTGCTAATTACATGCAGCTGGTGTTGGGCTATTTATCGCTGGCTAAAATGGTCGACAGCCGATGTGTGCATAGATAGGTTTTATGTACACATATCGAGGCTTGGATTAGCCAACTCAAGGGTAAGATTCCCTGATATGCGGTCGTATGATATGCGTACCGATGAATTTTATTGCAGGGAATTTATGATAAGGTAAGAAAGAACTCTTACAGGAATTTGTATGCGAAGAGATGCAAGAAATGGTAAGAATTCTTTTACTGAAGCTTTTTAGATTATACCTTAGATAATCCTAGATACGTAAAGCATTTAAGGTGTTAATGCGATTGCATTAGCGAAATTATGTAATTGGATAGAAGTTATGGGTTTTTTTTAGGTAAGTGAACCATGGGGTTTGGGGGAACCGCCACAAATGTATGTGGGATGGAAATGGTAGGGCTTCTTGGAGCACTACATAAGCAAGACAAGCGAATGTGATGTCAGAAAAATTCCGGCAGTAGTTGGTGGTAGAGGGGAATGCATTCTCTGCCTCCATTTGTTGTTGTTCTAACATGAGTTCTGCAGCTTTGCGAGTCGTTATTAAGTTGCTTATTTTGCTCTCTTTGATTTTTTTTCCGCTTTTAATTTCGGTTTGGTGCACGACGAGCAATTTAATAGACTTATTTTGCCTTTTAATATCCTATTCTTTGTTTTTATTCCCTCTTCACTGCTTATGTCGGAGCAAGCCATTTGCGCACGTTAACACAACAAGCGCAAAACACTACACGTTCTAATTTTACTTAATGCGCGCGATTTTTTTTTCTGCGACACTCCATTGAATGTTGGCACAACACAATTGGTTTTTTATGTTCAGTGCTATTGTCACTTTTCACAAAGCGAAACACTGCGCGAAAATTTACTCTATTGTCTTGGTCAGGTGTTTGGTCTACCTAACTTCACTTTTAGGACCGTTCCGTTGAGAGATTTGTTAACTATCGTTTGTCGGTTGTCGACACGTCTTTACCGGATGGTGGTCAATTTGGTGACAAGGCCATCCATAGTAAGGTGATAATGATGTATATCTTTCTATTGATAGGTGGAATCAACTCACTTGAGTGGATTTCCCTTTTAATAGCGCGTTCGACACGTGACTAATGTGCTTTGCGAATATTGAAGGAATATAGCTGATCAAATTGGGCGAGCAGAGTTTATTCACGTGGGATGTGAATTGTGGCTGCAAGACCATAGTGGTCTCTATCGTGTTCGACAGTCCTAAGACAATTTCGAATACTAGTATTTGTATTTAAGAGTTCAATACGATAGTCTATTAGTAGAAAATCCAAGAAGGAGTCTCCTCTTTGGTATGAAGAGGTGCTAGTGGCATTAATTTCTAACTTGTGTTCGATGATTTTTGCTTGCCACCATCGTTGCTAAACTGCAATGCAAACCAGTGAAAAAAGTCACTTGATTTAACAAATACACTGCTGTTTGAGCCGCTTCACCGAGCTTTGACCACGATTGATTTTTGCACAAAATGTATGTAAGGCGTTTCTCATTCCCTTTTATAATCAATTTATTGTAGTTCTATTTGGCTAAGACTTCCCAGATGGAAGTTCAGTCCATCCTTTATTTTTACGTCCGTTTGAGTGGCCTACAAACAGCGAGCGCCTTTCTGAATCTAGCAGGGTACAGATGCTTTAAAACTGTTTTGCAGTCAATCCTTAGTCCCTGGGTGATGCTATGACTCCTTAGGTGCCAGTCTTCTTCTACTTCGACCACTCTCATAATTTTATCGACATTTTTGACGTTGGTCTACCGAGGTGACGTACGGAATCGATGATACCAAAATTGCGTGTACTATCCTGTGGGAGTGTCGGGACAATAAACACCATTCATAATTTCAGGTTGGCTCATGTTTCGGCATTTTATCAAAGCAAAACAAAGCAAAAAAAATATATCGAAGCTCCTCAGTAGTGTGTTTTGGGGTGTTCCAGGACAGTTTTTGACCGGTTCTGCACCAATGACGTCATCACAGCCGAAAGCTCTACGTCAAGGTTGAGATATGTTTGGTGGGTGGCGAGTGGTGTTTGTGGGTGTGATTCGTGCTTGGCGCGGGGTTGTGGGACCCTGTTTGAAAAAAACCGCCTGTTTGAAAGAACCGCCTTGTTTGAAAAACCCGCCTGTTTGAAGAAACCGCCCTGTTTGGAACCGCCCTGTTTGAAGAACCAGCCTGTTTGGAACCGCCCTGTTTGAAGAAACCGCCTGTTTGGAACCGGCCTGTTTGAAGAAACCGCCCTGTTTGGAACCGCCCTGTTTGAAGAAACCGCCCTGTTTGGAACCGCCCTGTTTGAAGAAACCGCCCTGTTTGGAATCGCCCTGTTTGAAGAAACCGCCCTGTTTGGATCCTGAAATTTCTTCGACAACAGATGTCCAACAACCCCGCGCCAACCATGAATCACACCCACAAACACCACTCGCCACCCACCAAACATATCTCAACCTTGACGTAGAGCTTTCGGCTGTGATGGCGTCATTGGGGCAGAACCGGTCAAAAACTGTCCTGGAACACCCGAAAACACACTACTCTCCTCTTTTATAACTTGCATATTTTACACCCTATAACTGACAACCGAATTAAGCCATCAAAAAACTGTCAAGGAAGGTTTTTTAATTCAGTCCGTCCCTTTTCCAACGAGCACAAGCCTGGATTTGTTTGGCCATACCTTACGAGATATAGCTACAATTATCTATCGGAAAATACTATCGATTTCTCTTTCTCCAAACTAAAAGTAATTGGAATTAATAAATCTGGTACTTTTGCGGATTATTTTCTTGTTTACTAGATCTTATTGTCCTCAGTGATAGCATTCAGAAGATTTATCTTCGAACTGAGATTCTATTTCAAATTGGCTTTTATGTTTAAATTGACAACATAATGGAATGCGCGTCTATGCTACTTGCCCGTAATCCACAGAGTTCACAACTTTGAAAGGTAAATGGTCTTTCCTACTCAAAGTACATCACTAGTTGATATTATAACATATAGTTACCCGGTGCTTAAGTATAATTATAATTCGACCCCTTAACTTGAAATTATTTTCTAATTGATGTGAAGCAAAAGGAATTGCGTACAACCTGATTCTTAATACTCAACTCTATCTGATGATGCGCTGGTAGGAGTCACGTTTCACTGTATGTTCGTATAGAATACTAAATGAATAAATTCTTGTGGAATGACCCATTTTATTAGTAGTATGTGTCCTCCTTGACACTCTCCTTAATTGCTTATACGCCTGCTGCCAACGTGATCCCATCATTCCCTTTTATTGTTATATAATCAAGACGGAACGCAATCGATCTCATTTCACGTTCTTTTCCTATAAATATTGCAGGACAACTGGCCATTGTGGACGTATTATTCAGTTCCCCTTTTGCCCCATGGCTCACGATTAATTACCGTTCCTCCTTCCTGTCACGTTGTCGGATTTAATCCAATTACTCGGATATTCCGAGACCCATATTCGAAAACAGCCGGGTCGGGGAATTGAAAAATGGTTTTCAACAATTCAGGAGTGTTCGAGTTACATTACATGACCAGCGAATCTGCTTAGTTCAATTTTTCAGTCTGTTACCTAAACTCGTTCTGACCGCTTGTGGTGATAGCAATCCACAAGGGGAGCAGCATCTAAGGTCGAGTGAAATAATTACCATTAAGGGTTGTGAAATGGCACAAGCAGAAGCGAAAAGACTCCCAACAAGGATATTCGCTTACTTTAGTTGCCGCAAAAATGGATTCCAATTTGCCTGAAGCTTGGCGCCCAAGGGATGAGCGTCGACATGGCACCGCGAATCAGAAATTGGGGTTTGTTGATTTTTCTTAGCTCCTTTGTATACTTATTTATTTTATAGGAGAGCACTATAGTTGCGACTTGTGGCTTTATTGTCGGTGGTTTGAGCAATAAACTTCCTTTAGGTTCCTCCATCCGAAAACAAGAGGTGGTGGTGTAGCAGGCGATGCACCAGTTTTACCTCGTAGCTTTTAGTCTCAATTTTTGAATAGTGTTTGGAAAATAGTTGCTTCAATAGCGTAGAAAGTTAACAATCGATATTATCAAAATGCATGGTACGAGGAGTATTTTTTTACAACACGATAACTAAAAGGCATGTCGGAATGTGAAAGCACGTCTGTGCAAGGAATGGCTCGGGCTAGTGGCCCAAATTCAGGTGAACCGAAATTTGTTGTGTTTCCATAGAAATAGGGCGGAAGTAGTATTTGAATGGAGAGAAATCGATATAGGTTCCGGCTTGTTTACGATTTGAGCATGAACTGTTTTGTTGAATGTGAATGGAACTGTTGCTGTACGAGTACGACTCAATTTGTTTACTGGAGCAATGCCAGGGGAAGAAATGTGGGAAAACACCAATAGAAAAGGATTACTCTCCATTAAAATCTACCTTGCTGTCGGAGAATTCTACCGTATTTCAAAACAACGCACGATTTATTTTATCCATCCATGTTCTGTGAATTTAGTTAGTTAGGTATGTGTTGTACATATCTAATAGCAACCTCAGGAGGTGAGGCAATTGCTGTCGGACAGGAAAAACACAAATAGATAAAAGTAAGAAAAAACGTGTACGAGTACAATTCAATAACATCCATATGGTATTCGCATAACGAAATAATAATTAAGCAACAATATAAATACACTTCATAGGTGTAGAAAGATTTATAAATATTTTAAATATAACAACTCAGAAGATTTCTGTAAGATGAAAGGATAAAATTGTCACTCGTCTAAAGAACAATGGCTTGAACCGATTTATTACATGAAAAAAACTCGAGTGGTCTTGAACTATACCTGTGGACAGTTATCGAGCATGGCTCTGCGGTTGTTTCATTACAAAAAGGGCAGGTATTTGTTACTTTTTCTATAAAGGAATATTTTATTAGTATTATTTAGAAACTATCAGTTATTTAATATTATTTAGATTTTAAAAAGCGATTTTGTAATATTTAATTCTTTAAACTTTCAAAAATAATCTACATAACATGTTCTTCTTCTTTTTTGTTTTGTTTTGGGTGTTATATATACATCTTTGCATACATTATTTTCTTTTGAATAGTGATATTTACATTTTGTGGTTTACATGTAATGTAGCCATAAGGGTTTTATAATGTGAATCTTAAATGATAATTTCTGTTTTGAACAATTGGTTTTGTTTGTTTGTTTGTTTGTTGTGTTGTTTACAATACTTCTCTTCATTGAGTATCTCTTTTTTAGTATCTAAGTTATAATTTTGTTTTTCTTTTAGTGTATTATATTATAACATGTGCTGATTACTTTGTCTCCATTATAGCTTTAAGTAATCTTAGATATTTGATTCGGTCGTTTATATTTGGCCATTTGGCATACTTATTCGTATCGTAATGATGAATCTTTTTAAAATGCGATGCACACTGGAGATAGCAATGGTTTATGGTTGATAGTATGAAAAGGGTGGTTGATATAGGAATAAGGTTTTAGCCTACTGTTATTGACTGTTATTGACCTTTCGACCAGCTTTGATTGTCGTATTGTTCGGCCCAGTTATTGCTGAAATGAGAAAGGAGCGTTCCAAATGGGTGTTTGTTTGCCCTTGCGGTTTGTCTACCTTATTAACACCATGTTTGCCCCGCTTGGTAGAAACCTTGACGTGGTGCAGGGGCTTAAAATACAATGAATCACTCAGTCTATACCGACGGAAGCATATGCTTCCAGTAGGCCCCCCTGTCAGACAGGCTAGCGAGGAGTAACACACAAAGATCTACCACTCCTAATCCGGGGTGTTACGCGTCACCGTGCCCATTGGATGGTCTGCAGCAAGGGCTATACCGGCTGTATTATAACGGCGCCTCTCTGAAACCGGGTCGAATCAGACCTTACCATATCAAAGAGGGGCTCTAATAAGGGGGACTATTTGAAACCCAAAGACTGACCACGAAATGAATAATCGATATATAAAAAACGATCTCACCAAAATCCCGGTGGGCGTAGGTGTGATGAGCCGAAACTACCATAAGGGAACAAATCATCAAGAAAACACCGACTCGGAAAAAAGAAGACGTAGGGAAAAACCGAAAATGCGGGATATACGCGTCGGCACGTGGAATGTTCGAACGTTATATAAACCCAGCGCGATACAGACGGTCGTAGAAAAATGAAACAATATAAATATGTGGCGCCAGCATGGACGCGAGTTCTACCACCAACCCACCACTTTCACTGTGTTACGTGCGGCTTTCGCCATCCCCATCGTTTGTTTTATTTTATTATATAGTCTGTGTGGTAAGGTAGTAAGAAAACACACGATCCACATGTTGAATGTACAAACATACTTTTGTTCGACTGTGGATCGTGTGGAAGCTGGATTCCTTTTCGGAGTGGGTGGAGATTGAGAGAGAGAGAGTGGCGAGCCAAGTCTAGTCTTTAGCAGTCAGAAAAGGAAGGCAGTCGTTGTCGAGTGGGCGAACAAAAAGTAGAAGCAAAAGCGAAGCGCGGAAAATAGACGAAGCAAATGAGTAAAATATAAAAAAAAATAAGAAAGAAAAATATAAATAGAGCACGATGCGAGAAGTTTTATAATTCTAATTGTGAACCCATTTTTGTTCTATCTTATAAAAAAACTGTAACCGAAGCATGTTATTAAATCTTATTAAAAGGTATAGAGTAAGAACCAACAAACTGAAATTGCAGTGACGTGTTTTGTTGTTCTTTTTGTGGATCGACCGAATGATTGGAGTGGCAAATGGGAGGATCATTCTCAAAAAAAAGGTAACCTGTGCTTTTGACGAATGTTCTGTTTCGCAGGGGGTAAATGGTCGGCCGATAACTGCGGGAGTGTGTGACCGCAAAGACTACCGTTGACTGTGTCCGCCAACACAAAAGGACTGAAGGCAACAGTTCATCATCCTGTAAAGACGAACGATTAACCATTTTCTTGGTGCACACACTTTTCTGCCACCGTTGCTTCCCCCCAGTTGCGCTACGCTTCGCCGAGCAATCAACAAATAAAAAATAATAACATATGCAACTATACCCCCAAGTGGCACAGCCCCAACGTGGCCTGGCGATGACATCAACATAAAGCACGCAGCACGAATCGCTGAAAACTATAGCTGTCGGCAGCCTTGGCCGCTTCTCCACGTCTGCTGTAGGCAGCGGCGCCACGAGAATCTTATACAGCAACTGGCGGCTACAGCCACTGACACAACCGGTGGACATAATCACGAAGAGCCCGCAACCATTGGCAGCAGGAATTAAAACACAGGTTGACGACAACCGTCACTTACTATTCCATCTATATATATACAAAGCAAAACTACCACAACTGTCACAAAGGTCCGCTGCCTGCAAACGAACGATCACCAGGAAACAAGGGGTATCGAGCGCCGATCACTAAACATCACCGAGGGAATGTCGCAACACAGATCGCACAAATAAAACACACTGCATATAGTTATTTATGATGACTTTAATGTTTCACTGATCTTATTTAAGTACCTTCTAGTCAAGAGTTACACTGTTTAAAAAGTTTATGGTTACATGTATACGGTTTGGTCTTTTAAATTAACCGACCATTACAAATTCGATTTTATTTGGAATAAGGACCCGACTCGTTGATGCGCACCGTGGATGATGAAAAAAAAAAAAAAAAGAAACGCGACTCGAGTTATTCAGGGGGGCCTATGCACCCCCGCGTACCGCTACTGTGTATGGAGAAAACACTCGACTGACTTGTTGAGTGGATGGAATAAGACTGTATGATTCAATTCGCTGGCTAAGGAAATTCTGCCAGTGAAACTGGCTCTCTTACTTTAAGGATGTATTTCCTCTTCTCAGAGAAACGTAGTCTCTCTTTGGTGGAAGGTAACTTGATCTCCTAGCGAAGATCTGTGGCGGTTCCGCCAAACCCCACTGTCTACTTACCGTAAAACCCCCATTATTACAACCCAATCTACATCAGTTTCTGCTAATGCAACACTATTGGCATCTGTAAATGCTTCACGCATTATATAGATGAAATCTATAATCTTAAAAGTCACTATAAAAGAATTCTTACCTTTTCTTGCATCTCTTCGCATACAATTTCTGTAAGAGCTCTTTATTACCTTATCATAAATTACCTGAAAAGAAAAACCTCGGTTCACATATCATGTAACCATTCCAGCCAGGGATAATTATAATTGCGTCGCCTATTCCCAGCTTCATTCATGTGTACGATAAATTTCTTTATGTACACATTGGCCGGCGATCTTTTTCTCCCAGCAATAAAATTCTCTGACTCGCACAATGTGCAAACCAAAGCAAATACGCAATCCGCGTCTCTTGGCATCAATTGAATTCAAAGCATAAACAATGCAAAGATAGAATCCGTTTGCCACAAACGAGTTTCCATGCATATACAAATGCAAGCAAGGGATTTGTTTCGTCCACCAACCAATTAGCACAATTTCACATCGGATCGTCGTCTCTTTGTTTAGCCGCACATGTTCTAACAAAGATTCCATTAGCATCCGACGATTTCGGTTTTATTTGCTTTACCGAAATCGTATTCTAGGAGTGCACTTTATGCATTTCTTTGTTCTAGGCACACACACCACTGCACTAAAAGAGTGCATCTTTGTGGCGGCCACACCCTTAAGAGAAAAGTTTTTCTTCTAACCTAGGGTGGAACTCATGTCAGAGCCATCCTTTGACCACGCAGGTCACATAACTCCCGCTGTCTCTAGCGCTGCAGACACGCGAAATTCGGAAATCTCCATTTAACGTGTCAGAGTGCAGTTGCGTTTGCAAATCTTTTTTTTTACCGATTAGTTGCCTTTTTCGTGTGTGCGTCTTTATCCTGTCGAGAGTCAACCACCAGTGTTATGAATTAACAAACCGGTGTGTTTTCGTTTATGTCTTGTGCGGAGTTTCACTTCTTGTGTTGGTGAACAAACGTGGCGTCGTTTCGTTCTTTCGGTTCGGTGTTTTACGCGGCGAACAATTTATGATGGAGGAGGAAGGGAACCAAGTGTCCGTGTTAGACACAATACTTCCTTCACACAGATCTATAATGGTACACATGTATGTGTGAATTAAGATCACATTGGTTTTTTTTACACACAAGGTAAAGCAAACAAAACCGAAACTCGTCGGATGCCAATTGGATCTGTGTTTGCTTATACCGCTGCTGATGAGAAGCAGAGCCCGAAATATAAGAAGACAAAGGGATCGGGTAGATCATTGTCTAAGCTATGCATTGCAGCTGTAACGATAGCCGCAATGCCCATGCACATGGTGCTAATTGATTCTAGCTTACTTACAGGGAATTGATGTTTATTGCATCGCTGACACGGGTACGTATACCATACCTATTTTCATTTGCCTATGCTGTAGGATTTAATTGGTGCCAAGAGACGCGAGATGCGTATATTTGTTTTGGTCCGTTGGGTGTAGGTCGCCACCCAACGTGTATGAAAAGGGATTTGTTGTACACATGAATGAAGCTGGGAATAGACGACGCAATTATCATTATCCCTGGTTGGGATGGTTACATGATATGTGAACCGATAAGTTTTCTTTTCAGGGATATGATGTTTGGAACGGAATTAGGCATTCTTAAGAGGCATTTTGAATCCAAATAAATGAATGCAGATAAGAATTCTCTTCCAGGAGCTTTTAGGTAAATACATTTGGTGAGTTTTGTTGCGTGAAGCATTTACAGGTGCTTAATGCGACTGCATTAGCAGAAAGTTGATACAGACTGGGTTGTAGGGATGGGGGTTCTTTAGGTAGGTAGTCAGTAGGGTTTGGCGGAACCGCCACAAGTAGACATCGTCCCGCACCAGGAAGCCCGACTCCCACATCAACTAATCGAAACCAACTGGCTTACATTGGTGTGTGGAGGTACCGATACACATAGCCTCGGAACTGGCTTCATCATAAGCAAGAAGATTACGCCCCATGTAAAATATGTGAAATTTATTAATGACCGAATGTGTGTGCTAAAACGACAGCGCCCATGGTACAATTATGTATTTATCAATGTACACGGCCCAACAGAATCTACGCACGAAGAAACGAAGGACACCTTCTACGAGACGCTAGAGGAAGTATTTGATGGGATCTCATCACTCGATGTTAGAATCCTCTTCGGGGACCTGAATGCGAAAATTGGAAAGGAAGACATCTTCCAACCAATTATAGGTAAAGAAATCCTACACAACGTTTCAATTTCAAATGTAATGAAATATCGCGTTCGCAGCGTCAAAAGATCTGGTAGAGAAAAGCACGATGTTCAAACACAAACAAATTCTTAAAGCCACATGGATATCACCCGATGGCGTAACGGGTAACCAAATAGACCACTCGCAGCAATCCTACGTGGGCAGTCAGGGGAGACGAACAAGAAGTTCGATATTGATAAACTAAAGACCTCAAGCGGTTATCTTCTTATCTGAAAGATCGATCCTACCGTGTCAAATGCAGATCCTCCCTTTCCAATCCTTTTCTTCCCACGTCAGGGGTTCCACAAGGCAGTCATCTAGATTCCCCCCTATTTATCCCCACCATAAATTATGTTGACTCCATTATTAAATACCACCATCTCCCTCTATGCGGGGGACGCCAAACTCTACAAAACGATCATCTCTCCTTTTGACTACTCACTTCTCCAAACGGACCTCGACAGCTTCTCAACTTGGTGCCGTTATAACTGCTTAAACTCAACGTTGTCAAATGTCACTCCATCACCTTCTCCCGCAACCCCCCCCCCCCCCCCCCCACGCTCCTACTTTCTGCTAAACCAGCAGATGTCATCTGTACTCTCGATACGCGACCTCGGGATCTTATTTGACAGGGAGCTTAGCTTCATCCCACATATTGATGATATTATTCTTAAGGCCAACTCTGCTCTTGGGTTTGTGAAACGCTGGTCTAAGGATTTCTCTAATACTTCCGTTTCCCGTTCTCTCTACGCCTTCGTACGCAGTCTTCTTTAATACGCCAGTCAGGTCTGGTCTCCACACTACTCGTCCCATATCCACAGAATCGAAAGCGTCCAACGTCATTTTCTGCGTTTTGCGCTCCGCGGACTGAACTGGGTGAATCCTCGGATTCTCCCCCCGTACACAAGCCGGCTCCATCTAATTAACCTCAACACACTTGAGGAGCGCAGAGCTCATGTCGATATCCTTTTCATCCACCGTCTCCTTTCAGGCACAATCAACTGCCCAAGCTTGCTCTCCATCATTGCACTTCACACTAACCCCCGTTACCTGAGAAACATTAATCTCTCTATCTGCCCACCCACCATACTTCTTACGGCTCTAATGAACCCATTTCGGTTTCACCAATACCAATGTAAACGCCGTTCACCAATATTTGCAAACAACGAAACCTGATATCCTTGCCGAACTGAGACCCAGGTCGATTCGTCAACTGATTCGACATATCTTCGTTGCTCAGGATACGACTTACATTCGAGATTCCTTTTTAAGGGCAGAGTCTGCGTCTTCGCGCGGTCCGATCTGGCTTGCCAGAGGATGGAGGCGTTGGAGCCCAATAGTATGGACATCATATGGTTTAGGGTCGTGCTGAGGAATTCCGTTAAATTTCTTTGTTTTCTTTACCGCTCCCGGAATGACGATCGACCGGCGACATTTTTCGAACATCTTTCATATACCGTCGACTGGATACAGATCAACCACCATCTTCTGAAATTGTTGTCCTTGGCGATGTTGTATTCCAGAATACTACCCTTATTCGCTTTAACACTAATCTCATGGCCTTTCTAACACAACCTTTAAAACTACATCCTCACATATCTTACATTCTCATTTAATACAATTCATAAATAAACAGACACAATATTCTATATCCAGTCACTTACAGCACATTTAAAAACATGCCCCTTTTCATAACAAGCACATTTTTCATTTCAAAACATAGCCACTTTGATTTTCGTTCAAAGTTTATTCAAAATTTTAAGTCACAGAGACTTCTAGATTGTTTTGTTCATTTTATACGACACAGTTAGTTGGAACAAAATGTTCTATAAAAACAGGAAAATTTATATTGTAAAAGTAGTTCAGAAGAGAGCTCAGCTTGAGATAGCTGAGTTCAATAAAATATAAAAATAAATAAAACCTATAATTAATTTAATAACTAAGAACTATAATTGTTTCAAATAAGAAAAGATATTATAACCCCCACGCTCTTCCCCCGAAAGAGGAAGCACGGCGCTGGAGACGTAACACTGGTGGCAGCGGTGGGATCCACGAAGACTGGTGGACTCCCCAAAAGAAGACCAATCCCAGAAGGAAGACCAATCCCCGAAGGACGACAGAGGATCCACGAAGACTGCTGGACTCCCCAAAGGAAGACTCAATCCCCGAAGGAAGACCAATCCCCGAAGGACGACTTAATCCTCGAAGGAAGACTTAATCCTGGAAGGAAGACCAATCCCCGAAGGACGACTTAATCCCCGAAGGAAGACCAATCCCCGAAGGAAGATCAATCCCCGAAGGACGACTTAATCCTCGAAGGAAGACCGATCCACGAAGGAGGACTCGACCCCAGAGGAAGATTAGTGCAATTAACGACGACTGGCGGGATAAAACCCTAAAGAGGGAAGGAATGTTCTCATTTTCGACTTGGATGGCGGAACATTCGATGTATCGAGTGTAGCTATTGATGAAAGTTCCTTCAACGCAACTGCTGAGGAAATCCAAATTAACCTCAGAGATTTGAAAAAAAAAGTAATAAGACATAAAACGACGAAAAAAAGAAAAAAAAAGACCAGGATAACACACAACTATAGGGCGTGAAGTCTGCCTGGCAGTAATAAGAAAAAAAAGCGGAAATAATATAAAAAGAAAACAATAACTCAAGAAAAAAAAAATGATTAAGAAGAAACTACACTATTGGAATCCAGGAAGTGGTAATCTCGAAAAGAACAAAACATCAATCAAAAAAAGAACAAAACATCAATCAACAGTTAGCCCACATATATTAGTAGTAAGAATCGTTAGCAAAATATCAATTTTTCTCTCTTCATTTTTCCGTAGGAATATTTTCAGTTTGGAACTTTTAACTTTTCCTTCTTACAAAAAAAAAAATGTTTTCCGATAGAAATTACTTCGAATATTCTCTTTTCAGTATTTCGACAACATTTCCGTTTTTTCTTTTTCGCCGAATTTTCTTTCTTTACAGCTTTGGGACCAAATTAACTTTCTTTTTCATATATATTGAATAACTAAAAGAAAGGCCATTTTTATATACCATATTTTTAAGAAGTGATTTTAACCATACATTGATTTCCAAGTTTTCAATATTACGAGTCCGTATAACACAAGACAGGCGGCTAGATAATTGTTTCAAATAAGAAAAGATATTATAACCCCCACGCTCTTCCCTCGAAAGAGGAAGCACGGCGCTGGAGACGTAACAGCGATTTTAATGTGCACAATTCTGGCTGGTTGTTCCATTCTTACAGAACCGACGAGGCTGGGAGGCAGGAGATGTTTGCTCTAAGCCACAACTTGACTCAATTAGTGGGGGAACCAATACGAGTGCCGGATGCCCGAGACGATTATGCGAACACCCTGGATCTGTTTTTGACATTCAAACCAGGTATTTATACCGTAAAGGTTTCCGCGCCACCTGGAAACTCAGATCACTGCTTGGTATCTGTCGCGCAAGCACTTGCATATCAAGCGAATAACCGGCCTAGGCAGCTTCGCCATGTATGGAAGTATGGGACCGCTAACTGGGACGATTTGCGAGATTTCTTCGCATCCTTTCCATGGTCCGCATGCGCGGAGTCGGTATCAGAGATTATTCTTCTGGGGATGGAGATGTATATTCCACATTCCATCAAACGAAGTTCGTCTGATAAACTTTGGTTTGACAACAAATGCGAGCTGATTACAGCTGCAAAAAATAGAGCTTTTAAGCAGTGGCGCTCCAATCCCACCGATGTTAACAGAACGAATTTTGTTAGAATCAGAAACGCGTGCAACCTGGCAATTGATACCGCGAAGGAGGCTCACAACGACAGGGTGATCAATAAGCTTCTTCGGTGCCCAACTGGTTCGCGCTCCTTCTGGTCAATGGCAAAAGCTGTCAGCGGTAACTTCGCACCCCCCCCCCCCCCCTTTCCCTCCGTTGGTGACAGACGGCAGGACGTTAGTTACGAATCCAAAGGATAAAGCTAATGTGTTCGCAAATTTATTTTCCGCGAATTCAAACCTCAATCCCGGCCTTTTGGCCCCACCTGTAATCGCGCCGGTACGGTCTTCCATGCGGGATGTGAGATTTCACCGGCGCACTATTCAGCGCATTCTACGTGAACTGGATTGTAGGAAGGCAACCGGCCCGGACGGAATACCAGCAATAGCCTTTAAGAACTGTGCTCCAGAACTATCGCCGGTTCTTGGCAGACTCTTCCGCTTATCTTATGCACGGAGGAGCTTTCCTGCCTGCTGGAAAATCGCTCGAGTTCAGCCAATCCCAAACACGGGAAAAAAGTGTCTCCCACAAAATTACCGTCCGAAGTCATAATCTTCTCAGTCGAACGTTCGTCTTTTGGCCGTTTTGGTCCGGTTTCGTGGCGTACCATTACATGCATCCATCGTCACAAGATGGCGGTTATGCAATGCCTATCCCAAAAGACGGAGGCCCCTGCAATTCTGCCCGGGGGTTGTTCTTTTGGTCGGCCTTCGTGGTGTTCCAGCCACTCTGAAGACTACCTATTGAATTCAGGCGTATGGTAATGGATCCACGCTTCATCCATCATCACAAGACGTCGAAAAACGTCCAGTGGATTATGCTGCAACTACGCCAAACCGGCTGTTGAGTCATCAGCGCGTAGCTGTTTTTGGTCACGGTCAGCAAATACGGCACGGTGCCGACAGCTTTTTCATCTCTAAAAGATCGTGCAATACATATCCCATCCGTTCTTTTAAGATGCCCAGGGCATCAGCTTATTCGCGCAACTTCACCTTACGATCATCAAAACGATTCGGTGCACTTTTTTTTTTGTTTTCCCCATTCGTAGCTTCTTTTGGTCTTCCATCATCTTCTAGTACGTCTTCGGCGCTTGTACCACACATTTTAAATTCACTAAGCCGCCGATAAACTGTTGTCCTCGAAGGAGCAGATGTGGGATAACATTTTTGCAAACCACCACAATGATCGTTGAGAAAAGTTTTGCCGATCAAAAAACAATGTTTGATCAAAATGCATTATTCGTGTTTTTCTATTTATTTTTTACGAATGCGAAAGTGGGGTCACTCAAACAACTCGCAAACGAATGGATGAAATGTCACGAAACTTCTTACATAAACTACTGACAGATAAGCCTCTCCAAATGAGTCATGTTCATTTTCTAGTGGCGCCATCTATGAAAAAATTCTGGAATCTTCAGCTGATGTAGTAGAATCAGCTTCTTTTCCGATTTTGCAGATCGCAGGATGCATTATCAGTTGTTACTTATTCTTTGTTTATGAAATTTCGATCAAGGCACACAATAGATGGATGTATCGCAGTACATTTTTTGTTTATCTAACATTGAAAATATTTACGTTGTGCAATTCCCTGATTGTGTGGATATGCGTAGTTAGAACCCTCTATTTACACAAATGCTCATTTCGACGGTAGCATGGTCAACGATAGCAATATATCTTAATATGTATCCCTTGCAGCTTCCTACTTCTCCAGGCAAATACGCATACGAATACGACAGTATAGGATTGGAATCGCTTTAAGGATCGATTTCAAGTGATATTAGGGTGTGGTAGTGTTTCGTCTAGTGCACCTACACGGGCGCGGTTTCAGCAAAACACCCACGGATTCGAACTGCAACAATTCTCCGACGAAGGATGAAACAAATAAGGGAACTCCAGTAGGTTTTGGTTCACATAAAGTTTTTTATTTCGGATAACTGCGATTCACTTACTTTAAATATTTCTTTTTAGGGTTCACATAAAGTTTTCTTAATTTCGACATTTATTACATCAATACTCCACCGAACATTTATTACATCAATACTCCACCGAACATTTATTACATCGATACTCCACCGAACATTTATTACATCAATACTCCACCGAACATTTATTGCATCAATACTCCACCGACATTTATTACATCAATACTCCACCGAACATTTATTACATCGATACTCCACCGAACATTTATTACATCAAATCTGACTAACTAGAAATCATTAAAAAAAGGGAACCTCAAAGAAACTGAAAGGAGGCGGAGTTACACGATTAACTCGAGGTAGTTAATCGTGATTGGACCGGACGGAATAGGCATACATTACGCATGTGTGCGTATGCCATGCATACGATCGTTCGGCGACCGTGGATGGAGGGCAACATCGCTAGTGCATTTTCCAAGAATGCAAACACTAGCATCTGGGGTGCGAAAGACCCAAACCAAAGATTTGATCATCCTAATGGGAGGCCATAAATCATCATTTCGGTTACCGATGATTAAACATTGCAACGAACATAGGGTGCAGCCATTGCCAGATGTTGAAAGTAAACATTTTCTGGCTGCATCATGTTCGTTGCTTGGTCGGGATCCTTGAACGTGGGGACCGATAATTGGAAGCCAGCGATTGCTGGTAATCAGGGAAATGTTTGGTTTGCGTCAGCAGAAACCTTATCGGCGGTAGCAAACCAATAGGAGCAAATAGCCGCATGCGAGAAGTGCCATGGGCAAACAAATAAACGAGTCAACAAGGAACTCTTTGTTGATGTTGTTTCCATAGCATAAGGCTATGGAAACAAGCTGCCCTGGCAGAACGTATGCCTAAAGATAGGATTTCAAATGCCACGGCAATGTGATGATTTTGCCGTGGACTTATGCTTTTTTTAGGAAATGATGTACGCCTCGGGGGTGAATTTTCGATGCCGCGGTAAGGTGATAAGCTTTGCCGTGGGCTTAATGTCTTTTTAGGAATTAATACCTGCCCGAGGGTGAGTTTCCGATGCCACGGCAAGGTGATAAGCTTTGCCGTGGACTTAATGTCTTTTAGGAATTAATACCTGCCCGAGGGTGAGTTTTCGGTGCCACGGCAAGGTGATAATCTTTGCCGTGGACTTAATGTCTTTAAGGGGTGGTGTTGGAGAAAAAGGGGTTTAGAAGGAAAAACCCTACAGAATAGGTAAGCTGCCTAACAGAAATTCAAAACAGTTATCCGATTGGGTAACCGTATTAATTCCAGCGATTTGGCTGGGGGTAAATGCCGTAGCAAGGTTACGCAACCTTGCTGAAGTTCGACCGAGAGGTAAGTCGTTCGCCCGGAATAGTGGGGATCGAGCGATGCATGGCTCTTCGGGCCCTGAAAAGCCCCACATCACTCCCTCCCCAGTGACGTAGTCACGAAACAGGTAAGGCAGTTTAGGGGGTGGTAAGTTGGTTATGGGCGCGCGTGTGAGCGCGAGTACGGGGAGGTTGTGCTGGTGGAGTAGGAGCGGTGTCCGAAGATGGAGGTGGTTCTGGAGCGGAAGCTTCCAGAAAACAGGGCTTAAGCCTTTCGACGCTGACCGTGGATCGCTTGCCTCTAATGTCGATCTCGAAGACGCGGTCACTGATGCGGCGGAAGACTTTGAATGGGCCATCATAAGGGGGGTCGAGGGGTTTTTTGACCTTATCCACCCTGACAAAGACGTGCGTGCAGCTGTGCAGTTCAGGGTGGACGAAAAGTTTTTTGGAGCCGTGCCTGGTTACAGGGGTTGCCCTAACCTTACGTAGCAGGTCACGGAGATGTCCCAATTCGCGAAGTTGGTCACGCGGTGTTTCGCCATTCAGGAAAAGTTCTCCTGGAAGAAGGAGGTTGGTACCGTAGGTAAGCTCTGCTGCCGAAGCACCCAGGTCCTCCTTAATGCTTGTCCTCAGGCCGAGGAGGACGGTTGGAAGGGCGTCAAACCATTGTGTGTCATTATGACACATGAGTGAGGCTTTTAGAGATCTGTACCAGCGCTCTATCATCCCATTTGATTGCGGGTGGTAGGCGGTGGTACGACTTCTTTGGCAGCCGAGAAGATTTGTTAGCTGCCTAAAAATTGTCGCTTCAAATTGTGGACCTCGGTCCGAAGTTATGGTGGTTGGTACACCGAAGCGTGTGACCCAAGTTGAATAAAAGGCCTTGGCGACTGATTCGGCAGTAACTGCCCGGAGAGGTGTCGCCTCTGGCCATCGCGTGCAGCGATCCATCATAGTGAGGATATAAGAAAATCCTCTTGATGGAGTAAGCGGTCCCACTATGTCTATGTGGACATGGGCGAAGCGTGCCGTGGGAAGCTTGAATTGCGCTGGCTCCAGTACATTATGTCGCGCTACCTTGCAGCGTTGGCACTGGAGACAAGCACGGGCCCAACCGGTGAGATCTTTGTTCATCCGGGGCCAAATGAATTTGCGACGGACAGCAGCGGCTGTTGCTCGGCCGCTGGGGTGGGCAGGGTTGTGGTAAACCTGGAACACGCCCTTACGAAGTTTCTCGGGAATGTAAGGTCTAGCGGTTCCAGTGGAGACATCACACCAGATTTCGCCCAAAGGGTCGCGAAGGGTAATTTTCTTAAGCTCTAGTGCCGTATCGGCAGTTAGGAGGGACTTGAGCTGTTCGTCCTCCTCTTGAGCTAGGGCAAGGTCAGTGTTATTCAAGGCGGTACGCAAATGAATCGTATCGATTCGAGAAAGGGCGTCCGCCGTGACATTCTGTTTACCGGAGATATGCCTTATCTCCGTAGAATATTGCCCAATGAGGTCTAATTGACGCTCTTGTCGGGGGGAGGCATTTCCCGACTTCTTCCGGAACGCATAGACCAATGGCTTATGGTCTGTTAAGATGGAGAGTGAGCGACCTTCTATCATATGACGGAAGTACTTAACAGCGCTGTAGATCGCGAGCAATTCACGGTCGTAGGCGCTGTAACGTCGCTCAGTGGGACTCAGCTTCCTTGAAAAGAAACCAAGTGGTTCCGGACGGCCTTCAATGTCCTGGTCAAGGACGGCTCCGATTGCGGTATCCGATGCGTCGCATTGGATAGAAAGTGCCGCTCCCTCGAGAGGGTATCGGAGTAAGGTGGCATTTGCCAATTGTTCTTTGGACAGTTGGAATGCTCGATCTGAGACTTCTGTCCAATTAATGGGGCGCTTATCATTGCGCTTAGCTCCTTTCAAAAATTCATTTAAGGGAGCTTGAATCTGGGCAGCATTCTTCAGGGTAGGACGGTAGAAGTTCAGCATGCCCAAAAATCGACGAAGCTCACTCACGTTAGTAGGCCGAGGATACTTCATGAGGGCCTCCACACGGTCTGGTAGTGGGCGAATGCCCTGGTTGTCAACGACATAACCCAGATAGGTGATTTGCTCCTTGGCGTATTGACACTTATCTGGGTTGATGACAAGACCGAATTCACGGAGGCGCTCTAGGACCTGACGTAAGTGGCGTTTATGTTCGGCGTGGTCTTTGGAGGCGATGAGAATGTCATCAAGGTAAGCATGGCAGCAATTAAGACCACGTAAAGCCGTGTCGATATAACGCTGGAATGTCTGTGCGGCATTCCTGAGGCCGAAAGTCATCACTTTGAACTCGAAGAATCCGAAAGGTGTAATGACTGCGGTCTTGGGGATGTCTTCAGGTGCCACCGGAATTTGGTGGTATGCCCTGGTGAGATCCAGGGTAGTGAAGACATTGCACCCTCGTAACTTGTACGAAAAATCGTAGAGGTGTGCAATTGGGTATCTGTCCGGGACAGTTGCTGCGTTCAACAGCCTGTAATCGCCACATGGGCGCCACTCACCAGAACGTTTCTTCACTAAGTGGAGTGGGCTTGCCCAGGGACTGTCCGACGGTTGGCAGATACCTAGTTCGATCATATGCTCGAACTCCGCGCGCGCCGCACGTAATTTTTCCGGAGCCAGTCGACGTGGACGCTGGCTCACCGGGGGACCACGTGTTTCTATATGATGAAACACCGTGGCTTTATGTCGGCGTTGGTTAGGTAGAGGAATTGTTGTACTCACAAATTCCTGTACCATAACCTGGAAAGGGTCTATGCACTCTGTGGCTCCTGAAGTTGCCGCTGGAGATGCCGTCATGGGCAAGGGGGGTGCGGTTGGAGCCACTAGTCTGTTATGGGTCGAATCGACCAACAGATTATGTGCACCTAATAGGTCGGAACCTATCAGGGGTTCATTTACGTCCGCAATGACGAAACGCCAAGTGATCGGACGACAAAGACCCAATTGGAGTGTCAGCTTTTTACGTCCGTACGTAAGTATCGGCGTATTATTTGCAGCTGACAATTTAAGTGCGGCTGGCACGCGGTTACGGGGAGCAAACGATCGCGGGAGGACTGAAATATCGGCGCCGGTATCGACAGTAAAAGCGATATTCAGTTTTGAATCCCGGATGGTTAGGCGACTTATCGTATGGGTGCCGGCCGATTGCGCGAGGGTGTCGGTCGGCAAAATTAGTTTAAAGAGCGCCTCTGGTTGGTGGAAGGTTGCGTCCAACCACAAGGCGCTTTGCAATTGAATGCGCGATCACCATATCGTTGGTGATTGGCGCACCAAGGCAGAGTAACGGCATTATCGGGGATATTCTGCGTATTGCTATTGCCATTACGGGGAGGTCGAGCCGGAGCTCGCTGGGAGTTGGCCCGGTGAGGGCCATTTTGGGTGGGATTGGCCCTCTGTGGGGCATTTTGAGGGATATAGGCCCTCTGAGGGGCATTTTGGGAGAAATTTTGCCGATTGAGAGGACGGCTCGGCATGGCTCGGTTCTGGGCGCTTCGAGGATTGTTCCTCACCTCCGCGCGCAATTGAGTTATCTCGCGGAGGAGTGAGGTTTGGAGCGCCCGAAGGTCAGCAGGGGTTAACTGAGGTGGCGAACTTCCCTGACTAACGTTGGGCCTTGCCTCTGGATTCCTCTGTGGGAAATTGGTTGAGGCTGGCCTTCTACTTGGTAATTGGGTTTGAGGAGGAAGGGGAACTGGAGCCAATTGAGGGGCTGTAAATGGTAGACGAGGGTGCCGTGTAGGCTGGGCGGCGTGTTGAGAAACCGCCGCTACCTGGTACGCAGGAGGCTCAGAATACTGATCTGAGCTTTCCATAATTGCGTCCGCAATTTTGGATAAATAGCCCAAACTCTGATTGGGTTGGGCTATAAGTGCCGAACGGGCATGTTGGGGAAGACACCTCAAAAAGTGAGGCTTTATTAGGTCGTCCCCAATCCTGGTCCCCGCTATAGAGCGTAAATGGGTCAGGAAAAGAGATGGTCTCATCCCAGAAAGGTTGGTTACAGCGGCTAAACGTTGTTGCCGCACACTTCCAGGTTCGTCCAAAGCGTCGAGCAGAGCTTCACGCATGTTGCTATATGGGTTGCGGCCGGCCGACCTTATTATGTGGGCAACATGCGGTCGCTGAGTGCGGTCAAGCACTTTCAACAGCTCGGCTGCACGAAGTTGTTCGTCGTGCAAAGCTGTGGCCTGGAAGATGCGGTCTGCCACTGCAAACCAAAGGTCTGGGTCCTCCTCATCGAAGGGGGGAAGTCCTATATTAGAATGACGAGTCCCATTCCCGAGGCTGGAAGCATCGTGGAACTCTTGGGGCTCTGATTGCCTATGAGTTTGTTGTGAAGTGCCGGCACGATATGTAGGCATTATAATGCCAGAATCCACCAATTGGCCGGCACTAGGGGTGTTAGAAGAGGTTGGGAGGGCGTTAGAAGATTGGGGTCGGTTAACGACACTGGGGGCAACCGGTGGTGCCAGGGGGGCAGATTGTACTGGCAAGTCTAGGTCAGCATCGACTTGCTCAGTGGGGAAATCGACGCTGGAGGCGTCGTGAAACTCAAGGGGCTCGGGTTGTTCCTGGGCCTTTCTGGCCGTGGTGTTTCGCGTGTTGACCATTATGGATAGTAACACGAAACTGAAATAAAAGGCGTAAGAGAACGCGAAGAAAGGTGAAGGGAGGCCAATGGGTCACAAGAGGACGCGAGGAGTTGGGGAAAAGTCGCCAAAGGATGCTGCGAATTTAAGAGAGTCGAGTGTCACCTAAGGGAGTCGCTGAGAGTCGAGTGCAGTCGTTGACAAGGACAGGCAGGGCTGTAATGTTGCTTTAGTTAATTTAAAAATGGTGAAAACTTTAATTTAATAATCAAAACAGAATTAAATTGGGAAGGGTTTAAGTTAGTTTAGCGTGTGTGTGTCCCAAGGCGTTGAGGAACGTTGAAGTCGTGTCTTAAGTACTGCCGAACGAGATTATATGTTATTCGATACCCTGAAGGGGTTTACAATTGTATTGGAACGATAAGGTTATTTTTGGATTCGGGTAATTCGATTGAACCTTTGTTGCTATGGTTGTGATTTGAAGGTTTAAACTTAATAATAAAAGTGTTAATGGACAGAGATGATAACCAGTAATAATTTCTTTTTGACTACTGGGGACACTTGACACAACAGGAAACAGAAAATATTTTTTTTTGTGCTATGGTTTACAAATGTATGTTTTTATCTATGGTTAATGACAATGACAAAGAGACGTTAGCTTATTGCTTACTTAATGCCTATTATTAGGTAAATAGAATTAATTCAAAATTGTCTGTGCTCAAGTACAAGTCGAAAATATACTCGTTATACACGTCTATTGATAGAACAAATGTTTAAAAAAAGAAAAGAAAAAAAAAACGTTTGCGCATAAAGTATATTATTTAGTAAAACTGTTGGTGTATTGATATGTTGTAGGTTTTGGGTTTTTTTTTTTAAGTTAATTATTCTAAGACGGTTCTCTTAGCTATGGTTGGTACCCAGAAGGGGCTTACAATGGTTTTATTTCATATTGCCAATGGTGGCTTCAATAAATTTAATTTATCTATTTGCGTTGCTATTGTTACAGATTCTCGTTTACAAACAAATCCTCCCAAACTAATACATTAACATAAGATCAATGCAGCAGATTTATTTTCTCTAGATATAGTATATATAAATTGTAGAGCTAAATTAAATTAAGTTCGGTGTATTAATACTATAATAAAAAAATTGTGTAATCCATTTGTAAATAACATAAATTAAACTTTTTCATATTTTGTTCGGGGTCTTGAAACAGAGTATTTTAATTTACAAAAGAAGAGAAAAAAAAAATTTAGTCAAACAGACAAGAAACAATCACAATTCAAACGAATGTCTTCTTAAACAATCTTAAACCTGAGATCGTTGCGTAACAGTTTTGTGCTTATTTTTGTACTAATATCTCGTTCTAAATTATCCTTCGAATCTCATGTGAAATAGAAATTTAGAAAATATAATACGCTCGCAATATCAAGTATATTTTATTAATGTTCACTACAATGACGCTGAAATTTTAATCTTAAATGTACTATGTAAATGTATGTCGAATTCAAATGCGTTTTATATGAAAGTAATTTCTAATTTTGATTGAAAACTGTTTTATATAATTTATATGTGAGATTTTAAATTGTTTTCATTTTATTTCCTCTACGTTGCTGTTCTATGCTTACACTAGATGGCTAAACAAACGCACTTCACTAGAAGTTACCAAAAATAAAAAAAACTAGTGTTTGTACCTGGGGTGTTGATTAGAGGTGTTGTTGATCGATCTTGGTGCGCTGCTTTCCCGTTCGTTGTCGTCTAATGATGTTGTTCCTCGTGGGAGGTGTTATGCCAGGTGCTGTTGTTGGGCTGGCGTTGGGGCGTACCCTTTAATTGTTTAAATTTGGCACTGAATATATATTACCGTATTTCGAATATAGTTTTGTCACAAAACTTCGAGATATTTGATCGATGATATGATCAACAATACGAATGTATTCCGACTCCTTTTCGGGAGTTTGCGAGTTCTTTCGCGAGGTCAACAATGTGGGTGGTTTCGATTTGTGCGTCAGCACGGACGCGGATTCAACAGAAACCCACTGAATAACAGCGAAATTGTCACATAAGCAAAACCGAAAACAACATGAGGCTGACGAACACTGGCCTCTGCACTCAAGTTCCTAGGTTCTGTGCACTACAAAACAAACATCAAATAAAAACGCCGGAGAATTTTAGTTTCTAGATTTTTTATTTAACTGGTATGCTTTTATTGAAGTCGATCCTTAATTCAAACAGTGAATGGAATTATAAACTAATTTGAAAAACACAACACATTCTATTTAGATTAATTCTACACGGCAAACGCGAATTTGCAGGTTTTACTGCTCCGTAATTAAATAATATAAGTTCTGCACTATTGGGTCACAGAGTGGGGAAATATTGTTTTATCTTTAATACATTATTATATTTGCACTTATTAAACCGATTAAAGAATGTTATTTAAGTCACGAAATTTTTGAGTTCTACTTTTAAATCATTAAACAAACGCTTGTCGCGCCTTTATTGGATCACTCCGACCACTCTGGTGTATAATACCTGACTGCACTTCGACTCCCGACTTTGAGTAACGCGATAGTTGGGCACGTGTGCCCCGTTACCCGGTAAAAATCTGACTGGTGACTAGAGCTCACCAAAGAAACGGAAAAACCTCAAAAAAACCTGCAAAAGGAGGAGGGGCCACACGATTAACTCGAGGTAGTTAATCGTGATTGGACCGGACGGAATAGGCATACATTACGCATGTGTGCGTATGCCATGCATACGATCGTTCGGCGACCGTGGATGGAGGGCAACATCGCTAGTGCATTTTCCAAGAATGCAAACACTAGCATCTGGGGTGCGAAAGACCCAAACCAAAGATTTGGTCATCCTAATGGGAGGCCATAAATCATCATTTCGGTTACCGATGATTAAACATTGCAACGAACATAGGGTGCAGCCATTGCCAGATGTTGAAAGTAAACATTTTCTGGCTGCATCATGTTCGTTGCTTGGTCGGGATCCTTGAACGTGGGGACCGATAATTGGAAGCCAGCGATTGCTGGTAATCAGGGAAATGTTTGGTTTGCGTCAGCAGAAACCTTATCGGCGGTAGCAAACCAATAGGAGCAAATAGCCGCATGCGAGAAGTGCCATGGGCAAACAAATAAACGAGTCAACAAGGAACTCTTTGTTGATGTTGTTTCCATAGCATAAGGCTATGGAAACAAGCTGCCCTGGCAGAACGTATGCCTAAAGATAGGATTTCAAATGCCACGGCAATGTGATGATTTTGCCGTGGACTTATGCTTTTTTTAGGAAATGATGTACGCCTCGGGGGTGAATTTTCGATGCCACGGTAAGGTGATAAGCTTTGCCGTGGGCTTAATGTCTTTTTAGGAATTAATACCTGCCCGAGGGTGAGTTTCCGATGCCACGGCAAGGTGATAAGCTTTGCCGTGGACTTAATGTCTTTTAGGAATTAATGTCTGGCCGAGGGTGAGTTTTCGGTGCCACGGCAAGGTGATAATCTTTGCCGTGGACTTAATGTCTTTAAGGGGTGGTGTTGGAGAAAAAGGGGTTTAGAAGGAAAAACCCTACAGAATAGGTAAGCTGCCTAACAGAAATTCAAAACAGTTATCCGATTGGGTAACCGTATTAATTCCAGCGATTTGGCTGGGGGTAAATGCCGTAGCAAGGTTACGCAACCTTGCTGAAGTTCGACCGAGAGGTAAGTCGTTCGCCCGGAATAGTGGGGATCGAGCGATGCATGGCTCTTCGGGCCCTGAAAAGCCCCACAAGGGGACTTCCTGGACCGAAGGGGAACGACACTTTCACCCGCAAACACACCAAGGATAAAAAACCAGACGTTTATCCTTTAAATAGTAGTCTTAATGAAGAAACAAACGAACGTTGTGTTGTAGTCTGCACAGTTGCAGTATTCTTATATCAGTTGAGAAGATACAGTACATCTGTGGCGGTTCCCTTGAACGCCACCAATCATCTTCCCATTAATCACGTAAAAACGCCCGCGTAGGACATCCAAAAACCTGGAAAGCATGTACTTCCCAGTTTATAATGAACCATATAGCCGTAAAAAGCAATAAAATCACAATATTTGCTGATGCTATATTCATCAGGACCAAACCGGCATGTGTCGTATGGGCAATTTGGTTGCATCACCATGCAACCAACATGAACCGAACCAACCATTGAACAAGTCTCGGATCGATTTCCATCATGTAACAGGTGGCTTCCACACATAAAGGCAATTTGGTTGCATCACCAGCAACCAACATTGCCCGAACGATATCAACGAGATATTCCTTTACGCGCCAGCCGCACACATGCAGCAAATGTTTTAGCTTTTCCCTATTGCATACATGCCTACATCGATCGGTCATCCGACCGACATATACATGAAGGCATATGGCTGATCGCTCAAGAAAGTCGAGTTCTCAAAATGGAAATTTACCATCGAGAATTCGACTACATGGAGATGCCACCAAACATGTGCCCGATCAGCATAAATACTTTACGCAGTCGCTGATCGTGCAAACACTTCAATTCCTATGCAGGGATATTGGCACCAGCTGCAACCATGTCAGCTTATGTTCCCCTTAGGAAATGATTGTATCCACGGTTCGCTTGCTCATGCACAGCATGAGAGGGCGAAGCAACCTCATCTGTGTGTGTGCCCATCCTTTCGATGATCATCCCTTATATGGTCATCGTGGCAATGAATGAATGTTTCAGTATTCGGTCGTTTATATCTTTAATCGCGTTCTGGATACCGTGGAGGCAAGTCGGGCCTCCACTTTAAATACACGGAAAAGGAGTCGAGTTGTATTAGCCAAACAGTACGGTCGAGCAATCAAGGTAAGATCGTGCCATCAAATTAAATTAAAACAATAGTTTAAAGTGCAGTGTCCATATGTATATAGACGAGACGAAGTGTCCACACATTTTGTACCGGTTTTTTGTAACTTTATAAGGAACAAATAATTAACTTAAAACAATAGTTTAAAGTTCAGTGCCCATATGTATATAGCGACACGAAGTGTCCATGTAGTGCTCTAAAAAGCCCTACTACCTTTTTCCCCCAATCCTACATCCGAAATCCTATCAAAACCCGAATTAACCCAAACATAAACCAAAATTCGCAATAAACGAATCAAACATTCGTTTATCGCTTATTAGCTGCTTCCACGGCATAATTAAATCCAAAATCTTAAATTAAAATCAAATTCCCAATAAACGAATCTAATATTCGTTTATTGTTCTACATTCGCCCCACGGCATCATCAAAACTCAAAATCCAGAGATCATTATCTCTATTTGGAAAAATTCTTAATAAATTGAACAAACAAAAACTCAAAACCAGATACATATCGACATCTGCGAAATAATTTCGTAAGAATTCAAGAAATTGAATTCTTATCTTAAATAAACACTGAGCATCTCACTCAGGATTCCAAAATCGGGACTTTTGTAGGAAATTGTGTATTTTCGAGATACAAATTTCGATTTGTTTCTCTTTATAAGGGCGATGGATTTTATATTCGAGGATCAGTCTCGATTGGCGTCCGAAGCGGTAGGACGCCAATAAATAAAATTAAAGCAAATACATTTAAACTCGACAGACAAAAATTGCATTTTCAATTAAAACCTGGCCGATTTCCGGGCCATAGTAAACGATCGGTAGCTGCTCTTCCCCCAAGGTTTGAGGAAGCACGGCAGCAACCGCAACGGGTCCCCTCAGGAGCTGTCCTAAAGAGATCCCACGTCCTTTTCAGGACCAGACACGCTCCCTGAGAGAAGGACCACAACATCCACAGAGTGTGTACCGATTTTTGTAACTTTACAAGAAACAAATATTTTAAGTTAAAACAATAGTGTAATGTTCAGTGGCCATATGTATATAGACGACACGAAGTGTCCACACAGTTTATACCAATTTTTGTAACTTTTCAAGGAACACATAATTAAGTTAAAATAATTGTGTTTACTTTTTTTTAAGTTTGATTCTATTAAGACCAATAAAGAGCTTTTACTTAATTTGAACCGTGGGTTTCCCTCCCGGCTTGTAATTTGTTAACCGCGGGTGGTATAGTTGCGCGGTTGATAGATTTGTGAACTCGATGCGAGGATAGTTCGTGAAACAGTACCCGTGACGGTACATAGACGAAAGACAGTAAATCCACTAGAAGTATACCACATTGGTAACACAGACAGTGAACTTGATGGAGAAAAGAAGTGAACCCCGTTTCGTACTCGGCACACATACATCTTCCCCACACCTACATTCGACCATAGAAAGTCACAGCAGCAAATATTATGCTTTCGCATTATCCTGAATCAGACATTACAAACATTTTATTAATTCTTCTTCACGTATTGAAATAATGACGTCCAGAACTGCCCTGGCGTATGCTCCACTCCTAACAATATCCATTTTGCTTTAACTAACTCTGCAACTGCAACTGCCGGCCAAAAACGGAGTCACAATACGCGTTGTTGACGTTGTTTATTACTCATAACTAGTCCACACTTTCCTCGGGATAAATCTTACCTATATGGCTTTCCTGTTACATCCGTTCTTATTGCGGAACTCCTTACATCATCATTTTAACAGCATCGTCTTCCTGCTGTAGCATTTTCTCTCTCAAATACATCGTACCATCTTATCACAGCAAACCTCAAAGCAGTGCGTTAAGCGGAATCTTATATCCTGGCGCCGCAGTTACTGCTGAACTTCAGACCCACAATAAAAAGGATTTACGATATAAACCCAGTTCTGATATCGATCTCCCATGTTAACCGAAGCACATAAATTGTTGGCGCCCAGACAGTATAGGTAGCACAGCAAGCTATTGTTTTCCCTCAGGGATGAGTCTGATTCTGACGGGTTGTGATCCATTGTTTTCGAATTAAAACACGTATCTGGCAGGGCTTTTGAACAATGTTCTTCAATACCTCGGAAGTGAATTATTTTTAAATGAGCTTCTTCTCAAGTCGGTGTTCGGAGCTATTATACGAGTAGCGTCAACTTTCGAAGATGGTTGGTTCTTAAACGTATCTATCACAGGCAACTTAATGAACATGAAATGAAGGTATATTTAAGAGGATGTGGGTTTATTGAGACTGCAGGTTGACTTTATTTATTTTAATATTTACTTATTTATTTATGGAATAACCTGGCTTAGATTGTTTCACATGCTACCTAGATAGGTGCTTTACAACAACCTTAAACTCAATATTATTCAATTGTGTATTTTTATGGTGTCACGTAGTTCCAATAAACCCGTGACCAGTTACCTTAAATATAAAATAGAGGTCCGTCTGCTTCTTAAAGCAATATGTAAAAGTCGGATTTGTAACAGATAAACTACATAGAACGATACCTATAATAATAAATTCATAATTGATAATGTTATATGTATAATTGAAATATTGATACGTAACGTTTTTTATATGTACCATTCAAACGTTTGTACTCGCTTATCAATAGCTATAAAAAAGGCATATGCGAAATTAATTATATTAAATTATACTACATTTTGCTTTACTTGTGACCCAGCTACCCATAGCACACATTCGTGCAATACACCCGACCACCAACGCATCTCCATTACCCAGTTCGACGCGTTTTTCAATTAACTTCTGTTCCTAGAGCAGTATGATTGTGGTTTCCTTCCGAACGACTTCCTGGTGAAATTCAATAGCGTTTTTTAACTCATGATTTCTGATTACTTCACTGCACCAATGGAACTGTTGCAGGAGATACTTAAATTCACATGAAACTCATTATGTTGTGTCCCATCATTTCGCCTTTGTCGAATTCATCCTTTTTTATGTGGGAGATCGTGCAAAATTAAAACACTCCCTGGTGGCAGAAAGTCCTTTCGTGCTTGCACTTCAATTTTGTAATAAAACCAATGAAGCTTCATCACCATTGTACTGAGTACCAAGGAATCCCCAAGCCCCTCGCTACTTTCTCATTGGATCAAGTCCTGAAATGGCAAGAACGAGAGCGGTGTGTTGTGTTGGAGTACGATGGACGATGCAACCGCAGAGTTCAGTAACGAATTGATGCAGCATGATGCTATGGTAATCAGTTTATCTCTGTTTGAACAGCAAAAAGGATTACGCCCAACGTACAAAAGAAAAGCTCTTTTTTTATTTCGATGTCAAATTGAGCTCCTGAACAGTTGACGACATTTTATGCGATAACAAGGGATCAGAACATTTTATAGGACGTAACGACTGACTGAGAACAAGACACCACCGGTAATTTTATCAGTTATTTATTCGGACGTAAAATGGGAATGAAATGATTTTAATTAGCGAAAATAATTTGGAGACAATGGAGTTTAATTTTCATATTTTCAAAACTTGATGTTCAATTTTTAATATTTGGTACTATAAAATCTGAAACTAGAATTGAGACAGCTGAATGTGTAATTAAGTTTGCAGAAGGGAAAATTTAATCACTATTTACTAGTTGTGTTGCAATTTTGTTTTTTCACAAACTTTTTTCTTTATTTGCTCAAGTTTGCTCATTTTTATTTTTCGGATTGCGCCAAACTATCAGGCACAAGTATCTAAAACAATGAATGATATCTATAACTGATATGGTATATGTAATTTTATTTTGCTTGGTTCGCTCGCGCAGTAGTGTGGATTCTACAGCAAACCCCCGTGCAGATCGTTATCCTCAAAATAATTTTTTATTGGGCATGTGATAGTGCAAGAAAAAATCCTCGGCATCTGTTATGTCTTTTAAATCACAATAAATACTAACCACGTCCACGTGCGGCTCTTCAAAAAAAAGAAGGGTGAGAAGTACTTTGACATCACCCGGATCGTTTTTTGGGGCACTAGAATCTGTAGAACATCACATATTATCTACTAATGCAAGGTTTAACTAAATTAAGGTGAACTTCCTTGTATTGATGATCAACGCATCACAAATACACATCTTGAAGAAAAAATCTCTGGTAGCCCCACCTTAAAGAAGTTATTGCGAGGAAAGAATGTCCTGCATGGTACAGTACCGCCCATGAATTAAAAAAAAAAACGGTGACAAAGAAACAATAAGGAACAGAAAAACCCAATTGCCATCCTTGCCCACTTATAAACACTAGCACAATGATCAAGTGTAGCTACATAATATGACCTATGATATTTAAAACCCCAATTGATATTCAGTAAGTTTGGCATTTGCGATCCATAAATAACGAAAATAAAATAATCCAATTATAGGTCCAAACATTATAATATACGTAAAGGATATTTAAAAAGAAGAGATCTTCCCTTGGGTAACCGGTAAATGAAAAAATAATGCCAGGTTTTGACCAGATGTTAATGACCAACAGAGAGAAAAAACGTCAATCGAAAATTATTGTATTCCACCACCGATATGATTTGGTGAGGACAGAAATCCCCTGTATTAAATTAATAAAGAAACTGCAAATCAACTTAAAAACTAACTTAAAACTAAATACAAGAAGAGTAGGGCTTGTTGCTTTGGAGTTCCGTGGGATGAGTGTGTTGGCTGTCAAAAGTTTAAACACCATATCGTGCAGACAAAATGTAACGACTCAATTCAGGAACCCTAAAAGGAGTTAGATGGTAAAAAGTCTTTTGTAACATAAAATAACAATACTGTTAGAAAAAAGTACAATAAAGTCGGCGAAGTAAATTAGAGTGCCCATACTGCAAGTAGATATTAAAGAATAGTTTTTGTATGAACTCCGCGCAATAATCGCCAGTCTCGTCCCCACAGATGAGTAGGTGACTGTTGAAAGGTCTGCACGCACATCACAAGTTACACCAGCTTGCACACACGTATCGTGCACTTATCCCCACTCAGCAACAGCATCACGGGAATCTAATGACCATGGTCACAAAATTATTTAAAAAAAATAACCCAAAGCAAACCAGATTCAACAAGCGTACAACAGTTGTACAGTTGATCATTCAATAAACCACGTTGGCATCAACCGGCAGAGTACGCACGAAGTCATTGGTCTCCAGCATCGAATATCTATTGGATACCTCAAATGCCAGTCGTATTAACTATACATCAGGCGGTGGCCTCATGTGTTGAGCATTGGTTCCATTTTTAGTCACGCCATAGCGTCAGTTCCAATCACACGTTCTTCACTATCGTCGCAAACGCTATAATCTGCTGCAGAGATGTTAGCGCCATTGGGAGATGAATCGCAAATGGGTGCGATTCGTCGGATTGTCCACCATATACCAAGCAATAACATAGCACTTCCACATCAGTTTAATGGAGTTGAGAATAACGATCGAATTAACAAACACGGCCCTTAGTCTGATGGTTCAATGCATAGCTTCTCACCCACTTCATCGTGTGTTCAATTAACCTTCTTCACTATCCTTGCTAAGCGCTATAATTTGTGACCCCGATGTGATGTATGTACAAACCACACAAAATCTCCCATAGGTTAACAGGACTTTACTACTATGATCCCGACTTCTGCACAGGCTCGAACTCGACTGCTCCGACGTACTCTCGCTCGCTCGCTCCTTCGTCCGTCGTTCGCACACGAAGTTGTTTGGAACTAAGTTACTGAGAAGGGAGTAGTGTGGCCTTTTTAAGAGATACACACACAGTGCACTAGCAAATAGTGAAGACCAACACAGAAAGAAGATCAAATAAGTAAAAGCATCAACCGTATACCAAGCAATAAAGATACCAATTCCGTATGAGTTGACTGTACTTAAGTTTATAAATCGAATTCGTACACGCGTCAGTGGCCTGATGTGTTACGTATTGGTTCAATCTTTTAGTTATTCTTATCGTCATAGCGTCAGTTCGAATCACACTTTCTTCACTATCGTCATAAACGCTATACAAAAAATTCCAAGAAAAGCTTGTACAAAGTTCCATACCAAAGATCAATTTTATATATATTGTATTGATGGACAAAAAAAATCGTTCTATAGTCTTTGATTTAAAATGGGCTACATTATGGTTGGATCTGTTTATCAGTTTCAAGTTTGATGGATTTCACGAGGGATCTACAAATTTGTCATTTAATGACTCCACTATATCTCCCAGAGAAAATTGTATAATCCACGAACTAAGTGCAATGACTCGTTTGCCACTCGGAGACAACTTTTTATAGAATAAAAGTGTTTACCATTCTATTATATAATAAAATTTTCTCCGGGTGAAAAAAGATAAAAAAGTCCTCCGGGTGTGAGCAGATAGGCTAGCAGGAGGCGAAACCTGTAAACTGTCGTTCGCCAATTCCCAGGCAGCGGTGTTGGTATGCTCCACCATAACATCTTAGTCTAGTGTCTTTTTTTAATCTCATTTCTATTTCATGTTTACTAATCTTGATTCAAGCCTGATAACTTCTAAACTAAAATCGTGAATCCACCTGGCTAATAGAAGTTGCAACGGAACTACACTCACTCCTCCATTTTGCTCCTACATTCTGCATGAGGCTCGATTCCCTTCATACTTTCGCACCTTCTGTTTAGTTAGACAGTTACTTCTCAGATTCTAACCTCCGCAGCAACTGCAGAAATACGCGGAGTGCCAGCAATCATAAGCCCTAACTGCATCTCCTACCACATGGCTGAAAAGTCTCGGGATTTTTTAGTAGATGGCGTCACTAGAAAATTGGCAGGGCTCATTTCGAGAGGCTCATCTGTGAGTAGCTTATTTCTGAAGTTTCAGTGACGCAACTCTCGCATTCGTAAAAAATAAATAGGAAAAGACAATTATCGCATCAGGATCAAACATTGTTTTTTGATGGGAAAAACTTCTCAACGATCATTGCAGTGGTTGTAGAAATGTTATCCCGCATTTGCTCCTTTGAGAACAACAGAGATTATCGGTGGTTTCATCATCATCATCATCGGCACTACAACCGGCAACCGGTCTTGGCCTTATTTAGCAACTCCTGAGGCTTGTTAAATTTTCCATAAAGATTTGTTTTTTCCGGGAAAGGTCATTAGTCATGGTTTAGTGTACTTAAAATGAGTGGTGTGAGTACCGAAGACGCACTAGAAGATGATGGAAGGTCAAAAGAGGCTACGAATGGGAAAATCCTGAAACAATTGCATCAAATCGTTTTGATGATCGTAAAGTGAAGTTGCGCGAATTAGCTGAGGTCGTGTTCATCTCAAAGGGACGGGCGGGATACATTTTCCATGATCTTTTAGAGATGAAAAAGCTATCGGCGCGATGGGTGCTGCGTTGGATGACCGTCGACCAAAAACAGCAGTGCGTTGATGATTAAGGGACGAGTTGGGCTTGTTGCTGTGTAATTTAGCGGACCTTTTTCGACGTTTTATGACGATGGATGAAACGTGGGTTAATTCCATACGCCTGGTTTCAATAGGCAGTCTTTAAAGTGGCAGGAGAGTCACTAAAGCCGACCAATGCGAACAAAAGACCACGCTCGGCCGGAGTTGTTGTGGCTTGCGGTTTTTTTTTTTTGGGATACGCATGGCATAACCGATGTTTTGTGACGATAGATGGATGTAATGGTTCCTCAAGAAAGACAACCAAAGTGGTCAAAACACCAACGCTCGATCGGGAAGGTTATGACCTCTGTTTTTTTGGGCTGCGCCTAGTTTAATCTTGATCGATTACCTGCAGAAGGGAAGAACAGTCACAGGAGAGAATTATGCAGCGTAATTGGACAAACTGAATGACGAAATGAAGAAAAAATGGTCGTATATGAAGAAAAAAGTTATGTACCACCACGATAAGGCACCGTCACATACGTCGTTGAAAGCGACGGCCAAATTTGACCAGTTACGATTTAAATTGTTTGATGACCCACCGTATTCCCCAGATTGGACCCCCAGCGAATATTATCTGTTCCCAAATCTCAAGCAGCGGCTCCAGGGAAGTATGTATTAAAAGAAATAACGAACATAATTTAATTTAACTCCCCGCGAACCAACTCCTCCTTTAAGGAGGCACGGTTCGTTAATGTTAACATTTTGGTGGCAGGGATGAGATACTCTAATGTACCGTTACCAAAACAGGGTACTGGGGCTGAAGGGAATGAAAACGAAACCTACTATCGACTAAATATCACCAGAGGCCCATGAATGTTTCTACTGTCTAATCTCTGAAAGTTTCGACCGTCTAGAACGTCTAAGTATCATCAGATGTCTACAGTCTAAATAACTCCAGAATTCTATGACAGCATCATATTCTCTGAGAGATCAATAGCAGCCGACAGTCTTCAAATCTCTAAAAAAGCTTCTTCCACGACTGCCAAGGGCTGCGATAAGGAGATCCCTTCCTCTAATTTGTGACAGGTGCTAACAATGGCCTCGATAGTATAGTGGTTAGTATACCCGCCTGTCATTCGGGAGACCGCGGTTCGATTCCCCGTCGGGGAGCCTCTGGCGCAATACTAATGACCTTGCCCAGAAAAAATAAGTCATTATGGAAAATTTAACAAGCCTCAGGACTTGCTAAATAAGGCCAAGACCGGGTCCCGGTTGTAGTGCCTATGGTGATGATGATGTGATGGTGATGCTAATAATGGCATGATTATAAGAAATACATAAATAAAGCCATTTGTAATAATACTCTAATAATAATAAAAATAACATAATATAATTATCATCATCATCGGAACTACAACCGGGATCCGGTCCCGATTTCCAGCCGATGTCATCCAGTTTGGCACTCCCAGGTTCTGGGCGTCATGGTCTACGCCATCCCACCATCGCAGACAAGGTCTGTCGCGCTGTCTCCTTCCATACATCCTGCCACAAAGGAATTTCCGGGCAGGCTTGTGGGGAGGAAGTATTGTGACTGGCACGGACACTCCGTTCACTTCCTCCTCCATCATAAATTGATCACGTGAATAACACCGAACCAAAAGAACGATTAACTAAATACATCCAGGAACGCCGAGCATAACAATCACGATCACTAGTGGAAACATCACACCAAGTAAAAATACAAAACACAGGATTCCTTTTGTTGAGTTATATATTTATATTAATTTCAGTGCACGCTGCGAACTTTCACTGAAGGAATAATTAGGCAAGGAAAATATTTATGTTTATTCTAAAACATGATACAAATTATCAGATTCGACTCGACACTCGATTATCGCACCGCGCAGCACGCGAGTTATGACCACCTTTCCGATCGGTATCTCCAATCTTTTTTCCTCACGACCCAAACACCGACTCCCTGTCTTTACCTCCAATAACCAACTGCCTCATTCAATCCCTATCATCATCCAAAACCCCTACCCAAATCATTACCTCTTTCGCAACACCTTCCGGGGTTAACGATTTCGATTCACATCAGCAATTTGGGTTTCAATTGTCCCAATTACCGATCATCGGCTTTAGTTCATAAACGCCTCATATTGATGAGCTGGTCAATACTTTTTCATGGATTCGGACTCGAGTTGAACTTTTGCGTTCATGAATTGACCCAGTTAATTGCACTTATGCCGATTGTGCTGGAACATGCAGTTTGGATGTTTCCGTATTTTAATTGTTCTAGCTTGTGCAATCGTTAATTGGTTTGATAAATGCAATTAACCGTTTTTCTTTGACCGATTTGTTAATTGAGTTTTGATTGCAATTATTTCGAAATATTGACTTAATTGCACTACTGTTCTGTGGGGTCATCTGAGTTTGAAATCGGATGGCGTTTTTAGGTTTAGGTGTGTCAATGATCTCTTGTACATCATCTTTGACTATGATGCCATCGACACACTTAACACGCGCGGTACGGTGAATGGCGACGCGACCGCCTCGATCCGTGGTTGGTAAAAGACTCACTGATATCCTCTCCAATAAGGATATCGTTTTTACCTACCAGCAGAGAAACGTAAAGTCTCTCTTGGTGGTATAGGACACTAGATCTTGTAATAAAGGTCATGGTGGTATGTGTGCGATCGTTCAGATTTGTGTGGTTTACACGTACTCGAGGGCAATGGGTAAACGAAGCAGACAGGCGGTAAAAATAATGGAAGAAATGACCTAATGCGCCGTTGGTAATGCGGGTCATTGTTTACGCGATGCGTCGTCGCTATTATCGACGTTGGGAGAAAAAAGGTGCTAAAAGCAAATTGGATGTTTATGGCATATCTGGCTGCAGTAGAAACCGGGTTCATGTTTGCATTAGGAAATGCTGGAGAATTTGGTTTCAGCGTCTATTGCGCTAATTATATGCAGCTGCTTGGGTTGTTTATTGATGCGAAAAAAAGGTCGCCAGCCAATGTGTATGAAAGGGATTTGTTGTACACATGAATGAAGCTGGGAATAAGCGACGCAATGGTAATATTTCCTGATATGCGGCTGTATTATATATAACCGATGAATTTTCTTTCAGGTAATTTATGATAAGGTAATAACCAACTCTTACAGGAATTGTAAGCGAAGGAATGCTTGAAAAGGTAAGAATTCTTTTGCAGAAGCTTTGCGATTATAGCTTTGCTCCAATTAATGCGTGTAGCATTTTCAGGTGCCTAATGCGATTGCATTGGCAAAAACGTATGCGTATAGGGATGAGGTAATGGGGGTTTTTAGGTAATTGTACCGTGTGGTTTGGCGGAACCGCTACAGGCTTCTCTTCGCTCATTCGAGCTAGGTGTCCCGCCCACCGGAGTCTACCGAGCTCGATTTTTCTTACAACATTAGCTTCAAGGTAGATTGCGTACAACTCGTGGTTGTAGCGTCTCCGGAATCGTCCTCCCTCACATACGAGGCAAACAATATCTGATTAATTGATGATTTGCCTGGGATGAAGCCGCACTGATAGTGACCAATGGCTTTAGGGTATGGGGCTATCCGATCTTGTCGGATAGTGGAGAGTATCTTATAGGCGGTACTCAGCAATGTTATACTCCTATAGTTGCTGCACAGTGTGATATCTCCCTTCTTATGTATAAGGCAAATTATATCACGATGCCAATCTTCCGGCATCTCCTGCCCCCATACGTGCACCACGATCTCATGAATTGCGTGATGTAACGCTGTCTCTCCTTGTTTGATCAGCTCAGCTGGTATGCCATCAGCTCCGGGGGCTTTATTTGATTTGAGCTGTCTACTGGCTTTTAATGTTACCTCAATGCTTGGTGGCGGCGGCATTTGGTCTTGATCTTTCATTGGTGGAGCCTCAATTCTTCTGTGAGCTAAACATTTAGCAATTCATTGAAGTACAGTTGCTATCGCCCCAGAATGCCTTCAGGATCGGTGATCAGATTACCCTCTTTATTTTTGCAGTAAGTGCAGCGTGGTGTGTACCGCGTCATACTGCGGATTATTTGGTAGAACTTCCGCGCCTGGTGCGGACTTCGCTTTCTACTTTTCTCTATTTCACAGACAAGGTTTTTCCCCAGGCACTTTTTTTTTGTCTGTGAAGTCTTTTTTCAGATGTTCTGAGCTCTTTGTATTTCTCCTCGCGCACCCGCGTCCTATGAGACTGCTGCATCGTCCGGTATGCAGCATTCTTACGTTCAGTCCCTAGTTTGCACTCGTCATCAAACCAGTCGTTCCGATCTCTAGGACTACTGCCTAAGATGGAGCTGACAGTACTAATGACAGAATTCTTAAAGCGTGTCCATTTCGCTTCTACGCCCGGCATTCTGGCCCCAGGACTTACTCTCCCTCCGTCGAACTCTTCGAGGACGAGTCTTAGCGCATGACCAAGGGTGTTACTGGTATTCTCATTGCGTAAGGCAGCCGTGTTGATTCGAACCTGATCCGCGGATGCAATACGTCCCCGTAAGGTAATCCCCGCTCGGAAAACTGTACCAACAAGATAGTGATACGAGTCGACGTTGGCAGCTCGGTACGTTCGTATTGTCATCAGGCTCCAGGAGTGGCGGTGATCTATTAACACGTGGTCAATTTGGTTGCGAAGGGCTCCATCAGGTGATACCCAGGTTTTGTGGATATCTTTACGCGGAAACCTGGTACTCACAACGACCAAGTTTTCGATGCTGCCAGTTCGATGACTCGTAGTCCATTGTCGTTAGTGTTCTCATGCAAACTATACGAACCTGTGTAGTTCCTGAAAACCGGCTCCCGACCTATTTTTGCATTCAAATCCCCAAGAACGACTTTCACATCGTATCTTATGCAGGCATTGAGGGCCCGTTCGACTTTCTCATAGAATTCTTCTTTTTCGTCGTCAGGGGACTTCACTGTAGGTCCGTGGACGTTTATGAGGCTTATGTTCTTAAACTTGCCTCGCACGCGAAAAGTTCATAGCTATTCATTTATTGCATTAAACCCGATGATGGCAGGCTTCAGTTTTTGGCTGAATAGAAAGCCTACCCCGAGCACATGGTGTTTTGCATGACAGCTGTAATGACTGTCATACTCGTTTCTTTGAATAACACCACTCCCCGTCCATTTTATTTCTTGTAATGCTACGAGGGTAGCCTCTTATGTTTCGGGATTTGGCAACCCTAGTGTTGCAATCCGGCAATTGACAGCTCTGTCGTAAAGTTGGACATTTTTGAGGTTATACGCACTCAGAACGTTTTGACATACGAGCGCTATTTGTGTTGTTTACAGTAACTTAAAAGATTCATCTCGGCCCAAAAATGGAATTAAATCGTCAACATTTCCGTGCGATTATTTTTTATAACTTTCGGCGTGGAATAACTCAGCAACAGTGCATGGATGAACTTAATTCAATTTTTGGCGATGAAGCTCCATCAAGGACCAGTGTTTATCGATGGTATGGTGAATTCAATCGTGGTCGTAGTTCACTCCAAGATGAATTTCGTGAAGGTCGTCCAAAATCAGTTGTTGTTCCGAAAACCCTTGATGCTGTGCGCGAACTGATATTGGAAGATCGTCATGTGACCTATCGTGAGATTGAAACAACCTTAGGCGTTAGTGGGACCAGCATACATTCAATATTGCATAAACATTTGACTGTCAAAAAAATTTGTTCGCGTTGGATCCCACACAATTTGTCAATCGCCCAAAAAAAGTCTCATGTCAATTGGTCGAAAGAAATGCTCAAAAAAGACGGTCGCGGTGCTTCGAAACACGTCTATGACATCGTGACAGGTGAGCGTATGAGCCCGAAAGTAAACAGCAGTCGACTGTCTGGGTGTTTCAAGATGAGCCAAATCCAACAAAAGTTGTTCGCGCACGAAGCACTTCCAAGCAGATGGTCGCCTGTTTTTTCGGAAAAACTGGACATGTCGCAACCGTACCACTAGAACAACGCAGAACAGTCAATTCTGAGTGGTACACAACCATTTGTTTGCCAGTTGTCTTCCAAGAAATCAGGAAAACCAACCGCCGAACACGGATCACTCTTCACCACGGCAATGCGAGCTCTCACACATCGGCTGCGACAACTGCATTTTTGAGCACCCAAAACATCGATTGATGGGTCAGCCGCCGTATAGTCCTGACTTGGCACCGAATGACTTCTTTTTATTCCCGTACGTAAAAAACAAACTGAGAGGTCACCAATGAAGCGGTTGCTGCATTCAGAATGCATGTGTTGGAGATACCTCAATCAGAGTGGCAAAAGTGCTTCGACAATTGGTTCAAACGCATGCAAAAGTGTATAGATCTTCATGGGGAATATTTTGAAAAACAATAAAGTGATTTTCGATGATCAATATTTGTTTTTGTTCTCTAATCCCGAAATATAAAAGGCAACCCTCGTAAACCATGAACAAAATTCCTAGCTGATTGTGGCGATCTTAACACACGACCAAACTGATTCGAGTGACAACATGATTTTTGTAGTGTGGCCGAGTCTCAAAAATAAGAGTGGTGCACACACTCTGATATTCCAACGAGTATACACTTCGCACAAACCAACCGTGAACTATAAAAATTATAAAAACAAAACTCTCACATGATTGTTGGGATTCTAGCACACACATAGACGCGTCCATTGTGGAGAGAACTCAGACAAAGTGGGGACTGAAATTAATTTTACCTGGAGAACTACAGAGCTTGTATTTTCCCGCTACTTAAGCTATGGATCGCTATTCAGATATCCGCTGGTCAAGGTGGCATTCCCGCTATACTTTCCAAAATACGTTCGTTTCCACTCCTTAAATCACTGCGAAAACTTTTCTATCTGTCCTATCCAAATCCGCTCGCACTGTGTTCTGACATTTAAGGGTACTTCAAAATCCCCTTGTGTGCACGCGTTAGTGTGAAAAAAAGGTCAAAATCCGATGGGGTAGATACCTGTGGATATTTAACCAATTCCCAAGAAAAAGTGTTAAAAAAGAGATCATCCTATTTCTATTGACCAATAGCAATCACTTTAATTCTATTGAAAGTAGTGTCGGTCATATGTTTTTTCACTTTTAAACAATTCACTTCGATTGTTTGTAGTAAGCCCTGACGCTCGGAAAATGTTTTATTGAAGTTTACTTGACGATTAAAAATGTTTTGTTCAATTAGACAGAGTATATTTAAATTTAAAACTTGGATGAAGAAGCTTAAATGTTAAAAAAAAAAAAAAAAAAAAAAAAAAAAAAAAAAAAAATTATAAGATAAACAGCAATAAGATTGTAAGTAATTTTATTAAGATAAATTCGAAATATAGTGGTCCTCGATAGTATAGTGGTTAGTATACCCGCCTGTCACCCGGGAGACGGGGGTTCGATTCCCCGTCGGGGAGCCTCTGGCGCAAGACTAATGACCTTGCCCAGAAAAAATAAATCATTATGGAAAATTTAACAAGCCTTAGGACTTGCTAAATAAGGCCAAGACCGGTTCCCGGTTGTAGTGCCAAATATGATGATGATGAAATTCGAAATATATATATATATATATATATATATATATATATATATATATATGTAAAGGATATTTTTATCACTCACTTTAGATGAAACACTCTTTCTCTATTTAATTAACTTTTATTTGAAACGTACTTATTAGTGCTATGGTCCTTCACTTAATTAAAGTTATCCTCAAAAATTATATTTTATTAAAATCTTTTCCTCCTTACAATATACTTATTTTCAAACTTTATATTATTAAAAGGTTTTTTAGTTTCATACACTACCGTTCATTACACTCTATTCGATGGGAAACTTTATTCCCTTAACGTTGTTTCAGTTAGTCTTAATTCATTGTCGCACACACTTTAGTTTATTCAAACTTATATTCTTTGTTTCGGTTAGTCTTAATTCACTGTCACCCACACTTTAGTTTATTAAAACTTATATAGCTTAACTTTGTTTTAGTTAAACTTATTTACTTTTCGCATATACTTTAGTTTATTCAATCTCTTATTAGATATATCCACTTCTTTTCTCACACCAATCCCAGAACTCTTTTACTCACCGTCCCGGTTGAAATTCTAAAACCAACTCCTTGTTATCTCACCGTCTCGGTCGAGATTCAAAATTCAACCCGCCAACGAAGACCTGTTTTTTCTTCATCCTGAAGGTCGAAGGATATCGCATTTCTTTCTTTATCTTTCCCGGCTTGGGATCAAACGCGGAAACACAAAGGGAAAAATCAACAGAGGATCGTGCGAATGCACATTTATAATCCTCTATGTTGATATGCGCTAAACGAATGTGTAATTCGTTTTATGATGCCTGTTGTTTGTTCTAGCCGACTCGGCAAGGATCCCTTTTGTAAGGATACGTTAGGGAATACAAATAGAGAATTGTGCTAATGAGCATTTCTGATTCTCTAGGTTGTTTATTGTAGTCGAATGGGCCAGGATCTTTTCCGTGGGGAATCGATACAAAGGCGAATATTTTCCTTTTGTTTGTTTTAACTTAATTTTGTTAAAACGAAAACTGGCGTTGGTTGTTTTAATTGTTTTAGATAACCATTTTTCTGAGGTCTCGTAAAATTGCTGGCGCGCAATTTTTTATGATACTCAATGGTTTTGTTTGAAGGACGGCATCTGGCGTGCACATTTGGCTCTTAGGGGTTTTTGTGGTGAACCTTTGGTTCAATGATTATATTTCCCAGTTTTTTATGTGAGCAAATTGAACGTTTAGTTCAATTTGCTTGGAGTTTAATTGATTAGCGCAAATCGAACGTTTAGTTCGATTTGCTTGCTATCAATTTATGCGGGACGAGGTGTATGGGGTAATGCTTTGATTTAGCATTATGTCACATCCTTTAAGTGGATGTTTTTGGCGTGTATCGCCGTTAGTGGTGGAGACTAGCTCCAAAGGAATAGGTATTATGGGATGGGTGGTTGTGGCCGTAACAATCCTCCCCCCTTTATAAAATGAGTATTATTCTTTGAAGAGGAAATAATACTCCTTGGTCGCCTATAGGAGCGTCAGTGGTGTAGTGTGGCGGTTACAAAATTTTATTGTATCTTTTGTCCCTTTAATTTATTCTGTATATGTTTAGTTTACATTTGTTGGGACTGTAGTTTATAGGGTTACTTATTTTGTATTTGTACATCATTGTTTTGTTTATTATTTTTGTTTTAGGCATACATGGATTTAATCAACTTAAGTTCATTCGTAGGTTTTCATTGTTATATTATAAGGTTCAGCACATTTTGTTTAGGTATTATTATGTATATATTGTGTACGTATAATTATGTATATATATGTAGGTATTGCTATATCTTTATATATATGTATATATTTATTACTTTTTTTTTTTGAATAGTTTATTTATTTTCCTAATTTGTTTTATAGGAATAGTTTTGCTTATTCATTTAAATAGTTTTTATAATAATAGAAATTATTTGTATCTTATTTTGTATCATAATTGAATGTGCAATAATTTTCACTCCTTACAGTATTTAGTTTTAACATTAGTGGCAATAGTAGTTTGGTAATAACAGACATTATTTGCTTATTAGTTCTAACAGTAATATTATTATATGTGCAATTATTTATCTACTGGTTTTATTTTTCTAATTAGTTTAATTGTAATAGACTTTATATGCGTATTAATATTTTTGCTTATATTCTATTTAATTGTAACAGCAGCAGTGACAATAGTCAAAGAAGTTATTTACCTAATCTGTACATCTTAAGTTTTGTTAAATGTTTGTATAATAGTTTTGTTTATTTATTTTCTACTTAGTTTATTTATTTATTAAATGACTTAATACTAGTGGTTACAGTAATGGTAGTCACATAGGAGTGACTTTTATCTATAGTAGTAATTTTGTTTATATATTCTGTAATATATTAATATTTACTAAAAATTTATTTTGTTTATTTTTGTGCAAGCTATGTTAACTTGTGGGTATATTTTCATTTGTGTGTTTATCTTTTTGTTGACAAATTAATATAGTTTTACTTCTATCTTTGTCCATATTGTTTTTCGTTTTAATTCTGGCTACGTACCGTTATTACTTTTATATTTAGTTAATCGACAAACGCATCTTCGATTTGCAGAACACCCTGGGAATAATAATTGTTTCGGATTGATAGAGGGCAGGAAGTTGGATTTGTTAAGGATGGGGTTTTAAAAGTACGGTTTTAACCTATTATTGTGAACTACCACTGATCTTCGGCCCATTTTAATGACCGTATTGACTGGGCCCTTTATAGCTATGACCGGGAAGGGTCCCTTCCAAATAGATGTCATTTTGCCCTTACGATTTTCGTTTTTCATCAACACCTTGTTTCCCACATAAAACGCTTGTGGTTTCGTTTCACTTCCGGAGCAGGTGCTCGCCTTTAATGAACGACATTCCTCACACTGCTTTTTATGTCTCCTAATATCGGATAGCATAGCTGGCCACCAGTACCTTTGTCGTATTTTATTATACGATTTGGTTATGCTCTGATGTCCACCGGAAGGGGAATTGTGATAGACCCTGAGTAAAGTTGCAATCTCATTGGGGTTCGTAATTTTTTCAGGTGTTTCGGGCTTCTGCAATAACTTTTTGTTTTGCTTATTTTGCGAGCGGGGGAGCGAGTTTGATGGATTCCGTGATAGAATGTCCGTTATTCGATCAATACCTCTATCATGACCACTTGACTCTTTGGGGTTCCTCTTTTTGTAGTTAGAATTTAACCTGAAAGATTTCCACTTATCTTGGGCTTGCTCTTGTTTTCCTTTATAGTATTTATTTTCAGGTGCCCTTTTCTCAACCGTTGAGAATTTGATCGGCACACTAAATACCGTTGGATTCATTTCCGTTCGAGGAAATGTGATGCACTGTTTGGGGCCTTCCACATTGCAATTCTTCGACAGAAAGTCGTTTCCAAGTAGTCCGTCTTCTGGTAGATCGGGCATACTGCTCACTACTTGAAACTTGCATGGGAGTTTGGACCTATTATTCAGTTGGAAGTTCACCTTGCAGCTTCCCAAGGTTCGGATACTTCCAAACGGCATCTGTAAGGTGCAAGCTTCTCGCCGATTAATCTTAACGTCTGATTCCTTGAGACTACTTTTGGTAATCAGACTGATCTCAGCGCCAGTGTCCACTACTAGAGTCGTGTTTTTATTTACACCTACATCTAATGGTAGTTGGACAGTTGGAACGCTGGTTATTGGCGAGCATGGAGTTCTAATATGGTAGCTCCTTTTTGCCACGGAGTGTTTTGGCCTACTTCTTTCTTGTTCTGAAGGGGGAGAATTTTTAGAAAATTGGCATTGAATTCGCGATTCCCATTTCAGCTTTTGCTGACAGGAACCTATGTTGTGGCCCTGCTGGCCACAGAAGTCGCAAATCTGCCTTATATGAAGAATCCTTTTTCCCTCTTTTAATCGCCAGCAATCACGGATATCGTGATTTATTCGCTGACATTGTGTACAAAAGGGTGTGTTTTTCCGTTTTACACACTCTTCATAGGTATGCCCCCGTTTCTGGCAGTAGCTACAAGTTATTTTAATGATAGGGGCATCCTGTGTAATGGGTTTTGTGTAGGGAACTACTTTGGGTTCAGGGGAATTAGGTTTATGCTCTATAACTGGAGGATCCACCACTGTACCTGTAATTGGGTTAAATGTCTGTGGAGAAGAATGGTATACTGGTGAAGATTGCGCAGAAGAGAGTGAGTTCGACTGAGGTTTTTCGAGCTCTTCCAAATCTAACGTCCTTTGCATTAGAGTGTCAAGTGGTTCTCCGTCCATTAATAATAGAAATTGACGGTGGTATGGATTTAAAAGTCGACTTCTATACACACTCCTGGCAAAGTCGTCTAACTGTATTTTTATACCCTCGGCGGACGCGGAGCCATATCTCTTCTCCGCTGCCAGCTTGCATCTTTCCAACGTTTGCTTCAAACGTATTTGGAACAAGATGACTGCTTCCGCTGGGTTCTGTCTGGTAGCCAGTAGTTTATTGACCAAATCTTGGTAGCTTTCTACTGGCTGGTAAACTTTCCTCAGTAGATCCTCTGCTTCTTCAAAAGATGAAAACGGAGTGGACGCGAATAAAGCAGATGCTTCCCCTCGTAACCTAGTTGGAAGGATTTGTAAAAACACATTGTGCTCCTCCTCCCGGAGACAATTCAATGCCCTCCTACTACAATCTAAAAATGTATGGAGTTCGGCACCTAAATGTGGATTACGTTCCCCTGAGAAGATGGGGATTAGTTGTGTTGACAACTTCACAACCTTGGTGTAGTCGACAGTCATTTTTGTTAACTTCGTTTGGAATAAAGAGAAAAGGGGAGAAAAACAGTCTGCAGATCCACAAATTCAGTTAATAAAGTGACTGAAAAACAAGGGGTGTTTCTAGAACAAGGATAACCACTAGTTCAATAGTGTATGCCATATTTATCAAGGTATTCTCAATATATTGTTTTAATTTAATTTTTTGGTGTGTTTCATATATGTCCAGTTAGAAATACTTCCCAATTATTGAAAAATTTTATTCAAACGACAGTGGAATATAGACAAATATAGAGATTATATTATAAAATTAATTTTGGTTTCATTTTGTTTGTTTTTTGGGATATTTTATTTCGGAGGTGTTTGCAAATTCAATATCTGTATCAAGACTTCATTTGTTAATTCTTATTGATATTTGAATCATTGATTTATATATTTGATATAGTGTCACGTGTGTATAGTGGGTCAAAAAACAAATTTAACTAGTCAACGTCAGCTCACACAAATCGTGCATTTATAACATATATAAAAAATTAAACACCAAATGCGTTCAAACGAGTATTATAGAATTCAATAAAATGTGTTTCTCTTTACTTAGCATATGATAAATAAATATGTTATGCACAGTAAGGGTACAAACTCAATTTTTAAAATCTGATTATTCAGATAAATACTTGTAAAATTCGTTAACGATAAGTTTTTAACCAGTCACTCAATATAATTAAAGATATAAGTAAAATGAAAAACAAAGCAAAATATTACATAAACGATTAACAATTTTCATGTAGAACTAATATAGGAACAACTCGGTTTGTAAAATATATATTTTTTTAGTAACATAAAAAAGATAAGAAAAAGGAAAAGAAACAATATTTACTTAACTTGTAGTAAAGCTGCTTGAAATTGACTGCTGCTGTTGTTTTATCTGCTTCCTGTTGTTGATTTTTGTTGATGATTGATCTGCTTTCTGTCCATTGGTATATGTGTTTTTTATTATGGTGCTTTAATTGTGTTTAATTTTACTTCACTTGTGTGTTTATTGTTTCTAGTTCTAGTTAATTTTTTTAGGGTGAACTTTTGTTTTGTCACTTTTTATTTATTTATGTTTATTTTTGTGGGAGCTTTGTCGTTCTTGTCGACACAAGGCTTTTCAAGCTCTTATGAGACGGTAGTCTCGGGCTTCCTTGCGCTCACCGGCTGCGCCATTTGTAAAGGATATTTTTATCACTCACTTTAGATGAAACACTCTTTCTCTATTTAATTAACTTTTATTTGAAACGTACTTATTAGTGCTATGGTCCTTCACTTAATTAAAGTTATCCTCAAAAATTATATTTTATTAAAATCTTTTCCTCCTTACAATATACTTATTTTCAAACTTTATATTATTAAAAGGTTTTTTAGTTTCATACACTACCGTTCATTACACTCTATTCGATGGGAAACTTTATTCCCTTAACGTTGTTTCAGTTAGTCTTAATTCATTGTCGCACACACTTTAGTTTATTCAAACTTATATTCTTTGTTTCGGTTAGTCTTAATTCACTGTCACCCACACTTTAGTTTATTAAAACTTATATAGCTTAACTTTGTTTTAGTTAAACTTATTTACTTTTCGCATATACTTTAGTTTATTCAATCTCTTATTAGATATATCCACTTCTTTTCTCACACCAATCCCAGAAGTCTTTTACTCACCGTCCCGGTTGAAATTCTAAAACCAACTCCTTGTTATCTCACCGTCTCGGTCGAGATTCAAAATTCAACCCGCCAACGAAGACCTGTTTTTTCTTCATCCTGAAGGTCGAAGGATATCGCATTTCTTTCTTTATCTTTCCCGGCTTGGGATCAAACGCGGAAACACAAAGGGAAAAATCAACAGAGGATCGTGCGAATGCACATTTATAATCCTCTATGTTGATATGCGCTAAACGAATGTGTAATTCGTTTTATGATGCCTGTTGTTTGTTCTAGCCGACTCGGCAAGGATCCCTTTTGTAAGGATACGTTAGGGAATACAAATAGAGAATTGTGCTAATGAGCATTTCTGATTCTCTAGGTTGTTTATTGTAGTCGAATGGGCCAGGATCTTTTCCGTGGGGAATCGATACAAAGGCGAATATTTTCCTTTTGTTTGTTTTAACTTAATTTTGTTAAAACGAAAACTGGCGTTGGTTGTTTTAATTGTTTTAGATAACCATTTTTCTGAGGTCTCGTAAAATTGCTGGCGCGCAATTTTTTATGATACTCAATGGTTTTGTTTGAAGGACGGCATCTGGCGTGCACATTTGGCTCTTAGGGGTTTTTGTGGTGAACCTTTGGTTCAATGATTATATTTCCCAGTTTTTTATGTGAGCAAATTGAACGTTTAGTTCAATTTGCTTGGAGTTTAATTGATTAGCGCAAATCGAACGTTTAGTTCGATTTGCTTGCTATCAATTTATGCGGGACGAGGTGTATGGGGTAATGCTTTGATTTAGCATTATGTCACATCCTTTAAGTGGATGTTTTTGGCGTGTATCGCCGTTAGTGGTGGAGACTAGCTCCAAAGGAATAGGTATTATGGGATGGGTGGTTGTGGCCGTAACATATATATATATATATATATATATATATATATATATACATATATATGCTTTTGGACAAAAATCCACAATATTATAACAACGTTTTCTTTTCTAAAATGTGTTCCTTTTGTTTCCTTTCTGAGTTGCATACATGAGTCAGCATGGCAGAAATTAGATTTTTCTAAGTTATGATATTTTGATCTTTTTATATAACTTTTTATTAAAATCGTAATAAATGTCTAATAATAAATGAAACGTCTCTATTAATTGAAATTTGTATTTTACTCTCATTTTTTATGTTACTTTTCGACGTAAGTATTGAATAACATGGGATTCTAATTAAAAGGTCGATTATCAATTGTAACATGCATTACTGAGCAAAAGGCTTTGAAGCAAATTGAAAGAATTGTTAAGCGGGTCAAAATCCGGTTATTCATATCTTATATTTCATTTTGTGTTTATGCGCATAATTTCCCACTGTACATTTTATAATTACACAGTGATTAATTAAAAAACGGACAGTTAATAAAAAAGCCCTTTTTCCAAACAAAAAAAAAACACCACAGTAAACTTCAGTATACGAACAGATGTTGGTTTTATTACAAAATTTTTTCTAAACCCAACGACACTCATAAATTACTTTACCGTCCAGTATCAACTCTTGGGGCGGACATGCCGTCCCCATCCTTTCTTCGGTCAATTCATTAAGAACCAAATTGAAATCGGCGTTACACTGGGTCAGGTCTGCTTTACCTGTAGTACATCTGTTCAAGATTCAGCAACGGAATCACAGCAATTCAAACGATGCGATTCGAATACAAAGTTCCCACTCAGGATGATTAACGACTTCTACAACGCAAACTTTCATTGGGTAAATGAAACAATCAACATCCATCGCACCAGCGAGCAGAACTAGAAAATTATGTAAAGACTGTCCCCCATGTGTTTTTTGCAGTTTATTTCTTGTAGTAGTGTTCCCGTTGTAAGGATTTCTCTCAGAGATAGACAACCTTCTTGGGGACATTTTATGGTGTTACTTTGTAAAATGAAGTCCTTTCTATATATCATCATTAAGCTCATTTGCATACAGAGAAACGAACCCTATAGGAAGGTCTAAACCGTGATCATAGAGTGGTTATAAAAATACCGGAATACTGTTGAAAGTATCTACCCGGAAGCTTCTACGGGAGGAATAGATAGCAAAGTTTAGAGCCACCTTAACTTTAAGGATTTGCATTGCAATACGTGTCTGTTGGCTCGAAAGTGGTCACGTTTTAGAAGTGGTTAAGACATGCTAATTGGTACAAGGATACCATCAAAAATTTCAACACGTGATGACCTCTGTTCACTCGTACACGATTGGCTATGCTATGAACACAGTTAAGAGTGGACTCACGGTCCATTTAGAATCGGTGGCACTTGGGTAAAGTATGGCGTGTTGCTAACGTTTAGAGGTGGTTTCTCTGGGTACATTTTAGTGGCAGTTGGTGGCTGATTTCTACTGTTCAGTAACAGTTCTGGTTGGATGTTTTCTCTTTCTATGAAATCACGTGTGATTGATTAAGTGAAATTGTGAAAAACGTATAAAATATTGAAAACAAAAATAATACATACTCTAGTAATATAATTTCCACAGCTCCTGTTCGAGCACTCTTAATTACATATTATAGCCTTTTTGTTTTAATACATGTTTGCCTTTTATACAATAATTTGGTAATGTACATTTTAAAAAACCTTAAATTTGCTTCCTTAAGGAAAGAGAGCACCAAGTTTATTATTCTCATTATCTTTTGATGAAATTTTGAAATGTTTTTTTAAACCCTTTGAGAAATGGCTTATATACCAAAGTAGTAACGTAATAACGCAGTATTGCAATAATATATGATAGTACGCACACGAACGTAGAAATCACACAGTTTAAGTAGTGAGTTGATACGTCTTCGTGTACATGCGCACGTGGTCCGATATATTGAACGATGGTTCAACTTTTCCATGGAGCAGATTCCAGTCACCTAAAACGCTATCAGATAATAACGCTGTAACGCCGTAAGGATATAAAGTTGTAACATAACGTTGTAACGCTGAAGCATCTTAGCGATTGTAACGTAGTGTAACTGTAATCGTGGCTCCGGCTCAAATGAGCCGAGTTGTCGGTTGATCCGGCTGGAAAGACCAAATGTAAATGTCGCTCCAACTCAAATAGACCAAGTTCTCGTTCATCTGGCTAGATGGACCAATGTAAATTGTTGATCGGGCTCAAATGTACCCACCAATCGTTAATGTAGTGGACTGTATTTAAAATTCTGCGCCAGCTGGGAAGGATGCCCAGAAAAATAAAAGAAACCCACCAGCACCCAAAGATGTAGAAGACAAACGCCTCCCATTTGTGCCCTAAAGCGATTCCACCGTATTGCCTCTAGGGCAATGTGCCGTGGTATCAATTTAATCTTCCTTTTCCCTCGCGAGACGTACGACGCCACCAGTAGTGTGAAGTGACAAACTAAACAATAGAGAATATGCCTCGACCACCCCTTACCACTGGCGTGGGAAAGTGCTCTAGGATACCTATAAAAAGTAAGAAGTCCAATTGAACGGCCCTTACCACGGGTGGAGGGAAACGTCTTGGTGTACCTAAAACGGTAAGAAAAGGAGCGGATTGGAGAACAACTTCCCTCTAAAAACAAATGCCTAATTTCCTTAACATAAATTTACTTTCACTAGAAGTGGTCTATACTATCCTTGAGCTCTTGAACACAATTCAACTATTTACAGGCTTTACATTGCTTATATACTAATGGCACACAGCCATCGTCGCCATGTGCCATTGTGCAGGGAGCAGCGGATCCACGTGCTGCTATTGTGTCTGTCGCGTCTTCTCAGGGGTCGAGCAATTAACGCTCGAGCAGTTAACGCCTCCCTAGGAATAGAAACAACGGTACTTTGTTGCAGTGTCTGCCTGGGTAATTGATTGCCGTTGAAATATCACCCCATCAAGCTACAGGCTCCATGAAATGGTCGCGAGAAACCCTTAGCCATCTTTCGGAGCTTGGCTGGTGAACTTGCGGCGTTTCTAACAGATACACACACAAGATACAAGCAATTAGTGAAGAACACCAAAAGTAAATTCGAATAAGCAAAGCATCAGAGCCATATACCATAGCGATAACATAACAATTCCACATCAGTTGATAGTACTTGAGTTTAGAAATCGATTTCGTACAGATGCTTCATTGCTTCGCTTCTCACCCGTTTCATCGTATGCTCAAGTCACCGTATTCACTATCCTTGATTAACGCAACAACCAGACGTGATCTGTTACACACAACACACAATCTCCCATAGGTAAACAGAGCTTTGCTACTCAATCACGACTTTCGTATAGAGCACCGGTACGCTCGCTTGCTCCGACGTCCTCTCGTTCGCTCGTTCCTCGCTCTATCATTCGCACACGAAATTGATCGTAACAAAATTACTGACGAGGGAGTATTGTGCCGTTTCTAACAGATATACACACAATATACAAGCAAATAGTGAAGAACACCGAAATGCAAATCGAATGAGCAAAGCATCGGAGCCGTATACCATAGCGGTAACATAGCAATTCCACATCGTTTGAAGGTACTTGAGTTTAGAAGTCGAATTCGTACACTCGGCAGTGGCCTGATGTGTTGAGCATTGGTTCAATTTGTAATGATTCTAACCGTCATAGCGTCAGTTCGAATCACATGTTCTTCATTTCCATAGCAAACGCTATAAACGGGTTCGAGAAAAGATTGGTTTAGGTGGAAGTCGGTCCCAAGGTGAGACACCACCCCGTCACATTCTACATTCCGCAATATCGTTGGGATTAATCCTCGACTATGTTTCATATGTATGGCCCGGACTGACACGGAGATAAGTCACGATGGTACCTTTTGATATACAGAATTCCGGAGGTAAACTTGTTTTCCAGTTGGATCTCCGGAGGGAATATATCAGAGGGAGTTTCATGCAAATACTCTGATAAATGACCAAACTTTAAGAGATTCGTTATCGCGTACTTGGTCTCGTTCTCGAGGCTCTGTCAACATTCGACTGGTAACGGCATTTTGTAACATTAAGGAGTCAGTCTCGGAGATTATTCTTCTCGGCATGTAAATTTACATTCCGCATTCCACCAAACGAAATTCATCTGATGGGCCTTGGTTTGATAAAAAATGCGAGCAGATTACAGTGGCAAAAAATAGAGCTCCATTCACACCGAGGTTAAAAGAACGAATTTTGTTAGAATCAGAAACACGTGCAATTAGGCGAATAATACCGCGAAGAAGACTCACAACGACAGAGTGACCAATAAACTCCCTGAGTGGCCAACTGATTCTCGAAAATCGATCAATCCGGGTTGTTGTAGACGGCTGAATCCTGTTAATTTTGGTATACCTCAAGGTTGTATTTGGGCTCCAACCTTGTTTTCGCGTGACATAAGCGATTTGTTTGAATCAACGGGCAACAATGTGTTCAGTTTTGCGGATGACAGTAAGCTTGTTTCCTCTTTTCCTAGTGATCAGCCGATTAGTGCAACAACGTCGCACCAGCTGAGATGTAGCTGGATAGACTCTCTGAATCGGGATCTGAATAAAGTCATGCAGTGGGGAAAGGCCACGTCAACTTCAATGCAACGAAGACTCAATGTACAGTATTCACAAAGAAAATTGGGTCGTCGGCTCCACAGCTGATGATGAATGGTCAGGCCCTCGAATTTACGGAAAACATGTCCGCCTGAGGAAAACTGAGTTACCTTTTTAGAGCCAAGAAATATTTTACTCCGCCCCAACTTTTTCTACTGTACAAATAACAAATTAGACCGGCGTTCGAATATTGCAATCATGTCTTAAGCTCTGTTCCTAAGCATACCGTCAATTTACTTGAGAGCATACAGAGATGAGCGATCCACCTGATCAGGGACACGGCGCTGACTTCGGGACTGCAGTCGCTATTATATCAAACGCGCATAACCGACCACTGTCTGTTTTACAGATATTATCATAAGCAATATTCTTCGGTGGCGCAAGGCTAATAGCCGTGCCCGTAAAAATAAATTATTATGGAAAATGCAACAAGCGTCGAGACTTGCTAAATAAGGCCAAGACCGGATCCCGGTTGTGGTGCCGATAATGATGGTGAATGTTCTTCGAAGATTCGTGGTGCTGTTCCGCGCAATTCTCCACGAGGCAATCCAACGGATCGCAGCGCTTTGCGGCCATATCCCAACGGCGCGAACATCACTGCATCAGAACTCGTTCCATTACAGAGTGGGGAAGCTGTGTAATTCCCTCACCGCGGGAGTGTTTCCAGAGCGTTTCAACCTGCAAGAAGAACTGCAACAGTTATTGCGTGGCATCTCGGGAGGCTAGCTCGGCGCCATAGGTTCGCCTCTACTGAAAAACAAAACTGGAGTGATGGAATCCAACAAACACCTTTTTCGTCCGAAATCATACTACATTCCTGTGAGCCCTCCTCTTCGTTATGCATATTCCTCCAGCCTCCAAAGGATAACGGTCCCCAATACCTTAATACCTTCCCAGTGTGCTCAACAACCAAATGGGACCGAATGATGACGCTTCTTGAGTTTATTACCCTTTAGTATAAGGATTACTTCCCACCATCATTGGTATTTGGTCTATTTTGCATTGAAAATTTTTGGCTTAGCTAGCTTGATATTTTTTAATTTCCGTTTAGTACGTCATCAACCGTAGAGCCATATATACTTTGCTCCTTCCGATGGATCGTTTTATTTCCTCTGGAGATCCTAACTCATCTGTCATTTCCTGATCTGTCATCGTACTCCCAACACGGATATATAATATAATATCCAATGTAAAATAAACAATATAAAAAGCCCACTGAAATAATACGAGGATACCCCCTCTTCTCGTGACCTTCTTCCGGGTCCACTCACCACAGTCCGTCCTCCCTCACAATCACTACGTCCACGATTTCCATATAGCCAACTTTCGCCTGTTCAACGACTACCTAGGCCTGTGGGGCTTTTCAGGGCCCGAAGAGCCACGCTTCGCTCGACCCCCACCATTATCAGCAAATACAACTTACCTTAAAGTTGAATCTTTGGCAAGATTATACAATCTTGCTATGGCATTAACTGCCAACCAATTTGCTGGAATCAATTCGGTTATCCCCACGGATAACCGACATAAATACCCCATAGGCAGCTTACCTTTTTAAGGGCTGTTCCAAGCCCTCTTCGAGCGGCCATTCCTGGAAACATGATTCATGACAAGATTATCATCTTGCCATGACATCAATCCAGCATCAACCGATTTTCAACTGCATGTTCTATGATCCCTCTTTCCAAAGGAAGAGAAGATCAAATTAAATGTTGGCCTTTCAGGCGCGCATATTTGTTTGGTTATCTGCATAACCAATTTTGTGATCCGTTGCCGTATCTGGAAACGATCACCAGTATCGGTCATGACCAGGAATATTTACTTAAGCAACGAGTAGCCACGATTCTCACGCTGGCTATCGGAGCTGCTTTCGTTTACACAAAGTAAACACCCAAGCGGATACTTCGCCTGACGGTATCACCGACTGGATTAACATACCCTAAAACAACATGCACCCATGCATCGAATTGTATGTGGCAGTCAAGTGTTTATTTTAAAAAACTGGCAACGGTTGTATCCTGTATTCGTTTGCAAAACCAAACGTTGCATCCATGTCTTCCGGATCGTTTACCTACATCGAGATAACCACCCTCGGAGCAGGTCGTTGTCTTACCGCTTCCAATATTCTTTCGCGAGGTCCCCAAGGTGAAAATCGAATCTCATCTCTTGTAGACATCACCAGAGGAGTTAACGAAAGTGTCACTATTTTGAACTAAAAGTTTTGTTATATTTGACGAGTGCATACGCGGGACTTATTGTGCGCATAATAAACTTGGTGAACAGTTAAAATTTAAATGTATAACTTGTGGTGCATTAAGTAACCTTGTAGACAATTAGAATTTAAATATATAACCTGGTGCGTTGGTAAAATGTGGTGTAATAAGTAATTCAGAGAACATTGTATCTATACACATAGTCTCGTGCATTGTTAATATAAATTACAAATTTTAATCGGTGAAATAAAAACATTACCACCAAAACTAATTCAGTGTTTTCTTTGGAGATATAAGGTATTCGTCGTTGTGCTCTGCTCCAACTGCAAGAACAATCATTCCGTGGACTATCAGTGAGTGTTTAACTGAATCAGCGCCCGTGATTGGCGCTCTAGTTAAAAGTAACCACAGGCCGTCTTTCGTTCAACTACAATCACCTATCCGTTGAAGATGCCATTACCCACTTATAAACCGAAATCCTTTACTATACTTCCCTGGTCGTTCCCTACCCTAGACAAAGAACCTCCATGGTACAATCACAAGCTTCGCTCCCTGCGTAACAAAAGTAACAAGTTATGGGTCATTTTCTCTCGGAATCGAACGACACCTGACTAATCCAACTTACTTGGCTGTTACCACCAATTCAAGGGACTTTTCAACACCCCTTATCGCAACTATCTCACCAAAACTCATACCAATTTCTAAAGTGACCACAAAACCTTCTTCCAGCTCGTCAATCATAAACGTAAATCCGATGGTTAACCTATATCGCTTACCTTAAACCCTCATACGTCATTTGATCCTGTTAATATTGCTAACCTCTTCGCCTCTCTCTTTAATCAGTCATTTACTAATGACTCCTTTGTTTCTGGTCCGCCATACCTCAACTACCTACCTAACTTTTCCCTTCTCCAGAACTCCTTTGATCCGACCTTAATTGAATCTAAGCCATTGCAACTCTAAGACGAGCTTACATCGGGCCTTGATGGTATCTCTGCAATCTTCTTCAAGAAATGCTCATCTACCCTCTCTGATCCCCTCTCACTGATCTTCAATCTCTTGACTCTCTCAAGGCGTTTCCCCCACATTTGGAAAACCCCCTTCATCACCCCGATCTACAAGAATTGCCACAAAAATGATGTCGCGAATTACCGCCCCATCGCTAAACTGTCCCACTTACCCAAGATTCTCGAAAGTATTCTATACGAATCTTTTAGTTTTCGATGCAAATCTTTTATTTTACAAAGGCAACATGGTTTTCTCAATGGCCGAACACCTACAACCATCCTTGTTGAGTTCACTTCATTTACACTCTCACCACTAGAGGACGGTAACGATGTCGACATGGTCTCAGCCGACCTCAGCAAAGCAATCGACAAAATCTCCCACAATCTAATCCTCTTCAAATTATCCCCCCTCGGCTTCGAACCTGGATTTCTCAAATGGATTTCTTCCTATCCAAAGGATAGACTTTATTCCGATGGGTTCCAGATGATAATATACAACCCCTTCTTTGCCGCCTCTGGGGTCTGTCAAGGTAGCCACCTAGGCCCCCTCTCGTTTATGCTTGTCACTAATGACATCGATTAGTTCATTAAAAATTCGAGCTTGTCCGTATACGCTGATGACACCAAGATATACAGGGTCACCGAGTCACCACTTAATTCTGCACTGCTGCATCAGACCTTGACAGCTTGTCCACTTGGTGTGACAAAAATTGCTTTGTACTTAACATCCCCAAATGCTAATCTATAACATTTTCCCGGAAGCGTATTCACTCATGCACACGTCCCTCTTCTCTGCATCACCACCCCCTAGCCATTATCCAATCTATTCGAGATCTTGGGAACCTTTGCGAGAGGGAGCTTGACTTCATCTCTCACATTGATGAGACAATCCGGAAAACAAAATCAGCCGTCGATTCGTGGAACTATGTTCTAAGGAATTCTCCGACCCCTACGTATCTCGAACCCCTTACCTTACCACTGCTTGAACATGCTAGCCAGGTATGGTCTCCTTAAAACAAAATCCATATCTGTAGAATCGAAAGTATTCAACGTCGCTTCCTTCCGTTCGCTGTTCGAGGACTAGGATGGGAAAACCAATTAACCTTCCCCCTTACATTAACCGGCTCAAATTAATCAACCTCAGAACCCTCGAGGAGCGCAGAGCCTTGGCTGACATAGTGTTCATTCATCGGGTCCTCTCCGGCCCTCTCTACCTCATTAACTTTATTCCTCTAAACAGAAACCCTCGAAATACGCGTAATCCCAGCCTTCTATACATGCCCTGTCACCGCACCACTTAGGGTTTCAATGAACACCTTTCGCGGATACTGAGAAATTTCAACTCCAATTCCATCTTGTTCGACTTCGACCTCTCTACCCATACTCTCTTGCACCGGATCCTAAACCATACTCACCACTAATCTTAAGCGGGGCTTCTACTATAACATGCCCTCACCTCCCGCTCCTTCCAGCTTTCTTCATTTGTCCTGGTTACTTTGGGAACCGGTCTTGGCCTTATTTAGCAAGTCCTGAGGCTTGTTAAATTTTCCATAATGATTTGTTTTTTCCGGGCAGGTCATTAGTCAAAAGTACATGTTCACAATTTAAGCATAGCTATTTTAAACCTCAAAAAAAGCTGTGTTCAAATACTTGACAATGCACAATATTCAATATCCATATCATATGGGTGTGGATCAAAAAGTGTATGTGTGCTGTGCTCCTTCTCTCAGGGAGCTTGTCTCCTCCTGAGGGGACCCGTTGCGGTTGCCGCCGTGCTTCCTCAAACCTTGAGGGAAGAGCAGCTACCGGTTGTTAAATATGGGCCTGGGAATCGGCCAAGCGCAATAAAAAATCAATCACCTGTATTTCCAATATTTAAACTGTATTTATTTATTTAATTACATTTATTTAGTTTATTGGCGTCCTACCACTTCGGACGCCAATCGAGACTGATGTTCGAATAAATTTTTTTTTTTTTTTCAAAACTGTATTTATTAACCATAATTAGAATTCGTACATTTAAGTAATACAGTGACTTAAAATTAATTTTGTAAGAATTGCTTACATGTAATTATTATAATAATATATACATTTTCCAAACAATATTTTATGAGATATAAGATAGATGCGTCTTTATAAATTTAGTGGTATTATCTTCCTGGAAAAGGTCAGAAAACCAGGAATTTGTTTTTTCAACTTTACTTAGTCTAAACTTAATCCTAATTATATAAATAACTTAACCTAATTTTGCCTGATTACAGTATGATTTTCATAACGCCATAAAACAAAGTTTTATAATTAATGGGATATATGTTATGAATTAAAGTATGTGGAATGAGGTCAGTTATGGGTTAGAGGTAGAGTATTTCTCTCCGGTTGTTCGTTGGAAAAGCGTAGGATGTTGGAAAATGGTTGGACGTTACAGTATTTGAACTGGTTAGGGGTAACTTCGGTGTTGTGGTATATGATCTCATTTGAATCATTTACCAGTCTGCCTGAGGCGAAGATAGCTCTGGTGTGGAGACAGTTGGGGTAGTTACTTCGGATATCTAGAGGGTTCTCTAAGAGCGAGGTTATTATGGGATTGGGATTATTTTGTAGGTTTTTGATAAATTTGATAGACAGTTCGAGGAATCGTCTATCGAGGCGCTCGATACCAGCGGTATTGTAGAGTTCGACGTTACTATAGTACTTATAGGAGTTAGGACGACGATGTAACCCAGAGACATACCTAAAGCATTTTCTTTCGAATACTCGTAATTTCTCCATTTGGGAGGGAGTGATATGGTACCACAATGGGCACGCGTACGTGAGTGTGGGCCTGATAATTTGTTTGTAAAAGAGCAGTTTGACTTTGTGAGAGAGACTATTAGGTTTCCACATTACTCTTCTACAGAGATTAAGCTGAATTGTGGCTTTTTGAAGGGAATTTTTAATGTGGGAGGAAAAAGACCAGTTATTAGAAAAAGTGATTCCCAGATATTTTAGGGTTTTGGAGGGTTTTATCAGAGTGTTGTTCAGTTGAATCTTAATTTTGTTGTGGCAGCGTCTAGTGTTGTTTGTACAGTGCTCGTTTTTGCCCTTGAACACTATGAGCTGCGTTTTATTTGGATTAAGGTGGATTTTCCACTTATTAAAGTATGTTGATAGGTTAGGGAGGAAGTTGTTAATGCGGTTTCTTGCAGCCTTAACAAATTTGCTGCTAGAGTAAATTAATGTATCATCAGCATAATTCAGCATCACAACATTAGGAGATACGGGTTGAGGAATATCTGAGGTATATAACAGATATAAAATTGGCCCTAAAATGGAGCCTTGGGGAACACCCGCGGTTATGGTGTGGGTTTCTGAGACAGAAGAATTTATTCTCACGACGAATTTTCTGGCAGAAAGATATGAGGCTAAGAGCTTTGTTGTGTGAGAGTCTAGATTAAATATGGAGTGCAGTTTGTACAGAAGCCCTGAGATCCAGACGCAATCAAACGCCTTAGAAATATCGAGAGATATACACACAGTAGGGCTTTGGTTTTGGAGACCAGTTGTAACATCGTTTGTGAGTTTTAGTAGAGCATGACATGTGGATTGTCGCTTACGAAATCCGAACTGACAGTTAGGGATGAGGGCATTCTCATTGGCAAATGAGAGAAGATTTTGGTAGATCTTGCGTTCCAGTATCTTACTTAGTGTACTTAATAGGGATATTGGACGATAATTGCAAGGGCTATTACTACTACCGGGCTTCTTAATAGGAATTACTACCGCAGTTTTCCAGTTCTCTGGGAAGTGCGATGCATTAATTATATGATTAAGAAGAATGAGGATGGGAAGTAGATTCGATGGGCGTAGCCTTTTAAATAGAAGACGTGGGATTCCATCTAATCCAGTTGACTTTTTGTTATTTCCTGATCTTACGATCTCGGATAATTCGTCTGCAGTTAGAAAATTTGTAGTGTCTAAGGGGTGTGAAGCTATGTTTGTGTTGTTGAATTCACCGATGAAAGGAGTAAAAGATGGGAATAATCTGTTTGAGATGTATTCGTTTACTGTGTTCTCGAAGCCAGGAGTTGAGAGAGAATTATTTTGCTCATGGATCTTTGCAAAGTGTTCTGCGAGGCAATTTGCTATGTCCGAATCGGACTGGGCAATATTATTGCTGATCGGGTTAATGAGATGGTCAATTCGGGGTTTATATTTACGACCAGTTAATTGGTTGATGTTTTTGAAAATATCCCGATTTGGTTTGATATTTTTAAGTGTGGAGATGTAGTTTTCATCTGCGAACTTTTTCAACTGCTCATTTATCAGAGTGGATAGGAGTTGGATTTGGCTTTTAATAAAGAGGCAGTATCTTGTATGAAGTTTACGACGGAGCTGCTTTTTAAGGCGCAATAATTTGGTTAGGATGCTGGGCAAAGGCTTTCCTAAATAGTTATGAGGAATGGTTGTCGGGGTGTTGTTGCTGAGAGCCTCCTTAAGAATTTGCTCTATTCTTAAAGATGCTTGATCGATTTCAGTAGGGAGTAAGTTAGATGCTTCAGGGATATACAAGTCAGAGAAACTTATCGCTATGTCCCTATTGACTTTTCTCCAATTTGTTTTGGTGAAGTTTGGGACAGAGTTTGACGAGTATAGTGGATCGAGAGAGGGGATTTGGATCGTGGTGTGAACGGAACCATGATCAGAAGGAAATATAAAGGAGACTGTAGGTGGACCCGCTGAATAAACATCGTCGGACTTGAGGAAGAAGTCGATTGTTGACCTGGCTGAGCTAGAGACACGAGTTGGTTGTAATGGGGATTCAATGTAAGTATATGGATAAGACTGGAGGAGGGCTAGCAATTGGCGACCATATTTGTTGCATTTATTATCATTGAATGCTGTGTGACGAGCATTCCAGTCTCCTCCGATTATAAATGGAGCGGGAACGGACTGTTGGATAATCTGCGAAATGTCAGTATCTGGGAAATCTGGTTGTCGTGAAGGGTGAATATAAATGGATGCTAAGACGAGCACTTTATTGTTCTCACAGAAAAGTTTTACTGCTGTGTATTCAATGCTGGATACACAGGTGAATCTAATTTCACTGAATTGAAATTTTTTGTGAATTAATATGCCGGTACCTCCATGAGATCCATTAGTTCTGGGGTTAGAAACTAAAGTATAATTGGGAATTGAATCTCGGGAATTTGGTTTGAGCCAGGTCTCTGAAAGGAAGAGGATATCTGGGGAAAACTTTTCAACAAACAACCGGAGGTGTTGCTTACGTATGTGGAGGGTTATATTTTAGTTAAGTTGGTTTTAACTTACCTCCTTTGAGGAGATCCGGTTGTTTTTGAGAGTCCAATATTTTAAAAACGATTATTTGTTTTTATATTATTTATTTAGGTTTTATATATTTGTTGTGGCCGTTCTGGATCCAAACTGATCTCGAATCCAAAATTTACTCCCCTTTTATACTCTGTGGCAACAGAGATTTGTTAAAAATATTACTTAAAAATTCCAAGAAGCCCAAACAAAATTTTGTGTGCTTCAATTGGAATAGGATTCCCGGAAGTGTACACGAACTCTATTTGAACTAATTCCCGGAAGGAGAAATCATGAAATGCATTTAGTATTACGCATTTCATAATTTCAATAGTTATAGGGAATTGAATCAATGCACGACAAATGGACTTTCGTTTAATTTCGTCGTGCATATGATTCAATAGGATTGGGATATAAGTTACTTGGAAATTGAATCAATGCGCAACAAATGAACTTGTGGTTTAAATTTATCGTGCATATGATTCAATTGGATTGGAATTATAGGTAAGTGGGTGAGAGTAGTGATTTAGGATCACTACACGTATGTTAGAGTAAATGGATTCTGTGTTGAGGCAGATAATGGTTAGTTTAGAGAGAACTGGAAAGAATATGGGAAGTTATTAGTGAAACAATCTGACCTTTTTTCTCTATTTCTGACATGTTCCTCAGCGAAGGTAGCATGGCTTGTAAGCTCTGGATGTAACCCATGATGTCCAGATTGAAGTTTTCAGTATTGTTGTTAGGGGGAGTGGTAGTGTTGAGGTTTCCTCTTGCTGCATCCGCGTACGATATTCCCGGTCGGGTTGACTTCGTTTCCTGCAATACTGTTGGTTTCGTTGTTGTTGTTGTTGTTGTTGTTGATTTTATAGTTATTGCTAATTTCCGTCTTTCCAGAAGTTTTAGCTTCTGAGGGCATTGGGAAAAATTTGCAGGATGAGGGCCTCCGCAGTTACAGCATTTAACTGTGATCTTTTTGTTGGTAATGGATCCATCAGCGTTGACGGTTTGTATTGTTTCAGGTTCCAGGCCTTGTGGATTTACCTTGCATTCCTCGAGCTCGTGTTCCTCTGCGCATCTGCCGCAACGTCTTTGCTGGTGGCATGAGACCGCCAAGTGTCCTGATTCTTGGCATCGTTTGCAATGAAGAATTTCTTGTTTGTGGGGGTCTTCGATTGCGATTTTTTGGGTAAACAAATATTTAATTTGTTTAAGTTGCTTGATGTCCTGATTAGGTGGGATTTGTATGATCCGGAGATTTTTTACGTTGTTTGTCCTCATGTACGGTGTTTGGAAGTAGTCCAGCTTATTGATTTTTATTTGTGGACATATCCTAGCGATTTCCAGTCCCACTTCTTCGTTGGTCCATTCGGGATCGATGTGCCTTATAATAAAGGTAGCTGGTTTGCTGTTCGGATGCTGGAAGGTGAAGAACTGATACTGTTCCTCTAACAGTTTTTTAACTTCCCTGTCATGATCGACTAATGATCTGACTGTTATGGAAGTCCTCGATCCTTTTGCATTGGTGCTAAAATTCCGGTGACCCAAGGCATTTTGCAGGGTTTGAATTAGTGCTTTGCTGCTGGTCGGGTTTCTGATGTAGATTGGCGGTGGTCTTTCGTTTTTGGTCTGGGCAGGCAGGGGACTCGGTGCTGGCTTGGCTTGTTTGGTGGTTTCCTTATGGGCTGATGATTGTTGTTTGGGTGGAATGTTCGAATACAAAATCCATCGCCCTTATAAAGAGAAACAAATCGAAATTTGTATCTCGAAAATACACAATTTCCTACAAAAATCCCGATTTTGGAATCCTGAGTGAGATGCTCAGTGTTTATTTAAGGTAAGAATTCAATATCTTGAATTCTTACGAAACTATTTCGCAGATGTCGATATGTATCTGGTTTTGGGTTTTTATTTGTTCAATTCAATGGAATTTTCAGATAGAGATAACGATCTCTGAATTTTGAATTTTCATGATGCCGTGGAGCAAACGTAGAACAATAAACGAATATTAGATTCGTTTATTGTGAATTTTAATTTTAATTCGGATTTTGGATTAAATATTCCCGTGGGGGCAAATGTTATGCGATAAACGAATGTTTGATTCGTTTATTGCGAATTTTGGATTATGTTTGGGTTTTTGTGGGTTTTGATCGGATTTTGAGTTTTGGAGTAAAATAGCTGGGATTTAGATGTGGAAATGGGGGGAAAAAGGTGGTAGGGCTTTTCAGAGCACTACATGTGTTTATTGGAATTTCCTGCGCTGTAAGTTCAAAACTACCATCTCTTATAGAGAACATGTAAATGATGAGCTAATTGTATTTTCTCTTTTCCATGTGTTTGTCAGCTACTGAAGGGATGCAACAAGAAATACAGAAAGTTTTGGACTTATTGATGGTCTCTATTATGAAACGTAACCTAAATGAAGTGTTTTGTCAAATACATGAATATACTGCTACGTTCCTTTGTCCATTTAAGAAGGATCCACTTTTGTTAAATTTTAGAGCACGTCTATATGACTACGTCATGTTGGAAGAATTGAATTTCTGATTAATCAGCTGTATTTACTACTTACTTCATTCCACCATATGCAACAAAAAGTTTCAACTATTCCTAAAAATATATCTCCCATATGTCTTTAAAGGAACAATTCAAACTTCAATGAAACAAAAGGAACAACTCTGAACCGAAATTCAATTTATTTTACAAACAGCATAAACTGGAGTCGGTTGATGTAGGCCACTGATGCAACTAATCTGAATCCCATAACACTTTTGGCAATTCCCCCCAAACCAATCCTTTTTACTTTTGATAGGCAATCTGTTCATATAACAAACACTTCCTTACTAGTCATTAATTTTTAATAGATCTTATCCATTATTGTGGTCGGAGAGCCTTGACACCATTTTGAGATTGCTTCAACCTGTTGTTGATATGAAGTGGAGACAGCATTCAAGATTCCTCCCCAAATGGAGAGTTTCGTAATTAAAATTTAAATAAATTATGAGGATTCTGTAGATGGTATACGGCAATGTTTTACGTATCGTGTCACTCTTTGCCCTGGTGTGGTCGTAGGTTCCAAGATTCATTGTCAGAATAAGTTACTCTGAGGTTTGGTCGGATCCCATCATACTTGAAAAAAAACCTTGGGTGACCTCTAGGACAATAGGAAAACTATCCTATGCAATTAAAACTGAAACTTATTTCCTTCTAGAGGACCTTCGGAAAGAAATGAAATTGAAGTTTCGTGTCCTTTGTCACCACTCTTCTATTCCTCCCCTGATAGTTTTGGTTACTTGACAAGATGGGAAGTGCTTGTAGGTGATTTCTCTTCGGGGTGCAATTCAATTTCGTTAAGTGCTCCCGAATTGTCGAACCGTCGGTGAAATTCATTTTAGTCAACCAATTTTCAAATAAATAGGATGTCTTGTGACACCGTTGATTATCTTTCAAGGTAGGTGGATTTAATTCGGAAGATATTCTGAAAGGAACTTCTAGAATTGGATTTAAATTGTTTTTGTTCAAAAACTTATAATGAAAAGACTGATTAAGGTTTTTAATTTCGAAAAATATGGAACTTGGAGTATAGAGTACCAGAAAAACATTTACACGTGAATTAACATGTCTTTTTTTATGTACCACCTTTGTTGCGTCTGTTTACCATCACCAACTTCCATTTATTTTTTTGTCATGAATAATATTGTGGTGCTAGTATTCATTTCTAAAAGGCTATAGGCTTAGTTTCTGTTGGGCGTCATCGGGGCATTAATTCTTAAGTACTCGGAAGTATTTTCGTTTAAGAGGGCATATACCATATAGTCGTCATTTTTGAACATCGGTTTTTTCTTTAATTTTTTTTTTATGAAAGTAAAACATCTTAAAAATATTGCCCGGAAATTCTGAGTCAATTCGAAGAAAATTGCATGAGATTGAGTATGTTCAAGCACTACCCTTCCGACCGGCTCCTGCCCTTATTGAAAACTCTAAACGCGTATATCTCAATATAGCATTTTGAAAGTCGGTGGAGATGATATCTTAGAGAATAATGAACCCAGCTTTCTAAAATTTTACACATTTGCTTAAGATATGATTTACTTGGCTGTGGACGAAGGATTTTCTTTAATAACTTCTTTTAAAATATATTGAGTTTGAATGTAGAATTTTATAATTAATTCAAAATTAGCTTTTTTTTAAGTCCTTTGTCCACCCCCGAGATAGAATGATCTGCTAACGAAATATCCTTCCTTTTTTGATTTCAGATGATCCTGTTTAGAGTTATCATATTCGCGAGAAGTGTTACGCCCAAAACCACCCACCCATAAATATATACCTCTATGGAGCCAGTCTCCAACAAAGAATTGCGGTAACCTAAGCCCTAGGTAAGCCCTAGCATTGCCCTATACACTAACCGGGACAATACCAAATGGATATCAAACAAATTGAACTAAACGTTCAATTTGCCCATATAAAATTCAATATCAAAGAAATTGAACTAAACGTTCAATTTGTCCATATTGAATACAATAAAAATCCAAAACGTGCTATATGAACCAGATGTTCAACATGTAAATTCCCCTGGTTCCAAATCTGCGGACCAGATGACCAACTCTTAAGTAAAGTTGGTAAAAAGCATCAAATGCACGGCGACACCGTCCCCTTAAATCCTATTCAAGGAAACATTTCCTATACGGAAAAAAGGACGGCGATCGTAAAAACACTCACTGAACAACAATACCCATAAGATACAAAATATCTTTGGCTCCGATGTTCATTGAAAAGAAAATTGCCAAGTCTGGGCACTGTGAGAAATCCCAGGTAATACTTAAGGGATTCCAGACGGTTTCCGATCCAAGGTACAATACCTTGGGATCAGATAAAGGATGCGTCGGCTCACAAAGGAAATCCTGTAACAAAGGATATTGAGTGCGATCATCGCCGAAGGAACCTAACACGTTGGCTTGTGTTAGCAAAAAAGAGAAAAATATGTTTTCCTGCGATCAAACGATCGGAAAAGGAAACGGAGTTGGTTTTTAGTAGTTGACGGAAACGGTCGTCCGCGTAGAGTTGGTTTTTAATAGTTGGAAAAAGGTCTTGGATGTTTTTGTAACGTTGTGTTGGCTATTAATAACGATTGAAAATAGTAAAACTGATTAGTAATAAATATTGAATGCAACAAAGTGTCTATTAAAATTAATAATAAACAAAGTGTGTTTGTTTTCAACAGTGTGTTAAGTTTGTGGAATTAGATATCATAACACGTGTTTGTACGTTGTGCTATGTCTGTTGGAGTCACCTCAAGTCCGCCTTGATTTCATTAATCCGAACGAAAACAATTTGGTGTTAATTTAAATATATCAAACTATCACCGAGAACGAATTAGAATCGTCGATCGTTACAGTTTCGTAGTGAGAACAATTTGGTGTCAATAAAACCTGTGGGTAGTTAGGTACTTGCGTCAACAAGGACGCGGATTCAGTACTAACACCACGTACAACGCGCCGCGAAAAGGAAACAAAGTTTAACAGAGAAACACATTTGGTTTGTTTTAACGAAACTGTTTTTATTAATATCTGCTATCACGATTAGTTTTACAATATGAATTATGTATTTACTATTGTTCTCACTACTTTAATATACAGAAACAACACAAAACAACAAACTAAACCGCATTCCCAAGTTCTTCTGACCGTTTCTGTTTTTTTCTTTTTTGTAGTATGTTTTTATTGAAGTCGATCCTGACTGCACTTCGACCCGGTGTGTGCACTACCGTTTTGCAGGCTGTACGTATCGTACTCTTTAACCAAAGGTTGGTGCTCGACTCCAATTTCCGCGACGACTCCTCTGATGAGACCACTCTGGTGTGTAATATCTGACTAATCCCATTGGAAGTCATCAAAAGGAAAGGAACCCCGAAAGAAACTGGAAGGGAGGCGGAGTTACACGATTAACTTGAAGTAGTTAATCGTGATTGGACCGGACGGGGTAGTCATACATTATGCATGTGTAGGTATGCCATGCATACGATCGTTCGGCGACCGTGGTGGATGGAGGTACATCGCTAGTGCATTTTCTAAGAAAGTAAACACTAGCATGTGGGGTGTGAAAAACCGAAACCGATGATTTGGTCATCCTAATGGAAGGCCATAAATCATCATTTCGGTTGCCGATGATTAAACATTGCAACGAACATAGGGTGCAGCCATTACCAGATGTTGAAAGTAAACATTTTCTGGCTGCATCTTGATCGTTGCTTGATTACTGTCTCTGGACGTGGGGATCGATAATTGGAAGCCAGCGATTGCTGGTAGTCAGGGACATGTTTGGTTTGCGTCAGCAGAAACCTTGTCGGCGGTAGCAAATCAATAGGGGCAAATAGCCGCATGCATGTTATGCCGAGGGTAAACAAATACAACGAGTCACAAGGAACTCTTGTTGATTGTTGTTTCCATAGCTTAAGGCTATGGAAACGAGATGCCCTGGCAGAATGTATGCCTAAAGATAGGATTTCAGATGCCATGGCAATGTGATGATTTTGCAGTGGACTTATGCTTTTTATTTAGGAGATAATATGCGCCTCGGGGGTGAATTTTCGATGCCACGGTAAGGTGATAAGCTTTGCCGTGGGCTTAATGTTTCTTAGGGAATATGGACTGGCCGAGGGTAAGTTTTCGATGCCACGGCAAGGTGATAAGCTTTGCCGTGGATTTAATGTTTTCAGTGGTGGTGATGGAGAAAAAGGGGTTTGGAAGGAAATCCCCTACAGAATAGGTAAGCTGCCTAACAGAACTTCAAAACAGTTATCCGATTGGGTAACCGTAATAATTCCGGCGATTTGGCTGGGGGTAAATGCCGTAGCAAGGTTACGCAACCTTGCTGAATTTCGACCGAGAGGTAAGTCGTTCGCCTGGAAAAGTGGGGATCGAGCGATGCCTGGCTCTTCGGGCCCTGAAAAGCCCCACAAACCTATCAACTGTAACCAAAGCCATCTGTAATCATCTAGTGCGTCCAACCAGAGAGATTCTAGGCGTGATTTTGTGTTGTCCCATCGTTGCAAGGCTCCATTAAAAATCGAATAACGGTCAAGAAAGTGCACTTGTGATCTGAATATTCGCAGTATCCTGAGTGATTCAGAGGATCTATTGTAGAAAATATTATATATTATATGCTTAATTTATGCCTTTCAGCCTACATTTTCTTTTATTTATTCTTAATATAATACACATACTTTATAAAAAAAATAGACTATTATCTTAGAGGTCTACCTCTTCTTCTTTTAGAGGCATTATGACAAAAAAATAAAGATTTTTTTTTTTTGAGGATGCAAACATTTTAAAAACAAAATAATAAGTGCTTAATGAAAATAAAAAAGATAAAATAACAGAAGTTAACGGGAAGGAGGGCAAAGGAAAGGAAGGGATGAAGCTGCGCCAAAGCTGAATATTATATCTGAGGACGTGAAGTCCTTTCTTCGTTTTGGAGCTACCACCAGTTGTAGAAAAACTGTCGTGACTACTACAACATCTGGAAAGTTTTCATCGCTGGATCGAACATCTAGGGACAAAGGCGAAGGAGAGAAGATGGTAATTCCAGTTCCCGGGCATTAAGTATTGGAACCCTCGAGTATTAGGACAAATCGATCCAGAAGGACCAGCAAGATCCAGGACAGACCGTAAGTCACATTAATATATTCATTAAATTATACAACAAATACCGTCGTCCCACGACGGAGAATATATACAATATATATATATATATATATATATATATATATATATATATATATATATATATATATAAATTACTACTATAACAGAAGTCACTTTTTTTAGAACTCCAGGAATAACTGTTAATAACTTTGACAATTATCAACATTTTTTTTTTATTTACGAATAATCAGTTATCTTCTAAATGATAGTAAGCATTATGCAACCATTTTGAAATAAATATATACAACCTTTAAAAAAAATCTAAAAAGCCGCCTTTTTTCGCCCGTATGACAACAGAGGTCCGAAAAAAAAGAATAATAAAAACAGATACTAAAAAAACATGAGAAGTTCTCCTCACGCAGTACTTACATTTTTTTTTTTGTTTTATCTTTTTTTTTTGCAGTTGGCCACATGTAAAGAGATCCGGTTCTTTATACTGGGTTCCATACAAAGCAGATGCTTAAGTCCAACTGAGTATGATATATATGTATATATATATATACATATATATATATATATATATATATATATATACATATTATATATATATATATATATATATATATATATATATATTTTTTTTTTTTTTTTTTATTTTTTTTTTTTTACGCTAACGCGAGCTATAGTTTTGGGGGATTATTCTTCCACACTAAGATTCTCACCGCAATGAAAGAAAACAAATTTGCACCACTTATCCTTTCTTTAACTTCCTTTATTAGGTTTCTCTCTTTTTCTCTTAGTTCTTTATACCTTAATCTATTCCGTACTATAGTGTTTCACTTATTTTTATAGTTTACATCGAGTTCGTCTTAGTAGTTACAATCAGTTTCAATCGGTACTATTGTACGAGATTTATTTCAACTTCTTTCATCAACAGTTTTTCTTCTTTTTGTTTGTTCTTACATTCACTTGTCTTAATTAATGATTTAGTAGTTACAATTAGTTCAATCGGCACTTTTGTACATGATTTATTTCAACTTCTTTCATCAACAGTTTTTCTTCTTTTTGTTTGTATTTACATTCACTTGTCTTAACTAATGAATTCAATTTACTTGTTGTGTTTTTAGAAGCACTCCCCACCGTTTCGGTATTTCCCACAATTCTTCCCAATTTCGACGACATGTCACTTAATCTATAGTTCACATCGTGTTATTTCTTAGTCCTGTGAGTAGGGCGTTAGAATATACTCACAGCTAGGCCAGCTTGTCGTAAGAGGCAACTAAAGGCCGAGTGGTAGCCGGGGTCCCAACGCCCTGTGCGCCCGGTGAAATACCACCCCATCAAGCTTTAGGCTCCATGAAATGGTCGGGAGAAATCCCTGGCCATCTTTCGGAGCTTGGCTGATGGACCGGTTCGAGAAAAGGTTGGTTAGGTGGTAGTCGGTCCCAAGGTGAGATACCACCCCGTCACGCTGTACATTCCGCGATATCGCCGAGAGAAATCTTCGACGGTGTTTCGGATGTGTGGCTGATGGCCCGGACTGACACGGGGATAAGTCATGATGGTGTCTTCTGATATAAAGAATTCCGGATCATCATTCATATACCGTCGACTGGATACAGATCAACCACCCAGCTTCTGAAATTATTGTCCTTGGTGATTTTAATGTGCACAATTCCGACTGGTTGTTACATTCTAAGAGAACCGACGAGGCTGGGAGGCTGGCGGAGATGTTTGCTGTAAGCCACAACTTGACTCAACTCGTGGGGGAGCCAACGCGAGTACCGGATGCCCGAGGCGATTATGCGAACACCCTGGATCTGTTTTTGACATCCGAACCGAGTATTTATACCCTAGAGGTTGCAGCGCCACGGGGAAACTCAGATCACTGCTTGGTATCTGTCGCGCAAGCACTTGCATATCAAGCGAATAACCGGCCTATGCGGCTTCGCCATGTATGGAAGTATGGGGCTGTTAACTGGGACGATATGCGAGATTTCTTCGCATCCTTTCCTTGATTACAGCGGCAAAAAATAGAGCTTTTAAGCAATGGCGCTCCAATCCCACCGATGTTAACAGAACGAATTTTGTTAGAATCAGAAACGCGTGCAACCAGGCGATTGATACCGCGAAGAAGGCTCACAACGACAGGGTGATCAATAAGCTCCTTCGGTGCCTAACTGGTTCGCGCTCCTTCTGGTCAATGGCAAAGGCTGTCAGCAGTAACTTTGCTTCCTCCTCTTTCCCTCCGTTGGTGACAGACAGCGGGACGTTAGTCACGAATCCAAAGGATAAAGCTAATGTGTTCGTGTATTTATTTTCCCCGAATTCAAACCTCGATCCCGGCCTTTTGGAGCCACCTGTGATCTCGCCGGTACAGTCTTCCATGCGGGATGTGAGATTTCGTCCGCGCACTATTCAACGCATTCTACGTGAACTGGATTGTAGGCAGGCAACCGGCCGGGACGGAATACCAGCAATCGCCGATTCTTGGCAGAGTCTTCCGCTTATCTTATGCACGGAGGAGCTTTCCTGCCTGCTGGAAAATCGCTCGAGTTCAGCCAATCCCAAAGACGGGAAAAAAGTGTCTCCCACAAAATTACCCTCCGTTAGCATTACTGTCTATTTTATTTAAGGTAATGGAAAAAGTCATCAATACAGAGTTGGTTAAGTTTTTGGAGTGCAACAGTCTTCTGAATGATCGTCAATACGGATTCCGTGGCAGGCGGTCCACGGGAGACCTTTTGACACTTATAACCGATATATGGACATCTGCGATTGAACGGCATGGTGAGTCAAAGGCCGTCGCATTAGATATCTCCAAGGCTTTTGACCGCGTCTGGCACGGAGCATTGCTGAGCAAACTTCGTTCATATGTACTTTCCCAACAGCTTTGCGACTGGACGAGGAGCTTCCTCAAGAATCGATCGATCCAGGTTGTTGTGGACGGCGATTGTTCGGATCTGTATCCTGTTAATTCAGGGGTGCCCCAGGGTTCTATTTTGGCTCCAACCTTGTTCTTGCTTCACATAAATGATTTGTTGGAGACAACGGATAACAAAGTGTTCAGTTTTGCGGATGATAGTACACTTGTTTCCTCCTTTTCGAGTGATCGGCCGATTGGTGCATCAACGTCGCACCAGCTTAGATGTAGACAGATTGACTCTCTGAATCGGCATCTAGATAAAGTCCTGCAGTGGGGAAAGGCCAATCTTATCGACTTCAACGCAACGAAGACCCAGTATACAACATTCACAAAGAAAACTGGATCATCGGTTCCACAGCTGATGATGAGTGGCTGGGCCCTCGAGGCTGGGGAAAGTTTGAAATTGCTCGGCGTCACGGTCTGTAAGAATGTATCATGGCATAAACACGTTTCGGGTATCGCCAGATCAGCCTCAGGAAAACTGAGTTATCTTTTTAGAGCCAAGAAATACTTTACTCCAGCCCAACGTCTTCTCCTAAATAAATCTCAAATTAGACCCGCGCTCGAATATTCCTCTCATGTTTGGAGCTCGGCTCCTAAATATACCCTCGACCTACTTGAGAGCGTACAAAGACGAGCGATCCGCCTGATCGGGGACTCGGTGCCGACGTCCGGACTACAGCCGCTATCACATCGAAGGCGCGTAGCTGACCTCTGTCTGTTTTACAGATAATATCGCGGGTGCTGTTCTTCGGAGATTCTTGGCATTGTTCCACGCAATTCGGTCTATATGCGCTCCACAAGACAATCCGACGGATCACACCCGTTTGTGGTTCATCTCCCGACGGCGCGAACACCCCTGTATCAGAACTCGTTCCGTTACAGAGCGGGGAAGCTGTGGAACTCCCTTCCGACGCGAGTGTTCCCGGAGCGTTACAACCTGCAACAGTTCAAAAAGAACTGCAACAGTTATTTGATGGCATCTCGGAGCGCCCACTCGACGCTATAGGTTCGCCTCTCCCGAAAGAAGTCTAATAAAAAAAAACAAAAAAAAAACAAAAAAAAAACATAAAAAAAATACCCATTTAGTTCATTCCGTTTTATTCTCTTTAAAATTGCCATTATTAAATATAGTAGTGTTTTTATACTTCACTTAGAACTTATTATTAATATTAAATTGATTTTTATAAATTTTCAGCAAGGTGCAACACTTCTGTCTCGAGACGACCTACGCTTCTCCGCCGCGCGTCGGATGTAATAAGACTCAGCGATAAACGGCCCGTGCAGAGCCGACTCGCTAATTGGGGTGAGTTTGTGGTGTGGTGGTAGATATCCTCTACACTAAGGATATGTTTTTACTTACCACCAGACAAACGTAAAGTCTCTCTTGGTGGAATAGAAAACCAGATCTCGTAATGGAGATCACGGTCTTATGTGTGTGATCGTTCAGATCTGTGTTGTTTACTAATGCGCGAAGGCTATGGAAAAACAAAGCAGGCAGGCGGCAACGACAAAGCAATCGGGGCGATCATGGTTTATGATGTGCATCGCGGCTAATTAAATAGACGGGGATGCGTCGAAGAGATGTGCTAAAAGCAAATATGGGACGAGGGCATCATAAAAGTCTTAGATGAGTGATGCCCTTGTGTAAATAGGCGAATAGCCATTGGGAAAAGGTGCTAAAGGGTTGGTGGACGAAACGAATCCCTTGTTTGCATTTGTATATGCAGGGAAATTCGTTTGTGGGAAACGGATTGTTTATGCTCGAAATTCAGTACGGCGGCTATGCGCGAAGTCCATGATTGTTTGGAGATTCAAACAAAGGAGCATTTCTGGGTAAAGTGCTTGCAGCTGTATCGATAGTTGCAAGTCATTGGAAAGCAGATTAGATGGTTATACAATGACGTTTTGTATATGCCATCTGTGTCAATTGTACGTGGTATCTATGGCGACGCAAGTGCCGGTATCTAGTGTGAAAATCTACACTAATTGGAAATTCGGTTCTGGGTCGCTAATGCAGAGATGTATTGACACATGTATGAATGCCTTTGTAGGAAAATTTTTTTGCAGGCAATTCCAGGTAATGCATTGAAAGCATTAATTATCCTTGGGAAGGAAATGTTTTTGCTGCAGGGAGATTGCGGTACAGGTGTGGAAGGTTGGAATTTGCCTGGCAACCGAAGGTACCAAATAGGTTTTGGGATTCATGATAAGTTAGGAAAGAATTCTTATAGGGAATTTGTATGCGAAGAGATGCATGAAAGGTAAGATTTCTTTTACCGGGACTTTTAGGTTATACCTAAGATAACCTAGATGCGTAAAGCATTTAAGGTGCTAATGCGATTGCTTTAGCGAAACTTATAAGGTTGGGTCGAAGTGATGGGGGTTCTCCAGGTAAGTAACAGTGGGGTTTGGCGGAACCGCCACAAGCATACTACCATTCATTACTTGACCAAGTGAAGGCAGAAATTGTTGAAAAATGGCCACATTTGCAGAAAAAGAAAATCCTGTTTCACCAAGACATCGCGCTGTCTCACACCTGAGCGGTTGCCATGGCGAAAATCCACGAATTACAGTTTGAACTACTTGATCCGCTTTACTCACCAGATCTAGCCCCAAGTAGCTTTGGCGGTTTTTGTGGTGGTATGGGGTGGACTGGTGTTCCGACCAACACCATCTGTACACAAACACTAATCGAAGGCAGCCACAAAAAAGGTCACAGCGAGACGGTTCCGCCCAACAATGTTTAACGAAATAAGTACTCAAAGTACTGTTAACTTAAAGCGTACTCAATCATCGCTTCGATGGCCATATTTGGTCATTTTCCTTTTCGAATTTGTCCTACCAAAGAAGGGTTGAAACACACACACGATGATCCTTTTTGCTGCACCTCGCGTGTGTCGCCCAGCATGCGAACCATAGACTTCGAATCAAATAAAAATAAACACATTCGCAGCTGGGGCAAGTCATCCTGAAAAGGGTTAAATGTGCTTACACGATCAGTGACTACGAGTAGCATGATTGCTGATCGTGTGCATGTTGTTGTTGGCGTCAACAGAGGTCGAACCGTCGTGCGTGTATTTACACTGACGAGTTCTCGATCCCTTTTTGCGGCCAGGTGCGAGTTTCCATTTAAAGAAACCGAACGCCTGGGTTGACCGCCGTATGCCACGATGTATTTGTCGTTCGTGTGTCCAACCGATGTGGGGATGCATAAAAGAACCAAAAGTAAGAAATATCTCCAATGGCATTGTAGCCGACTTCTTTAGGAGACATTTCGTTGGTAGGAACTAATGTAATGTTGGTTGCTAGATGTGCGACCAATTTGCCCTTCCTATAGAAACGCTTGTGTTGCTGATGGTGTTTTACCTCAGCGCGGTTAAGCATTTCAGCGGTGGTTGATCGTTATGCGCAGGTAAGTCATGCTTTTCAGGTTTCTATATGTCCTAGGTGGGAGTTTTAAAGGGGGTAATGGGAAGATGATAGGTGGCGTTCACGGGAACCGCCACGTAACTTCTTTTTGTTCCCTAATCTAACTTCGTGAAGTTGTTTTGCAGAGAAAAACGCCCAGAACTATTTGGACGGGTTAGAGATATGGGAGCATCGGTGGGAGAAGTGTGTAGAGTTACAAGGAAACTGTGTAGAAAAATAAAAATAAATTTTAAGAAAAAAAGTCTTGTATCTTTTTTAGATCGGAAACTTTTCAGCACATCCTCGTATATTATATCGGTGTAATTGTTATGGTACAAATATCAGAGAATGCACCTTCAGTCTAAAACACATTACAAATTTACGCAGTGAATTCCTCTGCCGGTTCAGTAATGCACACTTCCGTCTTGGTACCCATATTTATATCGCCTATAACCAAATATTAACAAGTAAACTCAATCAAATCTCTACACTTTAATTTATAAGAGCAAGCTTTGGTGCAAGGTCGTTACAACCCACTACTTTGATTCCATCCTTGGAAATTTCCCAAGTTTCAATCTTCGAAGGGTTCTGTTGCTGCGAAACCTGAAAATGCGAAATCTGAGGAAACACCATACCTGAGAATTGGCACTAGAGACCGTCGAACTTTAAAAGGTACCCTTGTTCTTCGGGTCGTTTCGCTTCAAATTGTGAGGAAGAACTGTTCGAAATCCTTCACTAGTTTAACCACCCCAATGGTTCTCAAAGTAATATATTATAGGAAATGCTGCAGGTATTTTATTAATCCACCCATCGTGCTCGTACGTGATTCTCTACCAGGAGAATGTAGAAATATGCATCTAAATAAAAGCTCCATAAAAAGTTTGAATGAGTAGAAGGTTGAGGTGCGGCACCAATAAAATCAACGGGCATTAAGTGCACATTACATTAAGAAGTTCGGTCGTATATGTTTACCAACTCCCCTCATAAAGTGTACGTGTATGTGGCAGGCGGTTTTGTCTATCGCTGCGTCATCTCACCAAAAACTACATCAGAGCTCTTAGTGATGGGAAACAAAAGGGCAAAGTGCCGAAAAAATGAGGTTCATCAGATGCTTGTGTATATAAACAACTTATTCCTCCGGTGGTGTTTTCGTTACTTATTCTTGAAAATTGTAGTGTTCTCCCCCAGAGAAAGAGCTCCAGTGTGGAACAAACATCCTTCAGTATATACGCGCATCATTGTTAACCGTATTTTCATCTAACTCAAGGCCAAATGTTTTGGAGCAGCTTCGTCGGAAACTTGTTTGGGCGAAAACACCTCAACAATCTGTGTACTTTCTTAATTAACATTTAAAATGTTAATAATGGAGCTTAATCCTAATGGCGAAAACTGCTTGCTTCACGGAATGGAGTTAAACACCATGACTCATCGCCGTGGGTTCTGGTGAGGCCGATCATTTCAATTTGTTGAGTACAAGTGTGAGTTGCCATTTGAGAAAACCCTAGTCAAGATGATGACGTTACATTTCTGCCGTTGAGGAATGACAGCATTCAGGCAACATTCAGATTTAAGTAGATCTCATTTTGATTACGAACTGAATATCAATAAGTTCAGGTCAAATCGGTATCCACCGAATGCAAGGAGTGTGAATTCTGTCGCATTACCGAATGAAGTACACCTTCATAGAGATTCAATTCGCTGCTGTTTGGCAGGGTTGCTCATTAGGAGAGCATTTGCTGTAATGCGACCTTGATGTTATGTACGGTAAACGTTGCCTCCACGAAGCATTTCCAAAAACCACGGAACTACATGTATATTGTACCACGGTAGACATCAATACACACCTACAAATATGATGAGCACTATGTAAGACATAATTTGGAGTCAGGAGTCAAGAAGACTATTACAGAGGAAACTCATTGTCATAGCATGGGTTTTGTCACTTGAAAAGAGGTTAATTTAATGACCATGCCAGCAATTTAGCCAAAGGATGTACAATTTCCTCCTTTACCTATAATAGTTCAAAACGCACACATTTGGGACCAGATGACTCCTACGGTATTAATATTTCTGCCTTTCCCGTCAAATTAATTTTCTACTATTAGCAGGCATTAATTATCATCCCAAAACAAATTCTGATTAGTCTTCTAGTCAATTAACTCCATAAATCCAATCAACTCATCAATTCGAGCCATTAACAAAAAAGAAATAACGCTTGGATGGTGAAGTTAGCTTATCGTAATTTAGCCGATGATAACTTTCAATGACCGGTCGTCAGGACGAATTAATTAATTAATCAATACCGAACACCAAGTTCCCCAGTGCAATATTATATATGCGATGTGGCAAAAGTTGTCTATGCCCCTTCCAACACATTCCAATAATCCCTCGTCATATTTTCGACGTGATAATGTTGATTCCTTTTGCCTTCCCCATAATTCCTTTTCATGTAGAGCTGATTTCACATCAAGGCTAAACTTTGTCATAATGAAACGTTGCTCTGTCGAATAAAACTGCTGAGTACTTCGACGGACAAAGGGTGAGAATGGAACAGGGCACGCGGAAGAATTATTCATTTCTTCTGCTCTTTTGTAGTTGATGGTTGAACGTTTTGCTTTTACTACGTATTTTTCGTCCTGAATCGGATATGCGGCTCATTTAAGGCCACGCGGGAGGATGTGTGCATGTTATCCTTTAGTGTTTGCACTTTGGCTAAACGCAGAAGACAACAGGCAAATCTTTAACGTTGGGCAGGATCATGGTGGGAGGGATGGAAGAGATTTAACTGTACTATAATTATTCTGCAACTCAAGCATCATAAAGACTTTTTGACATTTTAATTGCGGCAAAGGGTACAAAGGACAATTTCCTTTATCCGCCGTGAAGAACAACCCGAAAGAGACGAACTCATGTAATCCGTGTCAAGGATGAGCTCACGCAGGTTTATTTCCTCTGTCAGAAATTGCACACTAAAGTGGTTTTCTTTTACAATTAAGCTGACTATCGGAAATGCCTGTCGTTGAAATAGGTCGGTAATTAAAGAGAAATGTGATCGCAATCCAGATCGGATGCCTCATTATTCAACAATTATTGGTGACAATAATACTCCAAATAATAATTAGAACTACTTGTGTTTATTTGAGAGGTGACCTATGAATGATTTTTCATGTACCTCTCAAGTGTCATAGACGTTGCGGCGGGGAAGTAGTATGTTGCACCGGCGCACGGCGCTGATTCCCTTCTTCCGCCACCGTCACTATACATTTCGCCAAAACAAAACCAAGAGAAGAGCAACAACAGGAGAAATAAACTGTTCGCCAAGACAACGCGGTAAATTTAAACATTAATTAAACGGATTACTTTAGTTTACACGCTGGTTCGGGATCACAATTAAATGAATAGCTTGTGTTGAACGAATGTTTAATGGTTGCAAAGTAAAAACTGTAATATAATTGAATATCGTGTATTTAGTTAAGGAAAATAATACTGTCTTTTTTTATCGCCACCAATAAAAAAATGTGTACACACACCAATAAAAAAATGTGCACGAACACGACTCCGAATTTATATATCGCCACTCCGCCGGGGCGACGGAGAGCGGAAGCCGAACCAACTTGCTCGGTTGAATGATGGTGAACGACTCGGCGATATTCATCTCGTGCAGAGATCAATCGCTAATCTTGATCATGGTGGTATGTGTGCATGGTCCTTCCATGGATGAAAAACGAACCTAGAACAAGGAAAGGGAATAAAGAGCATTCATGGGATACGATTTCGGTAAAGCCACCAAAACCGAAATCGTCGGATGCATGTGCGTCGCGGCTAAACAAAGAGACACCGATGCGATGTAGAAATGTGCTAATTGGTTTTAGCTAGGGTACTGGGAAATGGTGTTTATGGCATCGCTAGTAAGGATACGTATTGAATTCCTAGTTGCATTTGTTTATGCTGTAGGACTTAATTGATGCCAAGAGACGCGGAATGCGTATTTGCTTCGGTTTGCACATTGTGCGAGTCAGAGAATTTTATTGCTGGGAGAAAAAGGCCGCCAGCCAATGTATACATAAAGCAATTTATTGTACACATGAATGAAGCTGGGAATAGGCGACGCAATGATAATTATCCCTGGCTGGAATGGTTACATGATATGTGAACCGAGGTTTTTCTTTTCAGGAAATTTATGATAAGGAAAGTAAGAACTCTTACAGAAATTGTATGCGAAAAAAGATGCAAGAAAAGGTAAGGATTCTTTACCGGGACCTTTAGGTATATAAATTTCATTTATTTGATGTGTGAAGCATTTAAGGTGCTAATGTGATTGCATTAGCGAAAGCTTATGCAGACTGGGTTGTATGGATGGTAGATAGTGGGGTTTGGTGGAACCGTCGCCGTACCCCCCCCCCCCCCCCCCCCCCGCCAATGACGTAGTCACTAAAAAGAAACGCAAGGCTGAAAGGATGCTCAAATGGGTGGTGCGGTGCTGGGGGGAGGGCTGAACGCTTGGAAAATAAGGTGGCCCTGCGTACTTCGGGAGGCGCTGTAGTATGCTGTGGGAACTGTCGTGAACACTAGTTCCATGTTATAATATGGGCCTTTGTCGATAACTAGGGTGAACACGGTTGTCGCCGCGTTGATGCCGCAGGGGCAAGGGGTTTGCAGGGCGGTCCACTAGCCTGTTGTGGGTCGCTTGGACCACCAGGTTTATCGTCCGATAGGTCGGAACCTATCGGAAACCTGCTCGCGTCCGCAGTGACGAAATAGCGTATCCGGGAAGTTGCAGATAGACGCGCTGTGAGTATTAATCTGTTGTTGGCGGTATCTGCCAACAGATTGTACGCATCTAATAGGTCTAGTGCCATTCGGAGCTCGCTAACAACGTATGACGAAGTGTCAGCGTACTTCGGGGGGCGCTGTAGTATGCTGTGGGAACTGTCGTGAAGACTAGTTCCATGTTATAATATGGGCCTTTGTCGATAACTAGGGTGAACACGGTTGTCGCCGCGTTGATGCCGCAGGGGCAAGGGGTTTGCAGGGCGGTCCACTAGCCTGTTGTGGGTCGCTTGGACCACCAGGTTTATCGTCCGATAGGTCGGAACCTATCGGAAACCTGCTCGCGTCCGCAGTGACGAAGTAGCGTATCCGGGAAGTTGCAGATAGAGGCGCTGTGAGTATTAATCTGTTGTTGGCGGTATCTGCCAACAGATTGTACCCATCTAATTGGTCTAGTGCCATTCGGAGCTCGCTAACAACGTATGACGAGGTGTCAGGAGGCGAAACCTATTGGGGCTCGCTGGCATCGTGTACGAAATGCCAGGAGATGGGACCAATTGTGACATCATGCTAGGACGTGTCAGTGGATAAAATTGTGGAAACCAAGTCCAGAGTCGGTGGCTTTCGGCCATACGTTTCCATGGCGAATTGTTTGTCGCTGGGACTGGTAAAGGGGGCGGGCACTCAGTTGCGCGGCTTACCGATCGAGGGAGGACCCGCGCATCGGCGCCGGTGTCGACTACGGCGCTCGATATACGGCAGCTACGACCTCGACCGAACGGCAACTTGTGAAGAGGGGCCGGCCAGTCGCGCTTGTTGAAGGATAGGCGACTTAGGTTAGGGGGCTTCTGATGTGTGGTTGGTTGTGTCCAACCGCAAGGTGCCCAAGGATTATAATGCGCGCTCCGAAGTGCAGTTGATGCACCTGATAAGTGTGAGGCGGCGTAGAGGGGCGTGTATTGCCTTTGGTTGCCGCCTAAGGTGAGCCATAGTGGCTTGGGGGACATTGAGAGTCCCAAAGCGGAAAGATCCTTACGTAGGAGTAAGGGAGCAGAACCGGCGTCCTAACTAGTATTTGCTACGCGTAGTAGCTGTGGTTTAGTGAGGAGCCGGGATTCAGGGTGGTGAAGGGTGCCGCACGGAGGCGAGCGAAGTCGCGTGAAGTCCGCGCTTGGTGGGCATGTGCGCCAATATGGGGAGAAAAGGCCTAAAAAGATGGATAGAGGCGAGTTTTGTCAGTATTTAAAGAAGACCAAAGGTCATCACTTTGAACTCAAAGAGTCCGAAGGGTGTAATGAGGAGCCGGTTTGAAGGAGTTACATTGTTGGGCATTGTTGCGCCAAAATGATGAGAGAGTTGAATGGGGCATAGCGTGCCAAAATTTAAGACTGGGCAGAAAGAGGTCTAGAGGGGGTTGAGCAGGGTCGAGAGAGTTAAATGGTTGATCGGTCGAAAGGAAGTCGTTGTGGAAAAAAAGGTCGAAAATAATGTCTCTTGTGCTTTCTCGAGTAAAATAATTGTGAAACCGGTTAATAACCAATAAAATAGTAATAAACTGAAACAGTGCGTTATTCTTTCCGGTGTTGATGTCGCGGAGTTTCGCTCAGTGTTTGGTGTCCATCAAACTTATGATGGGGATAGGAGTTAACCAGTGTCAATGTCGGCACACATGCTTCTACCCCCACAACGTCACTTATGATATGTATGAATATACAATTATTTCGAACCGTATATACCGTATATAAAATTCTATGTTAAGGTACACGTATTTTTTAATTAGTTTATTTATTCCACCTTACATTTCAAAAATGTATCTTTGGTTTCAATACAGTGACAAAGTAAGGAATAGTTTGTGGCTTTTTAAAACAGCGTTTAGCTACTTGCAAATGTTCTTCTACATTTTCCTTACCAGGAAAAAAATGATTACTATAAATTAAACCTGGGTTATGTCTTTCTAGTAGGTGCCTCACTAGGTCCGTGTCGAAATCCAGGTCACATCCCGTCCATGACGAACATTATGCTACTCAGATACCACAACCTCTCTAAAGATTCTAAATCAATTGAGAGTATCGATGCTTGAGGGACGCAAACAGGGGTGCGAAAAAAAGGAAAACAGACACAAGGGATGGAAGAGTAGAGGGTTTGCCCGGACTGCACATCACTCACGTGTATATTCTAGCAATTTTCACAGCACTAAGACGCGTGTGTGGAGATCCGTTTATTTGCATAAGATCGCACAGACAACTTTGCACTGCACTCGGACGCGCGTGTGAAGATCCGTTTGTTTGTTTAGGATCCCACAGTAAGACTTGTCGCGAGTCAAGGATAGCTGCATTTCCAATAAAGCACAGGGCACCATGATCCAAACATTATACAACCATCATGGGTCAACAATCATCGAAGTACACCTATCTATTACACATGACGCAGGCATCACATATAAATATTAATATTATACAATCATCATGGGTCAACAATCATCGGAGCACACGGCACCATGATCCAAACATTTTACAATCATCATGAGTCAACAAACCTCGAAGGACGTTTATCTATTACACATGACCCACACATCACATATAAATATTAACATTATACAATCATCATGGGTCAGCAATCATCGAGGCACACGGCACCATGATCCAAGCATCATACAAACATCATCAGTCAACAATCATCACTTATCTTTCAAACACTCTACAATGAGCATGGGTCAACAGTCATCGAAGGACGCTCATCTATTACACATGACCCAGACATCACATATAAATATCAGCAATTAACACGAAGACGACGCATTCTTTCATTGGAGCCACCAATCGGCATAGTCGCAACTAAATTATTAAATTAAGGCAGTTATTATTATTGTTATTTATTGGCCTGTACGAACCCGGAAATTCATGACCTCACCGAATCGACTCCGCCATCGTTCCCTATCCTGTGCACTCTCCTTTCACGCTTGACCAGCTTATCCGATCTCCTCAAGGTCAAACCTAACCAAACTCTATATCCACACACGGAAAATTGAAGTAGTCCCAAGTATTAAAGAACAAAAAATTATATTTTTAATTCAAATACGATCGGACGACTTAGGTCGCGCGAATCGATAGTGCAATTGGGTATCTTGTGTATATTTAAGATTCCCAAAACGGATTGCGCAATTGATACTGTAGCGAATAACTTAGTTATGTGTCGGCATGGACACGGGGTTACTAAGTTTCACTAACAAGTTCACGTAAGCGACGCACTCAGACCATGGGGAACAAACAGAACTCTCGCAAATTTGGCGACAGAACGGTCACTTCTGATGATATTTAGCAATAAGTGTTCGAGCACACCGTTGATGCTAGGATAGCGAACACACAGTTGGTCAACGAATTCGAATCGTTCTTATTTGTCGTTGATACGTTGACAAGATTTGGGAGTTCTCCATCTGTTGACGCACTAAACAATACTTACGGCAACTCTCAGTCGTCCCACTGCTTAATGCGGCTAATCACCAAGAAGAAGTAATACGAGGGTTGCCTTTTATATTTCGGGATTAGAGAACAAAAACAAATATTGATTATCGAAAATCACTTTATTGTTTTTCAAAATATTTCCCATGAAGATCTATACACTTTTGCATGTGTTTGAACCAATTGTCGAAGCACTTTGCCACTCTGATTGAGGTATCTCCAACACATGCATTCTGAATGCAGCAACCGCTTTTTCAGGTGTCGAAAAACGTTGACCTCTTAGTTTGTTTTTTACGTACGGGAATAAAAAGAATTCATTCGGTGCCAAGTCAGAACTATACGGCGGATGACCTATCAAATCGATGTTTTGGGTGCTCAAAAATGCAGTTGTCGCTGCCGATGTGTGAGAGCTCGCATTGCCGTGGTGAAGAGTGATCCGTGTTCGGCGGTTGGTTTTCCTGATTTCTTGGAAGACAACTGGCAAACAAATGGTTATGTACCACTCAGAATTGACTGTTCTGCGTTGCTCTAGTGGTACGGTTGCGACATGTCCAGTTTTTCCGAAAAAACAGGCGACCATCTGCTTGGAAGTGCTTCGTGCGCGAACAACTTTTGTTGGATTTGGCTCATCTTGAAACACCCAGACAGTCGACTGCTGTTTACTTTCGGGCTCATACGCTCACCTGTCACGATGTCATAGGCGTGTTTCGAAGCATCGCGACCGTATTTTTTGAGCATTTCTTTCGACCAATTGACACGAGCCTGTTTTTGGGCGATTGACAAATTGTGTGGGATCCAACGCGAACAAATTTCTTTTGACGGTCAAATGTTTATGCAATATTGAATGTATGCTGGTCCCACTAACGCCTAAGGTTGTCTCAATCTCACGATAGGTCACATGACGATCTTCCAATATCAGTTCGCGCACAGCATCAATGGTTTTCGGAACAACAACTGATTTTGGACGACCTTCACGAAATTCATCTTGGAGTGAACTACGACCACGATTGAATTCACCATACCATCGATAAACACTGGTCCTTGATGGAGCTTCATTGCCAAAAATTGAATTAAGTTCATCCATGCACTGTTGCTGAGTTAATCCACGCCGAAATATGTAAAAAATAATCGCACGAAAATGTTGACGATTTAATTCCATTTTTGGGCCGAGATGAATCTTTTAAGTTACTGTAAACAACACAAATAGCGCTCGTATGTCAAAACGTTCTGAGTGCGTATAACCTCAAAAATGTCCAACTTTACGACAGAGCTGTCAATTGCCGGATTGCAACACTAGGGTTGCCAAATCCCGAAACATAAGAGGCAACCCTCGTAAAACTCCCGGATGTGGCTGATAATTTTTTTTAAATTTAAAATCGTCTTAATGTTAATTATGCCACCAATGAATTGATTGTATTAAGAGGTGTCTTTGGTGCACATTTCACAAAGAATTCACTTGGTATAAAGATCCGACACATAAGGGCACTCGTAGACTCGCGCAGCGATTTCTTATTTAAAACGGTGTGTATGGCGTAGTGCAACAAAACTCGACTCCTCGAACGCGTGTATACTCGACTGATCTGCCTAGTCTGGAGGTTGAATTCGAACTCATCGATGCAATCCAGATCCGTCAGATTCAACGGTGGTGGATCACATCCATCGATATGGGAGGAGCGAAACGGATCAACTTGGTAGCGGCCAATGGTGATCGAGGAAAGGGTTCAATGGGAGTATTTCCCAAATGCTGCATAGGGACGCGTACAATGCCCCTTTTGCCTGCGATACAGTCAATGATCGCGGACACCTGATCAAACAAATGTACGAACATATTGGGCTGCAGGCATTGTGGTCATAAATCGTCGATGATCCATGCCTGAGGACAAAATAGATTTTTTTTGCTTCAAAGTAAACAAAAACGCTATTTGAAGGGTCAAATGATGAGATGTACTGGAGATGCTAGTTCAACCGGAGATTTGGGTTGTGTTTGCTTTAGCCGCATGGCTCTGGAACACAAGGCGGGAAATTATTCATGGTGGTGAGGGATTTGACCTGCAGATGTGCAGGCTAACGTCTCACCCAGGGGAACCATGGACCAGCGGTTAGTAAACAAAACAAACTCAGTGAGGTACTGTGTGTCTGCTGGTGGGTCATCATAGGGCATGGCATGAGTAAGATTGTCTAAACAATGATCATATACATGCCCAAATTCCATGATCGGTTGATAGCCGATGAAGGGGAATTGGTCGCAAGTGTTGCGAGCCTGAGGATATGGGTGCAATATAAGATAACCGAGTGGAAGGGAAAATATCGGCTGCAGCTGTATCTGGTGAGCATTGAGGAAGTGTTTGTTTACACTTATACTATCAAGGAGCTGCCCCAAAAGATAATACTACGAATTTCACCAGTTTATGATTCATCGCTTAACGAAATGGATCTTATACCAAAATTCGCTCCGTTGCAGAACGGGAAAGCTAAAAATGTCTTCCCTGTGCAAACGTTACTGGGGCATTACGACCTGAAACTGTTGTCCGCCTTCTTTTATAATATGCTAGGTAAGTCTGGTGTTGAGGGCCCATCGATATAATTGAGGAAAGGGAATGGGTTACCTACTTTTGGTGATGTGAGTCCTCGCCATTTACCCTTGTCCAGTGGTGAGTGAGAATCAAACTGTATCTTCTCCTTGGTTTTATTATTTCTCTTTTGATTCTTTATTGTTAAGTATTTTTCATTTGACTGACTCGTGTGGCTCCGGCCTCTGAAACTTTACTAATGCACGGCCAGCGATTCGGCCTCTTGAACTCTACTAATGATTTGTTTTTATATTTTGTTGGCCAGCGGTTCGGCCTCTGGAATTGTACTAATCCCGAAATCGAAAATTACTGCCCTTTTATTATTTTTTCCGTTGAGAATTGTCAACTATTTTGGTGTAAAAATTTCAAGAAGCACACACAAGACTTCGTGTGCTTCAATTGCAATTGTGTTCTGGGAATTGGTGAAAGGTTTGTTTGGATAGGTTCCTGGAAGGGAAATCATGAAATGCGTTTTGAATTAGGCATTTCATGATGTCAGGATTTTGGGAATTGAGTCAATGCGCGACGAATTAACTTTTGGTTTAATTCGTTGCTCATGTGACTCAATATGGAATTTGGATGTAGGTTAATGGGAAATTGAGGATTTGGATTATGATTATGGGTAATGTTGGGGATTTGGATGGGAGTGGCGATTTAAGATCGCTACACTGGCCCTCTGATCATATGTCCCACATTCGCCGGATCGAAAGCGTTCAACCTCATTTGTTACGTTTTGCTCTCCAGTTTGGATTCACTTTGGAAAACCCGGTCATTCTACCCCATACAAAAGCCGTCTCCATGTAATTAACCTTAACACCTAATTAACTTTAACCTTGAACAACACAGAATTTATACGAAATTAGCTCAACCATTGTCTTCTCTCAGGTTCGATCAATTACCCAAGCCTGCTCTCTTAAACCCCATTTCGCACTAACTCCCGTAACATGTGGAACACCGTCTCTTCTATTTGCCCGTCCATTACACCTCTTATGACTCAACCAACCCATTTTGCGAATGTTACAGAGAGTCAACTTGTACCCCACTTCGTTTGACTTCAAACTCACCTCTTCTGCTCAAACTTCGTCTCCTTACTAGCCCGTCTCTTTCTTCATTAAAAAAAAGAAAAGACATAAAATTCATAAAAAAATAAAAACAGCTCATTTAATACCACCAAATCATATCATACGATGTAAAGGTGACTTCCGTGTATTATAAAAGTCTCAATTTGCACCAATAACGGAATATACCGACAAAGAATTGTTTATCACTATATGGTTATAACTCACAGATGACAAAATATTATAAGCAAAAACTCAGCTTACGTCCACTTCCTTATCAGATTCTATTAACGTCAATCTCCAGACACATCGATCAATATCGCGTTATGAGAATTACTTCCACGGATTCCAAACTAATCTTCCCATATATCGCTTCTTAAACAATCACCCTCGAAGAAAGTGATTTCTGCTGAAACATTAATATTACTACCACTCCTTCCGAGATACCGATGACTGTCTCAATCAAGAAGTCAAGATTAACTCATTAAATATTTCTGACTAGGCAACGTTCCCCAAGCCGAATCATTAATATCCAATGTTTTGTGTACAGTCAACAGCAAGACGACAACCCTACATATATGAAGGAATAACCCACTCCAGCAAAATCCAATCAAGTGTGTCTTCTTCCCGTTCAAATACAATTTCATTTCATTCACGATACAATCACTATTTCGCCAAAAAACTGCCAAGATATCCGTTTACGGAAGTACACCCCTCCTTCCACCCAAGGCGCGGCATGTGGACCTGAATTCCAATTAACGTTCAATACCCACTAACGCCAATGAAGTTTCAGTTTGAAAAAAATCTTCAATTCAAATCTCTCATTTACTCCAATGAATTCATTACAGAGTCCCGGGTAGTCCTTTTATTGCTTTGGTTTTTTTTTTTTCGTCTGTCTTTTAATGAAATTTTCATATCGGGACGATAAAAGAGAAAAGTGCTGCATTCTAAATGAATCAATTGATCCTGAACTACCGCACCCTGTTATTCGCCGTACCTTTACTTACATTAGCACTCAAATGACTTCGAAAAGTGATTCGATTTCATGGGTGAGTCTTCTACTAACCGGTAAGCAAAGCAGACAATCATTCCATTGTACATTGAAATGCTGTGCATTTGTATTTTTTCAGGATACTTAGAGAAGAAATATTTGCTGATTTAATTCTCGCTGAACGTCAATGAATGATAGTAATTTGTGTTTTAACTCCTTTTGATTGATATACAAGACTTCAAAGAGTCTCGCTTAACGAATCCAAATGGAATTCCCAGTTAAATGGAATAAGCGACTGATGATGTTAAGATTCGTTAGATAAAACGTGCCTCGTAAATATAAACTGTTTGTTTTTTACGTTTACTGAGTAAAAATGATTATTCTTTAAATATTAAGACGCAGCATTGAAATCATGAAAGGGAGTACAGGAAAAGAAGGTATTGACGCGCTTTTTATGTTTAAAGCATTTATTGTATATAGAATATCACACATTTTGATTTTAGATTCAATGGTAAGTTTAAACAGAGAAATGTCGTCTCTTGAACGGGTATTTACCAGAAATCATCGAAAACATTGTAAAAAGGTCGATGGGGCTTAAATCAAGTATGTCAAAAAAGAAATCCAGAAAATTGTGTCAACGATTATATTTCTGAAGTTCAGATGATTTTAGTTTCATTTAATCAAACTTGTTAAAGCACAGACTTGATTTAATATAACAGTCGCTTTGAAGTTTAAAGAAAGTGAAGAAGCGAAAACAACTGAATATTCTGTCACTAAGATGCTTGTGGTTTTTTTTATTTGCTTTAATCGGACGTCTGATTCTGGAAAGAAATATAAGTGGTTCTCGCTCATTGCAATTAGTTGTTATGTTTCCGACAGATGGTGTGTGGGCAAAATTGCTCGTACGCCTGCGCGGGCGTGGGGTTCAGCAAATACCCACCGAGGGAAAGTTAAAAGACTAATAAGTTCTTTAATTAGCGTGTACAAGCAAAACTCCACCGCGCGTCACTGAAAATTGTTCTCCAAAAGCAAACAACACGAACGAAAGAAAACACAGGTAAACGTTCATTCCTTTAATTCTTGGATTTTATTTTTTTTTCTCTGTAGGCTTTACACTTTTTAAGCTTCAGCTGTTTTTTTTTTTAGTTTTTAAAACACATTTATTTTCCTAATTCTTTTTACATGTATAATATTAGGGGTAAATGTTAAACCCTTTTCTACAATCACAGTCCCTAAATCGACTTACTGGCTCTATGCGAGCTCTCTAAATTACACATTACAACTTGATTTTTTATATATGCCTTTCGGCGTACATCTTCTTTTTTTTTTCTTGTTTCATATATATATATATACATATATATATATATATATACATATATATATATATATATATATATATATATATATATATATATATATATATATATATGAAATAGGTCACATATTAGAGGGAGTCCTCGCTTACATCTGTTATTTACATTATTATTAATTTTTTTTTTTTTTTTATAACAAACAAAAATTTCAAAAAGAAATGAATAAAAAATAAAATAAGAAATAAAAAATTAAATAGAACAGGTACAAAAAAGTAATGAGAAAAGGTGGACACGGGAGGGGGGACAAGAGGAAGGAGAGCGTTGCTCTTGAGAGGCATACGAGCGTTGCCTCTTATGTTTCGGGATTTGGCAACCCTAGTGTTGCAATCCGGAAATTGACAGCTCTGTCGTAAAGTTGGACATTTTTGAGGTTATACGCACTCAGAACGTTTTGACATACGAGCGCTATTTGTGTTGTTTACAGTAACTTAAAAGATTTATCTCGGCCCAAAAATGGAATTAAATCGTCAACATTTTCGTGCGATTATTTTTTACAACTTTCGGCGTAGATTAACTCAGCAACAGTGCATGGATGAACTTAATTCAATTTTTGGCGATGAAGCTCCATCAAGGACCAGTGTTTATCGATGGTATGGTGAATTCAATCGTGCTCGTAGTTCACTCCAAGATGAATTTCGTGAAGGTCGTCCAAAATCAGTTGTTGTTCCGTGCTGTGCGCGAACTGATATTGGAAGATCGTCATGTGACCTATCGTGAGATTGAGACAACCTTAGGCGTTAGTGGGACCAGCATACATTCAATATTGCATAAACATTTGACTGTGAAAAAAATTTGTGCGCGTAGGATCCCACACAATTTGCCAATCGCCCAAAAAAAGGCTCGTGTCAATTGGTCGAAAGAAATGCTCAAAAAATACGGTCGCGGTGCTTCGAAACACGTCTATGACATCGTGACAGGTGATGAATCGTGGATTTACGCGTATGAGCCCGAAAGTAAACAACAGTCGACTGTCTGGGTGTTTCAAGATGAGCCAAATCCAACAAAAGTTGTTCGCGCACGAAGCACTTCCAAGCAGATGGTCGCCTGTTTTTTCGGAAAAACTGGACATGTCGCAACCGTACCACTAGAGCAACGCAGAACAGTCAATTCTGAGTGGTACACAACCATTTGTTTGCCAGTTGTCTTCCAAGAAATCAGGAAAACCAACCGCCGAAGACGGACCACTCTTCACCACGGCAATGCGAGCTCTCACACATCGGCAGCGACAACTGCATTTTTGAGCACCCAAAACATCGATTTGATAGGTCATCCGCCGTATAGTTCTGACTTGGCACCGAATGACTTCTTTTTATTCTCGTACGTAAAAGACAAACTGAGAGGTCAACGTTTTTCGACACCTGAAGAAGCGGTTCCTGCATTCAGAATGCATGTGTTGGAGATACCTCAATCAGAGTGGCAAAAGTGCTTCGACAATTGGTTCAAACACATGCAAAAGTGTATACATCTTCATGGGGAATATTTTGAAAAACAATGAAGTGATTTTCGATGATCAATATTTGTTTTTGTTCTCTAATCCCGAAATATAAAAGGCAACCCTCGTACTATATCTGAGGAAGTGAAGTCCTCTCCTCGTTGAGAAGCCACCACCATTTGGGAGATGTTCGATCACTGGCTGATTTATCTCTTTCACTGCTCGCCGTGCTAAATCGCATGCGGTCTGGGGCATTGGAGATATCACTATCATGGAGAATTCGTTTGTCCATAGCACCACCGAGAGCGTGGTAAATAATCGGGACTCCATGCAAGTCTTGGATAAGGCCTTTTTGATCCAAGAACGGAAACGCTTCTGGGGGAATAAACCCATTCTGGAGGGTATTCTCCAGATACGTTGGGATAGAATGCTCCCGAGATAAGATTATTGTCACTGCACATTGCCCTTGCTGTGTGACCACGAATAATTTTAATTATGAAATTGTCTATCCTATTTAACCCTGATTTGTTATACAGGATTTTGTTGGGATAGAATTTTTTGTATTGCGACTCTGGTGTTCTATAAAGTCCGAGGCAGGAACGCAAACACTGCCGTTCGAACACACGAAATTTCTCCATATAAAGTGGAGATATAGTATACGATACTGGGCAGCCATAAACCAAAACTGTTCGGATGAATTCCGAGTACGAAATTGTTTTGACTCTGGGGTCAAGAAGACTACTCCGGAATAGACTTCTTGTCATAGAATATGCGCTTTTAGCTGCAGAGAGGGACGCTGCTACGTGCTTGTCAAAATATAAATAGTGTTCTAGCCAGTTTTCACTTGCAGTGGAAGATTATTGTTACCTACAATAGAAAAGTGTTTCTAGTTGTATTTTGTATCCCTCGAGGCCCTGCATATGGGCGTTCTGAAAAGGATAGTCTTGGTTTTCTGGAAATTAATCTTTAATTTTCAGTCGTCGCAAAATTGTTTTATTTTGTTGAAGTCGTCTTGAAGGTGCTTATTGATGACGCCTATTTTTTCTCCTGTTATGTAAATCACTATGTCATCGGCGTACGCAATGGCGTTTTCGAGAGAACTCACCAGATCACCAGTGTAAATATTGAATAGAATGGGAGAATTCACAGCTCCCTGCTGTAAGCCATTTTTAATTTGGAAGGTCTTGTTGGAGAGTGTAGTATTCCAGAATACTACTGTCGTTATAATTATTGAATCTCATTATTTATCTAACACATCCTTAAAACATTCTCTTAACATATCTAACATTCTCATTTAATATATATCATAAATAAACATCCACTATATTCTATATCAAATCAGTTTCAGTACACTTCATACATGCCCCTTTTTTCATTTGAAACATAGCTCTTTGATTTTCGTTCAAAGTTTGTTCAAAATTAAAAGTCACAGTAGATTAAGTAATACTGAGATAAAATTGTTTTTGTTCAAGTTATAATTTACAGTAGATTAGAACACAATGTTATATAAGAAGAGGGAAAATTTCTTTGTAAAGTTGAGTTGAGATTGGAAGTTAGTTTGAGAAAAGAGTTGAGATTAGAGTAAGAAGAGATACAGATGAAAGACGAGTAAGAATAAAAAGAGAGACGAGAATAAACTGAGGAGACGAAAATAGAAACAAAAAAATAAATAATTAAATAATATCGAAGAGACGAAAAACATAGAACAGTTTTTTCTTTGATAATTTATTATCAATTGCAATAAATTTCCGCACAAACATATTTTCAATCGGAGCGAATAAACATTGAAACGCGAATTGTTGAAAGAATATTAAATAAAGAAAAAATAAAAGGTCCACGCTCTTCCCTCTAACGAGGAAGCACGGCGCTGGATTATAACAAGAGTATGTCCCCGCATTTCACCACAAAATGTTTGTCCATTATCATATCATAAATCATGTATAGCAGATATTGCGGCATACCCAGGATTGTTAACTTATAGACACCATACGGTGTCGAAAGCCTTTTCAAAGTCAACCAAGCAGGCACCTGTACATTGTCGCTTTGCCTTGTTCCACTGTATATCTGAAACAAGTTCCGTCGCTGCATGAACTGTATCATGTCGCGCTCGCAAGCCAAACTGGTTGATGGGGATGATATCGTTTTCATCACACCAACCTATCAGTGCTTTGTTTATAATTTTTTCGAATACCTTGCTGATGTTGGGAAGCTGGCTGATCGAGCGCAGATTAGCTGGATTGCTCTTATCCTTACCCTTTTTGGGGATAGGGTGGACTACTGCAGTCTTCCAATGGGTTGGATAGTGTGCATTGTTTAGAGCGTTGTTAAACAAAGTAGTGTATATGTTCACTGCTTCGCGAGGCAAGTGTCTTAGAACTACATTTGGAATGCTATCTATTCCAGATGATTTCTTATTTTTTATTGAGCTAAGTATGTTTCTAAGTTCATCCTTCCGCACAAACATATTTGTATTTTCATTTCTGACGGGAGAATCCGCCCTATTATTTTCGCCGAATGTGATGAAACTACGGTTTTCGGAACGCCAGTTGCGAAGTTGATTGCGCAGCGAGCAATGTCTTTGACGGGCATTGCTTTCAATTTCAGTGTTAGCATGAACTGATTCATTAACTGTGTACACTGCTTCGAAACAGACTCCAATTGAATTCGCTTTCTTTTGCAGATCTTCGACTACTATTACTTCATCATTGGAGTTGATGTGCTCTAAGGTGAGTCCTGCGTTCAGCATTATCTGACAATTCTCGGGAGTCCGTGGAATTCGGAGTCAGGGAATGTCATTGTGATCTTTTCTTCGACATATTTTCTTGATTTGTGAAAACATGTTCGGTCCGTTTGCTTGAACAGCTCGAATTCTGTTGCTCCGCTCCTCATTTATTACTGCTCGGTAATTATCCCGGATCAGTTTTTGAAGATTTTTAATCAAGGACTTGATTGTTTTGATTTCATTGCTATTTGCAGGGTGCTCTTTTGCCTATACAAAGCATCGATAGTTGCATTTCTGTATCGGTGGGTATAGCCATCCATATGAGCTACTTTGGGGATGGAACGATTCATTGTGTTAGTAACAATATCGTTCATAGTTAGGAGGTAATGATCATTTTCATCATTACGGAGGTTTCTATTAGTCGGTGCGTCTATGCCAATGTTGCGTATTTCTCTTTTTACTATGCGATCGAAACGCGACCAATGTGCTTTTCGGAAATCGAAAGAGTGTACCTGGTCGTACTGCTCAAGTATATGGTACTCGTTTGGCACGTGTATTACGGCTCCAAGTCCGTAATGATCACTATCGTACTCAATTGTGCGAAGACAATTTCGAGTAGTTACCTCGGTATCTGGTAACTGAATTCGATCATCTGTCATAAGACGGTGTACTTGTAGCGTACAATTCTAGTTTATGCTCGATCGCATTTGTTTGCCACCAATCAAACAAGGCATTGCCTCTGGTGTTCGAGGTCAGATTGCCCCAGGCACTGTGCTTGGCGTTAAAATCACCTGCCATTAAAAAGTAATTGTTTTCCAAATCTAACTTGAGACTTCGGAAAAGCGTATCGATTTCACTGATAAATTGGGTACCTTGAACAGATTCAGGAGCGTAAGCAGCGACTATATGTAGATGCCTTTGACTTTTTAGCGGAATGTCTATAATGAATGCATCTAGCACCTGGAATTTGTGTACTTCCGTGCTGTAAACGACCTTATGGTGAAGACCTTTCTGAACTAAGATAGCGAGCCCATCTCCTCGAGTAGAGTGTGCTCGATCTCGTCTAATTATGTTATAATTTTTGTAGCCCATTTTGTGCCTTTGGTTTAGCTTAGTTTCGCTAGCCAAGAGCACATCTGGGCATTCGGCTTAGAGCAGATGGCCTAAATGATCCTTTCTTTCGATGTGGATTAGTGAATTTACATTCAGAGCTATAATTTTTGGGTTTAGTTCAGACGGAGGGTTGAAGATTCTGATGTGGAGAGTTATTTGAGAACAGGGTTGAATAGAGATTATCTATTCGTGCTCTTTGTTCAGTCTGTGTTTTTTGAAATTCAGCAAATTGTCCTTGCATGGTTAATAACATTGTTATTATTTCTGAATGTCCTTGCATGGTTAATAACATTGTTATTATTTCTGAATGTGCCTCTGGCGCAGGCATTCTTCCATTACTATATGTATGTTCCATGGATGCTGGTTGCTTAGGAGCACCGGCCATTTGTGCATATGACACACAAGGAGCCACGAAATTGTTGTAAGAACGAGTTTTCATTTTTTTCTCTTCTTCAACTTGATTCCTTTTGGATTCCAATTTTAATTTCATTTCTTGAAATTTAGGACATCCTATAAAATTTGCAGTATGACCTGTATTTTTACAGAGGACACAGGACAGTGTTTTCCTATCTGGAAGCTGTTTCTTGCCGGAGAGGCACTTTACACACCTGAATTGTATGTAGCAGTTCGATGCCGCGTGCCCGAAGCTTTGACAACGCATGCACTGTTATACGCGATCGATTTTTCTTATTTTTTCCCAACTTATCGTTTGGTGGTTGAGGTGTTTGATGTATCGGAGAGCATCAATTTTACTGTTGGGACTCGGTGATACAATAAAGAAAGGCAATTTGCAATTGCGTTTTCTGGAGTTGGCGGTAGAGAAGGGTTTCACACCTGTAAATTTTAAATTGTCGCTTTCGACATTTTTTAACTCCTCGAATACCTCGTCAGGGGAAAAACATGGGTCAACGCCTTTTAGGAGCATGGAGATTATTTTCTCCGATTTCGGCGTGTACGTGTACTACTCGCTTTTTGTCCTACCCAAAGCAGTCATTACTTTGCGATAACCTTCAATATCATCGCACATTAATTTTATTTTAGAGTTATTAATTTTTTTCGTTTTGAAATTTTTGCAAGTTAACTCACCTAATTTTATAACGTCCTTTGTTTCCATGGACGTAAGTATTATAGGCGGCGCCTTTTCCTTTTTGTTAGTTACGATGTGCTGGTTTGTTTGCTGCTTCTGCATCTCCTTTGTTTGCTGCCTTTTGTTTGCTTCCTGATGTTGTTCCTGATTTTTCCGTTGTGCAGTTGTATTTTCTTGGTTTTGTTGTTGCTGCACCAGGTCTTTTAATTTGAGGATTGCTTCTCTTTGTTTATTGAGTTCCTCTTTTTTTGTGTCTATATCCGCGAGGAGTTTTTCTAGTTCCGCCAGATCTGTTGCAGTACCTGTGATATTGTCTTCATCAGCAGGTAATTCGATTTCACTTGGGTCAAGGTCAACCAATTCGTTGAATTGGTTACCTGCTCCAGTGTATTCGTTTTTCTTTCCTTTTGCATTTTTTTCGCCGTCCGTATTTGGTTTGTGCCGCTTTGTTATAATACTCGGCTGTCGCTCGAGTCGGCTCTGTGTCATCGTTTTCAGGTCTGCCTGGTCCCTTTCCATGAACGGTGACGAGCTCTTTATCACTTTGTTTGTTTCCACAATTTTTTTTTTTTTTAAACAACCGCTCTCAGTGGCGGCCACACACTGTGTAATTACACTCGCGAGACGAATATTTTTTTTTTCTTTTGCTTTCTCCTGTTGCCAGATATACGTCTTTTCTTTTTGACGTGCCGATGACGACTGAGTTGTTCACTTATTACAATTACCGTTTCGGCATATAGATGGAGTTCAATTAGTGTACCACGGGATTTCCTCTGAATTCAATTTACTTAAAAAAAAACACAACACCAGCAGCTGGTTTCAGCACATACATATAATTAGTGTTCGGCTGGATTGCCGCTGAATTTAATTTAATAAAAAAAATACACAACACAAAATTTCTTAACAGTTTAGCGCCCAGTTAACTGGAGGTGAAAACTTCGGCTTAGGCAGCGCGATCAACTCTGTCGCTGGAGAACTACGACTTGACCAGTGCGTACGCTTAGGATGTTGACACCTGACTCGCCGATGCAATCCATATCCGTCAGATTCAACGGTGGTGGATAACATCGGTGTGGGAGGATTCTATATGTGTCCGTATAGGACTAGTACGATGCCCTTCAGCCTGCATATCGGCAACGACGAAAATGCACCTGAATAAACATGGGCTGGTGTAATTAATTGCAGGCATTATTGAGATACGCGATAGCGAAGATCGCCGAAGGAAGAAATAGGTTTTTGTGTCCTAAATAAACAGAAACGATATTTCAAGGTTCAAACGATGCGGTGCACATTATTTGTGATTCAGCCGATGCTATATGGGGACATCGGCTGTTTACATAATCGTCCCAGACTTATGCCATTGCAGGCAATAGATTTTTTCGTGGCGATAAGCAAACCAAAGGTATTGTTCTGAACCTGCGTCCATGTCGACGCGCTAGCATATACCCCTGTAGCGATCCTAAATCGCTACTCCCATCCAAATCCCCGATATTACCAATAGTCCCATCCAAATCACCAATACTTCTTATAATCCAAATCCAAATCCCATATTGAATCATATGAGCAATAAATCAAACCGAAAGTTAATTTGTCGCACATTGATTCAATTCCCAATAATCCTGACATCATGAAATTCTTAACTCAAAAGCATTTCATGATTTCCCTTCCGGGAACTTATTCAACTAAACCCTTAGTCACTTCCCAGAACCGTATTCCAACTGAAGCACACAAAACCTTGTGTGTGCTTCTTGGAATTTTTAACAATAAAATCTTTGACAAATCCCAACGACAAAAAGAATAAAAGGGCAGTAATTTTGAATTTCACGATCAGTCAAGTTCCGAAGGGCAAAGCGCTGGTCGAACGACCAACCAGATTCCAAACTATAAATTAAACTTAGAAGTCCAAGTCCAACAATTTATACCCAACTTTTGATTCAAACATAACAAATAAAACCAAAATTAAAGAACCAAAGAGAGACATTCTTCATTTGATTTGTGTGGCGGTAAACTTCTACTCGACGCAGTACAAATTGTAAATAACACATAAGAGACAAGAGGAGCATAGGAAGCTACGAGGACACATTTCCTGCGCCGCACACTCAAGCGGTACCTCAACACCCCCACAGAAACACGACAATAAACGCACTCCACAAGAAAAAGAAGAGACTGATATCGAAACTAAAACAATTACACAGACAGACACGACCAGGAGATAATATCACTGAAATCCCGATTTAAAAACCTCCAGCAATTACTTAAAGCTAAATATAGATTAGACAAATATAAATTTGTATTAGAACGATAGAATTAGAACTATAAAAACTAATAACCCGAATATGTTCCCACAAATAAATAAAATATTCAGGAGAAATAATCAAAACGAGATTCAGTGTCTCTAAATTCCACGTACTGATGTAAACAAGCAGCTTCTAATCAACGTTGGCATAGGTACAGAGAACGTGTTACTCAATAATGAGCTCTTCGTGATCGTAGATCCTTTGGACAAAGTGAATCGTGTGGGAGCTGTCTTTCAGGAAATGTACAACGTGAATGAAAGCATTCACCGAAATCACGATTTGGAGGACAGAGTTCTACGGAATCACCTGCACCTCCGAAATGAAATTGCCGTCGTTGGCACTGGTTCTACGCATATCCCACGAAGTTTTACCAATTTGGTGGTTAATTGTGTTCTTATTAGTCCTATTTAGGTATTTGACCAACACCGCCACGTCGTTACGAGGAACATTTAAACAATAAATAACACCGTTGGATAGGTTATGAGTACTTTATTGTGGTTACAGGGTTTTACTAAACACACTACTTAAAAACTCACAATGCAACGGACAGGTTTTACAACGAGTACAACAAGATTTCATTTACTTCACTAGTTGAGTTATAATACAAGGTAATTCCTTCATTAATTTTTAACAGAAACTTCCATGAGTATTGTTTGTTGGAAAGACCACGCTTAACGGAATGAATATATGGTTCAGTTTGTTCAACGCACACATTAATTCTAACAGGTCATGGCTAATATTTAGAATTGGTTTTAGATTTACACAAGTATCGCTTGTCCAGAAGATTAAGCTTAACGGAAAGAATATATAGTTCAGTTTGTTCAAGCACGCACAAATTCTAACTATTTACAATTGTCTTTAGATACTAAATAATTCCGACGTAGACTTTACACAAATGTAGTTGGGTATTCCGCGGATTACGTTTTACAAGAGAACTCAATATATTGGGCGAACTCCGCGATCGGACAATTTCACCAAATAGCTTTTCACGATTACACATCACATGACCCGAGCTCGACTCCTTTAACTTGTTTAACGTGGAGGCCCGACTTGCCTCCACGGAATCCGTATCGCGATTGATTAATTCATTCGAAACGACGGGATACCGAATTTTCATCCGTCGTTTCGGTGACCAATGGGGGATGATCTTCCATTGGTGGCGGTGAGGATGTACACGCACACAGATATGGTGCTTCGCACGCTCATGCTGGGTGTCCATGAGCATGCGAACCATGGACATCATAATTCCATAAAAGGAGATGTTTACCCGATCGGTACTGCGTAAGGCATCTATGCTGATCGGGCGCACGTAGCTGGTGTCATCAGAGTGTCAACCCTCGTGTGTGTATTTACACTAACGAGAACTCGATTCCCTTTTGCGGACAGGTGCGAGTTAACCATTTCTTGTCGACCGGTTTAGCGACCGATATGGTTGCAGCATGGAACTAAAACAAGAGTATTGTGGCGGTGCCGCCAAACCCCACGGTACACTTACCTAAAAACCCCCATAACCTCATCCCAAGTCGCATAAATTTTGCTAATGCAATCGCATTAAGCAGATGAAAATGCTTCACGCATTAATTAGATCAAATCCTTAATCTTAAAGTCCCTGTAAAGAAAACTTACCTTTTCATGCATCACTTCGCATACAATTCCTGTAAGATTTCTTTCTTACCTTATCAGGAATCTTAAACCAATTCGGCACCTTCAGTGCCAAGCAAAGCCCCCCAGACAAATTCCTGTAAACAAAATGATTCGGTTTGCATACAATGTAGCCGTCATGACAGGGACCATAAATATTGCATCGTCTATTTTCCAACTTCGCCATGTGTACGATAAATTTCTTTACGTACACATTGGCCGGCGACCTTTTTCTCCCAGCAATAAAATTCTCTAACTCCCAATAGTTCAGACAGAAGAACGCTGTTCCTACATAGGTTTCCTGCGATACCATAAACAATTCATATCGTTTGTGGTATCCGAAAAACATTTTTTTTCGTTTAATGAACGGCTGCTATTTATTTAGCTGACCCTCATTACCGGGCGATGCGTGAGCAAACCCATTAGCATCCGACGAGTTCGGTTTTATTTGCTTTACCGAAATCGTATCCTATGAATGCACTTTATGCCCTTTCTTTGTTCTAGGTTCGTTCTCACCCATGAAAGAACCACGCCCACACACCACTGCACTGAAAGAGTGCATTTCTGTGTCGGCCGCACCCTTAAGAGGAAAGTTTTTCTCTCTCTTCTCTTGTTTCTTAACCCTAACCTAGGATGGAATTCATTTCAGAATTCTATCCTCGGTTAGTCCTTTACCATCCGGCTGCGGAGATGCGTTTATCAACGGGTCGTTTTATGAAGTGCTGGTTGACTTGATAGCTCGTCTCACATTTAAAGCGGTAGTGAAGACTAAAGTGTTCGTAATTAAATAAACTGCAAGCGAACTTTCCTTTTAATAATTATATAAATTGACATCCAACCGTGTAATCCTTAAGTAAAATCAATATAAGAACATTCGATTCAATAGACCCAAACAGTGCCTTTTATTTACTCCTTGTGATCGGTGTGTTGCGGTTTTTGTTGCTTTTTGACGGATCAGGTTCAGCAGTGGAACTTTCTTTTAGTGACGGCGGGACGAAGTAGAACCCCGTGTCGTACGCCGGCACACGACTTCCCTCCCCACAGTATCTCCTGCTTGTGTGCTGTAAATTCGATGGGGCATATGTGCACCGCGGTGGTCGAGTTATGTCGGTTGGTTAGTGGTGCAACTGAATTGCTTTTAAGGAAATGGTGCGTTTCATGAAACCATGCCCTTGGGGAAATATCTGTTTGGTGCTGATGGATTTTGCATTAGAGAAAATTATAGGTTTAGATACTTTAGGCGAAGGTTTGAGCAAACAATGGAAAGTTAAGTGAATGTATTCCAGGGTTTTAGTGCATTAGGAAACTGTTTCTTCATTTTAGATTGGAAGGTAAGTAGTGGCATTCAATGGAACTGCCACAATACTCGTTTTATAGGGTTTTTGGATGCTCTAGGTTGGAAGTTTTCGAATAATTGGTGGGAAGGTAAGTAGTGGCGTTCAATGGAACCGCCACGGCTCTGCTAAAATGGGTAGACGACAACAACATTATTCCAAATAACCAGTTTGGCTTTAAGATGGGTCATGAAACCACACATGCAGCAGCTAAACTGGTCTCTGACATGTAGTTGAATAAATTGTGTCTGTCTGATTGACTTGGAAAAAACCGTTGATGCCGTCTGGGTCGAAGAGTTATATTACAAATTGGTCAGACATGGCATACATAAGCCTTTACTATATGTACTTCACGATATGTTAAAGGACAGGAGGTTCGCGGTCTAAAATGGTAATGTGACCTCTAATAAAACATATAATACCAAGAATGGCTTATAGCGTTTGGGATGATAGCGAAGAACGCGTGATTCGAACTGACGCCATGACAGTTAGAATCACCAAAAATTGAGCCAAAGCGCAACCAATCGGGCCACCGCCGTGTGTACGAATTCGATTTCTAAACTCAAGTACATTCGGCTGATGTGGATTTGTTATGTTATCGCTATGGTATACGGCTCTGATGCATTCTCTTATTCGATTTTCGTTCGGTGTTCTTCACCATTTGCTTGTATATTGTGTGTGTATCTGTTATAAATGCCACAGGCTTGCAATTGTGAGCGGTACTTTCTCCGATTCTTTTTAATATTTACATTAGGGACTCATAAGATGCACTCCCGCAGGCCGTTCCGTACGCAGACGATCTCATAATTTACAGAACAGCCCCGAAAGTTGAGATCATAAATAGTTTACTACAGTGAGACTTTAACAACTTGCAGCGCTATTGCGATGACTGGAAACTTAGGATCAACTTCCAGAAATGTGAAGCCATCCTACTTTGAACCCCATTATATAAAGCCACGAATGACACAAGGAAAAACTGGCGAAAGCTAGTTATCGTGGGACCGCATGGAGGTAAACTGGAAACCAAGAGTTTAGTTAAATACCTTGTCATCTGGCTAGATCAATATCTGTATTTCAACAGACATGTAAAGGCTGCTTTGGCCAAAGCGAAGCAAACTTTTGCTATGACGAGGAGGCTATTTCACAGTAGCCAACTTGACAGTAGGGTAATGGTTATATGCTAGCTGACTCTAATCAGGCCAATGCTCATAAATGGTTGTCCAGTATGGTTTAACAAGGTCCAAATTTGATGGAAAAGATTCGGGTGTTCGAAAGGAAGTATCTCAGAACTTTTCTCAGATTATATATAGAAAATTAAAAAAAAAAATGTTTTAAAAATGAATGAAAAAAAAAAGTTTTCCAATATATGGTGATATTAATTATCTCCATAACATGATTTCAATTAAAACTAAACACCACTTTGTGCAGAAGCACTCTATCCCAAAAAACAGGAAAGACTAGATATCAGTAGTGCAGTAAAGCAAAAACTAAATTCTTCAAATTAATTTGACATTGAAAACGTTCCATAAAATGTTGACAAGTTATCGGACCTTCAATTTAATTGTGGAGGTTGTGTCACTACATCCTTTGTATTAAGTTCACCACATTGCCAATGATATTGATAAGCCCACAAAAAGAACAAATAGGACCACACAAAACATCCTACAACATTATTCCACCATCCAGAAAGGATTTATGTGCCGTTACTCTTTCTTTTCGTATTGCACATAACTCACTTGTGTATCTGTCTGCAGTCAAGCGGAAGAGGATTCGTTTTCTATTTCAAAAATTTAAACCCAAACCAAAAAGGAAAACTCCAACCAAAAGATAAGGATACCGGCAACAATAGCAACTAAAGGAAAACAACGACAGTATCCGCCAAGAGGAAGTGTAAGGAAGCAAAATATTTCTCGTACCAGAGCAAAGGAACTGCTTAAAAAGGATTCTCCAGGGATTTAATTTGATTAGCATTTAAGTCCGGTACAGCGGAAATCCTTTTGATGACTGTCGCAACTTGTAGTGAACAGAACAAATAGTTTCTATTGACAATAAATGGTAAACCGTGGTAGGGGACGTAGATTTATCTGTGAGATAAATCGAGATAGCCTTATATACAGTTGAATGTTGAAGCTAATAATATTTGAGGCATTTCATGCTTTACAGCAAAACACTTACTTGTGAAGGGAAAACGGTCAACGGAATAATCTAATTTTGTCACACAAATAATTGTAGTGTCATATTGAAATGTACGTAATATTCTAAATTGCGTTTGGACAGTTTGTCTCAGCAGACTAAAGTCAATTGTCAGATCTCTGATCCTTTAAAAAAATTCGACGATGATATAAGAACACGCAGCCTTTATGAGCCGTGTATGTATGTTGGTCCCTCATTAATTGTCTGATAAGAATTTAACATACAGACTGTTGTTTATGTTTTAGGTTGATTTTGTTGGACCGCAATTTCGCTTTGGATAAGACTTGTTAAAACATCTTGTTTAAAAAAATGTTCAATTGGGGACACGTGAAGAAAATTACATTCGTGTAAATCATATACCGATCAAGTCCACCAATCAGGAGGTGATGAATAATTTTGGACATTTGCATACAAAACAATTGTATCACTAGAATTATAAGTTAGCTGTAGTACTTAATGTAAAAATTGATTACTGGTAAAATAAACACAGTATGTTAAAAAAAAAAAGTAAGGACTGGGCAACAATGAAGCATATATACAGCACTCTACAAGAGGCAAAGAATTGCTTTATGTCAGGATACCCCTCATCAACATCGTATAAAAGAATTGTTTACACATTCACACTTGTAGAAAATTATCAAAGAAGATTTGCAATGTCACTAGTATAAAATTCAATGAACACAACAGTTGCAATAAAATACTATGCATGGAAGCGGAATTGGAATGCTCGATATACACGAGCGCCATTTCTAGCACAAAATCAGTATAAACGGCGAAGCACATTTTGAATTCGCTGTCTTTCCAAATAATAGAATAGTCGCTATTAGGGCATTGAAAACTCTGAATTGATATACAAAAAATCTTTACATTGTCGTACAGTAATTGAATGATGGTATTTCTTTTGGGGGGCAGTGCTGCAACCGGTAGCGGCATAAGTTGGAAACCCTTCTCGTTTCCGAATTGAATCAATTAGGCATATAGAACATTTGGAGCTGTTTTGGGGGAAAACATTCTTGATGTGATCATATAAAGCAGCCTGTATATATCCTACCTATACATTTGGTGGATTTTTTTTTTGTCTCGGGTTGACAAGTAAACTCTATATTCTATGACAGCGTTGGATAAGGTATCATTGAAGCATTTCAACTGTGAATTAAAAATAAGTAAAAAAATATTTATGCTTCTGATAGCTGACGACCAAGCATATGAATATATAATTAGTTAAGCACGAGGTACCCCAAGTCTTAGAACAGCAATTATGTTATCGAGAAGGCCCCACGACTAGGCAATGACACTCTGAAATTTGCCAATAATTCGAAACATAGCCAACCAACAATTTGCCAATCGTGCAATAGGTTTTCTTTTTTTTTTTGGTTTCCGTAGGAAGGTGAAAATCTTCAAAAGGTACCTCTGGACCGATCCAGATGCATGTCGGGTTTTACCGACTAAAACCACCTCCCGCCAGGCTCATATTCCCGTTGATCCCCGTGGAACTTTCTTTTAGATATTCCATCGCGGGGTGGGACGGAGTTTACCTGTTACTCCGCTCGTCGCGTGGCAACTGCTGCATCATTTCACAGAAAATACCATTTGTTACGGATCATGCCTGTTTTGAACTCAGCATGTATTCTATTACTCCTCCCGGAGTAACTGTCCGTCTCACATGTCTCTCTAAAATCGTTCGCGCGGTCTCAAATCTCACGCACTCTGTGAGTGCGTGTTCCGCATTCTCTATTTTGCCTTCGCAATACAAGCAGTATGGGTGATTCACATGCTTATACTTGTGCAAGTATTGCCGGAAGCATCCATGTCCTGATATTAGCTGAGTCAAGTAGTAATTCAGCTCGCCATGTTTTCTTTTCACCCATGTTTCTATATCAGGTATAATGGTGTGGATCCATCTTCCTTTGGTGGAAGAATCCCACTTTCGTTGCCATTCTCTTAGGCTTGAGAGCTCTAATTGTGGCCGCATTCTCGGACCATTCTCTTGGGAGACCTCATGCAATGCAGCGTTTTCTTTAGCTGCAATGTCAGGTGGCATCCTCCCGGCCAAAACATTTATGGCATCTTCGGATACCGTTCGGAATGCACAACATACTCTTAGTGATTCCAGCCTATGTGTGGAGTTCACTCCCCTCATGTACGACTTATACTGTGCAGTTCCTGCCCATATGTGAGCTGCATACATTATAATGGAGGTGTTGACATGGGTTATGAGTTTCCTTATGTGCAGCCGGGGTTCTCCAACATTGGGTAGCAGTCTCGCTAAAACCTTGCATACGCATGCCGTTTTTTCACTCGTTTTCCTCAGGTGTTCCCTGAAGCTCACCCTGTTGTTGAGTATAACACCAAGATATTTAATATAGGGACTGGATCTGATTATGTCCTTCTATTTCGAAATCAAGGTGTTCAACTTTCTTGCGGCTGCTTATTAAAACTGCCTCCGTCTTATGTCAAGCTAGTTTCAGCCCGGCCATATCTAGCCACCACTTAATGCTCTGGATTGCTTGGGAGCAAATTTTCTCCAGGTTATCTGGATGTTTAGCTAGGGCCACTGTTGCCAAATCATCTGCGTACCCAATGATTCTAACCCCTTCTGGTACATTGACCCTGAGCACACCATCATACATTATATTCCATAACAGCGGACCTTGTGGGGGTTCTTTTAAGCTTACCCGAAGAACCCTCATAATTGCAACCCACCTCCCATTGTTTTTCGCCAATGCAATTGCATTGGCACCTGCAAGCATTTCCTTTTCCAACGCCATTTAATGCATACAACGCATGATCTAAAATTCCTAAATAGAATTCTTTAATCTGCATATGCATCATAAATCCCAAACCATTCGGCACCGTTTGCCATTATTAAAATGCTATGTCGGACAGCTTCTTTTTACAGCTGCAACAAACCGACTGGCGATTCGTTTGTTTGATCGACAAACAATTACCGCATATCCAGCATTTCCTAAATACAAACAATCACCAATTTCGTGCATTGCCACAAACGATTTACCCTGCATATACAAATGTAGACAATGGATCCGTTTCTTCCACCAACCCAAGATACGATATACAATTTTCATTCTATTAAAGCAAGGGCTTCACTTATCCAACATTTTTATGATGCCTTTGTCCATCTTTCCTTTTAGCGCCATTTCCTCGATGCATCGTCGTCTATTTATTTAGTTGCAATGCACAGATACACCCATACACCATGATCTTCATTACGAGATCTGGTTTTCTATTCCACAAAGAGAGACTTTGCGTTTCTCTTGTGGTAAGAAAACATATCCTTAGCCGAGAGGATATTCACCACACCATTAATTGAGGATTGAATTCAAGGCAGAGTTCCATCCTCGAGGAGTCCTTTTCCATCACCCGACCGAGCCGGACGGTTCTTCTCGCGCTCCGCGTGGCGCGCCGGGGACGCGTACGTCGCGGAGTTGTTTGTCACCAGTTTCTAGTTAAGCGTTTTCTTAATTTTTATTCAATTTTACTTAAAGAAAATATATCAACAAGACGAAGCTAATAGTAATAGTTTAGAATTCTAAGTTGAGTGAACATTTAATGTGTGATTTGCTTTACCAACCGCATTAAGGATTTAAATAAAAAGAATCTTTAATAATAAATAGAAGTAAGCTTCAGTTACTTACTTCTTGTGGACGGTGTGTTGCGAAGTTTTCTTTTGGTGTTCGGCGGAACTTGCTTTTAGAGACGATGGGAGTGGGGGGGAACCCAGTGCCATACGCCGGCGCACCAATACTTCCACCTCACAACCTAATACAGATCCCAGAGGTACACCCGCTGTTATATTATATTCCTGTGGTCCCTCAAATGTATCATACAGCAGTCTTCTATCCGATAGATAGTTTGCTAGTATACGCACCAAGTAGGGTGAGACTTGTGGATCGCGCAACGCTTCTAGGATCCGATTCCAATTCACCGAGCTAAACGCTCGACATCTAGCGTCACCACCGCGCAATATTTCTTAGTACTACCTAGCCATCGTGCTCCAGCTATCACATTGTGAGCGATGCCGCACACCACAGATAGTGCCTTAGTGGTTGATCTACCTTTCCGGAGTCCATACTGCGATTCAGAGAGCCCCGATGTCCCCTCCGTGAATTGTTCCAGGCGACTGGCAATTACTCGCTCAAGCAGTTTTCCTGTCGTGTCCAACATGCACAACGGGCGATAAGACGATGGCACCGCTGGATTCTTGTCTCGTTTTGGTATAAGCACAAGCCGCTGTTTTTTCCATCATTTAGGAAATTGTCCTGTTTGAAGGCAGGTTGTGAAGAGACTGCTGAAGACTTCCGGCTTTTTTGTTAAAGCAGTCTTCAGTACAGTGTTAGGGATATTTTTTTGACATCCCTTACAGCCAAAAGCACCTCTTCGGTGATCACGGGCGGTATCTCTTCTTCAGTAATACTCGACTCCTCTTGCACTCTCAACACCTCATCACACTGCGGAAAGTACTTTTTTGCATTTGACTACTGTTGTTCTGTAGTCTTTTCATGACTATCCTTTAGGCACTGCCCCATGGGTTGTTATTTAATTCATCCCTTAGGGAGCAGAACGCCTCATATTTACTTTTGCGGATTACATTCCTCAACTCTTTCCGTTTGTTGCCGAATTCGGCATACAGTTGTGGGTAGGTGTTACGGTTTCTTGCTCTTTGTTGCAGGCGTCTAAACCTGTTACACTCCGACCTGAGTTCCACCATCATTAAGTAACACCACATCTAGGACTGCGACCGCTTCAAGTAATGCCTTGCCTCTACTATTGGTCCTTGTGCATCCCCATTGTGCTGCCCAAGCGTTAAAATCTCCAGCAACTATAAGAGGGCTCTTATCTCTGGCTTATTGTGTTATTCTGTCCAAAAAGCATATGAAATATTCTGTTTCCCACCTTGGCAGAGCGTAACAACAGTAGATTTGAAATCCCCTGATCTTAGCATAACCAATTTCTTCCAACCGCTGGACACTTCTGCATTCCACGGGAGAATTTCCAGTTGTCCAGATGGCCGCTGTTCCGCAGCTGTCTTCCTTACATCCTGTACTGCTCATTGATGAGTACCACGTCGGCACCATATTCCTGAACCGTTTGGGAAAGGAGATCTTGTGCGGCTCCACAATGATTTAAATTTATTTGAATGCACTTAAACCTGTCTATTTGGGTTGTGAAGATTGGACATCGTGCTTTTAAATCGTTGGCATTTGTAACTCCCTGTTGAGTGGTGGTTACCGCCTTCGGATCCTGATTCGCAGATCATGTATTTGGGTTGTGCTTTACAACCCATCGCTTTGTGACCTTTTTCTCCACATATCAAACAGTTTTCCGAGATCTTCTCAAGATTTGCAGGATTTCGCCAAATGACCATATTGCCAACATCTTAAACATCGTGTGGGTGCGATGTGTTTTCGAAGTCTGCATCTCACCCATCCAACCCCTAGGAAACCTGTACCCAGCAACATGCTAGCCTCTTCTCTTGGTAAGCGGATCATGGCATCCTGCGAGCCACCTGGTTTCCTCCTTAATCTCTTTTTATCGATTACTTTGGTATCGTGTTCAGCGCAGGGAACTCTATAGCGATCGCTGTCAGGATTTCCTCCACAGTGGTCACCTCATCATCGTGCAATAGGTCTGGTCATACTTCTGCGACATGTCATCGAAATGAAAATATTTCTAATGCTATCTCCCAAATTAAGGGGGGGTTGAACGCCTCCAATGAACATAATGCAACAAATTCAACTATTCCAAAGCGCAATGCAGGGCAAAACTTACCTACTTACAGGTTCAAAGCCCAATTAATCATAATTATTTTAGAACTCAACCCACTTCTACTCAAACAATGACGCCCGAGAGTTCCTTTTCTCATGGAAACTACAACGTCTGGAGAATTGGAGTAATAAATAAAATAAACAAGTTACAATTTATAAAAATTAACGCACAAAGATCTAAACAATCGTTGTTAGAAGCTACGGATACAAATGGGAAGGTAGAAAAAGCCAAGGTACAAGATATCGTCTAGTGATGAAATTGGCATTAGGGATAATAGGAACACAAGGCAGAGGCGGAACGATTTAGCTGCTCCCGAAATAGAGGAGACATTGCCTAAAGATCATACTCAACAGTCGACATTTGAATCCGTTTGTCTACGGGGCGGATCTGATGATTCGAGAAATTCTGTCCAACCAGCTACCCTCACACCTCCCCCTCTTTCTCTATTTTTGAATCTGAATTCTAGTAGCAAAATGTTCCAGCTCATTGAGCACAAACAGAAAACCCCGGCAAATTGTAAGCCTGAGGAGCAAGAACTCCCCGCAAACTGTAAGACCAAGAAACAACAATTTTCAGCAAAGTGTAAGCCTGCGGAACAAAGAGTCCCAGCAGAAAAACCACAAGAAGTCCCAGCACCCAATAAGCCTGAGGAACAAAGATTCGCAGGTAATAGTAAGACTGAGTACCAAGAATTGTCAGCAAAATGTAAGCCTGCGGAAAAAAGAGTCCCAGAAGAAAGTAAGACTGAAAAATGTCTTCTTTTAAATTATTTGTTTGTCCTCACCCTTTCCCTCGTTTCTCTAATTTTCCAAACCTTAAAATGGACTCTACAAATAAAACATAAAAATAAACAAATAATCAAAATCCTGTTTACAAATAAAACAAACGTTAATCTCCCAATATCGATTGCGAATCCTCTATCCTTTAAAATGTTTTTTAAAGATGGTTTAGATTGCCCAAACTTTGAAATATATTACACAACCCAACCCTAAGAAAACATGGAAAATTGTTCACAGTCGTCGCAATAGCGCTGCACTTTGTTGAAGTCTCGCTGTAGTAAACTATTTATGATCTCAATGTTCGGTGCGGTTGTGGCGGTTTTAAAAACACCACCGTTCGTCTTTTCCAGGTACAACAACTAACTTCCCCCTAGGGCATCCAAAAACGATATTAAACAAGTATTGTGGCAGTTCCATTGAACGCCACAACATACCTTACAACCTATGATGAAAAAACAGTCTTCCTAAAACACATTAAAACATGTACTTACTTCCATAGTTGTATCCTTATCTACAGAAATACTTTAAATCAATAATTCTCGCTGACGTAAAATTCCATCGGCAATAATAAGTATTTTCCACAAGTAAAAGCATGGTTGCACCATCAAGCAACCAACAATTACCAAACCACATCAATGAGATATCTCCTAACGAGTCTGCCACACAGGAGCAGGAGATGTTTCTTCTTTTCCTTTCTATCCATGCCAACATCATCGATCGGTCATCCGATCGACGAATACATTACGGCATACGGCAGACCGCGCAAGAAAGTCGAGTCCTCAAAAATGGAAAATTACCAGCGAGCATTCGACTGCTTGGAGATGCCGCCAATATGTGCACGATCAGCATAAATGCTGTACGCAGTTGCTGATCGTGTTAACACAAAATATCGATGTCGAGATACATGCACCAGCTGCAACCATGCCAGCTAATGTTCCCCATGTAGATTCGGTTAATCCACGGTCCACATACTTGTGGACACACACCATGAGCAGCAGAGGCGATCATCGTATGTGTGTTTCGCGCCCTAGTCCTGGAACCGATACAAGGAGAATCATCCCCGTATGTCGACAAGCGGAAGATGAAATCATCTTTTGAAATAAATTAATCGCGACGCGGATTCCATGGAGGCCGCCCGTCGCCTCAACCCCACCCACCATCTACACTCTTACTACCCGTACACATTCCTATCACCCCGCCCCTTTATCCTACTATAAATTAATTTTTGTAATCCCTAGTTCTTAAGTTAGTTCGTAAGTTTTTTACTTTTAATTTCTTTTTTTAACGCTTGTACTAAGTGAAATAAACGAGGGTTCTGCTCGCACTAAATTAAATTAAAATTCACCTGAAATATCATATTTCCCAAATGAACGCATAGCTGAATTCATTATTTTAAGCAGATAATGCGTAATTGAATTCAGCTACCTTTTTGCCATACGGCAATTCCATTCCTCTAACCCATGAGATTTCCACCGGAAATTCCAACTCATGTTGGTTAGCAACAACCAAGTCGAATCCAACGACACGGTTGCATCATCATCCAATGGTTTGGGTAACTACCGCATTCCTTAGCGTTTTTCCCACGGTAATATTTCCCTATCCGATGTCGCGTCCTATCGACTTTTCCCCAGACACTCTATTCGCTGGGGATCAGTGACCTCTTCTTACACGTGAATAGCACAAGATACGTTTTCCTCTCCTTCACGATTCTGTCTTTCCATAGTTCAATGCACTCCGAAATCACCACAGTCACCGCACTAGGTCAGTGGAACATCCTCGGAGCCTGCATTAATACACGCACACCAAGCCAGATCAACCCTGGGTTATTGCGTTTTCCTTTTGATTTTCTCCTTTCTACGCCCATCGACGTCGAACGAATACGCAAGTATTTTATCCACATCGATGAGCATGGAGAATTGAAGCATGCACAGGAGAGCAGGATTACCATTGGCCGATCGTTGTGCAAATCAAAAATCCAAATTTAATCCATAATTGGGATCAGCCGCTTGTCAATATTCAACTCGCTCGGTCACGCCGCACTATGTGGTTGTTCAACCGCCGCAGCGTGTGCATGCAAGTACACACACTCGAGTCATATATTATTTTCCGTGGAGTGTTCAATAAATAAAGGTTAACACAGAAACTTTGTATAGACGAAAAGTGTTTGTAAATTGTCAATGGATGTAAATAAATAAATGTTCGAAACATAATTCGTTGCCGTTATTCATCGAAACCAAAGTGTTTTAAGTCCTAGAAATAGTTAAACGTTCAAGACATAATTTGTTGCTGCTGTTTATTGGAAACAAATGTTTGACAGGATCTGCAGGATAATAAATCTTATAGATACAATAAAAACGCAAGAACTAAGCAGACGTAGTGTAACCAACTTGTGTAAATAAAAATTTTATACGTAACCAATGTAAATAGATGTGGATATTGACAAAGAATAAAAAGGAACGTTAACATCGAACCAACTTCAGTACGAGTTATTATTTCTACATTTCTTTTTTTCCTGTAATTCGGCGAATCAAGTGATGGGGAATCAAGTGAATCCGTGCCCGTGTCTGGCACACAAACTTATACCCCCACATGTGTGTACAGTCTTTGCCCTTTTTTGGGATGAGCTGTATGATTGCATTTTGCCAGGGCGGGGGAAAATATGCATTATTCAACGCGTTGTTAAACAGGACCGTGTATATATCTATTGCCATTGGGGGCAGGTTCTTGAGCACGATGTTACTTACTCCATCTATTCCCACTGACTTTTTGCTTCTTAATGAGTCGAAGATACTCCGGATTCCTTCCCTCGTAATTAAAAGGCTATTAGCCCCACCATTGGCATTAATGTCAATTGACAGATTATCGTCACTGAATTCGGTAAAACCCGGATTCTCCGATTGCCAAAGTGAAATTTCATTTCGGAGGTGCAGGTGATTCAGTAGAACTCTGTGGGGGTTTGTGGGGGTTCTCTACACCACATGGAGAACCAACCCACAATTCTAACCAACCTTAACCGCTAGCAGCGCGTCCCTTTAACCCAACTCCCCATGCAAAATCCGTAATAGCATACAACGTTGCAATAAACACACTCCAAAACCCGCAACAGAATACAATTCAACAGAATATACTCTAAATCATCTCCCTTAATTACATCACCCCACATATAATTTTCCCCGAAATTGCTTCGGTCAATTCTTTACTTAATTCATATTCCCTCCTTGCGACCAAGTAATCTTAATTTCCCCGAAATTCGTAGGTTGTAATAAAACGCATATGCAAACCTACAACGGAACATTAACCATCACCACCAACTGTACCGAGCCGCATACATTTCCCCGAAATTACTTCGGTTAATATCTTATCTAAACGATATTCCTTGCTTGCACCCAAGCAATTCCAATTTCCCCCGAAAACCACTTCAGTTCATTTCCTCCTTAAATCATACTTCTCGTCTGTGACCAAGCGACAGCTAATTTTCCACGAAACAATCAGAACGATCAAGACCCTTGATCATACTTGGCTATGCCAATTTCGCGGTATACACAACCAACGAATCCAACTCAGCTTATACGGCGACTATGCAAGCATAGCAACTCTTCTCGAAATTCCTCGTAAGTGGCAGTGAGTTTATTTTAGCTATGACTCCACTCCACGCCACGACGCGATAAACTTTTTCCTTCCAATAATTAGTCAGTCGTTGTCCAACCGCCATCGAGTGCGCATCGCCGCCTGCATGCATTTTGCTTAGTTTCAAGCGTTTCCATTCGACCCACCCAGTCGGTGTTGACGTAGTGTATTTCGGGAGTCGGTCATCAGAACCTGACGTGCGTTTCGGCCACCTTACGTTTGGCAATCGTCGCGTATCAAACAATCTTTTGCAATATAGCGCGGTGCAACTCTGGCAACTGTCAGGAGCATGCGGATTTACCCAACCACCAGATGCAGTCGCGAAGTGTCTCGAGGCGCCACCTTCCGAAGGCCCCCATTCATTGTTGATCGAATTTAATTTGCAGAATTTCGTCTTGGGAGCCAAACCGAGACTGAGTGCTATTGCAACCGTGGTTGAGAGAAAAATGACCCTGAAATAACCGTAAGTAAAAGGGGAGATTAATTGACAAACGAATGTTTAAGTGAAAATGAAAATAAAAAGGAAAACATTAACATTAAAACCGCACCAGCCTGTTTAATTCCTTCATCCCTTCGTCGGTGGTGTATCATCACAGTTCGTTGTTCGTGGACAACGCACCTGAGCTCATTTTCCCCCTTTCACTCGTGTTAACATTGTCGGCAGATGGCGGAGAGACAAGGAAAAGCGATATTCGTAGGCACACACTTTTCTACGATTCTAGAAACAGTTAATTTTATTCGGTTCCAAAAGAAAGCGGCGACATAGAGCATTCAACCAGACGTCCGTGTCTTGGCGCACATACTTCTTCAACCCCACTACTCTGTCTTCCAAGTCGTGATTTCAGTAAATGCTTTCATTCACCTTCTACATTTCCTGAAAGACAGCTCCCACAGGAAGTCTTCAGCAGTCTCTTCACCACCTACTTTCAAACAGGACAATTTCCCAAACGATGGAAAAAACAGCGGCTTGTGCTTATACCAAAAGGTGTCAAGAATCCAGAAGAGCCGTCGTCTTATCGCCCGTTGTGCATGCTGGACACAACAGGAAAACTGCTTGAGCGAGTAATTGCCACTCGCCTGGAAGAATTCACTCAGGGAACATCGGGGCTCTCTGAATCGCAGTATGGGTTCCGGAAAGGTAGATCAACCGGAAAAGCACTATCTTTGGTGTGACATCGCTCGCAATGCAATAGCTGGAGCACGATGGCTAGGTGATACTGTAGCGGTTCCGCCAAACCCTACGGTCTACTTACCTGAAAAAACCCCCATTACTACTACCCAACTCCCTTAAGTTTGCTAATGCAACAGTATTAGTACCTGTAAATGCTTCACGCATTATATAGATCACCATCCGTAATCTTAAAATCCCTATAAAGAAATCCATTCGCATACAATTTTCCGAAAGATTTCTTTCTTTGCTTATCTGGTATTCTAAACCAATTCCTGTAAACAAAATGATTCGGATTGCATTTAATGTAACCGTCATGACAGGGACCATACATATTGCGGCGTCTATTTTCCCAGACGCGTCATATACCTTTTCATACACATTGCCTGGCAACCATTTTTGTTTGTCTTATCAATAAACAACCCAAGCAGCTGCATATAATTAGCGCAATAGACGCTGAAACCAAATTCTCCAGCATTTCCTAATGCAAATATGAACCTGGTTTCTACTGCAGACAGAGATGCCATAAACATCCAATTTGCTTTAGCACCTTTTTCTCCTAACGTCGAAAATAGCGACGAGGCATCGTGTAAACAATGACCCGCATTACCAACGGCGCATTTGGTCATTTTCTTCTTTTTGTCTTTGCCGCCTATCTGTTTCGTTGTTCCACTGCTGTCGAGCACGTGTGAATAGCATCGATCTGAACGATCACCACACGTACCACCATGACCTTTATCACAAGATCTGGTTTCCTATACCACCAAGAGAGACTTTACGTGTCTCTGGTGTTAGGTAAAAACGATATCCTTATTGGAGAGGATATCGGTTGAGTTTTATTCCAACCTTCAAGGCGGTCGGGTCGTCCGCCATCCACCGTACCGGCGCCGGTACGGTGAGATACAAAAGCCGAGTTCGAGTCGAACGCGTATCAAGTCGTATTAATTTGCACTTAAAAGTAATTTTTCTTGTGTCCCGTGTATAATACCACAAGTAGAGTACACTTCCATACATTGTGTTTGTGCGTCCGTTTAATTGTCAGTGTAATTAGAATCGGCCCTTTGTAATCTAATCAAATTCAATAAATAATAATAAACAAAATGCCCTGTGTTTATTTCTGGTTCTGTGTCCGCTCCACATTCACTAATCGACGGCCGTATCATCTTCTCCGGACATAACAACTAAGCAGAATTGGTGAACAGTTTTCCTCTAGTGCCGCGGTTGAACTTCTAATTTGTGAGAACGAAGTGGAACCCTGCGCCCATGTCGATGCCACGACTTCGCTCCTACAGTACCAAAAAATATTGCGCGGTGGTGACGCTTGATGTAAAAAATGCTTTTAACTCGGTGAATTGGAATCGGATTCTAGAAGCGGTGAGCGATCTACAAGTCTCCCCCTGCTTGATGCGTATATTAGCAAACTATCTCTCGGATAGAAGACTACTCTATGACACAGATGAGGGACCACAGAAAATATAAAATAACAGCGGGTGCACCCCAGGGATCTGTATTAGGCCCGCTGTTATGGAATATCATGTATAATGGTGTGCTCAGAGTCAACGTACCAGAAGGGGTTAGAACCATTGGGTACGCAGATGGTTTGGCAATAGTAGCCGTCGCTAAACATCTAGATGACCTGGAGAATATTTGCTCCCAAGCAATCCAGAGCATTAAATGCTGGCTAGGTATGACCGGGCTGAAACTAGCTGGACATAAGACGGAGGCAGTTTTAATAAGCACCCGCAAGAAAGTTGAACACCTTGATTTGGAAATAGAAGGACAAATAATCAGATCCAGTCCCTATATTAATTATCTTGGTGTTATACTCGACAACAGGGTGAGCTTCAAGGAACACCTGAGGATAACGAGTGAAAAAACGGCAAGAGTATGCAAAGTTTTGGCGAGACTGCTACCCAATGTTGGAGGACCCCGGCCGCACATAAGGAAATTCATAACCAGTGTCAACACCTGCACTATAATGTATGAAGCTCACATATGGGCAGGAGCCGCACAGTATAAGTCATACATGAGGGGAGTGAACTCAGCGCATAGACTAGCATCACTAAGAGTATGTTGTGCATTTCGAACGGTATCCGAAGATGCCATAAATGTTTTGGCCGGGAGGACACCACTTGACGTTGCAGCTAAAGAAAACGCTGCCTTCATAAGGTCTCCCAAGAGAATCGTTGGAGAATGTGAACAAAATTAGAGCTTTCAAGCCTAAGAGAATGGGAACGAAGGTGGGATTCTTCCACCAAAGGAAGATGGACCCGCACCATGATACCCGATATAGAAACATGGGTGAAAAGAAAACATGGCGAGCTGAATTACTACTTGACTCAGCTAATATCAGGACATGGATGCTTCCGGCAATACTTGCACAAGTATAAGCATGTGAATCACCCATACTGCTTGTATTGCGAAGGCAAAATAGAGAATGCGGAACACGTACTCACAGAGTGCCTGAGATTCGAGACTGCACGAACGATTTTGGAGAGACACACGAGACGGACAGTTACTCCGGCTGGAGTAATAGAATACATGCTTAGTTCAAAACAGACATGGTCCGTAACCAGTGGTATTCTCTGCGAAATTATGCAGCAGTTGCGACGTGACGAGCGGAGTAACAGGTAAACTCCGTCCCGCCCCGCGATGGAATATCTAAAAGAAAGTTCCGCGGGGATCAACGGGAATGAGCCTGGCAGGAGGTGGTTTTAGTCGGTAAAAACCTGGCATGCCCCTGGATCGGTCTAGAGGTATCTTTTGAAGATTTCCACCTTCCTACCGAAACCAAAAAAAAAAAAGAAAAAAAAAAAAAAAACGCTCCCACATTAATGTCAATTGACAGATTATCGTCACTGAATTCGGTAAAACCCGAATTCTACGATTGCCAAAGTGAAATTTCATTTCGGAGGTGCAGGTGATTCCGTAGAACTCTGTCCTCGAAATCGTGATTTCGGTGAATGCTTTCATTCACGTTGTACATTTCCTGAAAGACAGCTCCCACATGATTCACCTTTTCCAAAGGATCCTCGATCGCGAAGAGCTCATTATTGGGTATAATACAAGGAAATCTATTCCAATGTTGATTAGCAGCTGCTTGTTTACATCAGGACGTGGATTTTGGAGACACTGAATCCCGTTTTGATTATTTCTCCTGAATATTTTATTTATTTGCGGGAACATATTAGGGTTATTAGTTTTTATAGCTCGAATTCTGTTTAGTTTTTTGGTGTTAAGTAGTCTCAGTCGTGAGTCAATAAGCAAGATATCTAAGAACGATCTACCTCTAGGGAACGATGGATATTCTGTAGCTAGTAGGTCAGTTCTATATTCTATAGGATACATATTTCACCAACCAGCCAACTGATTTCCTCTGGTATTAGATATACAGTTTCCGCAATTTTTATGCTTGGCGTTCATATCGCCACCTAGGGTAAAATAATGTTTATCCAGGTGCAATTGTAAGCATCGAAAGAGTCGAAGCACTTTTGCCACTCTGATTGAGGTATCTCCAACACATGCATTCTGAATGCAGCAACCGCTTCTTCAGGTGTCGAAAAACGTTGACCTCTCAGTTTGTTTTTTACGTACGGGAATAAAAAGAAGTCATTCGGTGCCAAGTCAGGACTATACGGCAGATGACCCATCAAATCGATGTTTTGGGTGCTCAAAAATGCAGTTGTCGCAGCCGATGTGTTGGGCGATTGACAAATTGTGTGGGATCCAACGCGAACAAATTTTTTTGACAGTCAAATGTTTATGCAATATTGAATGTATGCTGGTCCCACTAACGCCTAAGGTTGTCTCAATCTCACGATAGGTCACATGACGATCTTCCAATATCAGTTCGCGCACAGCATCAATGGTTTTCGGAACAACAACTGATTTTGGACGACCTTCACGAAATTCATCTTGGAGTGAACTACGACCACGATTGAATTCACCATACCATCGATAAACACTGGTCCTTGATGGAGCTTCATCACCAAAAATTGAATTAAGTTCATCCGAAAACGTAACGATTTAATTGCATTTTTGGGCCGAGATGAATCTTTTAAGTTACTGTAAACAACACAAATAGCGCTCGTATGTCAAAACGTTCTGAGTGCGTATAACCTCACAAATGTCCAACTTTACGACAGAGCTGTCAATTGCCAGATTGCAACACTAGGGTTGCCAAATCCCGAAACATAAGAGGCAACCCTCGTATATCCTTTATCATCGCCTCCACATTTTCCTTGAAAACAAACAACGCCCTCTACAAAAGAACACAAACAACCGCCTAATAGGATCAAAACGAAATTCAATTCTCCACACAGAAAATATTTTATTATGATAATGAATTCACTTATTACTTTCACGTTCCAGTTACATGCTCTATCAGTTTTCCGGAACGATGTCATCTAGTTTCTCAATTTTTCGCACCTGTTCAAGCAGCAGTTTCGTCAAGAGATGAATGTCTTCCTGGCTCACGTCGGTTGCATTCATTGCAGGCAATCCACCTGTCTGGCTAGCGACAGTCGCAAATGGATCGCTTTTAATGCGTAGCTCTATCGGCTCCATGATCATATCAAACAACACGTTGTTCTCATCTCGAATGAATACAGCAATCACCTTTGTGCAATCATCTTTATTTTTGCCGCAAACATTTAAAGGTACCAACGTTCTGTTTCTCAGTGTAATTTCAGGGAATTCTGTATTAAGAATCCGTAATCCAGCAACTGCTTGAAGTGTAAACGTAACCACAATCACTAGAGGTGCTAGGTTAAGGAACATATTGAATCTACGAGTGTTTGAGATGCACTGAATCGATGCACATGCAATCGGACGTATTTGTGAAGATAATTACAGAAAGGTGTTGATATGTATCACTATGAAAATAGCTTTAAGCGCTACGTGAATTTTGTAACGATATGATAGATATAGAGAAAAGGAGAAAACGAATAAAGAAACCTGAAGTAATTGTTGCTTGCAATAAGCAGATGGGTGAAGTCGATATGAGTGCCGGCATATTGATTGCATACTCATCAGCAAGCGAGACTTAAAAAATATTATAAAAAAATGTTTCTTCATTTTTGAGATATTATTTGCCTAAATTCATTTATATTATATAAGAGAATTGAGAATTATTGGAGTGGATTGAGCAAACAATCGAGTTATACCCAATTCAGAGTGTAACACCAACAGTAAATCGACGAGCAAAATCTTATTCTACCCGTCTAATCAAAAAAAAAACATCTAAAGCCACACCTACACGAAGGTATGTACATTGTTTTAATAATCATCGTCATCATCTGCACTACAACCGGGATCCGATCATGGCCTTATTTAACAAATCTCTTCACCGGTCCCGATTTCGACCTTATGTCACCCAGTTTGGCACTCACAGGCCATGGGCGTCCTGGTCTACGCCATCCCACCATCACAGACAAGGTCTGCCGCCCTGTCTCCTTCAAAACATCCTGCCACAAGGGACTTTCCGGGCAGGCTCCTCTTCGCTCATTCGAGCTAGGTGTCCCGCCCACCGGAGTCTACCGAGCTTGATTTTTCTTACAACATTAGCTTCAAGGTAGATCGCGTACAACTCATGGTTGTAGCGTCTTCGGAATCGTCCTCCCTCACATAGGGGGCCAACAATTCTCCTTAATATCTTCCTCTCGAACGCGGCTAAGAGTTCAGAGTGCCTTTTATAGAGTACCCAGGTCTCGGATCCATACATGAGTACTGGTAAGACCATGGTCTTGTATAGTAGCAGCTTGGATGTTCTGGGTAAATTTCGGGATTTAAAGACCCATGATAGACGATAGTAGGCTTTCTTGGATTTGATCAGCCGTTCGCGTATTTCTTCTTCCATATTGTTATCGGCTGATACTATTGACCCAAGGTAGTTAAAGGCTTGCGCTACTCCAAATTCACGCCCCACTACACTGATAGTTTGACCAACGTTAGGTCATCTCTTCGCAGAAGTTTGCTCCTCATTAATGTGCAGTCCCAGTTCTGCTCGATCTGGGTGAAGGTGCCGAATCAGATCTACCGATGATGTCGATGACATCTGCGTCGGCAAGAATCTGAATGGACTTGGTGACTATAGCCCTCTAGTTGTAACACCAGAGTCACCGATTACTTTCTCCAACGCCAGGTTGAAGCGGAAGCAGGCCAGACCGTCCCCTTGTCGTAGTCCATTAAAGATGTTTATTGGTTTGGACAGCAATCCCACTATTTTTCCTTGACTAGTTGCGTTGGTCATGGTCAACCTATAAAGTCGTATCAATTTATTTGGAATACCGAACTCTCTCACGGCATTATATAGTTCTACCCTGGCTATGCTATCGTAGGCGGTCTATATATAATATTTATAAGTCTATAAATAGATGATATAATGAGAATCTTAAATTCCAAACATTTTTCCATCGCCCGCCTAAGGGTGAATATGTAATCAATCGCTGATTTGCCTGGGATGAAGCCACACTGATATTGACCAATGATGAAGTGGCGGTTCCAGTGTACGCCACTATTTACCTTCCCATCAATTAGTAAGAAAGTGCTTCCTAGAGCACTTAATAATCTATCGAAACAAGTACTATAGCGGTTCCCTTCGAACGCCATTGCTTACCTTGCAATAAAGCATGCCTCACCACACTGCAACCGCCTGCAGGCGTTCTCCCTTTACAGGTTTCCCCCCCTATAATATGCATTCAATGCATTTGCGAAACCTACCTGAAGGAGAAATCTATTTATGTACTTACGCCAGCACCGCAAGGCGCCATTAGTTTCCTAAAGCAATTCGGTTTCATCAATAAGAAACCGACATAACACTAACCACCGCAGGGCGCCGTCAATTTTCATTGTTGGCAAGAAGCACATGAAACACCCATCTTCCATAAAGGCAATTTGATTGCACCACCTAGCAACCAACATTGCCCGAACTATATCAATAATATATACACTTACGCGCCAGCCGCATACATGCAGAAGATGTTTTATCTTTTCCTTTTGCATACATGCCTACATCGATCGGTCATCGACCGGCAAATACATGATGGCATACAGCTGACCGCACAAGGAAGTCGAGTTCTCCTAAATGGAAAATTTCCATCGAAAATACGACTGAGTGGAGATCCCACCAAGATGTGCACGATCAGGATAAATGCTTTACCCAGTCGCTGATCGCGCAAATACAAAATATTCGTCGAGATATTAGCACCAGCTGCAGCCATGCCAGCTAATGTTCCCCCTTGTGGATTCGGTTAATCCACCGTCTGCATACTTATGGACACACACGATGAGCAGCAGAAGCGATCATCGCGTGTGTGTTTCGCGCCCTTGTGCTGGGAGAATCATCCCCTTGTGTCGACAAGCCAAAGAGAAAATTATCTTTCAAAAAGAATTAATCGCGTTCTGGATTCCGTGGAGGCAAGTCGGGCCTCCACGTTAAATAAACACACGAGTCAGGATTTAATCTTATGGTGTATGGTCGCGCTATAAAAAGAGAGAGAGTAAAGAGTATCGGGTTGCGTCTCACTAAGGTACATTTATATTCAACCTTCAGTGTGCATCATATTAATTTGTAAATACCCGAAGTGTTATCTGTAAACAAAGCTTACATTAGATTTAGTAAAAAGTTGGATTGTGATTTATTTTACGACCGAATAAAGCTAAGGAGAAAGCGAGTTGTTTGTTTATTTATTTTAAGTACGGCGTTCGGAGATCAACCTCAAATTTATGTTCGGCGTCGTGACCAGCAACTATTATCTCAGGTAGCTAGTGAACCGGTATCCACGTGGCACATAACTCGGTGTCGGGTAGTGGAAAGAAGACCACAGAATACCCACAATGACTTTAGCGTATGGGGCTATCCGATCTTGTAGGATAGAGAAGAGTATCTTATAAGCGGTACTCAGCAATGTTATGCCCCTATAGTTGCGGCACAGTGTGATATCTCCCTTCTTATGTATGGGGCAAATTATACCACGGCGCCAATTTTCGTGAGATTACGCTGTTCCTGATTGTTTGAGCTCCGAGGGCTTTATTTGATTTGAGCTGTCGTATGGCGTTTAATGTTTCCGCAATGTTTGGTGACGGCAACATTTGATGTTGATTTTGCGTTAGTGGAGCCTCCAATTCTTCTGTGAGCTGACCATTTAGCAATTCATTTTAGTGCACTTCCCATCGCTCCAGAACGCCTTCAGTATCGGTGATCAGATCACCCTCTTTATCCTTGCAGTAAGTACAGCGTGGTGTGTACCGCGACATACTGCGGATTATTTGGTAGAACTTCCGCGTCGGGTGCGGACCTAGCTCTTTACTTTTCTCTATTTCACAGACAAGGTTTTTCCCCAGGCACATTTATTTTGTCTGTGAAGACTTTTTTCAGATCTTCTGAGCTCTTTGTATTCTCTTCGCGCACCCGCGTCCTATAAGACTGCTGCATTGCCCGGTGTGCAGCATTTTTACGTTCAGTCGCTAGTTTGCACTCATGATCAAACTAGTCGCTCCGACCTCTACGACTACTGCCTAAGATCGAGTTGGCAGTACTAACGACAGTATTATAAAGTCATGTCCATTTCTCTTCTACGCCCGGCATTCTGGCCCCAGGGCTTACTCTCCCTCCGTTGAACTCTTCGAGGACGAGTCTTAGCGCATGACCAAGGGTGTTACTGGTATTCTCATTGCGTAAGGCAGCCGTGTTTATTGGAACCTGATCCGCGGATGCAATACGACTCGGAAAACTTTAGCAACAAAATAGTGATCCGAGTTGACGTCGTACGTTCGTACCGTCATCAGGCTCGAGGAGTGGCGGCGATCTATCAACACGTGGGCAATTTGGTTGCAAGTGGCTCCATAAGGTGATACCCGGGTGGCTTTGTGGATATCTTTAAGCGGAAAGCTGGTACCGCAACGACCAAGTTTTTTGATGCTGCCAGCTCGATGACTTGTGGTCCATTGTCATTAGTATTCTCGTGCAAACTATGGGAACCTGCGTAGTGCCTGAAAACTGGCTCCCGACCTATTTTCGCATTCAAATCACCAAGAACGATTTTCACATCGTAGCTTGGGCAGGCATTGAGGGCCCGTTCAACTTTCTCGTAGTATTCTTCTTTTTCGTCGTCAGGAAACTCCTCTGTAGGTCTGTGAACGTTTATGATTCTTATGTTCGTAAACTTGCCTCGCACGCGAAGAGTGCATAGCCTTTCGTTTATTGCATTAAACCCGATGATGGCAGGCTTCAGTTTTTGGCTGACTAGAAAGCCTACCCCGAGCACATGGTGTTTTGCGTGACAGCTGTAATAAATGTCATACTCGTTTCTTTGAATAACACCACTCCCCGTCCATACCATTTCTTGTAATGCGGTTATGTCACCCTTATATTCGGACAGGGCATCGGCTAGCTGCTGTGTAGCTCGAGTTCTGTATAGTAAGCGGACATTCCTTGAAAAAATTCTTAAATCGTTTAGCCATTTTCGTTTCCGTGGTCGTCGTCATGTATCCGGTCCATATCCAAGGCTTGTTAAATTTTCCATAATAATTTGTTTTTACGGGCAAGGTTATTAGCCTTGTGCCAACTATTGGTTTACTACCTAGCGGGTGCGAAAGTAGCTATCCAGGGGTATCACGTGGAGACTGCATGTCAACTGGGATTGAACATGGAGAAGGATCGTCCTGGCCTCCGCCGGGTTGAAAGCAATCAGAGACTTTGCCCTGTATGTTCGCTCCCATCCCCCATTTTAAAAATAACAATAGAACAGAATCGCGATCTTGGTGTTCAACTTGTGAAGCTGCGCTACGCATTATACCATGTTTTGCATAATTCCATTCTGTCACAACAAATTAAAGCAAAAATGTTTTTTATGTTTGTTGGTTCCTATTTATGTTAATATAAATACATGAATAAATGTACATCAAATAAATAACGAAATAAAAAATATATGTCATTTCATTGCAAGCTAATTTCATATCAAACATGCTTTGGGTTTGACGAATATATATGTCATCGCTAATTTATTTTTTTTTTTTATCCACATTTATTTAACAATTCAATTACATATTTTACTTAAGACTAAATGTTAACTTCTACTTTACAAATATTAGACTTTTTGTATACAACGATTTATTGTATTAGTAACAATGTTGTTCATCTTCGAAAGATAACGATCAAGTTCGTCATTTTGAAGATTTCTGTCAGTTGGTGGATCTATGCCATTGGAGCGTAATTCCTTTTTTATTATCCGATCAAAGAGCGACCAGCGTGCTTTTCCGAAATTAAAATAATGTATCTGTTTGTACTGCTCAAGTAGTGATAAGTGTTCGTTTGGGACATGCATTACAGCACCAAATCCATAATGATCGCTATCGCGCTCAATTGCGCGAAGACAATTTAGAGTAGTTAGATCCGTATCTAATAATTGTATTCGGTCGTCCAACAACAGTAACTCCAAGAAGGGATTTCCTCTTGGATATGACGGCGTTCTTGTAGCCTACAATTCCAGTTTATGTTCGATAGCGTTTGTTTTCCACCAGTCGAACAACACATTGCCTCGTGTGTTTGTGATAAGGTTACCCCAAGCACTGTGCATGGTATTGAGATCTCCCGCCATAAAGAAATAATTATTTTCCGAGGTTAAGTTGAGACTTCGAAAAAGGGTATCAAGTTCATTAATAAACTGTATACACTGTGGAGCTTCGGGAGCATAAGCTGAGATCACATGTAGATGCCTTTGACTTTTCAAAGGGATATCTATAACGCAGGCTTCTAGTACCTGGAACTTGTATACATATCTACTGTAGACGACTTTGTGTTTTTTTTTTTTTTTTTTTTTTTTACATTTCTGTATTTATTGACCATAAATGATTTGTTACAATAAGTAATACAGATAACTTATAATTAGCTTAGCTTTATTCGTTTACACATACTTGCTAGTACATTTTTCAAACATTATTATAAAGTTACATATTTCATGGGTGGACAAGATAGGAGTAGGTGGGGCTTCCTGGAAAAGGTCAGAAAACCAGGATATAATTATTTACTTAACCTATAACTAATTTGCTTAACTTAACTTAACTTTGCTTGGCCTAGCTTATCTAATTATTAAATCTATTATTATTACAATAAGTTAGAGTAGGGTGGGGCGGGAGGTATAGTGGTCGATGGGTAGGATTTGGGTTAGGGTGGGTACTATCAGTCGGGGATATGGGTTGGGGGAACACTTTCCGATTGGTCGTTGAAACGCAAGATATTAGAGAAGGGTTGTATATTACAATATTTAAACTGGTGAGGTGAGAGTTCAGTATTGTGGTATACAATCTCATTGGAGTTGTTGACCAACCTGCCAAAGGTAAAGAGGGTTCTGGTGTGGAGACAGTTCGGGGAGGCAGTTCGGTTGTCTGACGGAGTCGATGTGAGCGCATTTATTATCGGATTGGGATTATTGGGAAGATTTTCGATAAATTTGATGGACAGCTCGAGGAAGCGTCGATCTATACGTTCAATATTAGCGGCATAGTAGAGCGAACTACTGTTGTAATATTTGTGGGAGTTAGGATGTCGGTTGAGGCCAGTGATAGGTCTGAACCATTTCCTTTCGAAAATGCGTAGCTTCTCCATTTGGGCGGGTGTAATATGGTACCATATCGGGCATGCATATGTGAGAGTGGGTCTGATTATTTGTTTGTAGATAAGTGATTTGACTTCGGTTTGTACATGACTTTTCTGCAGAGGTTCAGTTGGGTTGTGGCTTTACGAATCGAATTTTTAATGTGGGCGGAGAATGACAGATTGTTGGTAAAGGTTATACCTAGATACTTTAAGGTTTTGGAGGGTTTAATTATATTGTTATTTATTTTAATTCTGATTTTATTATGGCAGCGAATAGTGTTGTTTGTACAACTCGCGTTTCTGCCTTTAAAAATTATGAGCTGAGTTTTGGTTGGATTTAGTTGAATTCTCCACTTGGTAAAGTAGGCTGACAGGATTGGGAGATATCTGTTAATACAGTTTCTTGCCTCCTTGACAAGCTTGTTGCTTGAATAAATTAAGGTGTCGTCGGCATAGTTGAGCATTGTTGTATTGGGTAACAGTGGCTGCGGTGCGTCTGATGTATAAAGAAGGTATAGTAGTGGGCCGAGGATGGATCCTTGAGGAACTCCTGCGGTTATGCTATAATGTGTCGAGAGAGTTGAGTTTATTTTTACCATGATCTTTCTATCAGAGAGGTAAGAAGCGAGAAGTTTTGTGGAGTGGATGTTTAATCCATACATTGAATGAAGTTTGTATAACAGTCCTGCGATCCAGACACAGTCGAATGCTTTAGCTATGTCTAGGGAGACACATACCGTTGGGGATTGGTTTTGGAGGTGGGTCGTCACATCATGTGTCAGTTTTAAGAGAGCATGACAAGTGGAGTGTTGTGAGCGGAAGCCAAATTGAGAGTTCTGAATGAGCGAGTTATCCCTGGCAAATGAGAGAAGATTTTTGTAGATTTTACATTCAAGAATCTTGCTAAGCGAGTTTAGCTGCGATATCGGACGGAAGTTATCCTGGTACTTGGAGGGCCCAGATTTGCTAATAGGGACGATCACCGCTGTTTTCCAACTTTTAGGGAAATGTGAAGCGTTTATTATGTGGTTGAGAAGAACGAGAATCGGGAGCAAGTTGCCTGGGTGGAGTCTTTTGAATAGGAGGTTAGGGATTCCATCTAGGCCAGTCGATTTTTTATTGTTACGTGAAGTAATGACTTCGGATAGTTCTTCAAGGCTTAGGAATGTGTCGATTCCTACGGGGTGTGATCCTTTATTGGTTTCGGTGAATTCAGTAATAAATGGTGTGAGGGATGGCTCCAGTGAGCGTGGAATGTAATAGTTCACGGTATCGTGGAAACTTGTTACTGGGAGGGTATCGTTTTGCTTATGGACTTTGCAGAAATGTTCACCGAGACAGTTTGCTATATCAGTGTCCGACTGGACGATGTTATTATTAGTTGGGTGAATAAGATAATCTGTTCGAGGCTTGAGTTTGCGACCCGTTAGTCTGTTTATGTTTTTAAATAGATCGCGAATTGGTTTGATACTGTTTAGGGTGGATGTGTAGGTCTGATTAGTGAAAACTTTTAGTTGTCCATTTATCAGGGAGGTCAATAGGTGGATCTGTTGTTTAATAAAAGGTGAGTAGCTAGTGTGCAATTTTCGTCGGAGTTGTTTTTTTATACGTAATAATTTTGTGAGTAGATTGGGTAGGGGTTTTCCTAAGTGATTATGAGGAACGATAGTGGAAGTATGGCTGAAGAGAACATTTCCGAGTATTTGCTCTATTTGGGCGGCTGCTTGGTCAATTTGTGTAGGGGGCAGGTTAGAAGATTCCGGTAAAGAAAATTTTGAAAAGCTAGCAGCAATATCCTTATTGACTTTTTTCCAGTTTGTTTTGGTGAAATTTGGAATAGGATTCAGAGTGTAGAGTGGTTCAAGCGAGGGGATTTGAACCGAGGTGTGGACAGAGCCATGATCCGAAGGGAATGTGAAGGACACTGTGGGAGGATTAGATGAATAGCTATCTGTAGACTTTAGGAAGAAATCGATTGTTGACTTGGTTGAGCTGCAAATTCGAGTAGGTTGCAACGGGCAGTCTGCGTAGACATATGGATGAAGTCGGAGGAGATCAAGGAGTTGGCAGCCGTATTTGTTGCATTTGATGTCATTAAACGCAGTATGTCGTGTGTTCCAGTCTCCTCCTATTATGAAAGGTGCTGGCAGAGACTGTTGGATTATTTGTGAGATGTCTGCACTAGGGAAGCTTGGTTCACGAGAAGGGTGAAGGTATATGGAGGACAAGACCAGTACTTTATTATTTCGGCAGAAAAGTTTAACAGCAGTGTATTCGACACTAGTTATATTAGCAAATCTAATCTCAGTAAATTGGAATTTTTTATGTATTAGGATTCCCGTACCTCCATGAGGGCCAGAGGTGCGTGGGTTGGACACAAATGTGTAATTAAGTATGTAGACTCGAGAAGTGGATTTCAGCCAAGTTTCTGAAAGCAGAAGAATATCTGGGGAGAACTTTTCAACAAACAGTCGGAGGTGTTGTCTACGGGTGTGGGAATAAATGGACTCTGAGTTGAGGGAGATAAGGGTTAAGTTATACGTTAAGGGAAAGGATGTGGGAAGTTATTAAATTTAAGATCTGACCTTTTTTTCCAATTCGGAACTGTGTTTTAAGGTTGGTAGTAGTGTCTCCAGGCTCCTGATGTATCCCAAGATATCCAGGTTGAGAACGTTGGGGTTGGGTTGTTGAGATTTCGGGCAGCTACGGGAACTTTTCGTAATTTCTGCATATGATGTTCCTGACCCCCTGAGATGGGATGGTTGTGGTGATAAGGGTTTCGTTGCAGCTGGTTTGGCCGTATTAGTTACCGTGTGTAACGAACGTCTCTCCAGAATCCGTAGCTTTTCGGGGCATTGTGAAAAACTAGCTGGATGTGGGCCTCCGCAGTTACAGCAAGTTATGGTAATTTTTTTCGTGGATGTTGATCCATCGGCGTTTGTTTGCTGAATTACTGATGGTTCTGTGCCAGGCGGGTTCACTTTGCACTCTCCTGGTATATGCTGTTCGGCACATTTTCCGCATCGTGCACTTAGGTGGCACGCAACTGCTAGGTGTCCTGATCCTTGACACCTTTTGCAATGGAGAATGCTCTGTTTATGTGGCTCCTCGATCGTGATTTTGTGTGTGAACAAATATTTTATTTGTTTAAGTTGGGTGACATCACCGTTCGGTGGGATCTGTATGATTCGCAAGCTCCTAATATTATTCTCCCTCATGTGTGGGGTTTGAAAGTAGTCCAATCTGTGGATTTTCATTGATGGGCATATCCTCAAGATTTCGAGTGTAAGTTCCTCGGTAGTCCATGCTGGATCAATGTGCCTTATGATGAATGTTTTTGGTTTTATCTGGGCATGCTGGAATGTGAAGAACTCGTGTTTGTTCTCTGAGAGTTTTCTTATTGCCATGTCGTGATCCGTTAGAGTCATCGTCTTGATAGAGATCGAAGATCCTTTTGAGTCCGTGGTAAAATTTCTGTGTCCAAGGGCATTCTCAAGCGTCTTGATGACTTCTTTGGTACTATTAGGATTTTTAATGTAAATTGGGGGTGGTCTCACCTTATTTGTAGATTTCTGTCCAACTGTTTGCCAGTGGTCTTCTGGTTTGTGGGTATCTTGGGGCGGTGGCGAGATATTCGATGATGATGGGTTATTGTTGAATGTTAATGAGATGGGTTGGGGAGGAACTTCCTTCATGGGGACGTCGACTTTGGTTTTGGTTTGGGCTTGAAGAGAGCGAATTTTTTCTTGTAGTTGTTCCATTTGGGCTGTTAGTATCCTTATTGTTTCCATCGCGTCATCGTATTTTTTGTGGTATTCCGTTGTTAGTTGAGTAGCCATTGTAGCTACTTTCTTCGGTGCGTTCAGAGGACTGTGAGTAGTTTTTTTCTTTCGTTTTTTAGGTAGCTCGGCGGTACTGGGGCCGCTGACCAGCATCTGCGAACGCAAACTCCGGATGCGGTCGCTGATTTTATGTTGTGGTTTACCAATTTTACTTAAATTTTAAAATGTCGCGCAGAAATTTCTCAAAAATTTCCACTTATACTTATACTACTATACACGATACACCGTTCATAATGACGGTCACACATTTATGTGTGCACGCGCACACGTGTTTTCTTTTAATTTTTCTTTCCCCTTTTGTTTTTCAAAAGCAGTAGTAGGACGCGTCTACACACTTCGACGATCGCAGAGAGAATGGGGTAGACGACTTTGTTTTGTAGACCATTTTTAACTATGACAGCGATCCCATCCGCTGAGTGGAATTTGGACAATCTCGTCTAATTACTTTATAATTTAGGTAGCCCAATTTGTGCCTTTGATTTAGCTTAGTTTCGCTAGCCAAAAGCACATCTGGACGTTCAGCTTCCAGCAGATTGCTCAGAATATCCCTTCATTCCGTGCGGATCACAGCAATAATTTTTAGAGTTAATTCAGCCAGCGTGAACGATAATTAAAGTGTGGGCTCGTCTGGAAGCAAGGTCGAATAGATAATGTCCGTTCGAGCCACTTATTCAGTCAGTTTTTTTCGATCATTTCGAATTTCTTATCAATCGCAGCAAACCGTCCTTGCATGAACAGTAATATTGCTTTTACATCAGTTTGTGCCTTTGAAGCAGGCGTCTTAGTGATACTGTGTGATTGTTCAAAGATATGTGGGTTTTTTACTCCGCCTGCCATTTGGGCGGACGGCACACTTGTGCCAACTCTAACAGATACACACACAATTCACAAGCAAAATAGTGAAGAACACAAACGAAAATCGAATAAGAAAAATACATCAGAACCGTATACCTAGCGATAACATAACAATTCAGATCAGTGGAGTATAGTCGAGTTTTAAAATCAAATTTAAAACACGGTCAGTAGCCTGATGGGTAACGCTTAGGTTCAATTTTTTTCGTGATTCAAACTGTCATAGCGTCAGTTCGAATCACACGATCTTCTTCACTATTATTTCAAACGCTATACACTTGCTGCCACGAAGTTGTTGTAAGAGCGAGTTTTCATCCGTTTCCCTTCTTCAACTTGCTTCTTTCTGACCTCCAACTTTGATTTTAGTTATTGGTACTTAAGGCAACCTCTAAAGTTAGCAGGATGACCTGAGTTGTTACAGAGGGTACAGGATACTTTATTTCTATCCGGGAGCTGTTCTTTGCCCAATGGGCATTCTCTAGTGGTATGCTTATTTAGGCATTTGGCCGAAGCGATGATATTGCATACACTGCAATACGCGGTCGGACTTCTTTATACTCTCTCAATTTACTGTTGGTGAGTAGTGTCTTTAATATATCTAAGTCCATCAATTTTACTATTAAGGCTTAGCGACACAATGAAGAAAGGCAACTTACGGTTGCGATTTCTGGAATTTGCTGTAGAAAATGGTTTCACACCTGTAAATTTCAAGGTATCGTTTTCGAAGCTTTTTAGTTCTTCGAGCACCTCTTCGGGAGTAATGGAAGGATCAACTCCTTTTGAGGAGCATGGAGACAGTTTTCTCCGATTTAGGGGTGTACGTGTAGTACTCGCTTTTTGATTTCCCCAATGCCGATTTAATTTTGCTAGAGCCTTCTAAATCATCCCATGTTAAACTTGTGGGGAGGAGAAGTATGTTGCACCGGCGCACGGCGCTGATTCCCTTCTTCCCCATCATACACCGATAGTTCCGCCGAATACAACACTGAGCAACGCCGCAAAAGGTTCACCAGGAACGGAGTATGAAACACACAGGTGGGATGTAACTGGGTCTTTAATTTTTAATTTAATTTAGGTATCAGCTCCAACACATAGTTCGCCGGAAATATCCAAAAATAAAAGCACTGATTAGAAGTTATTTGCTAACTTTATTTTAAATCGGAACAGAAGACACACTTAACAACGTAGTTTTACGGTTCGTATAATTCTTTCTTAATTTTAACAAATTCTTGGTGGCAAACTGAGGAGGCAATTTTATTTGTACAAACGAATACATTTTTGAAGTTCCAGGATGCGACTCTCGACTTTTGAGTATATGAACGCGACTCTCGGCTTTGAAATATCCGCATCCCCGTGCGCACAGGGGAACATGGACACAACATGACAACGAATCTGAAACACCAAGAAGGGGCATAATGTGCATCCATGAGAAGTGAATTCGGCTAAGCAAACAAGCCGAATCTCATTGGATGCCAATTGGGTTTGTGTTTGCTTATACTGCTGCTGATGAGACGCAGATCCCGAAATATACGTTTGGTGCATTGCTGCTAAATAAATAGGCGGCAATGCAATGTGGAAATGTGCTAATGGGTTTCAGCCCGTGAATTGGTGTTTATTGCATCGCTACCCAGGGTAAGTATACCATACCTATTTGCATTTGGTTATGCCGTAGGATTCAATTGGTGCCAAGAGACGCGATATACGTATATTTATTTTGGTCCCTTGGGTGCAGGTTGTCAGCCAATGTGTATGTATGGTGATTTATGATACACTTGGTGAGGACAGGAAATAGGCGACGCAATGTGTATGGTCCCCGTTATGATGGTTACATTGTATGCAAACAAAATCATCTTGTTTTCAGGAATTCGTCTAGGGGGATTTGCTTGGCACTAAAGGTGCCGAATCGGTTTGAGATTCCTGATAAGGTAAGAAAGAAATCTTACAGGAATTGTATGCGAAGAGATGCATGAAAGGTAAGTTTTCTTTTCTAGGGACTTTTATGATTATACCTTAGATAATCCTAGATGCGTGAAGCATTTAAGGTGCTAATGCGATTGCATTGGCGAAATTATATGATTGGATGGAAGATATGGAGGTTTTTCGGGTAAGTGGGCCGTGGGGTTTGGCGGAACCGCCACAAACTCATCTTAAAATTATGTATACGTTTTGTGTTAGAAGTTTTGCATGTCAACTCACCCAATTTTATGAGATCCTTTGTCTCCATGTAACTGATGTAGATAGGATGTACTTTCTCCTTTTGTTTGACTGGCACCTGGTGAGATGTTTCCTGCTGTTGTTGTTGATGTGATTCCTGCTGTTGATTTTCCTTATCTTGTCGTGTTTTCTTTGTCTTCATGCGTTGCTGTTGTGTTTGTTCTTTCTGTTGTTGTTGTACCACTTTTTAGTTTTCCACTCATTCTGGCTCAAATTCTTTTTTAGTTTAACAACTTCCTCCATTTGTTTATCCAGTTCTTGTTTTTTAAGACTAATCTCATGGATGAGTCTTTTGAGGACCTCGACCTGATTGCCAGCGTCTGAATTTTTTTCGCTGGCAGCTAGTTCTTGGAATTGGTTTCCGGCCGCTGAGTACTGGGCACCATGGGTGTTGTCTTCGTCGTGGCTGTTGACACTCAACGTATCTGTATCTTTGTTTTCATTGGTTCTAAGGCATTTAACCTTTAGATTTAGGTCTGTATTTTGCCTTCTCCGAAGCACCATTTTGGCATCCATTTGATGGCAGACACTATTCAGATTTAAACATACCGCCCGCCGACATTATTGGTACAAATCTTGCAGATACCTTACTTCATTCTTTGTTAAAACATGTTCATTTATTCTATTCAGATTACTACATACCGCCCGTCGACAGATCTTGGTTGGATATTATGGACTCACTTTTTTTTTATTGTTTTTTTTTTTTGCGCGAGTGACAGGTAGAAAATGACTCTCAATAGTTTATTTATTATACTGTGCATATACACAAACAGAAACACTTTGTATGTCGCGTATCGGCACTAATTGTTTTTTTAATTATTTTGGGTGCAGAGAAGTCCCAAGCGAACCCGTACTCATTTATGATGTGTAACGCGGTTTAATTTAAAAATAATAATTTAACAATAATTTGATAATAGTTTTACATACACTTCACTTTTTAGGCCGTTCCGTTGAACGGTTCATCAACTATCGTTTGCCAACATGTCTACACTGGATGGTGGTCAATTTGGTACTGATCTCTAAATTTGTACGACGCACGTAGTGGACATATTTTCCAACAAGATCAAAACAGTTAACTGATTAACTTAGTATTTCCACATCAGTAAAATGTAATTGAGAATAACAATTCATCTTCTACACGTGTCTGTTGGTCTGATGAGTTAGTGCTTCAACATTTTCCTCATGCATTGCCCCGACGCATATAATTGGTCACCTCGACGTGATCTGTAAATATAGCTGATACTTTTTCATAGTAAACCACGACATTACGTCATTATTTCTACAATTGTAATAATGGTGGCCTTGCTCTCAGGTAGCGTGTCTCCATGTCCTTAAAAGGATGAGGGATCTCTTTAGACCGCTCCTGAGAAGGCTCGTTTCGGTCGCCGCCGTGGTTCCGGAGGTAACCGGGAGGAGTAGCGACCGATCGTTGTGGAAATAGCGCCGCAATTTCGAGTACAACAGCCAGCTGTCTCCGCTGGCTTCCGTGGGGGCAAGTGATGCTCAGAAACAGCGAAATTTGAAAAGGTTTTATGGGTGTGCCACAGCTCTACTCACCAGTCTGTTGAATTGAAACACATTTATTAAAGTTTTCCTTTTGTTCCCTTTTTTTCAGATAGATAGTCTCCTGGGGTAGTTCCTCCAGAGACAGTGAACATCAAAATACGGGCCCGCGGAGATCACGATGCATGCCCCTTTTAAACGGAAACAAATCAAGATTTGTATCTTGAAACGAACGATTCAAACGCAAAATCTCGATTTAGATACAGTGGTTGTGGTGCTCAATGTTTGTTTTATGATCAGAATTCAGTTTTATGAATTCTCATGAAACTATAGTGCATATGAGGATATGCACTGGAATTTGGGTTTTGTTTGCTTATGGCAAATTGAACATCTGGTTCGATTTGCCATGAGTTTGATTTGTTTGGATTATGATTTGTTTGAATATTCGTTTATCAGGGATTTTATTTTATCGGGAAAATGTATTTGTGTATTTGAGTTAAGGGTTATGGGGATTTGGATGTATATGTGGGGGAAGGAGATGGTAGAGCTTTTCAGAGCACTACACAATGAGTAGGGGCCCACTCTGCCTGCTCCACCAGGCCCGCTCGTATAATTCGCCTTCTCCGTCGTTTCGCACGCGAATACACAAACCATAATATAGAATAACTCGGAAGGCCAAATTTAAACATTAGTCATCAGAGTCATATATCGCATCTCACTGCAGTGAATAGGAGTCGAGAATAATAATTCATTTCCTACACGCGGTAGTGGATTGATATGTTAATGTTTTGCTTCTACCTTTTGTTATGACTCTAGCCATCATTATTCCGTTGGTTCGAATGGCATTTTCTTCACGATCGTCACAAAAACGCTATGAATCTTTCAGATATTTATTCCGTTGGTTCAGTCTTCTTAAAGTGATTGCGTGTAGGTGGTGATCCGTGCCAAGCTGCCACAAATCTAAGCGTAGTATACGACTTGTTCTCTAACTAATGAATGAAAGCCACTTTTTATTTCGTTTCAACAGATGTATTTATTTATTTATTTTTTTTTTTTATTAGACTTCTCTCGGGAGAGGCGAACCTATAGCGCCGAGTGGGTGCCCCAAGATGTCATTAAATAACTGTTGCAGTTCTTTTTGAACAGTTGCAGGTTGTAACGCTCCGGAACACTCGCGTGGGAAGGGAGTTCCACAGCTTCCCCGCTCTGTAACGGAACGAATTCGGATGCAGGGATGTTCGCGCTGTCGGGAGATGAACCGCAAACGGGTGCGATCCGTCGGATTGTCTTGTGGAGCGCATATAAACCGAATTGCGTGGAACAATACCAAGAATCTCCGAAGAACAGCACCCGTGATAATATCTGTAAAACAGACAGAGGTCAGCTACGCACCTTCGATGTGATAGCAGCTGTAGTGCCGACGTCAGCGCCGAGTCGCCGATCAGGCGGATCGCCCGTCTCTGTATGCTCTCAAGTAAGTCGGGGGTATATTTAGGAGCCGAGCTCCAAACATGAGAGGAATATTCGAGCGCGGGTATAATTTGGGATTTATATAGGAGAAGAAGTTGGGCCGGGGTAAAATATTTCTTGGCTCTAAAAAGATAACTCAGTTTTCCTGAGGCTGATCTGGCGATACCCGATACGTGTTTATGCCATGATACATTCCCACAGACCGTGACGCCGAGCAATTTAAAACTTTCCCCGGCATCCAGGGCCCGGCCATACATCATCAGCTGTGGAACCGATGATCCAGTTTTCTTTGTCTTCGTTGCATTGAAGTCGACAAGATTGGCCTTTCCCCACTACAGGACTTTATCCGGATGCCGATTCAGAGAGTCAATCTGTCTACATCTCAGCTGGTGTGACGTTGATGCACCAATTGGCTGATCACTCGAAAAGGAGGAAACAAGCGTACTATAATCCGCAAAACTGAACACTTTGTTATCCGTTGTCTCCAACAAATCATTTATGTGAAGCAAGAACAAGGTTGGAGTCAAAATAGAACCCTGGGGCACCCCCGAATTAACAGGATACAGATCCGAACACTCGCCGTCCACAACAACCCGGATCGATCGATTCTCGAGGAAGCTCCTCGTCCAGTCGCAAAGCTGTTGGGAAAGTCCATGTGAACGAAGTTTGCCCAGCAATGCCCCGTGCCAGACGCGGTCAAAAGCCTTGGAAATATCCAATGCGACCGCCCTTGACTCACCATGCCGTTCAATCGCAGATGTCCATATATCGGTAATAAGAGTCAACAGGTCTCCCGTGGACCGCCTGCCACGGAATCCGTATTGACGATCATTCAGAAGACCGTTGCACTCCAAATACTTAACCAACTCTGTATTGATGACTTTTTCCATTACCTTAGATAAAATAGACAGTAATGCTATCGGACGGTAATATTGTGGGAGACACTTTTTTCCCGTCTTTGGGATTGGCTGAACTCGAGCGATTTTCCAGCAGGCAGGAAAGCTCCTCCGTGTATAAGATAAGCGGTAGAGTCTGCCAAGAACCGACGATAGTTCTGGAGCACAGTTCTTAAGGACTATTTCTTGTATTCCGTCCGGGCCGGTTGCCTTCCTACAATCCAGTTCACGTAGAATGCGTTGAATAGTGCGCGGACGAAATCCCACATCCCGCATGGAAGACTGTACCGGCGAGATCACAGGTGCCTCCAAAAGGCCAGGATCGAGGTTTGAATTCGCCGAAAATAAATTTGCGAACAGATTAGCTTTATCCTTTGAATTCGTGACTAACGTCCCGCTTCCTGTCACCAACGGAGGGAAAGGAGGGGGTGCGAAGTCACCGCTGACAGCTTTTGCCATTGACCAGAAGGAGCGCGAACCAGTTGGGCACCGAAGGAGCTTATTGATCACCCTGCCGTTGTGAGTCTTCTTCGCGGTATCAATCGCCTGGTTGCACGCGTTTCTGATTCTAACAAAATTCGTTCTGTTAACATCGGTGGGATTGGAGCGCCATTGCTTAAAAGCTCTATTTTTTGCCGCTGTAATCAGCTCGCATTTTTTGTCAAATCAAGGTTTATCAGACGGACTTCGTTTGATTAATTGTGGAATATACATCTCCATCCCCAGAAGAATAATCTCTGATACCGACTCCGCGCAAACGTTAACATTGGAGTTTCCGAAGCACCCCTCGGACCATGGAAAGGATGCGAAGAAATCTCGCAAATCGTCCCAGTTAGCAGCCCCATACTTCCATACATGGCGAAGCCGCATAGGCCGGTTAGTCGCTTGATATGCAAGTGCTTGCGCGACAGATACCAAGCAGTGATCTGAGTTTCCCAGTGGCGCTGAAACCTCTACGGTATAAGTACTCGGTTCGGATGTCAAAAACAGATCCAGGGTGTTCGCATAATCGACTCCGGCATCCGGCACTCGCGTTGGCTCCCCCACGAGTTGAGTCAAGTTGTGGCTTACAGCAAACATCTCCGCCGGCCTCCCAGCCTCGTCGGTTCTGTTAGAATGTAACAACCAGTCGGAATTGTGCACATTAAAATCGCCAAGGACAATAATTTCAGAAGCTGGGTGGTTGATCTGTATCCAGTCGACGGTATATGAAAGATGTTCGAAAAATGTCGCCGGTCGATCGTCATTCGGGGAGCGGTAAAGACAACAAAGAAATTTAACGGAATTCCTCAGCACGACCCTCAACCATATGATGTCCATATTATTGGGCTCCAACGCCTCCATCCTATGGCAAGCCAGATTGGACCGTACGAAGACGCAGACTCCGCCCTTAAAACGGAATCTCGAATGTAAGTCGTATCCTGAGCAACGAAGATATGTCGAATCAGTTGACGAATCGACCTGCGTCTCAGTTAGGACAAGGATATCAGGTTTCGTTGTTTGCAAATATCGGTGGACGGCGTTTACATTGGTATTGGTGTAACCGATGCCCCTGATGTTACAAAATGCCGTCACTAGTCGAGCGTGGGGAGAGCCTTGAGAGCGAGCCCGGTTAGGCGATGACGAACCTCTCAAAGTTCCATTATTTATCATGATATCTGCGTGATGTTCCCCCTGACATAGTCCCCCCCGGAGATCCGAATTGGAGACTAGCTTACCTACGGAATTCTTTATATCAGAAGGCACCATCATGACTTATCCCCTTGGGAACGCGGCTACCACTCGGCCTTTAGTCACCTCTTACGACAAGCTGGCCTAGCTGTGAGTATATTCTAACGCCCTACTCACAGGGCGTTAGATTATCACGCCACATCTTCGAATTATATTGGTAAACAAAACTCTCTCTTAACTCCCGGTTGGTTATATCTTCCTAGCGTGCACCCACAAACGCACCGACATCGCTGTCTATGCGATAGACAGACCGACAGACATTGTTGTGGCAAAATTCCAAAATAACACTTTCTTCCCCCGAATTACGTTTAACCGGGAATTGCTGTTTAAACGTAGAATTTTTTTTTAATATAATCAGCCGTTGGGAAAGGCTTTGTCGGGGCATCCGATGACATATTTCTTAAACCATCGAGTTTATGATAAAATTGATTGTGTCGCCATAAACTGCAGAAATATATCCAAGGGAGATAATCCACAATGACAAATACGGATGAAATACGACAAAAGCCCTTTGTCTTTAGTTGGAATTCCATCTACTCAATGAGGTTTTCGCGGTTTCCTCCTTCAACTCGCTTTCTAAAACGAATAAAACATAAAATACTAATATTTACAACACAAAAGCAGCCGCATGTCTATCCATTTCATTTTGTTCATAATATGCAAACACATCGTTCCACTTTTCAAGAATCCGCAAATCCAAGATGCATTAAAATCATTGCTGATTGCAGTGCTATACAGGAACGGATTTCCGCACGAGGCTATTTTTCCAGTGAGCTGATTTCAAAAATTCGTGCCGGCAAAAATCCCTTTTTAGGACGAAAAGTACCGCTAATTAACATTCATGAAGTTTAAAAACTTGTGAACGTTTCCATTCACAAATTATGAGCAGAGCAACTCATATAGTGCCCATCAGGAGCACAATCTCGCACACGTACCATATTATACCTTTGCCTACATCCTTCGTGAGGACTAAATTCAAATTCTCTCTTCATACATTTTCAAACGGCGACCACTTCGCGTTTCATTGACGTTCACGACTGCACTTCATTCTAAACTCAGAACACCGGACACTGACCATTTTGTAACCACCCTCCCCCACAGGACGAACGTTCAACACATACTGGTTCTCGTATTATATCAGAATTACACGTAAATTTATATATTCACTACAAATATTATATTAGATGTCGGGAAGGCTACGTGCACGGGCCATATTCCTGTTAGTTGTCCATATGTCAAAAGTGAGGAAGAGTCAATTTGAATTTTACTAATTAAGTGTAGGCTGGTTAATTATTGAAATCGGTTGAAAGTAGGCAAACAAACGAGCAACTGCTGTGTATATGGAAGACCTCAATGCGGGTGAGCATAGTTAAACGAGTGGTTTAAAATTGTTTCCTAATATCATGGGGAACGATGGAAAAGCAAGGGGACACATTTTTGAGTTCACTTAAAGTTTTGGTTTTGCGTGAATGTACGAATGGTGTTCAATACAGACTGAGTATTCGTGTCATTGTAGGCAAATACGGACAATTAGTGACATCTTCTCACATGCACCCGAAACAGGATAGAATCAGCCATAGAAATACCAAGTTTGGCGGTGAAGGCACGGACAATCTCTCGTGCAGCGCGCAATAAAATCCCTTTGTAAAATGTTGCCTCTAAAATCTTTGCTAGAGAAAAAATAGCTGTTTTCCAATTTCTAACAAAACGCTAAAAAAGCAAAAAAACTGCATTAATACTACATCCGCCTTATAGCTCAGATCTAGCTCCAAATGGTTTTTTTATATCCTTAGGGTCAAGTATCACCGTTTTCCTAGTGTAAGTGCGGCTGTAAAAGCTTTAGAAATGACATTTGATATTTGTACTACACTGGGCGGTGCACACAAGACTGCTCGTACCAAATTTGGAATTTTCAGAGCAAGATCCCCCTTTTCAGGTCAATGTCATGGTATGTATGGTGTTTGTCTACAACAGTAGCAATATCTGCATTTACTGAACAACAATCGTAAGAAAGTTGTGTTTTTATAAAATTCAACAATAAAGTGCGTTTGGTGGGTGTTAAACTGTTACACGCAAAACCTCCTTAATAATTACCCTTTGGGGCCATCCTCCACAATTAATCGGATTCATCTTCATATGAACCTCCGTAGGTTATGCAAACGAATCATAGAATCCAGATGCCACATCTGGAAAATCTCTCTGATGGAACAAAAGTAAACATAACACAAATTGTGCTACTCAAACAATAGTGACCAATTCCATGGAAACGATATATTGCTATCGTTGACTATAAATAAACAACAAGGTTCTAAAGATATATTACGCACATCCGCACAGTTAGGTATGGCCGATCGCAAACACTTTCAATGTTAAACAAGCGAAAAATGTACTGAAAGACATGCATCTGATGGGCTCCACACCAGAAGATTGGTTAATGACTTCAACGAGGTAGTGTACCATAACACCGAGCTGGCACCCAATCAGTTCAAATGCTGTAACATACAACCATTCTCCAACATTCTGCGTTTTAACGACCGTGGGACTTTGGCGAATTCGAGAACTATTGATTGCGACTTCACTCTCAAAACGAAAGACTCCGGGACTTTCAATCTTTTCACCACCGTACGCAATTATCACCGCTCCGATTAGATCCTCAATGTCAACTCCTCTCGTACTCTTTTAAACGGAGGCTCGAAGTAGACTGTCTGAACAATACCCCGATACAGATTGTCCATCTGTATCTGCATAGGAGAAAATTTCCCATTTCATCTCACAAGGAGAATTTCCCACAGGATCTGGAAGGAGAAATCTTACCTAATCATCATCATTATCACCATTCGATGCTGGTGGTCGGTATCTCGTTTCTTCCTTTGTTTACGGATCGGATGCCGCACATCTGGCATGCGGCACGGCTCGCCTGCATTTCGGATGTGTACCGGATTATGGGATGTAAGGCTTTGTTTAGGCTTTTGTGGGGGGTAAGAAGTATTGCTCCTGTATGCGCGCTGTTTCACTTTCTTCCCCACTGCACTTACCGATTGCTCCGTAGTAAATTGTTCCTCCGGGGAGAATAAGTTGAATAAAAACGCACTGGATTGTTGCTTCGATCTATTCCGTTTTTTTATTGTTCTGTTTTTCTTAACTTTAACTTAGCACTTATAATTAATTCTTTTAAAATTGAATTATATACACTATATACATTTTCCTTTTTTTTTTTTTTACTGAAGGTAGTTCTTTTATATTTATTATTTTATAGGTGAACCGTCAAAACAGGCCTCGGGAACTAAAGAACTTTACGTGTGCACCAACTCTATCGAACGACTGCTTGGGCTTTTTGTTCCGTGAACTAAACGAACTATCTCATCTGCAGATACAACCAGGTTCAGATACAAATAGCGACTGATTGAGTTAACTGTACGCGGCGCGGAATAATTTTTAATACGGCGTGGTTTGACTGTCACCGGTGGTGGATGTGTAACGACTGGTGTGAATTGGGGTTGAAATTCATATTTCTTTCTATACACAGGACAACCAAAAGAGACCACGCCTCTGCTCTCTCAACCTCACGCCCGTCAAAGTGTGAGTAACTTTTGTTAATAGGGTAATTGACGGACATGAAGAATGAGAGAACAGAAAACATGACATGCTGTGATCTCGTGGTAGCCTTGGTTGTGTGTGTTGGTATCAGATGTAGCTACTGACACGACCTACTGACCCAGTGGTACGGCTATGGTGTACTTAAAGCGCATTGAACCGTGGAAAGAAATACGAATGAGAGGTAAACCTAGCGGATGTTACTCCCCTGCAAAGAGAGATCATTGATCCCAAGCGAATGGGTGATCTGAGGGAAAGTCGATAGGACGCCGCTGATGTTTGGGAAATAATTCGCGTGAGAACCAGACTCTAAGACGCTGAAATTACCCCAGCTATTTTGCTATGATGCAACAGCGTCGTTCTTTTAGACTTGTTGTTGCTAACCGACATTATGAGATTTCCGATGGGGAACTCATGGTTAGCAATAATGGAGTTGCCGTATGACATTTATGTAGCTAAACTCAATTATGCATTATCTGCAAAGGATGATGAGTTTAGCTATACGTCCGTTTGAAATGTTTTACAAGGGAATACATATAAAGGAAATTGGTGAGTATGACGCGCTGAAAGCGGTCGAAATTAGGTGGAAATGTTGGTTGGAATTGTGGGTTGTTTCTCATGGAGAATAGAGAAACCCCCCACACTTTCCCATCGTACATCTATCTAGGATAGTGCTTAGAGTTTAAGCTGCTAATCAGCGGCGCAACGAATTGATTGTTTGCGTAAGTGTGCCTGGTTTAGGCGCTAATTGCATTTAGCTACGAGCGTATGCATTCGTCGCTCGGTCTATTTACCGAAAATGTAATTCGTTGGAAACATCGTGCAGATGGAAGATTTATGACCTGTATTCTGAGATTGGTTTTGCATACGATGAATGGGTGCGTTGACTCGATATTGAAAGTTTTTGAACGTCAAGTTCCTTGTTTTTTTTTTTTTATATCGGGTTCAACATTGTTGCAGCTTCCTATGACCCTTGTTACAGGTATGATCAAGTGCTTTGGGACACGTGTCTGTGGGCAGGTATAATGACTAAAGTAAGTATGTTCCTCGAAGGGTACGAACCTTACCTGGGTGGAATTGTGCGTTCGTAGAACGCTACATCACCCCCCCCCCCCCCCCCCCCCCCGGTGACGTAGTCACGATATAAAGTAAAATAGATGCTTGGGTGGGTGTAGTAGTGTCTTATGGGCGTGCTCCCTTCCGTATTTGGCGGTGTTTGGGTGGTAGAGAAGTGAAAGCTATCGCGTTCGTCGTCTTTTTTCGTTTGTCAGTGGTTGGGGTTTCTGGTTGCCGTACATTGAGAATCTTCGCAGCGTCTTCTTGTGAGCGCAGATCTCGGGCGCGCTGTCGCGTTATCCGTCCGTGTAGGATGTCCGACGCCCCGCGCGCGACCATTTCGCGAGGGTTTGGTTGATTCTCAACTATTGCCGTGCCTCGCGTTTCGTGGGAGTCTGATGGATGGCATACGGGGCAGGTTTCGGCTGCCGCCTCTGGTTGTTGGTGTGCTTCTCCTAGTACGGTATCTGATGGTAGTTCCAGGTGTCACGGTTTCAATCTTTCGACACTGACGATGTACGCCTTGCCGTCGATGTCAACGGAGAAAACTCGGTCGTTTATCCGATCCAGCACCCTGTATGGCCCTTCGTAGGGCGGTTCTAGAGGTTTCCTAACTTTGTCCACCCTGATGAAGACGTACGTGCAGCTGTCCATCTCTGGATGAACAAATATCCTCTTGGAACCGTGTCTGGGGACAGGTGTTGCCCTGACCGTTCGCATGAGTTTGCGTAGGTTGTCCAAATTTGGCAACTGTTCGAGCGGTGGTTCTCCATCGGCGAAGAACTCTCCTGGGAGGCGCAGATTGGTTTCGTAAGTCAGATCTGCTGCTGAGAATCCCAGGTCTTCTTTTGTGCTTGTGCGCAAGCCTAAAAGAACTGTCGGTAGTGCATCCAGCCATTGATTGTCGTCATGACACATCAGTGAGGCTTTTAGCGAGCGATGCCATCGTTCTACCATTCCATTGGACTGGGGATGATAAGCTGTTGTGTGGCTTTGTTGACAGCCGAGTAGATCGGTCAGCTGCCTGAAAATCGCTGCCTCGAACTGTGGTCTTCGATCGGCTGTGAGAGTAGCTGGGACGCCGAAACGTGTGACCCAAGTCGAGTAGAATGCTTTGGCTACATTCTCTGCGGTCACTGTTCGTAGTGGCACTGCTTCTGGCCACCGAGTGAAGCGATCGATCATCGTCAGGAGGTACATGTAACCTCTCGACGGCGTAAGCGGTCCCCAATGTCGATGTGTACATGGGCGAAACGTGCCTCGGGGAGCTTAAACTGTGTTGGTTGTAGCACGTTGTGTCGATCGACTTTGCAACGCTGACATTGCAAACAATTGCGTGCCCAATTTGTTATGTCTTTGGCCATATGTGGCCAGACGAATTTACGTCGGACGGCCGCAGCGGTTGCGCGTCCGCTTGGGTGGGCTGGGTTATGGAATGTTTCGTACACATTCCTTCGAAACTTTTCTGGGATGTAGGGTCAAGCTGCCCCTGTCGATACATCACACCAGACTTCATCTTTTGAGTCGTTGAAAGGGAGTTTACGCAAAACTAGTGCTGTCTCCGCTTTCAATAGGGACTCGAGTTGATGGTCCTCTCCTTGCGCTTGTGCCAAGTCGGCATCGTCGATTTGCGCACGGAGTTTAATTGCATCGATACGCGAAAAGGCGTCTGCAATTACGTTGTCTGCACCTGGAACATATTCGATTTGGTTGCTAAATTGCCCGATGTAGTCCAGGTGCCGTTCTTGTCGCGGGGTTGAACTTTCCGCTTTCTTTCGGAAAGCGTACACTAGTGGTTTGTGGTCAGTTTTGATCGTCAACAGGCGTCCTTCGACCATGTGCCGGAAGTACTTTACTGCGCAGTAAATTGCTAGTAACTCCCTGTCATAGGCACTGTAGCGTCGCTGGGTCGAGTTCAATTTTTTTGAGAAAAAGCCCAGCGGTTCCCATTTACCATCGCACTCTTGTTCGAGTACGGCCCCAATTGCAGTGTCGGAAGCGTCACACTGTATGGATAATGGGGCTCCTTCGATGGGGTGTCGAAGTAAGGTTGCATTCGCCAGCTGCTCTTTCGATGATCGAAGAGCTTGGTCAGCTGACTCGGTCCACTGAATCGGTCGTTTGTCGTTTCGTTTGGCTCCTATTAGGTATTCGTTCAGAGGAACGTGGACCTGTGCGGCGTTTCAAAGCGTTGGGCGATAAAAGTTTAACATGCCCAGATAGCGCCTAAGTTCTCGCACATTCTTGGGGCGAGGAAACTGCATTAATGCATCCACCCTGTCTTGTAATGGGCGGACGCCTTGGCCATTTATGCAATAGCCAAGGTACTTGACTTCCGCTTCTCCGAGATGGCACTTGTCTGGATTGATTACCAGCCCGAAATCTCGGAGGCGTTCGAACACCTGCTTCAAATAGGAGCGATGTTCGTTCATAGTTTTCGATGCTATGAGTATATCATCGATATACGCATAGCAGAAGTCAAGTCCGCGGAGAGCTGAATCGATGTAGCGCTGAAATGTTTGCGCTGCGTTCCGAAGACCGAATGTCACCACCTTGAACTCGAATAATCCGAAAGGTGTGGTTACCGCGGTTTTGGGAATGTCTTTGGGAGCCATCGGAATCTGGTGGTATGCCCTTGTGAGGTCGAGGGTCTAGAAAATTTCGCAAATTGTGCGTTCGTAGAACGCTACAGGACGGCACGGAGATAAACTGAAAACCAAATGTTTAGTTAAATACCTTGGCATCTGGCTAGACCAATATCTGTATTTCAACAGACATGTAGAGGCTGCTTTGCTCAAAGCGAGGAAAACATTTGCTATGACAAGGAGACTATTTCACAGTAGCCAACTTGACAGCAGGGTAAAAGTCATATGCTACATGACGCTAATCAGCCCAATGCTCATATATGGTTGTCCAGTATGGTTTAACATAGGTCCAAATTTGATGGAAAAGATTCGGGTAAAATAAAAAGTATTATTCAAATGAGACTTTATATAATGAAGCGTACATAAATAGGGTGGATAATTTTATGATTAAATTAATCAGAGGACATATTGCGAGAGCAATAAGCTCATCCAATGACCTAATTTTCGGGGCTCATCAAACATGTGACCCACATTCTCCAAAGGGGCCTCGGTCGGTCTAAACAACTGCACAACATCTTGAAGTGGAGCAACAAAGTTGACACCAAAGTTAAGCTTCTCTGCTATAAGCAGCTAATCCGATCTGGAATATCGTACGCCTTTCCGATATGGTCCTGCATATCTTCGGCCCAAATGGAAAGACTTCGAGTTTTCGAAAGAAAGCTCCTCAGAAGATGCATCAAACACTTTAGAAGGCCTGACGGCCGCCACTACCCGAACTCTCACCTATATGAAGGTGCCTCGATTGTCCCTATCGACGACTACTTGCTAGAACTAGCATATAAGTACCTCGAAAGCATTCAGAACAGCGAGAACCCACTTGTACGGCAATCTTGCGTTCTTGACCCTTCTCTCTCTCAATCTCTTCGGATCAGACCACCACAATTTCTTCTTCAGTACAAAACTGAAGAAAGCACCCTTCCCAACAACATTCTCCTCTATAATAGAGGATTCCTGGACCCATCCCATAGGGTCTACTGCCGACACACTACAAACACGCACGCACAGTACAAGACAACACAAGCACACACACACACCGACCAAAGCGCAGATTCTCAGACGCCAAAGACGTGATCTGCGTTTACTACCGCACTCAAGACCTACCGGTCTTGTACGATTTCTTTCCCACCATCCCTTCATCCAAGTAGTTAGAGAACATCCGAACTAACCATGTCCACACTATCCTTAGTCCACACCCCCCTTTTTCTTTTTCAGATATCTCGAGACCGAGCCCAACATCCTCACGGATGTGGGTGATTCTAGTTATCGCAAGATGACCAGAAGCCAGAGACAAGATGAAGGACACATCTGTCCTTGTCTCGCCAAATCGGCCCTCTCGCCACCAATTTTTATTTATTATTATTATTATTTTTTTTTTCGGGGCCTATTATCCAAACACTCTGTACTGTGAGAGTGTGCATTGCAACGGCTTTGTTCCACCAGAGTCGTTCCTTGACTTGGACATGTAAGGGCTTGTAGCGTTCTACGAACGCACAATTCCGCGCAGGTAAGGTTCCTACCTTCAAAGAACTTACTTACCTGATAACGCAGCGCACGTGCCCACAGACGCGTTCCCCAAAGTCCCACCATAGGGCCTGCAACTCGCAGCCAACGTTGAGACCGACACCAAAAAGCAAGGAACTGAACGTCCCTAAAGCTTTTTAGGTCAAGCTCAACAATTATAACTCATCATGCCTGAAACAAGGGTATAAACATCCATGCGTTCTATTCCTAAAAAAAGAAAAAACAATTCTCAAAATGCAATACATGCTGCCTGCGCCCAGGAACATCTCATCGAACCGGCAATTCCAAAATTCGATACGAAAGAATTGCTATCATCAAAGAATGAACCGATCAACGGATGCACGTGCGGGTAATCTAATGCAAGGACCACCCAAATCCGTTGAACAACAGAAGGCAGCCACGACCTATCGCAATCGAATATATCTCAACGAGATATCCGATAATTTATGAGGAGTTAAGCCAACAGAGGCAATACTCCGATCACACGGCCACGTAAGAATTTCGCACCATTATAAAGATCTAATGGATTTCGATTCCGGGTACCAAGTTCAAATAAGACCCACGGACGGCACGTCAAAACAAACCCCGAATATCTCTGGTCTGGGCGCCAGATGTTCTGTGCAAACAGAAGGCCGTGGAAATGAAATTCTATCAGCGATAATAATGATGTATGCAAAGATGACTTTCCCCTTTCAGGAAACTACAAAATATCCCGGGGGATGTGATAACATGTTGCTAACAGAAATTCGGAAGTTCTGTTAGCAGAGCAAATAGGGAATATTTTCCGGATAGATACAGATACCAGTTTGAATCTGGGTATCTCTGTGAGCAGGATATTGTTGAGGTTTGAGATAGTCAGTCAGATTTTGATAGCCAAATCGGGTAGCCTATTTCGAGCAACCAAGGAGGTTATATCGAGGAGCAGACAGTTAGAGAACCCCGAGGAAGACGTCAGTCCGCGCCGCGCCGATTAGCGAAAGAAACCGTTTGCCCCCAGTAAACTTAAAAGGGTACGCCAGTTCACCAACGCGATTTAATTAAAAGACGAGATTAGTATGTGGACGGTGAATTAATATAGTGTCGATTTGATTTTCATGTCTGGCTGTGCTACAGAAGCTATAAAATCAATGTTCGAATATATTCGTTTAATCCATCTATTATATTCCCTAAATAAAAAAAAGATATTGTAACAATTTGTGTAAGAGAAATAACATAAAATAAAAGGAGCGCTGCAAAGGAAAGCAAATACTTGGTGTTTAATTGTCGCTGTCTCCGCTCCGTGTGTCGTTTCGTGTTTATTGGCAGAAGGTTTACAGACTACGAAACCGCCAAAGGCTTATACAGGATAGATTCGGAATTCCGCTGATCTATCATGTAAGTAGATCATCCGTAGACGGGCGATTGTGTTACGACCGGGAAGTAACGCGCACCGAAGAAGAGCTCCTGTGCCTCAGTAGGGCTATCTCCCACAGAGACCGGGACGATAGTATTAGACAGCGTCAACTGTTCTGGTGGTTGAATGGCATATAAAAACCTGGATACCAATGCCGGTATAGAATTGTGGGCTTTCTCTATTCCACAATTTCCACCTTATTTCGACCGCTTTCAGCGCGTCATACATACCAATTTCCCTTATATGCTATTCACCTGAAATACATGTTTTCCCCAAGAACGCATAGCTAAACTCATTATCCTATGCAGATAATGCATAATTGAGTTTAGCTACTATTTTCGCCATACGGCAACACTATTGCTCTAACCATGGGATTTCCACCGGAAATTCCATTCGTATTAGTTTGCAACAACCAAGTCAAACCAAGCGACGCGGTTGCAGCACCATCCATTGGCTTGGGTATTTACCAACATTCCATAGAGTTTTCCCCACGGTATTATTTCCCTAGCCGATTCGGCGTCCTATTGACTTTTCCCAGATCACCCATTCGCTTAGGATCAATGATCTCTTTTTGCAGGTGAATAGCACCAGCTAGGTTCTCTCTCCTTCGCAGTTCTGTCTTTACATGGTGCAATGCGCTCTGACTACACCACAGCCGTAACACTGGGTCAGTAGGTCATGTCAGTAGCTGTATTTGACACAAATACACACAACCAAAGCTACCTCGAGATCACAGCACATCGTGTTTCTGTTCTCTCGTTCTCCACGACCGTCAATTACCAATTAACAAAAGTTACCACACTTCGACGAGCGTGAAGCTGAGAGAGCAGAGGCGTGTCTCTTTTGGTTGTACTGTGTGTAAAACGAAATACCGAATTTCATCCCTGATTCAATTAGTCGCTATCCGTCCGCCATCGTGTGCATACGCTACGTCGTGCGTTCATACAAAATCCAATCTTAACCGCCACCGGGATCGGTCTCGTAAATAGTTGAGTTTACTGCATAGTTGGACTAAGAAAATACGTTCCGTGGTCGTGGGTCGACAATGTCATTAAAGAGGGTTTAGTCAAATTTAATTCCTCCTTTATTTTAAAATAAAAAAAAAACAAATAACAATAAATTCGCCATTGGCATTTCCAATTAGACTGGATTAGTGTATAATTCATCATCTCTCACCAGTGTAAAAATAAAAAGAAAACCTGTGTAAACAAGAACAAAAAAAAGGAAAATAAAAATATGTATCAAAGTATTCATTAAATTAAGAAACGGTATCGCACACTTAATGTAAACATTGATTATTGGTCAAATAAACACAGTATGTTAAAAAAAAATCGGATGGGTGATAGAAGCACATCTATTGTGTGTTTCTAAATGAAGAATAAGTGCAAACAAAGCATGTATCCTTCGATCTGCACGATCGATGAGTGAATTGCTAACTCTCGTCGCGACCGAACGTCGCATAGAATCAAATCGTTTTCCTCGACCGGACATAAATCTTCAAATGGCGCTTTAACGATCAATATAAAATAATTAAGGGAGTCACACTGTAAGCATCGTCTAGTACGGACGTCGAAAGTTGAGGGCTAAACTCCGTAGGTGTAGAACTTGATTTTGTAAAAGCGCACGAAATTATATTCGTTTCGTAGTTTACTCATTCAATAAGAAGGAACTTCGAGCGTTATAAATTGTTTTCCTCCAAGTGATTGCCTCAAGTTTGCGCTTAAAAAATAGCCACAGGCAGACAAGTCTGGGCTATAAAGAAAGTGTTCGAGGGTTTTCCAACCCATTTATTCCAATGCATTTATTGTCAAGGACGCGGTGTGACCCCTGGCGTTGTCATGAAAAAGGATGACATCTGGATGGATGGGAATGTGGCGTTTCTAACAGATACACACACAATATACAAGCAAATAGTGAAGAACACCGAAAGAAAATCGGATAAAAAAAAACCGTTAGACATATCCCAAGCAATAACATAGCAATTCCACATCAGTTGAGTGTACTTGAGCTTACAAACCATATTCGTATACGCGGCAGTAGCCTGATGTGTTGAGTATTGGTTAATTTTTTAGTGACTATAACCGTCATAGCGTCAGTTAGATTCAAACGTTCTTCACTATCGTCGCAAGACGTTATAGGCATACCTCGTCTTTTGATTCAACAACTGATAGCCTTTTCCATAGCTGATACCCACTTTTGATGAAATGTCTCCAAGAATTAGGCGGCGATCACTTTCAATAAGGCCTTGAAGGGCACAGATGTTGTCATCGGTACGACATGTCCTTGGGCGTCGATCATGCCTTTCATTTTCTATACGTTTTCATCATAATCATCACCGGCACTAAACCGGTACCCGATCTTGGCCTTATTTAACAAATCTCTCCACCGGTCCCGATTTCGAGCGAACGACATCCAGTTTGGCACTCCCAGTCTCTGGCCGCCCTAGTCTACGCCATCCCTCCATCTCAGACAAGGTCCGCCGCGCCGTCTCCTTCCATACATACTGCCACAAATGACATGTCGATGTCATCTGCGTAGGCAAGTACCTGGCTGGATTTGGTGATAATAGTCCCTCTAGTTATAACACCAGAGGCATGGATTGTTTTCTCCAACACCAGGCTGAGGAGGAGGCAGGCCAGATCGTCCCCCTGTCGGAGTCCATTAAAGATGTTTATTGGTTTAGACAGCAATCCAGCTATTTTGACTTGACTAGTTAGGTTGGTCATGCTCAACCTACAGAGTCGTATCAATTTGTTTGGAATGCCGAATTCTCTCATGGCATTATATAGTTCTAACCTGGCTATGCTGTCGTAGATGGCCTTAAAATCTATAAATAGATGATATAATGGAATCTTAAATTCCTGGCATTTTTCCATCGCCTGTCTAAGGGTGAATATCTGATCAATCGCTGATTTGCCTGGGATGAAGCCACACTGATATTGACCGATGATTACTTTAGCGTATGGGGCTATCCGATCTTTTAGGATAGAGGAGAGTATCTTATAGGCGGTACTCAGCAATATTATACCCCTATAGTTGCACAAAAGTGTGATATCTCCCTGCTTATGTATGGGGCAAATTATTCCACGACCCTAATCTTCCGGCATCTCCTCTTGCTCCCATACGTGCACCACGATCTCATGAATTCCGTGATGTAACGCTGTCCGCCCTTGTTTGATCAGCTCAGCTGGTATACCATCAGCTCCGGGGGATTTATTTGATTTGAGCTAACTTATGGCATTTAATGTTTCTTCAATGCTTGGTGACGGCAACCTTTGGTCTTGATTTTGCATCGGTGCAGCCTCCAATTCTTCTGTAAGCTGATTATTTAGCAACTCAATAAAGTGCACTTCCAATCGCTCCAGAACGCCTTCAGGATCGGTGATCAGATTACTCTCTTTATCCTCACAGTAAGTGCGCCGTGGTGTGCACCACGTCATACTGCGGATTATTTGGTAGAACTTCCGCGCCTGGCGCGGACCTCGCTCTCTACTCTTCTCTATTTCACAGACAAGGTTTTTCTCCCAGGCACTTTTCTTTTGTCTGTGAAGGCCTTTTTCAGATCTTTTGAGCTCCTTGTATTTACCCTCGCACACCCGCGTCCTATCAGACTGCTGCATTGCCCGGTGTGCAGTATTCTTACGTTCAGTCGCTAGTTTGCACTCATCATCAAACCAGTCGCTCCGATCTCTACGACTACTGCCTAAGATGGAGTTGGCAGTTCTAATGACAGTATTCTTAAGGCGTGTCCATGGCTCTTCTACGCCCGGCATTCTGGCCCCAGGGCTTACTCTCCCTTCATCGAGCTCTCCGAGGGCGAGTCCTAGCGTATGACCAAACGTGTTACTGGTATCCTCATTGCGTAAGGCAGCCGTGTTGATTCGAACCTGTTTCGCGGATGCAATACGTCTCTGTAATGCAATCCGCGCTCCGAAAACTGTACCAACAAGATAGTGATCCGAGTCGACGTTGGAACCTCGGTACGTTCGTACCGTCATCAGGCTCGAGGAGTGCCGGCGATCTATCAACCCGTAGTCAATTTGGTTGCGAGTGGCTACATCAGGTGATATTCAGGTGGCTTTGTGGCTGTCTTTACGGGAAAACCTGGTACTCGCAACCGGGCCAAGTTTTTTTATGCTGCCAGTTCGATGACTCGTAGTCCACTGTCATTAGTGTTCTCATGCAAACTATGGGAACCTGCGTAGAGTCTGAAAACCGGCTCCCGACCTATTTTGGCATTCAAATCACCAAGAACGACTTTCACATCGTATCTTTGGCAGGCATTGAGGACCCGTTCGACGTCCTCGTAATATTCTTCCTTTTCGTCGTCAGGGGACACCTTTGTGGATCCGTGAACGTTTATGAGGCTTATGTTCTTAAACTTGCCTCACACGCGAAGAGTGCATAGCCTTTCGTTTATTGCATTAAAGCCGATGATGGCAGGCTTCAATTTTTGGCTGACTAGGAAGCCTACCCCGAGCGCATAGTGTTTCGCGTGACAGCTGTAATAAATGTCATACTTGTTTCTTTGAATGACATCACTCCCCGTCGTTCTTATTTCTTGCAATGCTGTTATGTCAGACTTATATTCAGACAGGGCATCGGCTAGCTGCCGTGCAGCTCGAGCTCTGTATAGTGAGCGGACTTTCCATGAGAAAATTCTTAAATCGTTTAGCCTATCGTAGTCGTCGTCGTGTATCCGGTCCATATCCGAGGCTTGTTAAATTTTGCATAATAATTTGTTTTTACGGGCAAAGTTATTAGTCTTGCGCCAACCTTTCTCCGGATGTCGCTGCATGCACTAATTGGCGGGTGCCAAAGTAGCTACCTAGGGGTGTCACGTGGAGACTGCATGTCAACTTGGCTTGAACAGGGACAAGGAAAGTCCTGGCCTTCGCTGGGTTGAAAGCTATCAGAGACTTTGCCCTGTGTGTTCCCTGCTACCCCCCTTTCTGTACTATCTCACCCACTTTTAAATTCCCTGACCCACGTATTCGCACGATTCTGATATAATGTTCAATCACCAAACTGCGCCTTCAATCAAGAAGAAATTTGCGAGGGTTTAACGCCTTCATTTGTTAAAAATTTTATAATAATGCGTTGCGCAACAGATGTATGTACCTCTTGTTCGCACATGGCTGTACTGAGTACAAACTCGAGCGCGACCGCTAGCTAAGCCGCTTCCCTAGTCTTCATAAACCAAATAACAGCCACGTACGAGATCATCTAGCTCGCAACTTCTTGCTAAGCAAAAAAGTAAAATTACGGTTTATATTTGACTACTTTTCAATGCAAGTGGTTCTTGATTGTGTGAAATCTGTCTGTCATCAAATTAATGTACGTTTTCCCGGGGGTTCGGTACTCTCACCCACCCTCTTCGCTACCTTTATACATTTTCTTTTGCCAATTACATTAAACCCGATTCACTCGTTTGCTGATGATATCACGTTGAGTTTCTCACACTCATATGAACATTCCCGACCAAACTGTTCGAATGCCATTACCAATCAACAGGTTATGCTTGACAGATTGAATTCTGACCTCAATAAGATATATCAATGGGAATTATCTAACCGAGTAGAATTCAATGCCTTAAAAACTCAGTGCTGCGTCTTGTCGTCAAATGCGAACTGAGTAAGTAACTATACTGTCGATGAACGGCACTTGCGTAGACAAACTCAAGGAACTATCAATCCTCGCCACTCGAATTACCGGTGGTAATTTGCTAGGTGGAGTGCTCCTGTTCGCGGTTATTGTACCTTAGAGGTTATTTTATTTTGCTTTTACTTCCTTTTCCTGTATTTTTACTGTGTTGTGTCGAATGGGAGCAGTTATCAAACATGATTGGTCTCCATAAAAGGGCGACAATTATCACTCTTTTGTATTAAACTGCAACATTTATTCAAACCGCAGGTGGTGAATTTGTGGTTATTTTCTTTCAAAATCGAGCCAACCAAAATAGATAGAAAAATTCCCTATTTGTCCTTTTGGCCAAGACACTGTATTTCATCCTTTTTGGGACAGTTTCGTTATATATGTACACGCAATTTCCATGTTTACAAATTTTTCCATGAATATAAATTCACTGAAGGCGTTCACTATCGATAGCTGCCAAACAAGTAATAAACAACGTAGGGTCTTAAATTATCAAACTTAATCGTCTGGCGGTTCCGCCAAACGCCACTGTCTACTTGCCCAATTATCCCCAAACTTCCTGTGCTGAAGCTCCTCAAACTCCATCATTTCCCGCTAATGCAATAGCATTAGCACCTGTAAAAGCTTCACGCATCAAGGTTATCTAACGCATAACCTAAAAGTTCCTGTAAAAGAATTCGTACCTTTCACGCATCAATTCGCATCCAAATTCCGTACAAGAATTCTTTTCATCATACAGGATCATAAATCTAAAACCTATTCGACACCTTCGGTTGCCATGCAAATTCCAGCCTCACCATATTTGCACTCCAATCTCCTCGCATACCTGAAACATTTCCCTTCTCAAGGGCAATTAATGCTTTCAACACATTATCTAGGAAATCCTGTAAAGAATTTCACCAACTTGGGCATTTTTTCATGCATCAACGCATCGGCAAAATTTTCCCACCAAAGAATTCTTAATGGGACAAACATCATATCCCTGAAAGAAAACATATCGGTTACAGTACCATGTAACCATCATAACCAGGTAAAATGATCATTGCGTCGCCTATTCCCAGCCTCACCATGTATACAATAAATTTCCCTATATACACATTGGCTGGCGACCTTTTCACCCAACGACAAAGCAACTCCTAGCAGCTTATTGACGCAGCTGCATACAATTAGCGCAATAGACGCTACAACCAAATTCATCAGCACGCACCATTACAAACAATAGAATTCGGTTCTTTCGCAGGCATTTTTCATTTTTAAAAGATTTTTTTTTATTTTTCTTTTTATATTCTTAATTTCTAAATTAAAGGCTAGACAAAAAATGCTTAAATTCTAGCTTAATTATCTTATATAATAACTTACTGGTCCTTCGCAGACGCTCTAAGCTAAACATTACTTAACATTTGTATAATTTGCCTTTCGGCGACAGAACTTTGTGGCAGTACTGATAATTAGTTGATATACAAAGAAAAATTTGAAAAACTTTGTTAATTTTTTTTTGTTTTTTTTTCTTAAAATTTAACTTACTTAACTTACCTACATTTTTTTTTTTTTTTTTTGTTTTTTTTATGTAAAAGCAATCTTTCGCAGGCATTCTGGCGATGCGATAAACAATCCAATTTTTTTATTGTATCCCAAATGCATCTACCATCTAATGAGTTGCAACTTGTTTATTTATCTGAACTCTCAGCTCATAAATTCCTTTATGTCTTTCAATATTTTCTGGATCAGTTTCTCATGATCTCGCGGCATGAGCAAACAGAAATCAATTAGCATCCAATGAGATACAGCTTGTTTACTTAGCCGAACACACATCTCATTGATGCCCATTATTCCCTTTTGATTTTTCAGCTTCGTTCTCACGGCCGTGTCCCATGAAAATAACCAATGTTCACACATACATGCATACCACCATGGTCTTCTCTATGAGATCCGGTTACCTACCCCAAAGAGAGACTTCACGTTTCTCTTGTAATAGGAACCGCATCCCTTAATCAAGAGAGCATGCACCCCTGACCGAATTTCCCTTACTAGCGAATTCACATCGCTGAGTCTCATTCCATCCACCGACCGCGCCTGTCGGTTTTTCTCCCCGTAGCCCTGCGGGGACGCGAACCCGTATCGAGTCGTGTTAATTAAATACAATATTTGCACTTAAAAGTAATTTTTCTTGTGTCCCGAGAATAATGCCATTCAAGTAGAGTACTCGGTCTTACATTTTTTTGGTGCATCCGTTTCGTCGTCAGTGTAATCCAAATCCGTTTTCTGCAATTTAATTAAATGTAGTAAGATTTGTTGTGAATAAAAAAAGAATCTAATTAAATTCAATTAAAGTAAACAATAAATCATACCTGTATAACATTTAGTGTGTTTTATTTTTGTGTTTGGAACCGTTCCTGAGAATAATTTTGGTAGAACTTGTAATGATGATGGGGAGTGAAAGTTCGCCCCCCACAATCTTCCTAAGGTTGGCACTATCTACCACAGTCATTATATTTTAATAACTATAGCCATCTATGTGTCGGGCTGATTAGTTCTGGGACTACCCTCGTACACTTAACCTGACACACAATCATCATCATCATCATCGGCACTACAACCGGGAACCAGTCTTGGCCTTATTTAGCAAGTCCTGAGGCTTGTTAAATTTTCCATAATGATTTGTATTTTTTTCCGGGCTAGACACAATCATACTACTATATATTTAGGCTTGTTTACTCTATACATAGCAATCATTTCTTTATTTCGCCATTTACTGTAGTATGCTTCGCGCTTCGAAAAATAATCAAATTGTTCCTAAATGCCCCAACAATTTTGTTCCGAAATGTTCCTCCCTCATGGTTTAATAAACTTTTACTAATCCTTCCCACAACTCAGGTTGCTTACCGATATAACACTCAGAAATATACCTTTACCTACAGAATATCTGCCACCTAATTCATTTTTCATTAGGATTTACTTTCCGGTTGAGAAATTCTCCAAAGCGATTAGTTCGTTGAACACACACAGACATTTATTTTGTGCCTTAATTAATACGTCTGTTCCCGTTCCTAATTCCACAAGGATTCGTTCTTGGCAACTCGAACGTCTTCAAGAGTTGTAGGCTATTTCTATCATCTTCCATTTCTACCTGCTATTTCACCTGTATGACGGAGGAAGAATAGTAATTAGTTACGTGATCCAAAGGATTCATGACAAAACAAAACCAAATCCTTGCCACCAGATTACACAGTAAGTCTAAATGAGCTTCGATGACTGAATTGGTATTAAACGTGCTAATATAATCCTAGCCAAAAGGATGTCACGTTGATTGGAAAGTTAATTATTACCTACTTGGCGAGAAAAAAAAAGGAATATTCTTTTCAAGCTCTTTGAACGGAAAATTTAAAGTTGGCCCAATCATAATCTTAGACCGCGATAATAATTCTCGCAGGCCGATTGTGAACAAGACTCATTAGCATTCAATTAGCGTAAAGAATGTCGGTTGAAGAAGCTAAAGAAAGAAACGATAACAGATAACAGCCATCCGTAGGCATTTGGACGACGCAAATTACCTACTTGGTTGCGAAGGGAGGAAGTTTAATTTGCATTCGAATTGAGACATCATCTACAGACTGCCAAATGGACCGCCGAAGTGATTAATTAGAACTGATTACAATCGGTAAGCGAGGTTGCTTTGAAATCAACTGTTTGCTTTCTTTATCTAGGAATAAGGCAAACACATTTGGATTCGTTTGTTTTCAAAGGACACTTTCGTTTTTTTCTTTCTTTTTTTTTACCTTAAATGCCATCGGGCAGTGTGGTTGGGGGAAGAGGAAGAGGATAAGGAAGGCATGTACAGATGCACGTTGCTCCTGAATAACTGAATCCTGAAGTCCTGGGTGTAAACATAACAATCCAAAGAACGCTAACTGACTCCAACCACGATAGATCTGGACTGCTGTACATAAATATATTAATGTGTGTGGTTGTATTGTGTACTTCTGGTGGGGGTGCCAAGGAATCATCTGCTATAAACTACCTCCATTTGACGAAACACTAAATTTTGACCTCTGCTGTCAATAATTTATTTATTTGAAGCTAGCTATTGACCATAATAGCCAGAATACGCCAATGTGTTGTGGTCCATCAGCACAATGTCAGACCGCAATCATGTATACATAATGACAAGTTTCGATGCATATTCTGCACATAGCACTAACTTATTACCATATTTATTTATCATTACAAAACTTCCTTGATAAAAATGAATTGGTATCGAGAGAAGGTTAAGCAAATGGTTTTTCAAGGTTTCCATCAATAAGGATCAGAATTTTTATGGGAGTGAAATTATGAAGTTAGTCTCTGGGGGTGAGGCAGTATGGTGCGCCAAGACACGGGCGCCTGGTTCACTTCCTTCCCACTTCTTATTTTCCGCACCTCCGGAATAATCTGCGTCGCCTCGTTCTTCGGAACCGAATAAGATTAACTGTTTCTGAATCGTAGAAAAGTGTGTCTCTACAAATAACGCTTTTCCTTGTCTCCCCACCTTCTGCTGACAATGTTAATACGAGTGAAAGGGAATAATGAACGCAGACGCGTCGTCCACGAACAATGGACTACGACGATACACCACCGACGAAGGGAAGAAGGAATAAAACATGCCGGGTAATCGGATATAGGTTTTCTTTTATTTTGCTTACACATGTAGTTCTTAATGGTTCGTTCATTTAACTTGACACAAATACTTGGGTTTTAATGATTACTTTAATCAGCCTAACGCGCGTAGTCTGTTTAATTTTCGTAAGACTACCGCTGCACTCGGGCGACAACCACTGACCCCTTTCGCAGATTAAATTCGACTTTTTATATCCGGACCCGGTGGCGGTTGAATCTCGATTGACTTATGAATTGAAAGAATCCATTCATCGGATGGTTGAGTCATAGCAAAATTAGATTCGCTGCCACTTACGAGAAATTTGGAGTAGAATTGCTATGCTCGCATAGGAATTCAGTTCCAGCGAATCCTTGCCATATAATCTGAGTTGGATTCGTTGGTTGTGTGTGCCGGGAAATGGGTTTTGGAAACGCGAGCAAGTATGGGCATGAATTTTCGGGGGAAGTTGGAATTGCTTGGGTGCAAGCAAGGAATATCGTTTAGATAAGATATTAACCGAAGTAGTTTCGGGGAAACGTATGCGGCTCAGTATAGTTGGCGGTGATGGTTAATGTTCCGCTATGGATTTGAATATGCGTTTCATCACAGCAAATGAATTTCGGGGAAATTAAGATTGCTTGGTCGCAAGGAAAGAATATAACTTAAGTAAAGAATTGACCAAAGCAATTTTGGGATAATGTATGTGGGGCGATGTAATTGAGGGAGATGATTTAGAATATATTCTATTGAATTGTATTCTGTTGGGAGTTTTGGGAAATGCCTTTCATTGCAGATTGGGAGATGGATTCTTGCAAGTTCGGGGTGGGTGCGCTTGCAGATTGGGATTTTTTTTTTGCGTGTTTACAGGTTAGGCTAGGGTGACGCGCTGTTAGCGGTCCAGATTGGTTGACATTGTGGGTTGGTTCTCCGTGCGATATAGAGAACCCCCACAAGTCTTTTGTGTATAATGAAACGACTTCATTGAAGTCTCACACAAGACTGGTTTATATTTCTTTACATTTGAGATCACTTATCGATAACAGTACCATAAATGTATACATAATTAGGAAGAGAGTAATCTCTTATTATTACATAACACTATCCCCTAGGAAAACATATATAATTCATTGAAATAATTCTTAATAAAATCTTAATTCATTTAATTCAGTTTATCCTTTACAAAAATGGTAAATAAAATATAAACTTAACTTATAATATTACATCTATCAAAATTCTTGAATATATGAGGGTGGCCTGAAAAGTGTCCCACCTAACAAAGATAAAAGCCATTTTTTCTTAAATTTTATTTTTATTTTTCTACATAGTCTCCTTGTAACTCTATGCACTTCTCCCAGCGATGCTCCCATCTCTCTAACCCGCCCAAATAATATTTGGCGTTTTTTCCTGCAAAACAACTTCACGAAGGTGATTACCTCCTCATTTGACGAAAATCTCTGTCGTCCGAGTGCAATTTTTAGATTAGGCAACAAAAGAAAGTCGCTTGAGGCTAGACTTGGTGAGCTAGCGGATGGTCAAGTAATTCAAACCGTAATTCGTGGATTTTCGCCATGGCAACTGCTGAAGTGTGAGACGGCGCGTTGTCTTGGTGAAACAGGATTCTTTTTCTGCAAATGTGGCCGTTTTTCTACAATTTCTGCCTTCAGTTGGTCAAGTAATGATCCGTAATATACTCCTGTAATACTTTTTCCTTTTTGAAGATAATCCATTAAGATAAGTCCATGACTATCCCAAGCAACAGTTGCCATCACTTTCCCATCCGAAAAAAAATAGTTTCTGTTTGACTATATATTTGTATTCGGGCCTATAATGGTGTATCCAAGTTTCATCGACAGTAATTAATCGGCCCCAAAACTCGGATTTATTGCGTCTAAACTGCGCCAACAAAGCGTTGGAAATGTTCATTCGAACACTTTTTGGTCTAACGTGAGCAAACGCGCCACCCAACGCGCGGACAGCTTTCCCATGCCTAAATCTTGACTTTATATATGACTCACGTTCTTTGGACATTTTCATAGCCTCTGCTATGTCTCTCACTTTAATTCGGTGGTCGTCTAACACCATTTGGTGAACTTTAGCGATGTCATCGTTAGTTGTTACAGTATTTGTACGTTCCGGACGTTCATCGTCTCGCAAACTCTCACGGCCACGTTTAAAATCACCTGCCCAAAATTTCACTGTGGTAAATGATGGTGCAGAGTCCCCATACACAGACTCCAACTTATCTTTGATTTGCCTAGGCGTATCGCCATTCAAAAACAAAAATTTAATGACAGCCCGATACTCAATTTTGTCCATTTTCACAGAAAATACTCACATCGACTCACTCAAACGACTGTCAAATAAAAAGTACGCCTCCAAAATGGCTGAAATTTTGGTGACTAACTGTCAAAAGATGTACAACTACATTCAGTAGCTTTTACTGACGGGTGCTGCTACCTTCATATTGAAGTCACCTTCAATCGCCCCATTTCTTATTAGTCATTATTATTTATTGGTCTTTAGGAACCCGGAAGTTCACGACCTTACTGACTCGGCTGCGATATTGCTCCCTGACCTGTGCACTCTCCTTCCACGCTTGAACATCCGATCCGATCTCCTCAAGATCAAAACTTACATTGCCCTCTTATCTCCGTCCTCAAGATCAAACATTACATTGTCCTCTCATCTCCGTCGCGGTCGTCCTACCCATCTCTTTCCCGTTGGTCTTCCGTCAAGAATTCTACCCACGGTCCTATTGTTGCCCGTTCTCGTCACATGTTGCGACCGGATTACTCTTACTATTGTAGGTTTACCGTATAGTTCTTTCAATTCGTATTTGTAGAGTTTCCTCTATTGACCTTATAGCGTTTGGGATTGATAGTGAAGAACGTGTGATTCGAACTGACGCTATGACAGTTAGAATCACCAAAAATTGAACCAAAGCGCAACCCATCGGGCTACTGGCCGTGTTTAGAATTCGATTTTTAAACGCAAGTATATTCCATTGATGGGAATTGTTATTTTATCGCTATGGTATACGGCTCTGATGCATCATCTTATTCGATTTTCGTTCGGTGTTCGTCACTATTTGCTTGTGTATCTGTTAGAGACGCCACAACCTGCCTTCTCGTCATCTTTACCGCCAAAGATACTCCTTAAAACTTTATTCTCGAGTACGCGGAATTTGTTTCCTTCTCGTTTTGTGAGAGCCCATGTTTCGAATCCCTATAGAACAATCGACATAATTATGTTTCTGTAAACACAGAGTATAGAACAATCGACATGATTATGGTTCTGTAAACACAATGTATAGAACAATCGACATGATTGCGGTTCTGTAAACACAAAGTTTTATAGTACGTGATACTGTTTACTGCTTACTGACTGTGTGCCAAATAGCGTTGCCGGAATGCAGTCTTTTGTTAATTTCCTTCGACATTTCGTTACTGGCCGTCAGTATTGTTCCCAGGTATCTAAATTCTTTAACTTTTTCAAATGTCTTGCCTCTGACGTTTATGTGTCTTCCCTGCTCTCGTCCTAATCATATTTAATATTTTGTTTTGTATTCATTTATTTCTAGACCAATCTTTTCTGCGACTTGCATGATGAGTTCACTATCTTTACCTACAGTTCTAGATTATCGCCCAAAACGGCGATGTCATCTACATATGCGAGCACTTGTGTGACCCCATTCAGGTATGATCTGGCCGTGTTGTTATCGTATGCCTTTCTGATGATGTATTCGAGCACAAGATTAAAAAGACCTGGTGAGAGGTCATCTCCATGTTTTAGTCCGTTAGGGATTTCAAATTGTTGAGAGGTGGTTTTCTATTCTAACTCGCCCTTTATTTTCGTTCATACATTTTTGCATGAGGGCGGCATACTTTTTCGGAACTCCCACCTCAACTACAGTATGGAAAAGTCTTTGCCTTGCAACAGCGTCATAGGTTTCCTTGGAGTCAATTATTATTAGTCATACCCCTATTATAATTTCGAATAAGCCCAGCAATTTGGTGATTTTCTTGTCCAAACTGATATATGTTTCATCCTTACCTCATCCGAGATTACATCTGTTGAGTTTGGCTTGCTTTTCAGTGTCATCTTTCAGGTTACTCATATTTCCGGGATATTAATCAAGGGTGTATTTTATCTTCTAAGGTCGACGAACATAATTGATTTCGATGCACTTATCTAACCTGATTACGTATGTTAATAAGGTAAGTGAGTGGACTAACAATTTCTAAAATAGTTGTTGCCATTTTATCAAATCTTTAAAATGTAGTTTATACATCATTTAGTCATTTACTTTAAACACACGCCCTGCCAAACCATTGCTTTGGAGATGGTAGGGAGGTATCCTGCTAATCCTAATTCCCCTTTTGACTGCAAATTCTTTTAATAACCCGGAATTGAAAGGAGGGCCATTGTCTGAAGCTATTTCAGAAGGATTTCCAAACTACTCAAATATCTTTCTTAAAACATTTATAACACATTGACCATCACAATTCGTCATGACTTGCACATCGATGAATTTAGAGAAAGCATCGATTAAAATTAAACAGTTTACCCCTTCAAAATTAAAAAAAAAAGTCCAAGCGAATTCTTTCAAAATGTCTGTTTACTGAGGACCATTTAGTGCGGACAATCTTTTTAAAACATTCTGGTTTGCTTGACAAAGTTTACAATATTGGACATAACTTTCTATATCCCTATATATATCAACCCAGAAGCCAACTATCCTTGTAATAACTAATACAGATATTACAGACTTTAATCTACTTGGATATAACTTAGTGCCTCTATTAGGTCCACATCGTGAATTAGCCACATACATACGTAATGATATTGCTTATCAGTTTTTGTCACAATATGGACTTGTGGCGGTTCCCTTGAACGTCACTGCTCACCTTACTATTAACTATGCGAAAACTTCCCACATAGGGCATCCAAAAACGATATAAAACAAGTATTGTGGCAGTTCCATTGAACGCCACTACTTACCTTACAATGAAGAAACAGTTTCCTAAAACACATAAAAACATGTACTTACCTTCCATAGTTGTACCAACTATCTTCAGAAATACTTTGAATCAATAATTCACGCTGATGTAAAATTCCATCAGTAATAATAGGTATTTTTCCACAAGGGCAGGGCATAAAACGCATTATGTGCCTTAAAAGCAATTTGGTTGCACCATCGAGCAACCAACATTACCCGAACTATATCAATGAGATATCTCCTAATGAGTCGGCCACACACGTGCAGGAGATGTTTGTCCTTTTCCCTTCTTTTATCTATGCCCATATCGATCGGTCATCCGATCGACAGATACATTATGGCATACGGCTGACCGCCCTAGGAAGTCGAGTTCTCAAAAATGGAAAATTACCAGCGAGAATTTGACTGCTTGGAGATGTCGCCAAGGTGTGCACGATCAGAATAAATGCTGTACGCAGTTGCGGATCGTGTAAGCACAAAATATCGACGTCGAGATAGTTGCACCAGCTGCAACCATGCCAGCTAATGTTCCTCTTGTGGATTCGGTTGATCCACGGTCCGCATACTCGTGGACACACACCATGAGCAGCAGAAGCGATCATTGTGTGTGTTTCACGCCCTTTTGCTGGACCAATGCAAGGAAAATTATCCCTTGTCGGACACCGAAACAATGAGCGAAATTTGCTGTGCTGTCGTCTTCGGTGAATAAATCAATCGCGATAAGGATTCCGTGGAGGCAAGTCGTGCCTCCACGTTAAATAATTTGAGTCGAAGCCCAACAACTGTCGATGAAAGAGTTATCAATCTATAACTAATCCGCACTCTTGAAAGATACTTAAGTCCAGTTCGAGTCATTTTCAGTTTATTTTGAAACATTTTTTAAATCGTTTGAGTATGTCAAAATCGGTAATGCCTTCTTAAATCAGTGTTAACCAGTTTCGACAATCCAATTCACCTAAAGTATAATTAACTGCTTTAAATTATTTCAAAGCTTTTACAAACACTTCCGACAGTGGAGTTCCTTTTTGTGTTAAATGCATTCTTAAATCAATGTTAACTAATTTTAGCAATTCAAATTACCTAAAGCCTAACAATTTCAAAGCCTTTTAGAAACACCTCTGAACAGTGGAGTCCTTTTTTTGTGTTAAAGCCCGAAAAACAATGTTTCCTGTAATGTATTTGTCGTTTATGTTTATTAAGCTTTAAATAAAGGATTAAATAAATGAAGAAAAATCGTCAGCGTATTTGTGTTAATTGACTAATGAGAAGACTCCTCGGAGACAAAGTGACATAAATACCTACAGACTCTGCTCCAATCCAGAATTAAATTTCTGGCTAAAATTTCACGTTCGTAGCCATATCATACATTACTGCTTTCTTCACAGAAACCCAAACTTGGATAAAAACGCATCCTTTAACGAAGTAGATGCTCCGTCTGATTCTATCGATAAAGTCTTGACCCTATATTCGCACACTGAAATCGTTATTGCGAGTGGTTTCAATCTGCATAGCTCTCATTAGCTTCGTCACTCCGCGACACCAAACACCCGAAGGTCAATATGTACAACTCTTTGCGCCGGTACGGTGGATGGCGGAGCGACCGTCTCGGTCAGTGGATGAAATTTGACTCAACGATATTCAATCGTTTGGAGTGAGTTTTCCCGAGAGAGAAAGTGTTTCTCTCGTGGTGAAAACAAGAAAGAAAGACTTGGCAATGTATGTGTATGGGTGAGTGAATATCACATCACAAACAAAGAAAGGAAAAAAGGATCGTGGAGATATTTGTTTATGTAAGTAGGTTACTGGGAAAAGAATCCAGAACTATGTAGGATAAAAGGAATTTATTGCCTGATTGTTCAACTGAGTGAACAAGTTGGAACTCATTAGATGGTAGGTGCATTTGGGATACTAGAATGATTGAATTGTTTGCGTACCGCCAGAATGCCTGATGAAGGACAGCGGTCTTTTGTTTACTCATGGTGCGAGTTTGTGAAATAGTCTCAACGTGGATGGTGCTAATTACATGCAGCTGGTGTTGGACTATTTATCGCTGGCTAAAAGGGTCGACAGCTGATGTGTGCGTAGATAGTTTTTATGTACACATATTGAGGCTGGGATTAGCCAACTTAAGGGTAAGATTCCCTGATATGCGGTCGTATGATATGCGTACCGATGAATTTTATTGCGGGGAATTTATGATAAGGTAAGAAGAACTCTTACAGGAATTTGTATGCGAAGGGATGCAAGCAAAGGAAATAATTCTTTTACTGAAGCTTTTTAGATTATACCTTAGATAATCCTAGATGCGTAAAGCATTTAATGTGCTAATGCGATTGCATTAGCGAAATTATGTGATTGGATGTAAGTTATGGGGGTTTTTTTACAACAAAATAAAGTAAGTAATAAATATAAATAAATAATAATAAATGTTGTATAAGCAATATACAACAACTTTTCTTTTTTTCCACCAGCAGAAACAATAACCGCTATCAAATATTGTGAGGCAATTAACATATTGCATGCCAAATTGGCTGAAAAGCAACCTGCGTTGGTCAATAGGCACGGCCCAATCATTTTGCCTGACAATGCTAGACCATCAAAAAGTCAGCACTACTACGAAAAACAAATATTTGACCTTGTATCACGTTGGAAGAATGTCATAGATAGTAACCGATCCTATATTGATTGAATAAAAATGTACGGAAAAATAATACTGGCTTTTATATGTTTACTCTAAAATCGGACATTTCATGTGGTACAACTTAATAGATATCTGGCATCTCGATAGAAAAAAAAATTAACTGAATTAACGGCGTATAAAATCAGCGCATAATTAACCCTTTTTTGTGACTGCTGATTAAAAACAGCACAACACTAAATTCGACTTTATTAATATGTTTGAGGTGTTAAGCGTACAAGAAACATCTAAAAATATTCTTATGCATTTGCAGCACATTATCTAATTTTCACTTCACTGCCATCTTCGAAATATGGCTGTTTTGCATATCCCAGTGGGAATGTTAATTTGTCTTCTTATCCAACTTCTTTCGTACTGCTCTTCTTTTTTCGCACATAAATCTGCAATTAATTCGTTTGCATTAGGGAAGAAACTCCTTCTGGATCCTCTCCATTTCCACCTCTTCACTTGAAATAAATCCGCAGAACTCCGAGGTTTTGCAATGACGCCTGTATGTTCTTCTTTACGTCCAACCGTAAATTCTGCAGTCGCTCTGGGGAGTATTTACGTAAAGAAGTATTTCACAGATACATTCGGCTGCCAGTTGCAGGAACAAGTACTCTTTTTCACATTCTCACTAGGGAAGTATTAAGTTGCAGCATGTTGAATATCATTTGTAAAATGACTAAGAAGAGCAAAAGGACCAAATCACAGAAGGACCTAAATAGTTTACTGAAGCAACATAAATTGGTATCATTTCTTCGTTTGAATAAAATTCATGCTTCTTCATCTAAATTCAATAAATTGGTGACAACGAAGGATGTGTACATGTTTAAAAGAGATCCTTAAATCACGTCGGGATAAACTGTATAGGGAATAATAAAAAGGAATTTTGTAGTGTACACAATTCAGTGCGTTTGATAATATATTCGTTGACATTGTTACAAATAACTGGACCCTTTTTAAGGAGACAGAGAAGCCGGAAACAAATTGTGCCTTACCGAAAAAACTAAAAGTGGCACCAAGAAAAAAAAGGAAAAACGATGATATTTTATTGAGGGGATTCATTTACTTCAAATTACTGCTTTATTTATTTTTCAAAAAACTTTAAAACAAATTTTTTACTACGACCAATCGACTAATAGATTATTTAATCTTCATTTAACTTATTTAGTAACCTGACACATCTTAATTATTTAAGTGGCATGGCAGGATTGTGGGGGGCGAAGTCGTGGCACCGACATGGGCGCGGAGTTCTACCTCGTCCCCAGAAATCACTAAAGGTTCCGCCGAATACGAAAGGACTGTGTTCGCCGCAAAACGATCGCCATAGCAGTGAAGAAAACATCAAACACAGGAGAAAGGAAACACACTAGAACACGGTTTTTATTATTAATTGTTGTTTATTGGTGGTGATTCATCGTTTACATATTATTCTATTTTTACGTAAAAATATTAGGTTAACTTTAGTCTGATTTGATTATTGTTTAAATGTTCTATTCTATAGTTACTTTACCCTCGATACAAAAAAATCCCTTATTACATTAAACGCGCAGACGACTCGCAGGGCTTGAACATGCTTTTTGGTGTTGACACACCGTACCGACGCCGGTACGGTGGATGGCAGGCGACCCGACCGCCTTGCTGGTTGAATTACGACTCCAGGATTCAACCCTCGTTTGGGGTGAGTTTGGTGGTGTGGTAAAAAGGAAATGAAATTTTCCTTTTGAGACCGACCAATCAGAGCGGATCTCCGGTACATAGATTCTAACGAGGGTGTGTCCACTTACGCGCGGATCACTTTGTTTGCTCGTGACGTGAGCTCTTGGGTGTACGAACCGTGGGAATGAAAATTCACAGCAAGAGCATCTTTGGACGAAGTGTTTGCGGCTGTTTAAATATGGTGCTGGTGATTAGGACTCGTTTGGGATGATTACAAAATGTGTATTGCATCCATAGCAAGTCAAGGATCGAATTCCAGTGCGAATAATTACACTGGCAAAGAATTCGGCTCTTGGCAGCTAGGCGCGAGTTGGGCTATGCTTTGTACGTTGAATAAAAGCCGCCCTGGGTACGGATACACTATAAAAATCTGTCGCGCACGTGTGGGACAGCAAACGCAGGCAAACAGGGGCTCTGCTGATTGTTTCTATAATCCATTTCAGTTATCTCTTATGGCAACCGAAATGTTTTCTTTTTTGAACAATGCTGAGATGCATTGATGTATGCGGTACTGGCGTACCGATTTCTTCGGGGAAAAATGATATAACGCATTAATTGCGTGAATGTCCTTAATGGGAAAATGCTTGAAGGTGTTAATGCGCTTGTATAAGCGAAAAACAATGAGGTCTCTAGAGCTTTAGAGCAGGAAGATTTGGAGGTAAGTGGAAAAGGTAGCAGTGGCGTCAGTAGAACCGCCACAGTATTTCCTCAACTTCGGGCAGAGAACATTTCCTCTTGTTCCACTAAATGGCTCAGTTTCGCATACGAGCTTGTTGAAGTGCGTCTTAAACGGCTGCCTTCCTTCACTTCTAGAGTCAGAGTTCATCCATTCTTAGTAACCTATTTAAGGCACCTTTCGAACCAGGACAATATCATTCAACAGCAGGCAAAGTTCTCTTTTTCAAATCTTCCTGATATAACCACAATATACCCACAATCATAGCAATATCCCAAAAGCTCCTGGAGAGTCTGTTGCAATTCGTTGCAACGTATTTTTTGGGTGCAACTAAAAATATAATAAACCAAGAGGTACTCACTGTTTTGTCCGCGGGTTTGGCTCGGTGAGGTGGAAAACGTTGCGGGGGGGGGGGGGGGGTTCGCTATGTATCCCTCGCTGGTAAGAGCTGTAGATGTTTATTCAGCTACTTCTCCAGCTGATCCCCTCAAAGGTGACAAGTTCCTGTTTCTTTTTATTGCAAAAGTACTTATTGTTAAAAATACGCAACTTAGGTTTTTTCTTTTTCTTTTTATTTTACTTATCTATTTCCACTAGGTTTTTTTTATGTTGTTTTATTTTCTTTTCTTTGTTTTATTTTAGTTTATACTATGTTCTTTTATGGTGCTGCTGGATAACAACAGCAACACATGAATAGATGACGCTGTTTCAAGATAGCGCAATAGTTTAGTCTATCACCAAATGCCTTTCGCACATTCCAATGCAAGGAAAATCCCAAGCTACATTCCCTTGTGTAAAAAGTACAAGCTATTCGTTTGAGAACAATATCAATTTCCGGTGAAAAGTATGCAAAAGTATACTTTTTATCTCTCTCCACTTCCCCCTCTCGGAATGCACTTGTGGTTGTGCATTCCCATAATTACCCAAACTTCAAACGAGGTCACGCGGTCACTCATCTGGTTTCGCTTTTCGTTGTAAGCGAAACCAAATCAACCCCTAAACCAAACTCCTCTTTGAGTAGATTCGCGAGAGTTTATGGACCTTTAATAGCCGGGGAAATGGGCGATCAGATGGAAGCGTGCGAATGGAGAGAGTAACTGTTGGCAGTAGTAAGTGGGTGGTAGTCAGGCGTTGTTTGATCCTGTTGCCGACAGTTATCTTTAGGATCGTGTAGCCACGTCCGCCTTTAGTCTGGTGTGTTAAAGATACAAAAAAAAAATACAAATAAACTAAAATCTATTAAAATAGAACTGTGAACAAAAGAAAAAGGTAAATATAATGAACTGTGGAAGACAAAAATATTTGCCAACTATTTTGTGTGTGTCGACTCAAACCGGCGGACCGTGGCCTGCATCCACAATAGCTATCCAGCAAGAAAAAATACACTACCCATTATTTATTTATTTATTGTGCAGGAAATAGGCAACAGTTCTTCTGTTCTTACTTTACTATATTTATCTATTTACACTACTATTTACTATTTATTGGCCTGTAGGAACCCGAAAGCTCTCCTTCCACGTTCGACCATCTATTTACACGGTTTCGAAAATGATTACTTTTGATAAGCATGATTTTTTCTTACATCAAAAAGACCTCACACCACGATCGCTGTTTAAAATACTACTCACACAAGACTTTTAGATTGCCACACATAAGAAGACTGTGTCGCACCACAAATTGTTTTAATACCGCTAGACCTATTCTGTCCATTCGCGCCCTTTTACACCGATCACCCACTCATGCTCATTCTTCCATTTCCCTGCCCACGCGAAATCGTTCAGCAGTCAATGAACACAAAGAGAATGGAGAAATTGTAAAGAAGAGCAGTTTGAGGAGGGGTTGATTGGGTTTCGCTTGCAATGGATATCAAAACCAAAGGGTAGACTGCGTGTATGTGTTTATTTTTCCTCTTACTGGCCCTGATCCTCATTTAGAGGCTTGGATAATTCTTTGCATGAAAAAGATTGCGAGAAGGGGAAATGGAGAGTGCTGAAAAGTATACTCGTGTATATCCTGTATATAGTATAGCCTGTACTTTTTGTATATGAAAGGGGAACATTGGTCTGGGAAACTTTTATATCAGAATGTGAAAACGAATTTGTGGATGGGAAGAAATGTTTCGCTATGTGTGAATGACGTCCTATACTAATATTTTGGTGTTGGTAAACAGCATTATAGATGATGGTGGTTTACAAGAAATTGGCATGTAAAAAATCGGTTTTTCGGACTTAAGGACATGAATCAGCTCAATGATTCGGAAGCGGGGGTGGGGCGTATATTATGTAACATTCCTCGCAAATCACTATAGGACTATAGGCATGTATGATCTGCCATTGTCCTGGTGTAACATAACACCTCTACTGTTGGCAAATTCTGGCCGTGTCTGGCCAATCATCAGGTTTAAATGGTCTGTATCGAAGTAACTCATGGTAGTGGTGGTTCCCCTCCAGTCTTACTAAACGCAGAGCCACCGTTTGAACTACTTCGCCGGACTTTGATCACTACCGTTCCCACACGGTACTGTCATACGTATCCCATTACTCATTTATTTCAGCAGTGGGTCGATGTCGTTCCGTTTGGCCAAGCTTTCAGAGATGGAAATGATAGATAGAAGTGCATCTCTCACATCGAAAATAAATTGCCCAAAATTAGTTGTAATAGCATCGGGCTGGCAAGTACCATCCGCGATATCAACGTCCCCACTTGCATTTCCACCTTTACCAAAGCAAAATGGTAAGATATACTGAATTTCATCTTGTTAACTTTTATATTTTACACCTAACTGGCAAGTAAATAGAGCAATAAAAGATGTGTCAAGGAATTTCGTCGAAACGTCAAACATTGTTCCCTGTTTTGACATTTTTGAAGGGGAAACATGGAGAAATTATATCATAGAGAGATACACGAGATACAGCGGCAAAGTTTTACGATGATGGATATTTAAAAAAAAAATAACAAAAAATTTCGAAGATCGTGCAAAAATTCAAAGCCACTAAATTTATCCTGAACGTCTGTCCGATATTTTGTGATCGATCAGTTAATCATACACCAAAAATAGTTCCCGAAATCCTATAAAATTTCGCTGCTTTATTGAATGCTTTCTTCGTATAAGTATAAAGTGCATATCCGTTATTGAATTGTTCGAAAAGTAATTCGTTTTTGCTTGTAATATACGTCTCTCAGGAAAAGCGCATCTTTATCCCTGAGATGCTATTAGATAACTGTTGGAGTTCTGCTTGAATATTTGTAAACTGTACCGCTGTGGAAACACTTCCATTAGGAAAAAGCTCCATGGATTTTTCGTCCTGTAACAAATAGAGTTACAACCGCAAATTGGTAGGATACATCGGATTGTTTTGTGACGCTTAAATAAACCAAATTTCCCGGAATAATATACGCATATCGGAGGAATGATCCGCGTTGTAATGTGTCTAAAAGGGCGAACGGGCCTTTGGATACACAATGGGAATTCTCTCATCCAGTAGAATTGAATGCCTTAAAAACTCAGTGTTGCTTCTTGTAGTCAAAGGTGGGCTCCAAAGTAAATATTCTGTCGATGAACGACACTTGCATCGACGAACCCAAGAAATTACCAATCCTCGGCACGCAAATTAATTAGACTCTTAACTGGAATGACCACATATTTGAAGCTGCGAAAAGTGAAGTCAAATGTATGTGGTTCCTTAAGAGATGAAAAAGATACTTCACTCCATCCAACCTGCCCACTATTTACAAAGCGTATATTCGTCCCAAAATGGAGTTCAACTCCCATATTTGGTCAGGCGCATCCAAAACTGCGCTATACGTGCTTCAGTGGATGCAAAAACTAGCAGTGAGACTTATTGGGCCCAGTCGTAAATAGTTCCATTTTGTATCTGTTTCATGTATTTGTTTCATGCCTGTCTCTTTTCTATAGGTATTATCACGGTGGTTGCTCAACTGAACTTGTTGAATACATTCCGTCTCTCTAGCAATTTTTTCGAAATATCCGTTAATCTGAGAAACTGCATCAGTTCACGTTCAAAATCAACTTCAAATGCACAAATAAACATAGACCTTTAGCCGAATCGCACAAAAGATGATTGCTCTGTCTGATCACGTATTTCCTCCTCGGTGTATTGTCCAAGCAATTAAAACCAATGTGCGCCGATACTTCCTTTCCTTTTTCACATGCTCTCCATCCGCTCACAGTGTGCTCTGACATTTAAGGGTGCTTCAATATCTTCTTTTGTGTGCACGTTTTCTTTTGATTGAATGCAAACTTCCGTACCGAGAAAGTTAATTTCGCTGATTCACTCACCAGGAAAAGGACAAGAAGATATCCTGTGGCGTTTCTAACAGATCCACACACCTCACACAAGCAAATAGTGAAGAACACCGAACGAAAATCTATTTAAAAAAAGCATCAGCCGCATACCAAGCAATAACATAGCAATTCCACATCAGTTCAGTGTACTTGAGTTTAGAAATCGAATTCGTACACGCGGCAGTAGCCTGGTGCTTCAATGCTTCGCTTCTCACCTGTTTTATCCTGTGTCCAATAAACCTTTACAACTATCATTGCTTAACGCAACAACTCGACGTGATCTGTACACACAGCACACACTTTCCCATAATAAACAGGACTTTACTACTACGATCACCACTTCTGCACAGAGCATCGGCTCACTCGCCTGCTTCAACGTTCTTTCCCTCGCTCGTTTCTCGCTCCATCGTTCGTACACAAAGTTGATCGTAATAAAGTTACTGAGGAGGGAGTAGTGTGGTGTTTCTAACAGATACACACAATACAGAAGCAAATAGTGAAGAACACCGAACGAAAATCAAATAAGAAAAAGCATCAGCCACATACCAAGCAATAACATAGCAATTCCACATCAGTTGAGTGTACTTGAGTTTAGAAATCGTATTCGTACACGCGGCAGTGGCCTGATGCTTCAATGCTTCGCTTCTCATATGTTTCATCGTGTGTTCAATTTCTTCTTCTTCACTATCCTTGCTAAACGCTATAACCCCGTAATTCTTTCCAGTTGATACCCCTGCATTCCAATACCTGGGAGGCTACCTAGATTAGTTAGTCGTTTGAGATGTAAGTCATGGCACAATCGATAGCAGACAGATTACACAGAGTTTCCCAATGGCGCAGTCTTTGGTACAGAATAAATACTTGTCTCGGCTGACAAAAGTAGATCCAAAGTGTCGTAGAATGTCCCAATAGTTGATTCAAATAACGAAGAATAACAAACGTTTTGGTTAACCTCCCGTTTTCATCTATATGGTGAGAATGTACTAAAGCAAATGAATTTGACGGAAACCCTAAAGGCATTTTTCATCCAAAAACATTCGAGCTATTGGGTTTTAAAGTTTCTTCCCTTTGGCAAGTCAAATAAGACCGGGTAGATGCAGAGTTTGCCCTTAAGACGGAATCCCGCATGTGTGTCATATACAGATATGTCGAGTCGGTTGTCAACTCAAATTGAGACTCGCTTAGTGGTGGAATGTCGGGTGGACTGTATGTGTAAATATTATATTACATTCGCAAAAATATATATTGCTAAAACAAAATGCAAGAACTAGTTGGATATTAACGGCGTTTCGGAAGCGATTACGAGCGGGCGAGTTATCTGCAACTTAATTATTTATCAAATTATTTGCATGTGGTTCTGTGGCAGTTCCGCCAAACCCCACGGCCCACTTACCTGAAAAACCCCTATAACTTCATCCCAATCTGCATAAATTTTTGCTAATACAATCGGATTAAGCACCTGTAAATGCTTCACTCATTAAATAGATCAAATTTATAATCTAAAAGTCCCTGTTAAAGAGTCCTTACCTTTCATGCATCTCTTCGCATACAAATTCCCTGTAAGAATTCTTTCCTAACTTATCAGAAATCCCAAAACCAATTCGGCACCTTCGGTGCCAGGCAAATCCCCCTAGACGAATTTCTGAAAACAAAATGATTTGGTTTACATACAATGTAACCATCATAACAGGGATCATAAACATTGGGTCGTCCCGTCCTCACCAAGTGTATAATAAATCACCATACATACACATTGGCTGGCGACTTACAACCAAGGCACCAAAGCAAATGAACGCATCTGGCGTCTTAAGGCATCAATTAAATCCTACAGCACATGCAAATGCAAATAGGAATTGAATATCTGCCCTTACCAGCGATGCCATAAAAACCATTTCCCGGCAATCAAGCTAAAACGAATTAGCACATTTCCACATTGCATTGCCGCCTATTTATTTAGCCGCAATGCACATCTTAGACAAAGACCTAAGCGTTCCCTTTGTCTTCTCATATTTCGGGATCTGCTTCTCATCAGCAGCGGCATGAGCAAACAAAAACCATTAGCATCCAAGGAGATTCAGTTTGTTTGCTTTACCGAACTCATATCTCATGGATACACCCTATGCCCTTTTCGTCGCTTCAGGTTCGTTCTCATGGTTTGTCCCATGAAAGAACCCATGTACACAAATACATGTGTACTACCAACGATCTTCAAGGTCCCCTTGTCTTTACCGCCTGTCTGCTTCGTTTATCCATCGCCTTCGTGCGTGTGTTGAATATTATGATCCTCACAATCACCCATGCACACATACTACCATGATCTCCATTACGAGATCTGGTTTTCTGTTCCTCAAAGAGCCACTTTAAACCTCTCATGTGGTAGGTAAAACGTATCCTTAGTGGATAGGAACACTTTCTCTCTCGGGGAAACTTGTAGTGCTCCAAAAAGCCCTACTACCTTTTCCCCCCATTCCTACGTCCAAATCCTAGCTATAATACGCGAAGACATTAAATCCTATCAAAATCCTGAGAAACCAAAACTAAATCCAAAATTCGCAATAAACGAATTAAAATATTCGTTTATCGCTTTGCATTTGCCCCACGGCATAATCTCAATTCAAAATCCAGAAATACATTTCAATCTGGTAATTTCCCTAGAAAATTAAACAAACCAAATCCATGGCAAACCGCACCAGATGTTCGAATTTGCCACAAGCAAACAATACCCAAAATACCATTTCCAATTCTCATGTGCAAATAGATTGATGAAGATTCAGAAAACTGAATTTTATCTAAAACAAACATTGAGCATCGCACGAAATGTATCGAAAATCGAGATTGTTGCATGAAAATGTACACTTTTGAGATACAAATCTCGATTTCTTATCCTTTATAAAGGAATAGTTTAGTGATCTCCGGGCCGCAGTCTAAATTCACAGTCCCTGGAGGAAGTACCCCAGGAAAATCCTGAATAATACAATAAAATCATATTCAAAAAGGAAACTAGACGACTTTTCATTTCCACGGATATCTAAATATCACCTGGCCCCCACGGAAGACCAAGTGAAGACATCAGGACGAAGGCCGAATCAAAGGACGTTGCTCTTCCCTTTGAACTCAGAGGAAGCACGGCAACGACCCCTTTTGTAGGACAAGTTTTCAGGAGCGGTCAAATTTTAAGAGATCGCCTTGTCCTTTTAAGGACCAGGAGACACGTTTCCTGAAAATAAAAACCCCTACAAGAAACACAACAAACTCACCCCATGAGCGAGTCGGCTCTGCACGAGCCGTTTATCGCTGAGTCCAATTACATTCGCCGACCACCACGGTCGTGCCGCTCTCGCTCCCCGTTGCGCACGGGGAGACGATATTATACGGAGTCATTGGCGTATTGAATTTTATTCATCATCCACTAAGTTGAGCGGTGGTATGTCGATTATTTTTTTTTTTGGATTCCGGAGGATTTACCTAAAAATTACATTTCATTGACTGGACCAAAAGAAATACATTATATAAATTGGCGTCAATATTAATTTGCATCAAGTCCAATAGAGTTAACAAAAGTAGTGGTTTTTATTGAGAGAATAAAACTAAACAAAAATGAAATCAGTGTGTTTAATTTTCCGACAGCGGTTCCTGGGTGTTGGTTATTAATGTGTTTTCCTTCCCGCCGGTGACGTGCAGTTTTCGTTCGGTGTTTTAGTGGAGAAAGTTTTATGATGGAGGAGGAAGGTGAACCGAGTGCCCATGCCTGGCACAATACACTTCCTCCCCACAGTTCCCCCTGAAGTAACACATATTCTCCATTTTTCTGCGTTACCCTTTGTCATATCTCGGGCAGTAGGACGCTCGCAAAACTTCTGACGTTCTTTTGGCTACGTCAAAACTTCTACGTTTCCCTGCAAGAGCATCTGGAGCTCGAACATCAAGTTTTGAAATTAAACCAAAGAGTTTCACGTTATCATTAATGATAGAATCTGCTAAATTTAAACTTTAAGCGATCTCATGTATTTTTATTCGGCCGTTTGCATTAATCAGGGCTTTTATTTTATCTTCATCATCTTCAGCTAATCTTCCGGAACGTCGCGTTTTATTAACACTGTAAAAATGATTCAATGCAGAGAACCCTTAAGTGTGCTGATCATAAAATCCAATTTGAACCTAGAAAACAACTTTCAATTTCATTCTCACTTTGGCTGGTGTTGCATTTCATTTAAATTAAAGTTGATCTGTTTCATTATATACTTGTTGGCTCCATAAACCTTTTAATAATAAGAAATAGATGAAAATTCTCTTGAGAGTATTCAGTATATTTATCCTCGCCTCCAAATTTAACCCCTTATCGCTTTCTGTTTTTCCTGTGGTATAATAATTAAAATGGTACGAAAAATCACAGACTGGTCTCCAGGCACGTTGGTGCGTTCCAGCTAAGGACCGAGTTAATTTTTATATTAATAATTGAAATATCTTAATTTCTATTCTACAACTACTTCGCCACAAATTCTTCAGTTGTAAGTTTCAATTATTTCGAACCGATGTGTGTCTCTATTGTTTTATGAAACGGGTTTGAGTATTGAGTAATTAACTGCAACTACTGCAAACATTACCTAGTCAATGTCAATGAATTCATTTCATACTTTAATTATAATCTTGAACTTTCGCACCATTTCCGCCTCTTGGCATATTCCGTTTGCCGCTTAAATTTTATCATCCTCGTAATGGTAAAAGTAAAAGTCTCTCAACTCCTATTCATCAAAAACCACTTCTTTCAACAGCTAGAAGTGTCTGATTTCCATTCTGGTTTATCTCATTTCACCATTTAAAGAACGAAATTTCTCTCGACATTGGCTGCTGATAAATCCCGAGCGAATGGAGCACAGCACGACTTTCGTCCTGCCAATGACCCGATTAAAGTCCATTTAAAAGAAAAACTAATGATAATAAAATGCATGCACCCAATACTGTAAACACCTTCACGAAATCAAACAAACAGCAGCACGGAAAGGCAAGTGAACTCAAAGCCGATTTCTTGTTTTCCTTAGGACATCATAATGGACTGCGGTGAGCAGGACACGGATCCTTCGTCAGTATAAACCTGCAATTCATCTACAGATCGTCCTCCATAGAGGTTATGCCGCTGTTGCTATTCGCACTCACTCAAGCTTCATTATTCATTTGGCAGTGATTTATGAATGCCCCTTATTCTACAGTGGAACTCTGCAGAGACCCCTGAAGATCTACTTGAAGCTTGGAGACTTGAAGTGGATTCAGGAAAGAGATTTCTGTTTGAATTTCATTGTGGATACAATAAAAAACAAAAAACAAAAACGAAAAAGAGTGCGAATGCACTTGGGCATTTGTTTTCTTCGCTTTGTTGGTGGGTCCATCTTTGCCATTTCTTGGGTCATCCTCCATTTTGTTCTTCTTCGGTGTTTTGAAGTGTTTGCCAAGAGTAATAATGGAGTTTTGAAGTTAGCATTCATATTGGATGCTGGGGCAAATTCGAAGGACTTCGAACGGGTACTTGGGAATATTTGAATCGACATTTTATTGAAATGATGAGAAAGGACTCATACACCGCCGTTTCTATTCCCGTGTGGAGAGAAAACGCCAATTTAAATGAATGCAGACATCTTATTAGAGAGTACACAGAAGGCAACGGATACTTAAAGAGGAAAGCAACGACATTATTGCAAATGGTATACTGGAGAACGGCTATTCGAGTGTGTTTCAGTGTTACATTGTGTCTGTGTGAATAATATAAGGGCTTAGTTATTAACATCTAATTGGCACCCATGACAATTTGCTCGAAGTACTTTATGAGAATGAGTTATCCTCTCTGACGATAATTCTAAACTATATAGATGAATTGTAAGATATAATTAGAGGTGATTACTACTAGTAATAGATCCCAGTTGTAGTGCCGATGATGATGATGAACTCCATTTTAGGATGAATGTACACCTTGTAAAGACTAATGACCTTGCCCGAAAAAAAAAAATCATTATGGAAAATTTAACAAGCGTCAGGACTTGCTAAATAAGGCCAAGACCGGCTACCGGTTGTAGTGCCGATGATGATGATCAATAGTTATGATATCACCACGTTATATTGTACTCGTATATATATATATATATATATATATATATATATATATATATATATATATATATATATATATATATATTGAATAATATTTTAATAATAATATTTTAAATCATTTATTGAAATAATTTTTTAAACACAAAATTAAACATTTTACTGTGGCACCGTGCTACCTGACCCCAGTCCAATGATTCGGCTATCGTAGCGATTTCCACGGAACGTCGCAACCTACACGCCCCGACGATGAAAATACCTGATCACCACTTTGCCGATCACTGCCATGGCCAGTGACGCGTGAGTTCATTCGATTGCCTTCATACGGTGATCGGATCATGTTGCTAGATAAGCTTATTTAAGTTAGCTCATAAGTTATGGAATGTATGTACTTCAGTCTAAGGATAGATTCCATGGGGCAACTCGTCTCCCGCACACTAAATAATGCATAAATACGTTTCTCGGGGAAGATGGCCGGAGTACTATCAGAAAGAACAAGTTTTTTTTTTATTTTTTTTTATCATGTTTAACTATTAATAACGACGACTTCAACGCCATTTATTCCATTAAGGGACATATGTAAACATGTAATCAAAAAGCTCGATTTTGTTTGAAAAAGCGGTAGAATATATTTATTAAAAATGCTGCGTTATATTTATTATTATTTGAAGAATAACTGGTTATTTTTTTATACAAGAATATTAATAATTATAAAAGTTATTAATAATTATTCCTCGAGACCTAAAAATGTGACTTCTCGTAAACGCGATAAGTCAAGACAGAATTATCTGAAATCAAAGAGCGATCGAGATAACGTTAGTAGATTACTCAATCTCGGGAGTAAACAACTTTTTAGTAGCATTAAATTCAAAACTACGTATTTCATTTATAAAAACGACAATTTTTTTTGTTTTGTAAAACAAGTTCCAATCACTAAAAGAAAATATATCGCCCAGGACTGAGTAAATCATATCTGAAAGAAGCATTTCAAATTGTATAAAGATCGGTTGATTATTTTTTTAAGATATAATATCCGCCAACATTGAAAATGCTGGTTTGATAAAAACGCGTTTAAAGTTTTTAATAAGGATGGGAACCGGTCGCTAACGCGGGATTAAAAATGGTACCCTTCACTCAATTTTCTTCGAATCAACCTGAGATGCCGCGAGAACATTTGTACTTTAAACTTAAAAAAAAAAAAATTAAATAAAATATATATATATTATTATATATTTATATTTATTATATATATATATATATATATATATATACAGTGCAAACTCGATTTACGCAACAAATAGAGATTGGAGCAGTTGCAATAACCGAGGTTGTGGTATTTACTGGGTGGTATTTTTTTTATACAAATTATAGTTGAAATAGCTTATTTGCTTATAGATAACGACAATGTTATGAAAAAACTTTAGTGAAACCAAAACAAACAATTACTTTTAAACATATTTTTATTAAATACGAAAACGAAATGTTCGAAATTTATACAAAAATTAATATGTGATACATACAAAATATTAAGTTTTTTTTCTTACAGAAGTTAGATATTTTGGATTGAGTTTTTTGCGATTTAATGTTTTTTAAAACTGCCCTCTCTTTTATTTTTTGTAGCAATAAAATATCTTCTATTGGAATTCGGATCGAACTGCATCTTCTGATTTAACTTTTGATAAAGTGGGGGGCGACGTACCTTCACCTTCACCTTCACCGGCGCTCTCAATTTCTGCTGGATCGTCACAATTACCAGATGACTCAAGGTTTTCGTTAAACCAATCAATGATTTCTTCATTGGAGAGGCTAATGCTGGGAACAATTTCAACAAGCAGACTAGAAACAGATGAACTCAATTCTCTTCCCCTTAAGGTGTTTGCAGATAGTGTAGATAATGGAAGCTCGTCCCCCTCACCCCAATCACCCTTGGTAGGCATTAAAACATTCCAACATTTCTGAATCGTGTAAGGGTCTACTTTTTCCCAGGCATTAGCTAGCAAACAAACTCCATCCCTTATGTTGAAGGCTTTGATTTTAGTTTCTAAGTCCATGTCGTCACTTGAAGCTAAGTGCGCCAATAAATTTTTTTTTTGTAGTGGACCTTTGTTATATTGATAACATTTTGATCCATAGGTTGAATGTGTTGTAGTCCGGACGCCGTGCTTCCTCGGTATGAGGGAAGAGCGTGGACTTATTATTTTTTTGATTGACTGTTATGATTTTCCAAAAACAACTCACTTATAATTCACGTACAACTGGCTTTTAAGATTTCCCAATTGCGACTATTCTGTTTATTTACAAAGTCAATCAAGCCGAAATCTGCTTTAGCGCTAATTATTATTTAAACAACAATAACAAACAATTATTTAAAGTTAATAATTAATAAACTTAATATGTTATTGCGACGCTAGCTGCTCCATAACAAATCATTCTCAACCTTTCTTTACGGCTGACAAATATCAACTGAACTTTTTTTTATTCTATTTTTTTCTCTCTGACTTTTCACATTCAATTCGGACGAAAATCCAAGTTGCTATGTTTTCAATAAATAAAAAGGTGCAGGTTATTAAGTGTGCTGTAACTGGTAATATTGTGAATGTTTATGAATGGTATGTATTAAGTGAGAATGTAATATATGTTAAGTGAAGTTTTTAAGGATGTGTTAGGAGATTCAGTGTTAAATTTAATAAGGGTAGTATTCTGGAATACAACATCCCACCCTTCTTCGAGAAAGAAAATTATCCTTGAAGAGAATAATTTTCTAGTAACTATATATTAAATTAAGATTAATTAAAACTTGGATTTTCGTTCAATTACATTACAAAGGTTTTCAAAATTAATCTTTCATCAAAGGTTACAATAATCAAAAAGTTCTTAATACTAGAAAAATAATCTATTTACATTATATATTAACTAAATTTTTTCAATAATCAAAAAGTTCTTAACACTAGAAAAATAGTCAAAATAGTCTATTTACATTACATATTACCTAACTAAATTTAAATATTTCTCCTTGGAACCTTTTGTTTTCTTATCCAAAAGTTATTATATTAATTATATAATATTAATATTATTGTTTCAAAATTCTCATTTCCGTTCGAATATATATATTAATTCCAAAATTTCCAATACATATATTACCTCTAAAATTTCCTTTCTTTCCTTTTCCGTTCGAATATATATAAATTCTAAAATTTCCAATATATATTACCTCTAAAATTTTCTTTCTTTCGTCCCCCTCATTAACTTTTTTTTTTTTTTTTTTCATTTCCGTCATTTCCTACAATTGTTAGATTATTTCATATATATTGAATAATAAAACAAAGGCCATTTGTTATGTGTTTATCTTTTCCTTAAATTTATGGAAAAGTTTCCAAAACCTTTCTGGGCCTATTACTATGATGATTGAATAAAGATGATTATTACCAAAAATCTTCTTGAAAAATGATCTTAAATAATTTAAATGACGGTGTAACCTTTTATTTTTTTGTATTTTGCATTGGAATAAATTTTTATTGTTGAAAAAAAAGACTTGTAATGTATTTATATAGTTACTCTTTACAATACCTATTTTAGTTAAATTATTATTTTCATTTTTTATTATTTCGTGTTTGAGTAAGTGTTTGTGTTTGTTTTCGTTGTTTAAAATATTTATTGTTTTCGGCTTAGTGTTGTCATTGTCCATAGCTTTAACTGCTGTCGGAACGTCTACCTTTTCAGTCTTACTCACTGCTGATGGATCGTTTAGTTTCTCAGTCTCATTTACTGATTCGAATAGTTCTTCAGACTTATTAGCTGTTAGAACATCTTGGTTCCCAGTACTATTTGCTGTTTGAACTATTTCTTCAGTTATATCTGCTGTAGAAACATTTAATCCGTCAGTCTTTGCTGCTGAAAAGATTTGTTCATCAGTATTAGCTGCTGAACTGACTTGGGTTTCGACTTTTATTGCAACTATTGGGTCTTCAGTCTTTAACACTGCTGAATTTTCAGTCTTTGTTGCTGAAGTGCCGTGGTTGTCTATTGGGATAGCCGGAATATTAGGGGTTTCTGTTTGTATATTTTCTGCAGGATCCGAATTTTCAGTCTTTAATACTGCTGAGTTTTCAGTCTTGGTTGCTGAAGTGTCTGCGTTGTCAATAGGGATATCTGAGATATTAGCGATTTCAGTCTTTAATACTGCTGAAAATTTCGGATTTTCAGTCTGTGTTGCTGAATTGTTTTCCAGAATGGGAGTATGAATCGGAGTCTTTATATTAGGGACAGGGTTATCTTCGTTTATATGGCTTGGTTTATAGGAGTATGTGGGCTCAGGGTAAATTTGGCTAGGAGCTTCATTAAAATGGTCGTTATCTATTTCCAAAGATCTAATGCTGTAAATAGAAAACTTTGGTCTGTCTTCCATAAATTTTGGTTGGCGTCAGGCCTCGTTTTCCGACTCTTGCACCCGAGAAAAGTGAACATTTTGTCTATCGTTTTGTCTATTGGTGCTCCTAGAATTTTCACCAAAACGATTTTCAGAGTTTGTAGGATTATTTCGGAATGGGTTACGCGTTGTTGTACCTTGTTGGTAATTTGTTGAAGCCGATCCATTCCTAGATATCTTGTATCTACACTCATTCTCTGTGTGATTATTCCGTCCACAGAAATTACATACAATGTTATATTCCCTTTTTATGGGTTGTCTATTCGGAAAAAAGTTGGATTGCATGTTCCGATAACATGTGTCCTGTGTATGCCCTGGCTTACCACAGGTTTGGCAGACTATACTATTGAATGTAGGTTTTTCGTTATATTGATATGACCTGGGAGAGTTGTCCATTCGAGCCGCATGTGACACTACATGTGCAATCGACTGTTTTAAATTGTTTCCCCCATGGACTTTAGCTAGTATCTTTAGCTGTTCGTTCATTAGTCCATCTTCAAATGTTTGTACGGCCAATTTTTTTTCTTCTTCCATTAAGAATTCCCTAACCACCGCGTCTGCTGTTATTTCACACGTGGCAGAGTTTAAAGTCCTTAGAGCATTCGCGACTCTATCGCCGTATTCCCGGACGGTTTCTCTGTAGCGTTGTTTCAGAGAAATCAACTCATTGTGTGCCGTCGACCGAGATTGCTCCTCTTTATATTCCGATTCGAGTTTATCTTTTAAATCCTCCCACTTAGCGATTTTGCTATACCTGATCAGATCGTAAGCATGACCCTCTAGTCTATTTTTGACTAGATCTAAAAACGTCTCGTATATATCCGGGTCTGCCTTCTTTATGGATCTAAATAAAACGTCTCCCCCGGAAATAAATTTACCTAAGTCGCAGGGTTTCCCGTCAAAGGTAGGGACGATTCTGAAAACATCAGAAATTCCGACAGAAAGAGCCATTTCAGGGGGTTTAATGTGTATCGGTTGATAGTGGATTTGTTCTTCCCCCTGCCTAGCCGCCTGTCTCGTGTAATATGGACTCGTAATAGTGAAAGTTTAAAATAATGTATGGCGAAAATTCAATTCTTAAAATATGGTTAACTTAAAAATATGGTTATGGAAAAATTGGCCTTTCTTTTGGTTATTCAATATATATATATATATATATATATATAGGAAAGAAAAATAAATTGGTCTCAAAACTGAAAAGAAAGAAAATTCGACGAGAAAGAAAGAAAAAAAACGGAAATGTCTTCGAAATACTGAAATGAGAATTTGCAAATAATTTAGATAGAAATTTCTATCCAAAAAATATTCTATTGGGATAAGGAGAGCTTCCAAGTAGAAAATATTCCTAAAAAAAAGTAGAGAGAAAAGTCGCTAAAAAAAATTCTTACTCTACTAAATGTTGTCGGTGTACTGTTGATAGCAGTCTTGAGTGTTGCTGTTTTGTTTTTTTTTTCTTCAGTTTTCCTTGGTTGTTTCCTTTGTGTGGTTCTTTTTCTTTTTAGATTTTTTTTTCTTTGACGCCAGGCAGACTTCACGTCCTAAAGTTGATTGCTCATCCTGGTCTTTGCTGCTTTCCTTTTTTTTTCTTTTTATTTCGTTGTTTTATGTCGAGGTTTTTTTTTTTTCTTCTTATTTTGGTTTGGTTATTTCTCCTGTATTTTTTTCTCTCTTTTCTTCTGGAAAAATTTTTTTTCTTCTTCTTATTTGGTTATTTCTCTTGTGTTCACTTTATTTTTTTTTTGTTTTAAATTTTTTGTTTACTTTGTTTTTCGTTGTTTTATGTTTACTTTTTTCTTCTTCTTATAAACATTTTTTTTTTGTTGTTTTAAATTTTGTTTTGTTTAAAAAAAATTTTTTTCTTGTTTTTTTTTTCTTCTTATTTTCTTCTTTTTATTTGGGATCCTTTGGTTGTATCCCACCGCTGCCACCAGTGTTGTAGTCCGGACGCCGTGCTTCCTCGGTATGAGGGAAGAGCGTGGACTTATTATTTTTTTGATTGACTGTTATGATTTTCCAAAAACAACTCACTTATAATTCACGTACAACTGGCTTTTAAGATTTCCCAATTGCGACTATTCTGTTTATTTACAAAGTCAATCAAGCCGAAATCTGCTTTAGCGCTAATTATTATTTAAACAACAATAACAAACAATTATTTAAAGTTAATAATTAATAAACTTAATATGTTATTGCGACGCTAGCTGCTCCATAACAAATCATTCTCAACCTTTCTTTACGGCTGACAAATATCAACTGAACTTTTTTTTATTCTATTTTTTTCTCTCTGACTTTTCACATTCAATTCGGACGAAAATCCAAGTTGCTATGTTTTCAATAAATAAAAAGGTGCAGGTTATTAAGTGTGCTGTAACTGGTAATATTGTGAATGTTTATGAATGGTATGTATTAAGTGAGAATGTAATATATGTTAAGTGAAGTTTTTAAGGATGTGTTAGGAGATTCAGTGTTAAATTTAATAAGGGTAGTATTCTGTAATACAACAAATGATTGCAGTGCAATTTGCCGGAAACATCATAACAATTATCAGCCTATCATCTCTTTGCAATTCGTTTTCTTTAGGATGACACGGGGCATTGTCCAAAAGCAGTATTGATTTATTTTCAAGTCCTTTTGATTCATGAAAATTTCTTACCTGAAAAAAAAACCTCATTAATACAAACACAACATTTTGTATTCTTTTTTTATTTCGGGAACACACACGTTGTGGAACCATTGTCCGAATAATAGGAATGTCATCCATGCATTTTTATTTGCTTTATAAAAAACGGACTTATTTTCGAAGTTTTTAAATGCTCTTGGATTGGCTGCTTTATCAATGACGAAAAGTTATACTTTGTGCATCCCTGATGCATTTGTTCACGCAAGGAATGTTATTCTTTCCTTGCTTACTTTTCGTCCTGGCGCTGACGCTTCTTTAAAAGAAACAAGTATTTTGTTCGGAAACATTATGTAAAATAAGCCAGATTCGAATCGTCAAGTTAAGTTCCTCTATTTTTTTTTTTGTTGAAATTTTTGTACGAACGGCTGGACAAGTTCATGTTTATTCATAATTTTTCACCACAGATTTTCAACATTCGAATACCATGTCGTTTTTTAAATTTCGCAATCCATCCATTGCTGGCGTTAATGGTGGTCTTTCCTCTATTTTATTGTGCAATTGAATTGCCTTTGACTTTATAATCTCATTAGAAAGTGGGATGTGTTTAGCTCTTTGCTTTTGAAACCATCCATATAAAGCCTTTTCCATCTGTGGATATTCAGAAGCCTTCAACGTTATCCGTTTCCCTGGTCCAGATTCAGCTCTAACCACAAATTGTCTAAGAGCGGCTGCCTTTCCTTTTATGTGGCTTATTGTTGATTTGTGAACATTATATTTTTCACAAATTGTCTTTACTGAAAAACCCTTTTCTAATTTTGATAAAATATTACTTCTTTTTTTAATAGACAGTGTTGAGTTCCGGTGCGTTTACCGGGCAGGATTCGAAATGCGAGACGAACGACGAATAAAAAACGACACATAAAGTTCATCACAAAAATGCTCCTATATTTAATATGTGGTAATTGAAACGATAATATTCAATTACACTTTCAACGAAATACCAAACTATTTTTACGAACGAAAACTAATGTTGGCTTCAACGAACGAAAGAACTAGACTCATGTTTACGAAAACGAACGAGAAACTAAACTAATTTACATAAAAATGACACTAAAAACTAAATAACAAAAATGGCAGTAACGAACACAACAGTGCTGCCAAACATGCAGGTAATTACAAAATTATAACGAATTAAGACTAACAATTATAACAACTAAGGAAATTTATAACAAAATAAATTATAACGAATTAAGACCAAAACTACAAATTAAATTATTTAATAATAACGATGTTGAGTGAATCCAGGCTGCGACAAACAGTTTTGTAATATTTCTTGTAACACCCATCCTGTACAAATTTTCCGTAGACACTAATGAAATCGCAACCCATTCAAATAAAGACAGATGCATTTTATGTGTTTGTATATTATTTTTACAAGGAATTTTGTTCAGACAAACTAGCTATAAATTAACTGCAGGAATACAGAATCAAAAGGAGAGCATGCAAATAGAAAACGTAAACACAAAAAGTTGCACAAATCGAGGTAGCATTTTTGATAGGTTGCACTTATAGAGTCAAGACGTGCTACAAATTTAGTATTGCGAAAATCGAGGAATTGCACGAAACGAGGGTTGCGTAAATCGAGTTCATACTGTGCATATATAAATTATTTTTTTTTTAATATACTTCTCTCAGGTACGGCGAACTTATAGCGCAACCGTTGCAGTTCTTCGTGAACAGTTGCAGGTTGTAACGATTCGGGAACACTCGTACGAGGAGGGAGTTCCACAGCTTTACCGCTCTGTAACGGAACTAGTTCTGATGCAGGGATGTCCGCGCCGTCAGAAGATGAACCGCAAATTGGTGCGATCTCTCAGATGGTCTTATGGAGCGCATATAAACAGAATTGCATGGAACAACACCACGAATTCCCCGGAAACAGCATATAGCGTTAAGCAAGGACAGTGAAAAAGGTGAATTGAACACACGATGAAACGAGTGAAAAGCGAAGCAATGAAGCATCAGGCTACTGGCCGTGTGTGTATCTGTTAGAAACGCCACCCGACTCCCTTCTCAGTAACTTTGGTACGATCATATTCGTGTGCGGACGACGGACCGAACGAGAGAACGTCAGAGCAGGCGAGTGTGTCGGTGCTCTATGCGGAAGTCGTGATCGTGTCGTGAAGTTCTGTTTACTATGGGAAAGTGTGTGCTGTGTGTACAGATCACGTCGGTGGGTCACCAATTATAGCGTTAAGCAAGAATAATGAAGAGGGTGAATTGAACTTGAAACGAGTGAAAAGCGAAGCAATGAAGCATCAGGCTCCTGGCCGTGTGTGTATCTGTTAGAAACGCCACAAGCACTCGTGAAACAGACAGAAGTCAGCTACCAGCCTACGATGTGATGGCGACTGTAGTCCTGATATCACCGCTGTGTCTTCGATCAGGTGAATCGCTCGTCTCTGTATGCTCTCAAATAGGTCAAATGTATGTTTAGGAGCAGAACTCCACACAAGAGAGCAATATTCGAGCGTGGATCTAATTTGGGATTTATACACGAGAAGATGTTGGGCCAGAATAAAATATTTCTCGGCTCTAAAAATATAACTCAGCTTTCTTGACGCGGGCCTGGCGATGTTCGACACGTGTCTATTGAGGAAACAATCGTACTATCATCCGAAAAACGAAACAGTTTGTTATCCGTTGACTCCAACAAATGTGAAGTAAAAACAAGGTTGGAGGCAAAATAGAACCTTGAAGCACCCGGGAATTAACAGGATACATCATACTACTATCCGAAAAACTGAACTGAATCATTTATGTGAAGCAAAAACCAGGTTGGAGCCAAAAGAGAACCTTGGGGCAACCCCGAATTAACAGGATACAGATTCGAAAACTCGCTGTCTACAAAATCCCGGATCGATCAATTATCGAGGAAGCTCTTCGTCTAGTCGCAAAGTTGGTGGAAAAGTCCGTATGAACCAAGTTTGCTCAGAAATGCCCCATGCCAGACGCGGCCAAAAGCCTTGGAGATACCCAAAGCGACCGCCACCGACTCACCATGCCCGTCAACAGCAGATGTCCATATATCGGTTATAAGGCTCAGAAGGTCTCCCGTGGACCAAGTGAATTTGCAAGTAGTACAAAAATTAAAATAGTAAATAAAGAAAAAAGGTACGCCATAGCATCAAACTTAATTAATTATTAATCGAGTGCGTTGAATTCGCGCCAATAAAGCTTGTATGACGTTTAAGAAAACACACCTCTTTTATTTTTTTAGGATGTGTTTCGAAAGTGCTTCCAAGATTCGCCCAAAATGGTATCGACGATGCGACTATATAGTAAGAAATCTACCCATTGGTTGCGCAGAAAGTTTGATTTATTTATTATTATTTTTTGTTGTTGATAAAATTCCTTATACAACTGCTCAATTAATACACTTTGTTCACTGGGTCTTCATTTGATAAGAATTAATTTTACATAATGAAAACCGTAAGCTTTTCCTTAATTGTCTTTTCTTTATTGTAAACAGTGCGGTATTTTCGATCTGAATTCTTTGCGTGCATGTCATTCACTTGCCTGATGTCTAGATTATGTACAACATATGTATATCCACTGGTCGTCTCCAGTAATGACGCATTTGATGAGTGTTGAGTCAGATTCAGCATTGGAAATCGTGCATTTTGTGTCAACACTCTTTTTTGCAAAAAATTCTGGATTTTTTAGACCAACTATCGCTACAATACGGCAGAAACCCAATTCATTGGCTAAGGTATTGGTCGGATCCATAAGCAGTAATCAAGTTCTCTCTGATGATTGTATTGCGATTGTTGACCAACAATTATTTCATTTTAGCGATCATTCATTTTCATCGGTTTTCGATGTTGATTGCCTGCCACTGCGTTTGTCATTCCCGGCGTAACTACCAGTTTTGAAACTTTGTGCCACTGGTAAACATTTCTTTTCTTTATCGTTGTCGTACCACTTCTTCAATTTCCTAAAGTCCTCGCACCATTCAATCTACTTTTAGCCTAGCATTTAGTTCAAACTCGTTGCCGCAAATTTAATTATTTTTTTAATTTATACCTGATCGAAAAGAGGTACGGAAGCCGAAGTGGTCAAGACGATATAACTTTTACAAATGTCAAGACATGACCTTGAAATGTTTAATTGATGGAAAGGTCAATGACAGATGTGCCACACTATTAAAACAAACAAAACTCAATCCGGATAACAGAAAGCTCAATTCGGTAGTAATTTCGGAAAAATTTTGATGTATTGCTTGCCCTTGTCTCAGAAGTCGACCACAATTTTTTTTTAATGATTCAGTTCCTCACAACATTCATGGAAACACGAATCCTAATAACAAAATAAAATAGAACAAATTATACATAATATCAAATAAGTCCAAACCTTGGTTTGACGATGAGTGCAGGGCGAAGATCGAAGAACGTAAACGCCTCAGAGTGACCCTCTTAAAAAGATATGATGAAGTCAACGCAGAAAGATACGCGACAATTCGGAGAGAGACAATGAGGCTCTTCAAACACAAAAAACGCAAATGGGAGAAGACTCGGATCGAAAAAATCCTAGAAAATTCTAGGGCAAAGAACATCAGAGGTATGTATGTCGGCATAAATTCAATTAGAAATGGCTACCGAGGGAGAGTCAAAATAATTCGAGACGCAAACGGCTGTCTGGTCACAGAAACAAACAATATCGTGACAAGATGGAAGCAGTACTTTGAAAACCTGCTCAATGTACGTACCTATCAACCACAGATAAATGCACCAAGCGTACATACAGCCGAGCCTCAAATCCCAGAGCGGTCTCTCAACGAAGTGGTAGACGCAATAAATCGATTGAAAAACAACAAGGCTCCCGGAGTTGACTCCATACCGGCAGAGCTTGTGAAGCATGGAGGAGAGACAACCGCTCGAAAGATCCACCAGCTCATCCAAACAATATGGGATAAGGAAGTCACTCCGGAAGAATGGAAAACCTCAATAGTCATCCCCATTTTCAAAAAAGGTTCAGATCTGACTGCGAAAACTACAGAGGAATATCATTGCTCCCAACCGCATACAAAATATTAACAAATGTCATGCTGGCGAGAATCACACCGTACGCAGAAGAGATACTGGGAGACTACCAATGTGGATTCCGTAGGAACCGGTCAACAAGCGACCAAATGTTCACAATAAGACAACTGCTGGAAAAGAAGTGGGAATACGGAGAGACGGTTCACCAACTGTTCGTTGACTTCAAAAAAGCCTACGACTCAGTCGCAAGGCAGAGACTCTACCATATTCTAGTTGAGCTGGGAGTCCCAAAAAAATATGCCGCCCTCATTCAAATTTGCATGAACGAAAACAAAGGACGAGTCAGAATAGAAAACCACCTCTCAGAACCATTTGAAATCCGGGACGGACTAAAGCAGGGAGATGGTCTATCACCGTGTCTCTTTAACCTTGTGCTCGAGTATGTCATCAGAAAGGTACAAGACGACAACATGGCCAGATCATCCCTGAACGGGGTCACACAAGTGCTCGCATATGCGGATGACATCGCCGTTCTGGGCGATAATCTAGACACTGTTAGTAAAAACTGTGAAATCATCATGCAAGCGGCAGAAGAGGTGGGCCTAGAAATAAATGAAGACAAAACAAAATACATGATTACGGCGAGAGCAGGTGGACCTCAGAGAACACATATAAACGTCAGAGGTAAGATATTTGAAAAAGTTAAAGAATTTAAATATCTGGGAACGATACTGACGGCCAGTAACGAAATGTCGAAGGAAATTAACAAGAGACTGCATTCCGACAACGCTAGTTGGCACGCAGTCAGTGAACTGCTGAAATCCAGACTGCTATCACGTAACATAGGGCTCCGTGTCTATAGAACCATAATCATGCCGATTGTACTATATGGATGCGAAACATGGGCTCTCACAAGACGGGAAGAAAACAAATTCCGCGTATTCGAGAATAAAGTTTTGAGAAGCATCTTTGGAGGTAAATATGACGAGGAGGCAGGACAATGGAGGAAACTCCACAACCACGAATTGGAACAGCTATATCACAAACCTACAATAGTGAGAGTAATCAGGTCGCGAAGATTAAGATGGGCCGGACACGTGGCGCGAATGGGGAACGATAGGACCGCGAATAGAATTCTTGACGGTAAACACCGACAGGACGGCCGCGACAAAGATGGGAGGAAAATGTTAGATTGAACCTCGAGCAGATCGGATCGGATTATCGAACGTGGAAGGAGAGCGCACAGGACAGGAAACATTGGCGGAGCCGAGTCGGTGAGGTCAAGAACTTCCGGGTTCCTACAGGCCAATAAATAATAATAAATAATCAAATATTGTCGAAAAATTCGTTTTTCATTTTTATTTGCTTTTTTTCTCCGTTTACCCTTTTTTTATTATATTTCATCAGAGAGATTGTAAAACATAAGACATCTTTCTTGAATCAAGTTTTCAGCAACAACTACCACGTCCTGAAACGAACCAAAAAATTATAAAAGAAGGTGAACAAGAACAATTTTGATAGTTTTATCCCCTAACAACCCATGCACTATTAAGAGGCAAGCAGAATGACTAATACAAAACACAACGTGAACATCAACTCTACAGTAACACATCCAAGACCAGTAACTAGTCTTTGACTGTTTTACAGATATTGCTACGAAGAGTGTACCTGAAGACCTGTGGTATGATTCCATGGGGTTCGGTTTATTTACTTCATCAGCATCATCATCATCATCGGCACTGCAACCGGGATCCGGTCTTGGCCATATTTAACAAGTCTGAGGCTTGTTAAATTGTCCATAACAATTTGTTTTTCCGAGCAAGGTGTTAGCCGTGCGCTAAGGTTTATTTAATTACCACGAGGTAATTCAATGGATATCATCAATTTGCAATTCATCTCTCAGCGATACGTACGTACGTACGTTTGCGTAGAGAGCCCAAAATATGTTTTGTTACTTAATACGAAAACTTTAGAACATTTGTGGGGTTAGGTAGTAGGTGCGCCGGCAAGGGCGCTGGTTCACTACTACCCTACGCCGCAGACCGTTCACAAGAAAACAAAGAAGAAATAAAACACACCGTGGTACTGTTCTGTATAGGTTCTTTTAATTTCTTGGTGGTTCTTAATATAAATTTGCGGTTTCACAGAAGCTCTTTCTTTGTTAAATTATTATTAAACACAAAATATAAATTGAAGATTACACAGCATCTCTTTCTTTGTTAAATTCTTGTTAAATACACACGATTCTTTATAATAACGTACAACTTCGAGTTCTTTCAGAATTGTCTAATATATTGTCACAAATTTCATTTCAAGGTGAATCGACTTTACCGCCTCGTGAAACAGTAGGAAAACTCGACTCGCGACTCGCACTCAGGGATGGAAAACACAAGACTCTGGGTGTACGCATCCCCGTGTGCGCTACGGAGACCGGAAGACAGCACAGCCGGCATGCCTGGTGGTTGGTAAACGACTCACCGAGGGTTGAATTTCGACTTTGCATTCAACCCTCAGTTCGAGGTGAGATTGGTGGAAGAGAGAGAAAATTTCGCTCTATGGTAAGTAACCAGTAAGAGGATCTCGCAGAATGGATCCTCGTGGTGTGTGTGTGTGGGATCGAGTAGATCACATTGTCACTCATGCACGAAGGTCATGGGAAAACGAAGTTGGGACAAGAGAAGATGAACAAAGGGAACTATTAATGGCATAGATGCATGGTTCAGCTGCGTAAATAGCTGCATTGCTATTAGGAAAAGGTGCGAATGGGTTTCGATACTTTACACAATGGGGATTGTATATCGTATCTCTGCCGGCGAACAGAATCGGAGTCTTTATTTGCGTTTGTTTATGCTGAAGAATTCGTTTGGGCGTCTATGCGCGATGGCTTGTCGGCGGAAGAACCGAATTCTTTTGTTTGCATGTTATGTATGCTGGAGAATTCGGTTTTGGCGACTATGCGATGATTGTTTGTCGGTTGGACAAACAGATCATGGGTCGGGTATAATGCAGCTGAGTAAACGAGCTGCTTGGCGTTGCTTTGTCATTGGACAAAAGGGTCGCCAACCAATGTGCATTTAGGAAAATTGTTGTGCACATGTGAGGCTGGGATTTTCCTAGCAAACAAGGGTGCCGAATAGTTTTTCGAATACATGATGCATGTGTACAGACGAATTCTTTTCCAGAGAATTCTAATGATGCATTGGATGTGTGAACAGGATTCTTTCAAGGATTTCTAGATAATGTCCTAGGTGCATTAAATATGCTTGAAAAAGGAAATGTCTGCAAGTATGCGAGACAAGTTTTGGTGGAATTGTGGGTGGTTCTTGTGTGAGGTTAGAGAACCCCCACACATCTTTCTAACGCAAGTGTTTCCAGAGCGCTACAAACTTGTAGTTTTTAAAAACAGATCCAATAGCTAATATGATGGGACGCTATAAATTCATCTTTCGACTCTTATATTAGTGGCACTGTATATCCCGTGAAGAATAGTTGGTCCTAGTACCGTCGTAAAGTTTATTTAAATACGTATGGTTTCATTTTCTATTTATATAATTCAGAATTTATGCCATCTAGAGGTGTAGCACCGACTAATTCGATCTTTTGAAACATTTATTATAAAATATTACAGCGGGATTCACCTAAATTGGTTCCAAATATTGTATGGGATTTTGGGGGATTTTGGGATCACGTGGAATGTTTTAATGATGACAGTGAAGCGTCCCGCCGAATACTGTTCACACGAATGCACAACGGAGCTAAACGGCACTTTAGTAATACACAGCGGAAGGTTTGTTTTAAATGTTTCTTTATTTTGTTGTTATTAAATCCAGGATTCACTACACTGGAACGGCCGTGGCGATTTTACAAAGGTATTCACTAATAAATATATATATATATATATATATATATATATATATATATATATATATATATATAGGGCTCCTCGATAGTATAGTGGTTAGTATACCCGCCTGTCACCCGGGAGACCGGGGTTCGATTCCCCGTCGGGGAGCCTCTGGCGCAAGACTAATGACCTTGCCCAGAAAAAATAAATCATTATGGAAAATTTAACAAGCCTCAGGACTTGCTAAATAAGGCCAAGACCGGCTCCCGGTTGTAGTGCCGATGATGATGATTCACTAATATAACACTGAAGTACTCGCCGACACGTTACGCTCGACACACTCGCGACCTTTGGTGGTTCATTTACTTTTCGTTTTACAATTGCGACGACACACAAAACGACTCTCGTGGTAATTGAGGATCTGACCTCTGTGAATGCTACTTGATGACTGCCTTCGTGGCGTGGATCCTGAATCTCGAATATTCTCTCTGGTTGATCTATTAGCACGTGTGATAATAGATCTATTGTTGTCTCCTGCAGCGAAGGTCACGTCAAAGGGGAATTGAGAAAAGATGAAGGAACAAAGGGGCATCATAGGATCATTGTGTAGCTGCTTAATAGCCTGCAACGCAGGACAATGGTGCTATAAGGGATTTCGGTATGCAATGGTAATTGTGTCCCGTATCTTAGCTGGCGGCAAGGATTATATTTGCACGTTTGCAGGTAACGCAGGCTAACAGGGGCGCCGATCAGGTTTTCGAATTTACGATGCCTGTATGATGTAACAAGTCAATTTAAAAGTCCCCGGCCTGACACATAGGTGGCGGCACAGGAATTAAATCCATATGATTTTTAGTTAGCCCTAACCTTCGAAAGACGCGTGTGTAAATTTGACAGATGTCGGATCATTAGTTTGTGAATTATAGTATTTTAGTTTGTGAATTATAGTATTTTTGAAGGGAAAAAATACAGTTGGAGCAAAAACTTGGCTTGATGACGAGTTTCCAGACGCCGCCCCAGGAAAATCAACCATCAAGGATTGGTATGCTAAGTTTAGACGTGGTGAAATGAGCACCGAAGAGGGTGAACGCAGTGGACGCCCAAAAGAGGTTGTTACCGACGAAAACATTAGAAAAATCCACCGTAAAATGAAATTGAATGAAATAGCAGGCACTCTAAAGATATCAACTGAACGTGTACATCATATCATTCACGAATATTTGGGTATGAGAAAGCTCTGTGCAAAGTGGGTGCCGCGCGAGCTCACTTTTGACCAAAAACAACGACGAGTTGATGATTCGGAGCAGTGTTTGGGGATGATCAAGCGTAATAAACCCGAGTTTTTGCGTCGATATTTGACAATGGATGAAACATGGCTCCATCATTTCACTCCGAAGTCCAATCGACAGTCATCCGAGTGGACTGCACACGATGAACCCGCCCCAAAGCGTGGAAAAACGCAACAGTCGGCTGGCATGGTTATGGCGTCTGTATTTTGGGATGCGCGCGGAATAATTTTCATTGACTATCTTGAAAAAAGGAAGGACCATCAACAGCGACTATTACACAGCGTTATTGGGCCGTTTGAAGGACGAAATCGCCGAAAAACGACCGCATTTGAAGAAAAAGAAAGTGCTGCTTCACCAAGACAATGCACCGTGTCACAAGTCAGTGAAAACGATGGCAAAAATCCATGAATTGGGCTTCGAATCGCTTCCGCGTCCACCGTATTCTCCAGATCTGGCACCCAGCGACTATTTCCTGTTCTCAGATCTCAAAAGAATGCTCGCTGAGAGGAAATTTTCGTCGAATGAAGAGGTGATCGCCGAAACTGAGGCCTATTTTGAAGCAAAGGACAAATCGTACTACAAAAAAGGTATCGAAAAGTTGGAGGGTCGCTTTAATCAATGTATCACCCTCGAAGGGAATGATGTTGAATATAAAAAAAAGGAATTTTGCCAAAAAAATGTGTTTTACTATGGAAGGCCGGGGACTTTTCGATTGACCTGTTATATAATTATTTTCAGGAATTTAGGACGATGCGTGAAATGTCCTTTGTAGGGCAATGTTTGTACGTTTGTTGTATCCTTCGATCGTCGTGCAGGCGTAGGACGATTGGCCGGACTTGTGGGGTAGTTGCCTCCCAGATGTATGTTACCTTCGTTTCGGGTGTGTTGGAGGACTTTTAAGGACACGTGTCTCTGGCCACGTGTAATTTACCTATAGGTGAGTGTGTTCCTTTGTGGAACGACGACATCTCGACCAATAGTGGATTGTGTGGTTCGTAGAACCGCCACAGGATCTTCATTGTTTACCTATAATTTTTTAGTGCGTCGCAACTTTGCAAATACCGGCCGAATACCCGAACTCTTCGAGCTCCTTTCACAACCGTCAATCAGAGAGTGCACATTAGTTTGTATTACAAATTACCACTCTCGTCGCAAAGCATCAATTAAAACAATTTAGCTCCATAAAACGATTTAGTCATTTTAATAAAGTTGTCAGCTTACTAAAGTGACAACAGGAAAATTAAAACCAATCCATGTTTACAACCGATCCCAGGCAGCCGAGGAAGAGGACACAATGTATTAAATAACATCTCACAATTCAAGGGATTTTGTTTGCGAGCTCACCACTTTGAACTGCAATCCATATTGCATGTTGTAAATCTATTCATAAACATTTTTTTACGAAGTCCATATGCAATAAAGGAAGATTTGTCCTTCAACAATGTAATTAAACGCTTGAACTCTTTGGATTTTTATGAGACCTCAAAGATGATTTATAAAATGTTACTCCATATTATATGCTTTAAGTTACCCATCAAACCAGAAGCTTGTAAATGTGGTTCACAAAAGGACTCTCAAAACATCACTTTACCCGACACTTCAGGACCTTACCACTCAAACGGTGTGATGAAAAAAAAATTGTTATAATGTACTCGATTTTTGCAGCCAGTGATTGTGTGTCCTTGGGCAGGATTCAACCACCAGAGTTCTTATTTGAACTTTTGATTTTACGGAGGTTCATTTCACTTCAACGACTGGAACAACAGGTATGAAAAAAGCTCGTAACTTCAAATCGACTGGCGACAATTTAGCGAAAGCGTTCACATTGCCCCATAAAATCGGTGATCAGTAAAAAATGGGCTACAAATTTTATGGGTATATTCAAACCGGAGGAGGCTTATGTTTCAAGTACCTTGTCTTACTCAATGAAACTTCTATGCGCTGTGTGTCACGTCGATTATCGAGCGTTAACACGTCATAGCCTCGAGAGATATTGATATAAAATTTTGGATTTGAAAAAAAATGAACAGAACTTTAGGCGCATTGGCCATGGGCAAATAAACATTTTATGGATTCCTTTACTCAAAAGATATTACGACCTCAATAGATATGGTGGTACATGATGCCGTTGAAAAGGGTCGCATTCATAACCAGTGAATCAAATAGCGGGGTGTGGTATTAAAGCATGTCATGTATTTGGATGTAAAACATACAAAGCACAAGCAAAGGAGAGGCGAGTAAAATATCAAGGTCTAATTTGAATGCAATGTTTTTGTATAACAAATCTGTCACAAAACAAAAGGAAAATAGAGACTTGACCAGAAAGAAAAAAAGATCTATCGAAAATATATGGTGTTTCATTTTGAGGTAAAGATCTTTAAGCTGGCAACACTTTCCTCGAGGATAGCCGATTTAACAGCTGACGGTATATTTTTGATTAGTTTGTGTTAGATAAAAACGACGATTAAAGTATCCTACTTGAGAAGCAACAGTAATGGAAAAAGCTTACCTGTCTGAGTGAGCCCTTCGAGTGTTCGTCCCGTTTTTTTTTTTTTTTTTTTTTTTTTGTAGCGACTAAAACCACCTCCCGCCAGGCATATATTCCTGTTGATCCCCGCGGAACTTTCTGATTTTTCTTACAACATTTGCTTCAAGGGAGATTGCGTACAACTCATGGTTTTAGCGTCTCCGAAATCGTCCTGCCTCACAAACAGGGCCAACAATTCTCCTTAAGACCTTTGTAGCAAAGTTCGTATTGTGCCAAGACACGGGCCCGGTTGTACCAACTCTCCATCGACAGAGAAAGCAATCACCACACCGCGGATAAAATTGTCAATGCTGAGTCGAGGGAAGCAACGAAAGGATTGTACAAAATAAAACACTTGATCTTGAATGTTGGTAACTTTTTATTTGACTGCTTTAATGGAGGGTCTGACACTCTTTATAAACGATCACTCTGTGAAACAGTAAGTTTAAAATTCCTTCTAACAGTTCTCTGTAATTTTGCGTTAACGATTTTTCACACAATTAAACGTCGCTTAAATGTACACAACCAGTGCACAACCAGTGCATTGTGTCTTTCGTTGTCTCAACTTATATAATACGTTTTTTTAGGTTAAAGTATTCATCAAAAAAAACATTTAAAAGAATCCAGTGGTTGAACATTAGCTTAAAAAGATTAATTGCAGCACGAATCCATAAATTTGTATTTCCAAAAATAATTCAATTGATAGCTCCCGACTCCTCGTGATGACGTATCTCCTCCGCTCACGAAATTCTGACTAAATTCCATTCGCAACCACCAAATCGTCATGGCAGCGAATAGCTTAAAAAAGGGAGGAGCGACACGATCAACCAGAGGCAGCCAATCGTGATTGGGTATAGTGACATAGGGTGGATTTTCCATGTATGGGTATCCGCTACTGAAGGCCAGCAGCGAACGAACATTAGAGGATGCGGGCGTTGTTGTTGTAACCCATCGCAATGATCATTAGAGGAAGAAATAGTTCTCTGCAATCTTATGTCAACAGAAACGCTATTTCATGATCGAACGATGGGATAAGCATTATTTGAGTTCGCCAACATTGCATGGGGTCGGCGGCTGTGTACACAATTGATTTGTGTAACGCTTGCCGGCGGCAGACCTTTCTGGTGTGAAAAACGCACTGAAGATCTGCTCGCCCTAGGAGAGGTCATAAATCAACATTTAGTTGTTGGACATGTTGTTTTCTAGGTCCGCGGACGGTTGGCGGCCGTTAATAGAAAATTCGATCTAGGTAAACAATCCGGAAGATATGAATGCAACGTTTGGTTCTGCAAACGAATATAGGATGCAACCGTTGCCAGTTTTTTAAAATAAACACTTGACGGCCACATACTATTTTATGCATGGGTGCATGTTGTTTTAGGGTATGTTAATCCCGTTGGTGGTACCGGAATCGTGGCTACCCGTTGCTTAAGTAAATATTCCTGGTCATGACCGATGCTGGTGATCGGGCCCAGATACGGCAACGGATCATAAAATCCGTCATGCGGATAACCAAACGAATATGCACGCCCGAAAGGCCAATGTTTAATTTGATCGTCTCTTCCTTTGGAAAGATAGATCATAGAACATGCCGTTGAAAATCGGTTGATGCTGGATTGATGTCATGTCAGATGATAATCTTGTCATGAATTAAGTTTCCAGGTATGACCGCTCGAAGAGGGGTTGGAACAGCCCTTAAAAAGGTAAGCTGCCTATGGGGTATTTATGTCGGTTATCCGTGGGGATAACCGAATTGATTCCAGCAAATTGGTTGGCAGTTAATGCCATAGCAAGATTGTGTAATCTTGCCGAAGATTCAACTTAAAGGTAAGTTGTATTTGCTGATAAAGGTGGGGATCGAGCGATGCGTGACTCTTCGGGCCCTGAAAAGCCCCACACCTTCCTCTCGAACGCGGCTAAGAATTCAGAGAGCATTTTATTGCGCACCCAGGTCTCGGATCCATACATAAGTACTGGTAAGACCATGGTCTTGTACAGTAGTAGCTTGTATTCTGGATAAATTTCGGGATATACAGAGCCTTGATAGACCATAGTAGGCTTTGCTGGATTTGATCGTTATCGGCTGATACTATTGACTAATGATATCACAGGGTCATTTAAACTCGAATGTCAAAGAACAAGAAGAAGGACCCGAACTCCCCATAAAAGAAGGAGGGCGGGAGGCCGATTTAAACGATACAAGAACTAATGTGTCCTTCATTGTGTGTCTGGCTTCTGGTCATCTTGCGACAACCAAAATCACCAACATACGTTAGGATGTTGGGCTGGGTCTCACGATATCTGAAAAAGAAATAGGGAGGGGAGGTAACTAAGGATTGTGTATACAGGTTTAGCTGAAATGGTTTTTAACTACTTGGGTGGGGGATGGGGGGAATGAAATGATACAACACCGGCAGGTTTTGAGTGCGGTAGTAAACGCAGATAACGTATTTGGCATCTGATAATCTGCACTTTGGTCGGTGTTTGTGTACACTGAACATGCAATGCAATCATCTCTTATTATAGGTGTGTGGCGCTGGCGTCAATGTCATGTATGTGTTACTACTGTATGCATTTCCTAGAATTGGGGCGCTTCGACTTGTAGCATCTTACGGGAATAGGGAGCAAGCATCGTCCTTAATTGAAAACATATTTTATCTTTCGTGGTTACCTCTGGTTACCATTAGAATCACCCACATTCACAGAAATAGACACCGAATTTGTGATATACGAAAGGGGAACGGTATATATATCTTAAACAAGAGATTCGTCATCATCAAGACTGATTTCATGCTTTCCCTCTCCCTGCATATATTTCGACATTGAGAAACTCTGTAAATAGACAATTACATCAGAACAGTAATCATCTAAATTGCATATCACTCTCGTGAACTACACTATAATCATTCATTGATTAAAGTGAAAACAATTATGTGTATTACCGGTCTTAAGTAGGCGTCAGCTTATATTCGCTTCAACAACTCCAAAGGAGCGTTTCTGGCACTTAAATTCGTACGTATATGAAATACCGGTTCTGAATAAACCCTTATCCAAAGTATCTACCTTGTAACGTCTGTTTTCAAACGAAAATCCTTTCTTCTCTCCAGTAATGAATGTTTAGTACCCATCGTTCAGCAATATCAAAATCATTAGAAATTGTTCCTGGCATTTGTATTCAATTTATTCTATGTGAATGAATTGGTCGTTCTTCACATAGATGATATCCGTTAATGCAATCTATCTGCCTAATGAATAGGTTCCTAAAGCGTTATCTCTCCTAGACTCTAATTAAAGAACGCTATGTGGAAAAGGGTGGTGACATTGGCATTAATCATCGATGTGCGATGTGCAGATGCATTCGGACGTCCAATTGCATTCCCTACCGATGAGGTAACTATCAGTATCTTCATATACCAGTTTATGTATACAAGAGTCCTCATCAAATGAAGTTATTCCTCCACCTCATAGATGTAGACGTTCAAAATGGTGAAGGATGGTATCTACTTTTCAACTAACTATCGGGACGTATATAAATATCGGCTCTTGATTTACCTGAATAGATACTTTTAATGGACGTAATGAGAGTATTCATCTAACAGATACGTAAACCAATTATTGCAAATGGCTTGTATGCAAATTGCACATGCAATTGCGTGAGGTTATTGGATTAAAATTGATTGTTAATGAAATTTTATTACTGAAACTTCATCCTTTGCCAGTTGCACGTGTTACTTACTTTGGAAGTTCACTAACCGTCACGCGTGGTGTTGGAAGTTCTGGCTAATTTATTTAGAAATTGTAGAACTTAAGCGAGAATGAAACACTTTCTTGGTGTAATGTAATAAAAGTTAGTTTTAAACTGAATTTAGACTTGCAGTAAGGTGGGAGTAACTCCCCTGCGTTTCGTTTTTGTAAATTATTTTGCAATTGAAATAACTTCCTTTGCCAAGTTGAACTTAAGAGCCAAACTAAATATGTATTATATTCTAACTACACGTCCAATTATAACCTCATTTGTTGAATTGTCAACTACTTGATTGATTGATTGAAGGCGGAACCCCCATTTTATTTAGCTTAATGCAAGCTTAAAATTAACTTAACATAAAACCTTACAGACTATCTAAAAATCTAGAGTACTGGTTACGACATTATTCGATTATTTAATCAAAAAAAAAGGAGAAGAAAACCAGAAAGTTGAAGATTACTTGGTGATAGGGGAGGTAGGAGGCCAGGGAAGAGTGGGTGTATGTGGGGGTGGTAAACGCGGCCTTTGTTCGACAGTGGAGTGCATGTGTACAGCCTGACACAGGGGAGGTTAGGGAGCAGGGGGGGGGGGGTTGTGGGTAGGGTTGGAAAGGTGTAGGGGCGAAGTAGTTTAAGGGAGGGAGAGGAAAGGATTGCTGGGTAGAGGGGTTATTATTATTTTTTTTTTTTTTTTTTTTTTTTTTTTTTTTTTTTAGACTATTGAAGGGAGGGGGCGGATTTAAGACGGGTTTATTCTGAGACGTCGTTTAAGAGCGGGAGTGGAGATGTTGAAATCGAAGGAGGTGGGGAAAGAGTTGGCCTGTCGTAGCATACGCGAGATGGGTTCGTTAGCGCCGTAAGAAGTGTGATGAGCGGGCACGTAAAATAGTCGAGGGTTACGTACGTTACGAGGGTTTGTATGCAATGTTAAAGTGGAGAGCAAGCTTTTGCAATTGATTGACCCAGACAGAAGGCGATGGACAAAGATGATGTCGGCATGGATTCTGCGCTCTTCAAGTGTGTTTAGATTGGTTAGATGGAGTCGGCTAACCGGTAGAATCAGCGGATTTTCCCACTTTAGTCCGCGGAGGGCAAAGCGCAAGAAACGACGTTGAACACCCTCAATCCTGCGAATACGAGTCACTTGATACGGGGACCAGACCTACGTGGTAGCTAACTGATTATATGATAACGTTGATCACAATATCAATCCCTATAATGTACAGTCGATAAGGTAGATGAAACATGCATCCTATACACGGCAATTAAACTTAGCATTTTGATATAAATAAAAAAGAGAGTCAATATCAACGCGTCGATCTATACAATCGTATTCTTAAAGTTCGTTCTTTGTAATATATGTATAACAAAACAGTCGAAATTTAACCTCGGCTTTTGACTCTGTTTGATAAAAAGCAAGTTCTTATAATGAATAACGGGAAGTAGGTTGCTGGTGTTTACTACTCCGGATTATAGCTACTGCTTTAGATGTGTTAAGTCAAATTTTCCATCGACTGTAATCCTGATACAGTTCGTCCAGGTGACGGTTAAGTGGGTTTGTTGCGAGTTTAGGGCTTTTGACGTGTATACTAGGGCGTCACCCGCTTAGCATATCTGTTTTAGTTTACCGTCCACATGGCGAGGAATATCTGAGGTGTAGATATTAAATAAGACGGGGCCTAGAATGGAGCCCTGTGGTACGCCTGCAGCGACGTTAACAGTTCCGGATAGCTTTCCATTCACTCGAACTTGAAAGGTTCTGTTTAGAACGAACTGGTAGATGATACTACACAGCGTTCTACTGAGGCCAGTATTCAGTAATTTAAAAACGAGACCTTCGATCCACGTCATGTCAAAAACCTTGTCAATGTCCAGGCTCACAGTGATGGTGGGTTCCTTATTAAAGGGACACACGAAGACGTGGTTTTGAAATATGTCGCGAGAGTTAACGCCACTGTTGACATGAGTCATCATGTTAGATAACACGATGTACCCTCTTTAGATAACATAACTCATGTGACTCACCCATGTTATCACCAGAACTGAGTTAACATCACTCACGATTCACAATGTATATTGATAAGATTATCTGCATAAGCAAAAGGACAGATATAAATAGATATGTAAGAACTGCGAGCGCCAGTAGCTTTCTTTTACAAGTAGTGTTAAGATGTTAATAAAACAGCCATAGGCTTATTAAAAAAAAGTTAGTTTTTTTACATTTTAACAAACCTAACTACATTAATTCGAGCCATAGTGGCGCTGTGCACTCTTCTAAATCCAAATTGGAAATCAGGTATTAAGTTTCTGGCCCTGATAAAGTTATTTAGCTTCTCGTACGAGGGTCGCCTCTTATGTTTCGGGATTTGGCAACCCTAGTGTTGCAATCCGGCAATTGACAGCTCTGTCGTAAAGTTGGACATTTTTGAGGTTATACGCACTCAGAATGTTTTGACATACGAGCGCTATTTGTGTTGTTTACAGTAACTTAAAGATTCATCTCGGCCCAAAAATGGAATTAAATCGTCAACATTTTCGTGCGATTATTTTTTACAACTTTCGGCGTCGATTAACTCAGCAACAGTGCATGGATGAACTTAATTCAATTTTTGGCGATGAAGCTCCATCAAGGACCAGTGTTTATCGATGGTATGGTGAATTCAATCGTGGTCGTAGTTCACTTCAAGAGGAATTTCGTGAAGGTCGTCCAAAATCAGTTGTTGTTCCGAAAACCATTGATGCTGTGCGCGAACTGATATTGGAAGATCGTCATGTGACCGAATTGTTCCCACACACTTTGTCAATCGCCCAAAAAAGGGCTCGTGTCAATTGGTCGAAAGAAATGCTCAAAAAATACGGTCGCGGTGCTTCGAAACACGTCTATGACATCGTGACAGGTGATGAATCGTGGATTTACGCGTATGAGCCCGAAAGTAAACAGCAGTCGACTGTCTGGGGTGTTTCAAGATGAGCCAAATCCAACAAAAGCTGTTCGCGCACGAAGTACTTCCAAGCAAATGCTCGCCTGTTTTTTCGGAAAAACTGGACATGTCGCAACCGCACCACTAGAACAACGCAGAACAGTCAATTCTGAGTGGTACACAACCATTTGTTTGCCAGTTGTCTTCCAAGAAATCATGAAAACCAACCGCCGAAGACGGATCACTCTTCACCACGATAATGCGAGCTCTCACACATCGGCTGCGACAACTGCATTTTTGAGCACCCAAAACATCGATTTGATGGGTCATCCGCCGTATAGTCCTGACTTGGCACCGAGTGACTTCTTTTTATTCCCGTACGTAAAAAACAAACTGAGAGGTCAACGTTTTTCGACACTTGAAGAAGCGGTTGCTGCATTCAGAATGCATGTGTTGGAGATATCTCAATCAGAGTGGCAAAAGTGCTTCGACAATTGGTTCAAACCCATGCAAAAGTGTATAGATATTCATGGGGAATATTTTGAAAAACAATAAAGTGATTTTCGATGATCAATATTTGTTTTTGTTCTCTAATCCCGAAATATAAAAGGCAACCCTCGTATATGCATTTTTCATATATTTTGCTGATGCAAGTGAGGAGCGAGATGTTGCGTAAGCGTGGGGGGTGACACGTTGGTTTCCCAACTTTGGCTATTGGACAAATAATAGCATGCTTCCAAGTTTTGGGAAAGTACTCCACATTGTAGCCATGGTTGAACAGAATGGAGTGGTTTATAAAGAATAAAGCAGAAAGCCTTCGCAACGAATGATACGAGATGTTGTCGATGCCAGGTGACTTCTTATGGTTTCGAGATATAACTAGATTTTGTAGCGTATTTGGTGTGACGAAACCGTGACCATTATCACGTGTATCATCGAAGTATGCACTGTTTGTTGGGCTAAATACAACAATTAGATCGTTAAAGTTGTCTAATTTATTGTGCACCTCTGAACTAATGATCGCATTAGTATTCGGGTCGCCATCTTCGAGAGTGAGTCTATAATTATTTTCAAAGGTCTCTCCGATGATATTTGCTTTATTGGCATCATTATTAACAACAACACCCTTGTCTGATCTCGAATCCAAAATACGCCTCCATTTTATACTCTGCATCTACAGAGTTTTGCCTCAAAATGTGTATAACAATTCCGGAAAGCACAAATAAGATTTTGTGTGTGCCTCAGCTGGAGTGAATTTCTAAAAAGTGAAATAAAATTTGTTCAAACAAATTCCCAGAAGGTAAGATCATGAAATGCATTTGGAGTTAAGCATTTTAGGTTAGGATTAATGGGAATTGAATCAATGTGCGACAAAGGGATTTTTGGTTTAGTTTGTCGCGCATATGATTCACTTAGGAAACATAATTGGGGTTTGGGTTTGCGCAACTTCCCGGGAGGCACAACCATGAAATGCATTTGAAGATAGGCATTTCATAATGTTATCGGAATGTTCCAAGGAATTGTTTAACGCACTGTATGAACTCCAAAGGGCTCTTCGACAGTATAGTGGTTAGTATACCCGCCTGCCATGCGGGAGACCGGGGTTCGATTCCCCGTCGGGGAGCCTCTGGCGCAAGACTTATGACCTTGCCCGTAAAAAACCAATCATTATGGAAAATTTAACAAGCCTCAGGACTTGCTAAATAAGGCCAAGGCCGGTTCCCGCTTGTAGTGCCGACGGTGATGATGATGAACATAAGGCTCGTACCGTGGCGCGTCTTTTAGGGAAGAAATACTTTACTCGATGCTTTATGAGTTTTGGTTGAGAGTAGCGATTTAGGACCACTACATGACAATCTCCTTTGACAATTTGGAAAGGACTTGTAGCGTTGCGATGATAGTGAAGATCGTGAGATGCGAGCCGACGCTATGACGGTTAAAATCACTAAAATTGAACCAGTGCTCCACACATCAGGCCACTGCCGCGTGTATGAATACGATCGTTATACTCAAGTATCCTCAGATGATGTGAAATGGTTATGTTATTGCTTGGCTGATGCTTTTGCTTATTCGATTTGGTTTCTGTGTTGCACTTCACTATTTGCTTGTGTACTGAGTGTATATCTATTAGAAACCCCACACTACTCCCTACTTAGTAACTTTGTTATGATCAACTTCGTATGCGAACGACGGAGAAAGGAGCGAATGAGCGAGAGAACGTCGGAGCAGGCGAGTGAGCCGGTGCTCTATGCGGAAGTCCCGACCGTAGTAGTGAAGTCCTTTTTACTTATGGAAGATTGTGTGCCGCCTGTACACAGATCACGTCGGGGTCACCAATTATCGTTTTGGTGAGGTGTCTTTCAATAACCGTGCAGGCATGAAGAATTGGTGGTGTAATTGGGCCCACGTGTCTGTTGATACGTGGGGTTGAGGACACTGGTATGTATGGCTCCTTTAGCTGGACGAAAATGTATTTTATCCGCACAGTGATTTGTGACTTTTGCAGGACCCCCACAGACTCGTTTTGTTATTTAATAATCATCGTCTTTAAAAACCCCTCTCTCGGTTGGCTGTTTATGTTTACAAACACGACCGTTTTTGAAAATGTGACCTTTTCAGCCAGAGGTGTTAGAGACTTCAACACACACACGACCCAAGCGTATGAAGAATAGCACCGCAATACAAATTAGAAAAATAACTATAAGAGCTGTATACCAAAGCAATAAGCATATCATCAAAAAAATAGGAGAGAAAAATATTTCATTTTACTCTGATATGTTGGGGCTTTTATTCTGTCGTTTGCTTTGATTCTAATCATCAAGTGTTCGTTCCAATTACATTCTCTTCACTATCATCGCAAAATGTTATAGGTTAATGAAGGAGTCTATTTTATTTTTATAAATACGCGATCGTCTTGAGAATATGACCATTTTTGCAGAGAGGTTAATAAAGCAATCCTTTTATCTTCAATCGTGCAAATTTATTGCAAATCTTTCTCATTGCAAATCGTTCTACCTTTAATTTGTGATGTGTTAAAACGAAGGTACCTATCTACGGTCATAATATAAACCACCTTTTAGGGTACATTCAACGCATTCCATATATTGCTTCCTAAGCGTTTGGGACATAGGTTTCCGTTGAGACTGCTGATTAATCGCCGACACGTGTTTATTATTTGAGATGTGTGTATAAAAATCCTAAGCGTATGTTTATACAAAGGAGGGATGGGATCGAACATACGGGGCAAAGTCACTGATTGCTTTCAACCCGGCGAAGACCAGGACGATCCTTGTCCCTGTTCAATCCAATTTGACATGCAGTCTCAACGTGACACCACTGGATAGCTGCTTTGGCACCCGCCAAGTAGTGAACCAATGCATGCAGCGACATCCTGAGAAAGGTTGGCACATGGCTAATAACCTTCCCCGTAAAAACAAATTATTATGGCAAATTTAACAAGCCTCGGATATGGACCGGATACACGACGACGACCACGCAAACGAAAATGGCTAAACGATTTATGAATTTTCTTATGTAACGTCCGCTCACTGTACAGAGTTCGAGCTGCACAGCATCTAGCCGATGCCCTATCCGAATATAAGCCTGACATAACAGCATTACAAAAAATAAGATGGACGGGGAGTGGTGTTATTCAAAGAAAGGAGTATAACATTTATTACAGCTGTCGTGCAAAACACCATGTGCTCGAGGAGGCTTTCTAGTCAACCAAGAACTAAAGCCTGCCATCATCGGTTTTAATTCAATACACGAAAGGCTATGCACACTTTGTGTGAGTTAATGTATTGGCAACCCTCAGCATATAAAACAGATCAAGGTACGAAGGCTACACCTAGATAAGCAGTATCACATACCTATCGCAGAAGTCCTACAAAAATCCACATCGCATAAACCAAAGTGCGAAGTACGAAGGCCACACCCAGATAATGATTATCGCAGCTTATCGCAGCACTACGAATATGCACATCGCCACATGCTTATCAGCTAGCCAATAATATAAAACGAGCCTACGAGCTCATTGATCTTACAGTTATGCAGTAGTTCTCAGCGGAGTACTTGCTTAGTAAATAATATATAATTAACACTTAATAAAAGCGACGTGAACTAACCAGCAGAACGCTTTAAGTAACATATGTGCTTTCGTTAAACTAAAGAAAATATTAACTCGTGTGGGCCAAGTTTAAGAACATAAGCCTCATAAACGTTCACGAACCTACAGAGGAGTCCGCTACGACGAAAAAGAAGAATATTACGAGAAAGTCGAACGGGCCCTCAATGCCTGCCCAAGATACAATGTGAAAATCGTTCTTGGTAATTTGAATGCGAAAACAGGTCGGGAACCGATTTTCAGGCACTACGCAGGTTCCCATAGTTTGTATGAAAACACCAATGACCATGGACTACGAGTCATCGAACTGGCAGCATCAAAAAACTTGTTTGTTGCAAGTACCAGGTTTCCGGGTAAAGATATCCACAAAGCCATCTGGGTATCACATGATGGAGCCACTCGCAACCAAATTGATCACGTGTTGATAGATCGCAGCCACTCCTCGAGCGCGATGACGGTACGAACGTACCGAGGTGCCAACGTCGACTGGGATCACAATCTTGTTGGTACAGTGTTGCGAGTGCGGATTGCCTTACGGAGACGTATTGCATCCGCAGAACAGGTTCGATTCAACACGGCTGCCTTACGCAATGAGAATACCAGTAACGCCGTTGGTCATGCGCTAAGATTCGCCCTGGAAGAGCTAGACGGAGGGAGAGTAAGCCCTGGGGCCAGAATGCCGGGCGTAGAAGAGAAATGGACACACCTTAAGAATACTGTCATTAGTACTGCCAACTCCATCTTAGGCAGTAGTCGTAGAGATCGGAGCGACTGGTTTGAAGATGGGTGAACACTAGCGACTGAACGTAAGAATGCTGCATACCGGGCAATGCAACAGTCTGATAGGACGCGGATACGCTAGGAGAAATACAAAGAGCTCAAAAGATCTGAAAAACGACTTCACAGACAAAAGAAAAGTGGCTGGGAGAAAAACTTGTCTGTGAAATAGAGAAAAGTAGAGAGCGAGGTCCGCGCCAGGCGCTGGAGTTCTACACCACGCTGCACTTACTGTGAGGATAAAGAGAGTAATCTGATCACCGATCCTGAAGGCGTTCTGGAGCGGTTGGAAGTGCACTTCATTGAGTTGGTAAATGGTCAGCTCACAGAAGAATTGGAGGCTCCACCAATGCAAAATCAAGACGAAATGCTGCCGCCACCAAGCATTGAGGAAACATTAAAAGCCATTAGACAGCTCAAATCAAATAAAGCCCCGTGAGCTGATGGCATGCCAGCTGAGCTGATCAAACAAAGAGGAATAGCGTTACATCACGCAATTCATGAGATCGTAGTGCACGTATGGGAGCAAGAGGAGATGGCGGAATATTGGCGTCGTGGAATAATTTGCCCCGTACATAAGAAGGAAGATATCACAGTGTACAACAACTATAGGGGTATAACATTGCTGAGTACCGCCTATAAGATACTCTCCACTATCATACAAGATCGAATAGCCACATACGTTAAAATCATCATTGGTCAATATCAGTGTGGCTTCCTCCCAGGCAAATTAGCGATTGATTAGATATTCACCCTTAGGCAGGCGATGGAAAAATGTCAGGAATTTAAGATTCCATTCTATCATCTATTTATAGACTTTAAGGCCCTCTACGACATCATAACCAGGGTAGAACTATATAATGCCATGAGAGAGTTCGGCATTCCAAAAAAATTGATACGACTTTGTATGTTGACCATGACCAACGTAACTAGTCAAGTCAAAATATCGCGATTGCTGTCCAAACCAATAAACATCTTTAATGGACTCCGACAAGGGGAGAGTCTGCGTTGGAGAAAGCAATCCGTGACTCTGGCATGGTGGTGGCAACTTCTGCGACGAGAAGAACTAACGTTGGTCAAACTATCAGGGTAGTGGGGCACGAATTTGAAGTACTGCAATCCTTTAACTATCTTGGGTCAATAGTATCAGCCGATAACAAAATGGAAGAAAAAATACGTGAACGACTGATCAAATCCAACAAAGCCTACTATAGTCTATCAAGGCTCCTTGAGTCCCGAAATTTATCCAGAACATCCAAGCTTTTACTGTACAAGAACATGGTCTTACCAGTACTCATGTATGGATCCGAGAAATGGGGCCCAATAAAACTATTAGCCGCGTTCGAGAGGAAGGTCTTAAGGAGAATTATTGCCCCCATATGTGAGGGAGGACTGTGGGGTTCGTATTACTCATACACCTTCGCGGGCGTGGTTTCAGTAAGACTCCCACCGAAAACCGCAGCCAATGAGCACCACAAGAAGAAATAAAACACGCTATTGTTGTTGGTGATTTGTTCTAATTTTATTGATTACTCCACTATGTTTCTAATACTGACAGGGCCACTTTACAACACAATTCTTATTTTGATATAGTTTGGTGTTTTTATTGCTAGTACAACCACTTTATATAAAACAATCTTTACTTTGATATTCTTACTGTTTTTATTGCACGCAGAACCACTTTATATAACACAATATTTACTTTGATATTATTACTTTTGTTCAAGGCACAAAAAGACGCCGACTCCTTTAACTCCGTTCGACTGAGACTTCGACTCGATTGCCACGACTCTATCAGCAACGTCCTCGAAACGTGTGTTCGATTGCGCGATTCAAATCTGACTTCCGTAGACGTTGAGTCAATCGTGTCGCCAGACGCCCCGGGGTGGATTCCCCTCCGCTGTGGTGGAAAATAAATCCGATATCTCATTCTAGTGGCGGCCAATGAGAAATCGGTTCGGTTTGATTGGAAGTACTTCCATGTGATCGTGCAGATCTGGTTGGGTGTCCATGCCCTAGAAGTGCGGACAAACGAAAACGCGAAGGGTGCTCAGAAGGGAATCCAAACCTGCAGCTGGTCAAATAGATGATCGTGTATGGAGGCTGCCTGTATTGCGATCATAAACAATAGAGGATCGATTTTTCAAAGGCTAGGATGGGTGGGTGCATGTTTGGTTTGGGTAACGAATCATAGGACATGATCATTGATATGATTGTTTGGATAAACAACTATGGGTCGTGTCCTATCCGATGTTCGTTTATCGGTTGGGCGACCGGTCATGAGGAATTTAGCTTGTAGATGTTCAAGCGTACACTTACCCAGATTATCTTTGGACCAACGGAATGGCATCAGAGATTGGATGCGCAGAAGAGAGTTCCACCGGGTCCGCTGTGCAAACGAATGGTAGCTCAATAGCGACCGAAAAAGGTTGCCATGTTTATACTAGCGATTCATTTGTGCTAGGGAATGTTGTTGTGCGGGCCAAAATAGCTTCAACTGTTTATACGTCGTCTATACAGAAGCGTTCTGTTTGATAGCCAGCGTGTGGATCGTGGGTGTTCGTTGTTTAGACAGCAAATCATTAGACGTGACCGATGCGATGATCGTTCCTCGATAAGGCGACGGTTCATGCAATCAGTCATGCAGCTATACAAGCAAGCGACTTGCTATGGCTTGCACGGGGGCCAACGGTTGCCGGAGAAGAGCAAACACAGTGGAATTGTTGTGTAATGATAAGCAAGGATATCGGCAATAGGACCCGGTGGATTTTCTAATGAATCGTAGTGGTCATGGGTGCCGACCGAAGGAACCGATTACACTGATGAGGTACGGCAATGTTACTTGATGCTATGGAAAGATGATGGTCTTGCCATGGGTTGTTTCGTTTTTCTCAGGAAATTGGTGTTGATTGAAAGGTAGTATAACGCTGCCGATTGCAGGTAAGCTAATAATCTCTAGGTAAGGGATGGGGAGTTGATTAAGATAGGTGGGTGTTTCTTTGGGTAGGTTAGAAGAACCCACACAGGACGATTCCAGAGACGCTGCAGCCATGAGTTGTACGCGATATACTTTGAAGCTAATACTGTAAGAAAAATCAAGTTCGGTAGACTCTGGTGGGTGGGACTACTAGCTCGAATGAGCGAAGAGGAGCCTGCCCGGAAAGACCTTTGTGGATGTATGGAAGGAGACAGCGCGGCAGACTTTGTCTGTGATCGAGGGATGCCGTAGACCAGGACGCCCAGAGCCTGGGAGTGCCAAACTGGATAACATCGGCACGAAATCGGGACCGATGGAGAGATTTGTTAAATACGGCCAAGACCGGATCCTGGTTGTAGTGCCGATGATGATGATGATGATGTTTATACAAGTGTTCATTCGTGGTCAACCATACCAAATGCATTTTTATATATCTTATTAGCATCGTTTTCACGAAATTGCTTTCTTATGGATAACTATACTCGTATTTATTTTATGTATCAACACAGAGGTGTATCCATATGTGAGTATCTGAACTCAATGGATTGATTGCCTTTTTAAGCATTTCAGTTTTACGAAGTTTTAAAGGTAACCATAAATAATTTGGTGTGTTATTTAAGGACAAATTAATCAGTTCGAGGAAATTCACATTAAGTGAATCAATAAAGTGAAGAGAAAGTTATTCTAATTTAGTCATTATTTACAAGGTGTGTAGTCGCCATAACCTGAAATATAACTCCCCAGCTTTGAAAGAGCCCATATAAAACAGTGATGCACTCAATAAAGTGGAGAAATGAATGAAACTCATAAGGCACAAGTTTATCAATACAAGCAGAGCAACGTATACTGCCTATTGGTTTTCTGTAGATATTACCACGGTGATGGCACCACAGAACTAGATGTAAACATTCCAGCTCGCCAAACATTTTCACATCCGTCAGTGAGTGCCTACCACTTCAGGTTAAAAATTTACTTCAAACCCATGGGAAAACACAAACAATCGTTTTTTCGTCGAACCACAAAAATGTGAGACTCTACCTGATCATGTTTCCCTGTTAATAAAATATTCAGTATATTTCCGTTTCTTATCGTGTCCTGCTCCTTTCGCTTCTACTGTGCGTGAGTATCCTAAAAAAATGTGTGAGCTCGTGTTTTCTGCGCGCATTAGAATCGGTGCGTAATTAAAATTGTTTTCACATTCATTATTATCAGTATAATTCTACATCAAATTTGATCTTACTTCCTAAATGTATATTTCTTAATTACGTAAACGCCTCAGAGTGATCCACTTAGAAAGATATGATGAAGTCAACGAAGAAAGATACGCGACAATTCGGAAAGAGACAACGAGACTTTTCGAACGCAAAAAACACTAGGATCCAAAAAATCCTAGAAAATGCCAGAGCAAAGAATATCAGAGGTATGTATGCCGGGATAACTTCAATTAGAAATGGCTACCGAGGGAGAGCCAAAATAATCCGCGACACAAACGGCTGTCTGGTGACAGAATCAAACAATATCGTGATAAGATGGAAGCAGTACTTTGAAAACCTGCTCAATGTGCGCACCCATCAACCACAAATAAACGCACCAGACGTACATACAGCCGAGCCGCAGATCCCAGAGCCCACTTTCGACGAAGTTGTAGACGCAATAAACCGATTGAAAAACAACAATGCTCCCGGAGTCGACTGCATACCGGCAGAGCTTATGAAGCATGGAGGAGGAGGGGTAACCGCTCGAAAGATCCACCAACTGATTAAAACAATATGAGATAAGGAAGTCTCTCCGAAAGAATAGAAAACGTCAATAGTCATACCCACTTTCAAAAAAGTCGACAGATCTGATTGCGAAAACTACAGAGCAATATATCATTGCTCCCAATCTCATACAAAATACTAACAATTTTCATACCGCCGACAATCACACCGTGCACAGAAGAAATACTGAGACTACCAGTGCGGATTCCGTAGGAACCGGTCAACAAGCGACCAAATGTTCACAATAAGGCAACTACTGGAAAAAAAAGTGGGAATACGGAGAGACGGTTCACCAACTGTTCGTAGACTACAAAAAAGCCTACGATATTGTAGTTGAGCTAGGAATCCCGAAAAAATATGCCGCTCTCATTCAAATCGGCATGAACGAAAACAAAGGGCGAGTTAGAATAGAAAACCACCTCTCAGAACCATTTGATATCCGGGGCGGACTAAAACAGGGGAATGGCCTCTCACCATGTCTCTTTAACCTTGTCCTCGAGTATGTCATCAGAAAGGTACAAGACGACAACATGACCGGATCATCCCTGAACGGGGTCACAAAAGTGCTCGCATACGCGGATGACATCGCCGTTCTGGTCGATAATCTAGAAACTGTAAGTAAAGACAGCGGAATCATCATGCAAGCGGCAGAAGAGGTGGGCCTAGAAATAAATGAAAACAAAACAAAATACATGATTATGGCGAGAGCAGGTGGACCTCAGATAATACATATAAACATCAGGGGCAAGATATTTGAAAATGTCAAAGAATTTAAATACCTGGGAACGATACTGACGGCCAGTAACGAAATGTCGAAGGAAATTAGCAAAAGACTACATTCCGGCAACGCTAGTTGGCATGAGTCAGTAAACTGCTGAAATCCAAACTGTTATCACATAATATAAAGCTCCATGTCTATAGAACCATAATCGTGCCGATTGTTCTATACGGATGCGAAACAGGGGCTCTCACAAAACGGAAAGAAAACAAATTCCGCGTATTCGAGAATAAAGTCTTAAGGGGGATCTTTGGCGGCAAATATGTTGAGGAGGCAGGACAATGAAGGAAACTCCACAACCACGAATTGGAAGAGCTATACCGCAAACCTACAATAGTGAGAGGAATCAAGTCGGGACACGAGGCGCGAATGGGCAACGATAGCACCGGAGATGGGAGGACAATGCTAGGTTTGACCTCGAGGAGATCGGATCGGATGGTCGAACGTGGAAGGAGACCGCATGGGACAGGGAACAATGGCTGAATCGAGTCAGTGAGGTCATGAACTTTCGGGTTCCTACAGGCCAATAAATAGTAGTAATGTCGCGATCAAAGCGAGATACATCGCACACCCCTATCTTCGGTTCGATGCCATAGCACACGGGAAAGCTGCGTCCGCTTACCATAGTGTACAACGAGTATCTCGGTAGCAGGATTAATCTACATACAATGTAGGAACAAAGCTTGACTACTCATTGAAGCAGACCAAAGCAACACCACCTGCACCAAGTTATCCTACAAACGATATGCGATCGGCGGTGATGCTGTGTGCGGTCGACGATCGCATGGATATACATCATCCACTTACTCCGTATGGCCAGGCTGCAACCCTTTTCAGCGATAGGTGCGAAATAAAAAGTAAAGTAGACACCCTCGGGCATGGTGATCTGCTGAAAATTGCAGACGAGGCAGTTGAGTGCCATGGATCTTGACTTCTGTTTTTTCTCATGTACGGATGAACGATGGTGTGAGTGTTTCTGGTGTCCGTGGTGTAGGGCCATGGATTTAGTTGGACAAAAATTTGAGTCAGGTAACCAGTCTGAAATAGTTTTTGGTCGAGCCCGGCAGGAGCATTTAACATTAATATACAAAACGAATTATACTGATTTGGTGTCTTGTTTAGAAACTTAAACTTGTGCGTTAATTTCACATACAAATGAATTGTACCGATTTGGGGTTTTGTTTAGAAACTTAAACTTGTGCGTTAATTTAATAATAGTATAATGTAAATAGCAATAAGTGTATATAACTAAATTAAGTGTAATAAGATAAATAAACTAATAGCTGGTGAGAGGTGTGTTTTTATCAACAACACGAGGAAAGATATCAGATAAAGACACTATTAAAAATTACCACAGTAATAGTAATATTTCTTAATTACATACTTTTTTTACAAGTACAAGTAATTATCCTGTGTTAGTAACCAACTACCCTATTCTCTAGTGTCCAACTCTGCATCTATTTTACCGTGTTACCCTGTTTCTCCAAATAACTTACATCTGACGGAATACCTGACAGGGAGGAGAATGGAACTCTTGTCTACCTTTGAACCTAAATAAACAGCATAAGAGTTGTTACACAAATAATTGTAGAGATAAATTGCTTGGTCAGTAAATTGGATATAACAGCATACATACACACACAATTTACGTATTAAATATTACACTCTTGTTTTCATCTTGAAAGATCTGCTACCGATGACCCGATGAACGACACGACAACTGTTTCACAAATCTAACAACCCCACCGATGACTAGTCGAAACGAAAAACAGTATTCACATGTCCACGGGGAATATGAATAAAATGTCAGGATATAAAACAAGAGCAAAACATTTTATTAGTGCTTATGGTGTTCTCAAGTTTTTTTCCCTTGGGGGCCAAAGACCATTTCGTTGTGTTGTTATTGCTTTGCTTGACTGATAAATAAAAGAAGTAATTTGTGAGGTATCCTTCAGCCAAATGACAGAACAAGTATTGAAATCAGTATATTGCCAGAATTCCGTCACTAACAATAAACAACATCCTTGTACAAGTCCGCAGGACAATCAGTTAATCCAAATTGCGATACCTTGTTAGGCTGTTGTTGGAGACTCACATTACATGGCGCCACTTGGGCACTTAAGTTCCTGCTAAAAGGAAAACCTCCCGAATGGGGAAAACAAAACACATTTTCTACATTTTCGACTTTTTTTCCACGGATGTTCCTTATTTTTGCCGACAACAAATTTCGGTAGCCATTCCTCCTGTTCCTTAGTGCGAATTCTCTTGCGGATCCATTTCCTCATCCCGCCCCACTTTTCCTGTATGTTCAGTTTGTTCTGATCCCGTTTATTGTTATCGCAGATATTCAACGGGACGAATCGATGTAATTTATGTGCGACAATTACTTGGGTAATTTTATTTACCCCAAAGCATCGACAACGGGAAAAACAAAATGGTATTTTCTCTTAAAAAGTTTAGAAAGTAGTTCGACGCCAAAATGAAAAGTTTTCCTGTTACTTTTGCTTTTTGTGGATTTCTTTTTTATTTGTTTTACATCTACGACAAGGACGATTCTTCAAGCCAAGGCACACGACATAAACTCCACTTGTGCCTGCCACCACGAGCAGCGAGGGGAAGATTTACGAGCAGCAGATGCTTTATTGTTCCCCCATTCGGTTTATCCAACTGCAAATGAATTGATTTAAGGAAATTGGCAACTACGAGTGTTGTTTTGTCTACTTAAAAGTGCGAATCTAGTTAAAAACGAGTTTTGGTTCTTTGCCCGGAAAGTTTGATATTGTTTGGAATCTTGTAAAGCGCGCCGATCAAATTACAACCGCCGACATAAATCGTGGTTCAAAGTTAAAACAGCTGCGTGTGAGCAGGGACTAGCTGCGGAAAAGTAGAATGAAAACGCACTCATCGAATAATTTTTAATTGTTTAGTAGTCATTTTATAATATTACGGGACTAGTGTGTGTTTGAAGTCTAAAAACATGTAAATTTTCAGAAATTCTTTCTCAGCGGTTTTGTTAAAAAATACCATAAAACTTTGTTTTAAATAAATTTACATTAGTCAAGTGTAGAAATCAATCTTCATTTTTAGTTTTGGTTGTTTGTGTAGTCCACAGAGAACGCATAAGTCGAATTTTTAGGAAAGTCTCTGCGATTAGTTACTGTTAGTATTGAAAAGTTCACTTCGTAGAAAAAAAAGTTCCTACGTAGGAATTAACCTCTGTGGAGGTTCCACCTAACGCCGCCTTTCATCCTGTCCCGGTTATCTTGGAAGATCTCCTTTGAGGGCAGACCGAGTTCCTAAAAAGCTAGAGAAAACATTATTTTACGGCGATTCCAGGTGAATGCCATCCCTAATTCTCTAGCATATTCTACATTCAATTACCTTGGGTAATCAAATAGCATTGGCGCCCAACAATTAATCTGCTGAAAAGCAATTCGGTTGCATAAAGAAGCAACAGACATAACGCGAACCACCGCGGGGAGACATGATTTCATGAAACGCATTATACTCCTAAAGAAAGAAATTCGGTTGCGTCACCAACCAACCGATACATGCCCAAATCAATTCGGCGCACATATCTCTCGTCGAGTGCCGCCGCACACAATCCAGGAGATACTTCTTCTTTTCTTTGTAGTTCCAAACACCTCGGTCGCTTAACCGAGCGACAGGCAACTTGGAAAAACACGCCAGGCGGCACAAGAATACAAAGCAAATGGGCAACACCAATGAATTGCCAACGAAGAATATGCGATCATCGGAAATGCCGTACGAATCAGCCGATCGTATAAACATCCAACGTCCCTAAATACAACGAGTGCACAGGCTGCAACCCTTTTAACTATCGCCCCCTGTGTGTGATCTTTACTCATCTGCATGCGTGTTGGTCGGTCATGAAACCCCAACAAGTATCATGTTTAGCGACTGACGGCCGAGGGAACCAGAGTTCTCAATGGCGCAAGCATGCATCCGCAAGCGCTGTGCACGGTAACAATAATATAAACACCTGTGTGTGCTATGGCTTGCCTAAGCAGTAAGCGTATCTTTGACGTAGACATGGGGTAGCGATGTTTCAGCGGTTCGCATCCTGAGGGGTAAATGAAGATGTGAGTGTGCAATACGAAATGTAAACGGTCGTCGAAGATTTTACCTCAGTGTTGCTTGGGATGGGGGATGCGCGCGGAACATTTAAGTTTTTTAGTTTATCTTACGGGTCGTGGGTTCCTGTTGGACGGTGAAGTCAGTCAGTTAACAGCCATCGTCGAGTCGGGAGTTTGCAAAATACCTTTGTGGCGGTTCTTTAAAGCCTTCCTAAAGAACCGTCCATTACTTTAAAACAATCTACTTTTCCCTCACTCCATAAACCACTATACTTACCTGCATTCGAGCAGTGAAAGCTTTCTTTCAAATCACTTTCACCTGAAAGTAAAACCACAGCAGGCATGCACATCAAACAAGTTATTTCATTCATATTACATAAACGTGCCCGACAATCGGTTCGGCTTGTCAGCAATTATAAAAGATAAATACTCGCTGACCAGCGTAATTGTTGACACAGCTGTAGCCGGTATTCTTGCTGCGGTTCATGAGTGAATATTGCCCCAATCCCAAGATTCACGTATGCGGATGACATCGCCGTTCTGGGCGATAATCTCGAATCTATAAGTAAAAACTGTGAAATCATCATGCAAGCAGCAGAAGAGGTGGGCCTAGAAATAAACGAAGACAAAACGAAATACATGATTACGACGAGAGCAGGTGGACCTCAGGTTTCAAGTTTAGTGAAGGCAGAACCCTCATTTATTTAGCTTAATGCAAGCTCAAAATTGAACTTAAATTAATTAATATAATAAGAACCTTAAAGACTATCTTAAATCTAGAGTAAGAAGGAGAATAAAAAGAAAAAAGAAAAACCAGGAGGTGAAAAAGACTGGTCGATAGGGGGGATAGGAGGCTAGGGCGGGGGGGGGGCAATTGTACGTGGGGGGGGGCAAATACGGCATTTGTGAGACAGTGACAGTGGGGGGGCACGCCTACGTAGTGGTATGGGGCGGGGTTGGGGAGCTGGGGGGAGAGGTTTAAAATTGAGGTGGGGTGGGGTTAGGACGGGTTTATTCTGAAACGTCGTTTGAGGGTGGGAGTGAAGAGGCTGAAATCAAAGGGGAAAGAGTTGGCATGTCGTAGCATACGCGAGATGGGCTCGTTAACGCCGTAAGACGTGTGATGAGCGGGCACGTAAAACAGACGAGGGTTCCGCACATCACGGGGGTTTGTATAAAATGATAAAGTGGAGAGCAAGCTTGGGCAATTGATTGAGCCTGACAGAAGGCGATGGATAAAGATGATGTCAGCAAGGATTCTGCACTCCTCAAGTGTGTTAAGATTGATTAGAACGAGCCGGCCTGTGTATGGTGGTAGAATGAGTGGGTTTTCCCAGTTCAGTCCACGGAGGGCGAAGCGCAAGAAACGACGTTGAACGCCCTCGATCCTACGAATGTGAGACTGTTGATACGGGGACCAGACCTGACTGGCCTATTCGAGTAGTGGCCGGACAAAAGTTGTGTAGAGTGATCGGGTGACATAGGGGTTTAGGAATTCCTTCGACCAGCGTTTTACAAAGCCAAGGTCGGCGTTGGCCTTTAGGATTGTGTTATCGATATGTGCGGCAAATCTAAGTTCCCTGTCGCATAGGACGCCCAGGTCGCGAATCGATTCAACCGATGTTATCGTTTGGTCTAGCAAGAGATAGGAACGTGGCTGGGAGGGGGAGCGTTTCCGAGAGAAGGTGATTGTGTGACATTTGGCGATATTCAGTTCTAGGCAGTTATTTTGGCACCATGTCGAAAAGCTGCCAAGATCCGATTGAGAAGTGAGGAGTCAAGGGGAGAGCGGATTGTCTTGAAGATTTTGGTATCATCCGCGTAAAGCGAGATGAGGGAGTGATTGATGCTCGAACCTATGTCGTTTATGGTAAGAATAAATAGTAGGGGGCCGAGATGACTGCCCTGGGGGACACCTGAGGTTGGAGAGAAAGGATCGGAGAGGGTGGATCTAAATCGCACACGACAGGTTCGAGAGTTAAGATAGGATGAGATCCACTTAATCAAGAGCGGTTCAAAACCAAGGGAAGTTTTTTAAGGAGAATGAGGTTATGGGAAATCTTGTCGAAGGCCTTGCTAAAGTCGGTAGTGACTACATCAACCTCATCGCCGTTTGCTAGGGCAAGGAGTGTGAGAGATTAGAATTCGACAAGGTTGGTAGTAGTGGACCTGCCGGAGAGGAAGCCGTGCTGGTTAGGTGAGATGATGGGAGTGCAGCGAAAACATAACGCTTCGTATTGAAGGCCTTCGAACAGTTTAGGAATGTGCGAAAGCTTAGCAATGGGACGATAATTGGAAAAATCGTTTTTTGGCCGCTTTTTATGTATGGGGGTTATGTAGGAGGATTTACAAATGGCGGGAATTAGACCTTGTGCAAGGGATAGATTGCAGATTGACGCGGGCGGGAGAGAGAGAGAAGAGGAGCATTTTTTTAAGAAGATAGCAGGGAGTCCGTCTAGGCCGGGACTGAAATCGTCTTTCAGTTGTTCAAGTTTTTCTTTAACTTGGTGTTGTTGTATATGTAGAGGGATGAGTGAGAACACATATAAACGTCAGGGGCAAGATATTTGAAAATGTCAAAGAATTTAAATATCTGGGAACGATACTGACGACCAGAAACGAAACGTCAAAGGAAATTAACAAAAGACTACATTCCGGCAACGCTAGTTGGCATGCAGCCAGTAAACTGCTGAAATCCAAACTGTTATCACGTAATATGAAGCCCCGTGTCTATAGAACCATAATCATGCCGATTGCTCTATACGGATGCGAAACATGGGCTCTCACAAAAGGGGAAGAAAACAAATTCCGATAGTGAGAGTGATCATGTCGCGAAGATTAAGATGGGCGGGACACGTAGCGCGAATGGGCGATGATAGGACCGTGCATAGAATTCTTGACGGTAAACTAACGGGGAAGAGACCGACAGGACGGCCGCGATAAAGATGGGAGGACAATGTTAGATTGGACCTCGAGCAGATCGGATCGGATGATCGAACGTGGAAGGAAAGCGCACAGGACAGGGAACAATGGCGGAGCCGAGTCGGTGAGGTAATGAACTTCCGGGTCCCTACAGGCCAGTAAATAATAATAATAATAATAAAATCCCAAGATTCGCTACAGTTGCGACCAATTTCCTTTTATCGGTTATCTACCGATCATGGGATTTGGGCACTAATATGATTGACGTTAGACAATCATACCCTAGATCGTGCCTAACGATGCTCCGGCCTGTTAAATAAACAAACACACAGTAGCATTACTGTGTTTACCCTACTAACCGACCGCTGGTCCATGGCCACCCTGGGCGAGATGTACGCTTGCACATCTGCAAGGCTAATTCCTCGCCATTATACTCATGTACCGGCACCGCCAAGTAAACAAGTACCCATATTTTCGGCCGACCTTTCGTCACCAGAATGTATAGCCTACAACGCCATTAACGTGAACGCCTGAGTAAACACGATGTGCATACCATCGTGACCCTTGAAATACCGAACCCAGGGGTGATGAATTTAATACTCTCGCTAACTTGATGCGCACTCTGCTACGGATAAAATCTGACTCGTCGGTGTTCGTCGAGATCAACTTCCACCAGCCATCATCTAGATGAATTCTTCGTGTTTCCGTACAGGTCAATGTACGATGCCCCATTCGCGCGAAGTATCGACAACGAACGATACTGCACCTGAATAAACAAAGGAACGAACATAAGGGACTGCAGGCAGTGTGGTCATAAATCCTCGATGACCCGCGCCTGAGAACGAAATAGGTTTTCGCTTTAAAGTAAACAAAAACGCTATTTTAAGGGTCAAATTATGGGATGTACGATGTTTATTATGTGCCTATGTTGCAAAGGGTCGTCATTGTATTTACTTTAGATTCCAGCGAAATGCCGTTGCAGGCGATATCTGCTAGTGACGATAGTTCCACCAGAGACTGGGAATCTATTTGCTTTAGCCGAATGGCTCTATAATAGAATGGGGAAAATTGTTCATGGGCGTTAAGTCCACAGAAAACTCAGCGACGGTAGCTATGGGTTATTTGTTTAGTTAGATGATGGCTCTTCATAGGGCATGAACGTGGGTAAACAAATGATCATGTTCATGCCTAAATCAAATGCTCGGTTGTATAGTGAGTAGGAAATTGGTCGCAACTCAGCGAACCTTAGGGAATAGATAAGATATACAATTATGTATGGTAGAAGGGAATATCGGTTGCAGCTGTGTCCGCAATACGCTGGCCAGCGTTTGTTTATCGTTAATTGATGACAAGCTGAGCCGATAGGAGATGTAAACTGGTTCATGGAGTATGAACCAGAAAAGTTCAGAATTATGTATGCCATCGGAGAGATTTCCTTACAGGTATGAAAAATGCTGCTGGGAGCTTACGCTGCCAGAAACTGCAGGTAGGTATGGTGTCTTGTGGGTGAGGGAAAAGACAGGTTAAGTTGAGGAGGTGGGTGGTTCTTGGATAAGACTTTAAAAAACCGCCACAGACCCACCATGCCCCTCAATTGCAGATGTCCATATATCGGTTATAAGTGTCAGAAGGTCTCCCGTATACCGCCTGCCACCGAATCCGTATTGACGATCATTCAGAAGTCCGTTGCACTCCAAATACTTAATTAACTCTGCGTTTATGACCTTTTCCATCTTTGACAAGCCAGGTCGGAGCGCGTGAATACACGGACACCACCCTTAAAACGGAATCTCGAATGTATGTCGTATCCTGAGCAACGAAAATATGTCGACTCAGTTGACAAATCGACCTGGGTCTCGGTTGGGACAGACATATCAGACTTGGTTGTTTGCAAATATTGATGGACGGCGTTTACATTCGTATTGGTGGAACCGACGCGCCTGATGTTACAAAATGCCATTGTCAGTCGAACGTCGACAGAGCCTCGAGAAAGAGGTCGATTATGCGATGACGAAATTCTTAAAGTTTGGTTAGTTATCATTATATCTGCATGATGTTCCGCCTGAGATAGTCCCCCCTGCCGCCTGAGATCCAAATGGGAACCTAGTTTACCTTCGGAATTCTTTATCTCAAAAGGTACCATCATGACTTATCTCCGTGTCAGTTCGGGGTATCACCCATACATCCGAAATATGGGCGAATATTTCACCCGACGATATCACGGCATGTACAGCGTGACGGTGTGGTATTTTACCTTGGGACCGACTACCACCCAAACCAACCTTCTCACGAAACGGTCCAGCAGCCAAGCTCCGAAAGACGGCGAGGGATTTCTCCCGACCATTTTAAGGAGTCTATAGCTTGGTAGGGTGGTATTTCACAGTTGCCAAAACACAAGAACACTAACTGCACTGGTGAAGATGGTAGCAGTAAACACGGCTGGAAGTCCTTTGTTGACGATACTCCACTGTCGACACGTCCGAAATTCCTTCGTGGTGCTCGACGTCGTCCCACTTGTAGCAGCAGCTTTTCGCCAAGAAGAAGCAAAGAATAAAATGTTTGGTATTGGTGTTGAGCACTGTTTTTTTATTGTTCGAATTTTTCTTTCTGTTTTAAAGTTAAGAATGTTAATTGTGATTAAAGGCACATATTCTTATTAAAGAAGTGTCAAAGCACTTTGTAAAGTCGAATTGGACTAATCGCGACACTTCATTTCTTAATTAACCGTTCAATTCGCCGCACGATCAACAGAGCAAGAATTGACAAAAAAAAAACAAGATTCCACTGATACTGACGATTTATTGGACTCAAGCTGAGACTTTACCGGAACGGGTAGCGTACTCCACGGAGGATGAATTTTGAGTCATCGACGCAATCCACACCCGTCAGATTCAACGGTGGTGGATTACGTCGATATGGGAGGAGCGAACCGGATCAACTTGGCAGCGGCCAATGGTGACCTGGGAAAAGGGTTCAATGGGACGATTTCCCAAATGCTGCATAGGTACGCGTACAATGTCCCTTTTTGCCTGCAAAACAGGCAACGATCGCCGACACCTGATCAAACAAATGTACGAACAGCAGGCAATGTGGTCATAAATCATCGATGATCCACGCCTGAGTATGGAATAGGTTTTTGCTTCAAAGTAAACAAAAACGCTATTTGAAGGGTCAAATGATGAAATGTACTGGAGACGCTAGTTCAACCGGAGATTTGGGTTGTGTTTGCTTTAGCCGTATGGCTCTGGATCACAAGGCGGGAAATTATTCATGATGATGAGGGATTTGACCTGCAGATGTGCAGGCGAACGTCTCACCCAGGGGAACCGTGGACCAGCGGTTAGTAAACAAAATAAACGCAGTGAGGTACTCTGTGTTTGCTTTGATTTGGTGGTGGGTCATCATAGGGCATGGCATGGTAAAATTGTCTAAACAATGCTCATATCCATGCCCAAATTCCATGATCGGTTGATAGCCGATGACAAGGAATTGGTCGCATGTGTTGCGAACCTCGGGATATGGGTGCAATATAAGATTACCGATTGGAAGGGAAACTATCGGCTGCAGCTGTATCTGGTGAGCATGGAGGCAGTGTTTGTTTACACTTTTGCCATGGTGTGAAACGTCATTTTGATTCTACTCCAAATGTAACGTCTCCTAGGTCGATGGATCGAGTTTGTGTTTACTTTAAATAACACTCGATCGCTTGTGGATAGCCAGCCATGGCTATGCTGTATATTGCCGATAGGACGATCGGCCGATGGGTCTGCCGATAAGGCAAGGGTAAGCATGACATACCGAATATGGGGAAAATGCTCCTCAGTAATGCGTATTGACGTGTTCGGATGTTTATGTCGATTACACGATGGGAAAACCGAATTGGATTTTAGGACATGATGGTTTGTATGCAAGCATGCCCCTGGTGAACTTCTATAGATGGTAATGCGATATCAAAATAGCAAACGGTAATCGTTCTAGATGATTTTGCCATGGCTAATGTCTCCCAGGTAAGTATTGTTGCAGGGGAGCTTGAGTGCTCATCCGGAGGTAAGCTGCTAAGGGTAGGTAATGAGATTTGCAGGTAGGGGGAACGGGAGTTGGGTAGGGCGATGGGGGGTTCTTCGGGCGCCTTAAAGAACCCCCACAACTCCACCTACCAGTCGGTCTTTACTCACCTCTTACGACATGCCGGCCTAGCTATGAGTATATTCTAACGCCCTACTCACAGGCCCCCTGAATGTCTCCCTCTAACTTCTGTTCATCTCCGGTCCTATCGTTCACCGTTGTAGTTAAGTCATTAATTAAGTTGGTTCCTAAGTTAGATCTAAGAATCTTTTTTAAGCTTTTCTATGTTTACGAATTCACTGAGGGCGTACACTATTGATGGCTGCCAAAGAAGTATTTAATAAACAATGTAGCGTCTTCAAAGTTGACATTTAATCTTTATAAGGTTGGTACTATCTACCACAGTCATTATATTTTAATAACTACCGCCATCTATGTGGCACCCTGATTAATTCTGGGACTACCTTCGTAAAAGGAATCAAGGAATCAGAAGCACCGTCGTTTTTTCTTCAGATGCGCATGCTGGATACAACAGGGAAATTAATTGAGCCAGTATTTGCCACTCGCCTGGAACAATTCACCGAAGGTATACCGAGGATTTCTGAATGGCCGTGTAGGTTCCGGAAAGGTAGATCAACTAATACAACCCTATGTGTTGCATGCAACATCGCTCGCAACGCGGTAGTAGGAGCACGATGGCTAGCAGGAATCAAAGAATACTGTGACATGGTGATATTAGACATTAAAAATGCATTTATCTCGATGAGATGGAATCAGGTACTAGAAGCGTTTGGCGATCTACAAGTTTCACCCTATTTGGAGCATGTAAGATGTTGTGGTTAAAGCCAATGTACGCAAACTAGCCGCACATAAGACTGAGGTCGCTTTAATATGTATCCAAAAGAAAGTGGAACCCCTTTATTTGGAAATAGGGAGGCACACTGTGGGGGGCGAAGTCATGGCACCGACATGGGCGCAGAGTTCTACTCCGTCCTCACAACTTCCTCTAAGTGTTCCACAGTACCTCCGAACGAAACGCACAAACACGATCACCAAGCAAAGTAAGTAAAACGCACTGATTAAAAGTAAATGTTCTTTTGATGTGTTTATTTATTTATTGCGGTTGGTAACAGAACAAGCGACAAAAGATCCTCATATTTCCTTAGGACTTATATTTAATATTACTTTAAAAACTATTACGAGTACCCACACGACTCCGGGTACTTTTACGCGTCTCCGCGGCCGGCGGGGGGCGGGAGGGGCATGGCCGTGGCGGTCAGCGGATGGAAAACGACTCAATGATATTCAATCGTTTGGGGTCAGTTTTTGGTGGTGTGGAGAAAAGGAAATGAAATTTCTTTTGACCAGTGACCAGTGGGAGGCGATCTCCGGGACGCGGTGGTGTATGTGTGTGTTCGTACACATCACCGTGTTCATCGATGCGTTTAGCCAAGGATAAACGGAACCTACGACGCGGGAAAAATAACAAAGGGGAAACGACCTAAGGCATCTTTCGGTAATGAGGGTCAGCTGTCTAAATAGCAGCCAATCATTAGATGCTAAAAGGGATTGCGATAAATTATACAATAGAGGTTGTATATCGTCTCTCTGCCGACTGAAAGGATCGGATTGTTTTGAATCCAATCCGACGGCAAAGCGTGACGTCGGAGATTGTTTGAAGATTCAAACAAAGAAATATTTACGGGAGAAGTGCTTGCAACTGAATCAATAATTGCAAGTCTTCGGAAAGTAATTTAGAAGGATACACAATGACGGTTGTGTATGCCATCTGTGTCAATTATGCATGGCATCTATGGCGACGGCAGGATCGAACTCTAGTGTGAATATCTACACTAATTGGACATTCGGTTTTTGGGTCGCTTATGCAGAGATGCATTGATAATGTGGGAATGCCCATGTAGGAAAAATTCTTTTTAGAAATTTTAGGTAATGCTTGTATGCATTAATTGTCCTTTGAAAAGGAAATATTTTCAGGTGCCCATGCGATTGCATTGGCGGGGGACTATGGGAGTTGGGTTGCGGATGTGGGGAGTTTTTTAGGTAAGTGGGCGGTGGGGTTTGGCGAAGCCGCCACAACATCATCGGATCTAGTCCCACATCCTCGTACAGTGAATTTGGTAATTTTTCTTTCGAAAAACAGTTAATATTATAGCGAAAGGAGCCTAACAGAAAGGGGCTGGATCTTGTGTTGATAATCATTCCGATAAAGCTTTATCTTAATAAGAATATTAGAAGGCAGAATGTAGTTTCAGTATGCAACTCTGATATCACCTCTCAGCTACATCAATTTGAACACAATTAACATTCCACGAACCAAATTCGCTTTGATACTCCAGTTGACAACGGACAACCGCCCTTCCTTTATACTTAAGGGAAGAATTGGTTCCCGAAGAGTTGAAAATGAAAAGAAGTGTTTTACTTTTAATTTGATTTAATTACTTATATACATAAGTCCACTGTCTATTCTCTTTCTCTTCAACAAACCAATTAACTCTGAAATATACGGATTGCAACCACTGCTTTTATATCATAATTATGGAGGAAAAATCGTTAACGATGCCCTCAATTCTTCTCCACCCAGTAATACCTCATGCACGTCATTTACTCTGCGCAGTTTTTCCCAGTAGGTGTTGACTCATATTGAGTGCAATCGCCCGAGTCAATCTTTTCGCTTAATTGATATGGTTCAAACATGTTTCGTCACTTTGAATCACCGGTGGCGATTCGTTATTATTCGTTTGCCTTCCTTTCGTAGGCATAAGCAAATGCATGATACCTGGTGTACAGTAATTTGTTTTTATCCGTACGTTTAATATTGGCGGGCTTAACCAATTGCCAGGGAATCCCCTATGCCATCTGGTGTGACACTTAATTTTAATATGGTGAATATCCTGATGCACTTGTGGGTATGAATGGTTATTGGATAACATGTTGCTTTGGGAATGACTGTGTGTCACACCTAATTAAAGAGGAAACGATTCTGAACACATTGTATGTGATATGATTATTACGTTATATGGGGTTTATGTAGTGGGATTGTGGGGAGGAAGTAATGTGCCTAACACGGACACTAGGATCACTTCCTCCTCCATCATAAATTGTTCGCGCGAACACTGCTCACAACGCAAGGGGGAAGAAAACGATGGTTGACCTTCGCGACCGAGCGGACACAACACAGAAACAAAAACACTCAGGCGATGCTATTAATGCTTAAACATTTTTTATTGTGAATGAACCTTACTTATACTTATTATTAGTGTTGAAAGATTTTAATAAATTGTTAAACATTACACACACGAACTGCGGCACAAACGTTTTAACCCACCGTGCCGGCGCCGGTACGGTGGATGACGAGCGACCTGGCCGCTCTGAAGATTGAATTACGACTCAACGATATCTTGCTCGTTCAGAGCTCACTCGCTCATCGTGATCATGGTGGTATGTGTGCCTAGAACAAAGAAAGACATAAAGTGCATTCCTAGGATACGATTTCGGTAAAGCAAATAAAACCGAAATCGTCGGATGCCAATGGAATCTTTGTTGGAACATGTGCGGCTAAACAAAGAGACGACGATCCGATGTGAAAATGTGCTAATTGGTTTTAGCTAGGTTACTGGGAAATGGTGTTTATGGCATCGCTAGTAAGGGTACGTATTGAATACCTATTTGCATTGTTTATACTTGGATTCCAATTGATGCCAAGGGACGCGGAATGCGTATTTGCTTTGGGTTGCACATTGTGCGAGTCAGGGAATTTTATTGCTGGGAGAAAAACGTCGCCAGCCAATGTATCCATAAAGAAATTTATCGTATACATGAATGAAGGAGGGAATAGGCGACGCCATGATAATTATCTCTGGCTTGAATGGTTACATGATATGTGACCCGGGGTTTTTCTTTTCAGGATAATTTATGATAAGGAAATTAAGAACTCTTACAGGGGATTTGTAAGCGAAGGAATGCTTGAAAAGGAAAGAATTCTTTTGCAAGTAGTTTTGGGTTATAATAATTGGATCTATTTGATGCGTGAAGCATTTAAGAAGCTAATGCGAATTGTATTAGCGAAAGCTTATGCAGACTGGGTTGTGGTTATGGGGGTTTTTTCAGGAAGGCGAGCCGTGCGATCTGGCGGAACCGCCACAAAATATTACACTCGTACAGTAGTCGAAGACTCACAAAGCTGAGCATTAACCTATTTCTTGGTCTGCGTGGCATTCCCAGTATACTTTTAGAAAAGTTTTTCTTCTTCACTTAACAACCAAAAAACCTGTGTCATGCGTCCTGTTCATCGGGTGAACTCCCAAATAGATACTTGTTAGCGCATATCCAAGCAGTTACCAAAAAGCGCGACTCATTGTCCACCTCTTTTTATCGGCTCATAAACCTTAATTCTATTCTCTTGTAAGTTGTGGAATCACTGAATATCGGTCAACTTTCGAAATATGCGGAAATCAAGGCCTTCTTAAAGGCCGCCAACATGAATTTCATAGCAACGGACCTCTCTTCGCTCCATCATCAATCAGCAAAATATTGGGGCACCGCAAACTGCTTTATAGCACGGTAATTTGAAAAACTTTAAAAGAAAATATCTTAACTAACGGTACTATATTACCAAACCCATGGTAGCTAGTCGGAGCTACGTAGAGGCCAATTTGTATGACCTCGTTGGGATATCAATTTCCCGAACAGAGAGCCCTAGATTCTCGCGTACTGACTAGTACACCCTCTCCAGATTTTCCCCGTTCTCTCACGACCTAAAATGCCATATTTAGGGTTTGTCTAGTCTCGAACCAATCTCCTAAATTTTCCAAACCCATATTTTCAATATTCGGTGTTTCTCTAATGTGACGAATTTGGTGACGATTGATAAATCTCTGTTGTTGTAAAACCAGCGCACACACCACAGATGAAACGCATCTCTCCCAGCGGCTATATTTATACTAAAATAAACTGGAAAGGACTTTTGAGACAGTCTTCTATCTCCCTTTTATATCCGTTGGGATGTTAAATGTCAACAGAGGTCCCAGCCCATCAAATTTCAGACAATCTTCAACAGCTTTATCCTAATAGTTATCACCCAATCAAACAACCTAACACATACCTCCTTAACACCATCCATTACCCAATTAAGTTTGGAAATCCTCGAAATCCAGAATCACAATGAATTTTGTCCCGTCGAAATCACTCAATTCGGTAAACTCCCTAAAGCTCCCCGAGAGCTCATACTAGTTCTTTGTGGTTATTTGACAGGTCCGCCAGTGACCATAGAACATTTTTGTCTCCACGTCTATCGAACGATGTTCCCATAACACGACTTGGCAACCCCGAATTCAATTGTTGTTCACATTCAAAATATACGTCTAATACATATAGGGATACAGACGTGCGATTGTAGTAAGGGGATACCAACCGCTGGTTTACCCTTGTCCAAAGAAAGATAATGGATTCTTGTGCACTGTCATGAAGCAATCCATTGAATTTTTCGTTTATCCTTCTGTCACTTTAATCCAAATGAATGTAAAACTTTGGAGCAGAGTCGGTTTACTGAAACGACATTTTATGGGTGTTCGTTCAATCGTTGCCGAAATAAGAGGAGACATGATTTCTATAGATCCTTGCTTGGCTTACAACGATGCGGACGTGTCGGTTAAGCACACGGTTTTTGAAAATCATATGCTCAAATTGCTATTGTCGGGCAAAGGATGTTCCATTCGAAGTTGATTGGTGTTTGGTGTTAGTCGATTTACGAGTGATTGGAAACGATGACCTATATTCACGATAAGCCCTCCATCGGCCTATGAGGGAACATTAATTTGTATATAAAATTGAAATTTGAAGTGAATCTAATGACATTGTTCGGTTTATGAAGTTGTCGATGCTTACAATGACCTACTAACACTGCTACCACTTCTGGGTTAACAACTGAATTTCGTTATCCGACTGAATTTTTTTAGGTATACGGCAAGATATTGTTGAATACGAGATATATGAATTGTAATTCACGTTTGCTCTATACAATGACTCGTGTTAAACTTTGTTCGTCAGTCGTTTGTCAACAACACAATTGATACAAAATGAGAGGAACATATATTTCAAACAGTGATTGTTTTTTCTTTTCTGCCTCACTTGTTACGAATTTATACATTACATACCGCACACACTTTATTATCAGTCAATAATTAAATACACATTTTATTAAATAATGACGATTATTCAGTATATATCATATAATATTGACATCGTGAATGCGGAGTCTTTTAAAATTCGTTTACAGAATAAAATTGTCGTGCTTCACCTCTAATTTTTATCCCGCAACTATTCTTGAATTTTACACAAATGTATCTTTTATCTCGTTACTCTCTATTCTTACATAATAAAAACCCCCAGAATCATTGAGCTGAATCACGTCCTTATATCTAAAATAACATTTTTCTACATAAAACCACCATTATATATCGCGCTATTTACCTACAGCAAAATAGTATCATACGATACGGTTTACACATAACGAAACATTTTTCCCATCCACAAATTCCTTTTCACTTTAAAAGTTACCAAGCCCAATGTTCCCCTTAAGGTACAAAAAGTAAAAGTCATTCATTTATGAATAGTCGCAACATCTGGGGGAAAATATGCAAACGTATACTTTTGAATTCTCTCCATTTCCTTTTCTCGCTATACACATCATAATTCTCATCAAAGAATTATCCAATGATCTACATGAGTAGCAAGGGAAATAAGAGGAAACATATACAGACACCTACACACAAATTACCATACCCGCAGTCTGTCGTTTGGTTTTGCTTTCCGTTGCATGCGAAACAAAATCAATCTTGCCCTTAACTATTTTGCTTTCCAATTTTTCCCTTCTCTCTGGGTTCATTGACTGCTGAATGAATCTGTGGGAGTCTATTCGCATTTAATGGGTGGGGAAATGGGGAATTGATGATGAATATGCAATCGGTATAAAAGGGTGCGAATGGGCAGAAATCTGGTCATCGAAATAGTCGCATCCTCAGTTGATACCGGAGGAAACTCAATTCTGGATCCAAAGACTTACTTCCCCAAATAACTCCTCCCCAAGTATCAATGGGTATTTCTGACCACAACCCTGTGACAATCTTCATCCGCAGCTATCAAGCAATGTCACATTGAACAAAAAAACTCCACCAACTCTCTCTACACACTGACAGGTACCTAACGACGGTTGAGATAAATAACGCTGCAACTCAACTTCACGAGATTCTAATAGAAACTTCGAAGAGTCATGTCCCGAAGTACAAACTTGAAAAAACATCAGATTACCCAATAATCACAGGCTCACTTTCGAGGATGTAGACCCGAACACGAATGCAATCATTAGGTCAGATGTTCACAATAAACTAGACAAATTCAACGAGCCAATTGTTGTCTTCAAGAGCATACTTCGATGACACACGTGATAATGGTCGCGGTTTCGTCACGCCAAATACCCTACAAAATCTAGTTAAATCTCGAAACCCCAAGAAGTCACCCGGTATTGACAACATGTCGTACCGCTCATTGCGAAAGATTTCTGCTTTATTTTTTATAAAACTCTCCGTTCTGTTCAACCATGCCTACAACATGGGGTACTTTCCCCAAGCCTGGAAGCATGCTGTTGTCTGCCCAATAGCAAAAGCTGGGAAACCAAATTATCACCCCTCAAGTGCTCGACCTTTTCGCTCCTCACTTGCATCAGCAAAATTTATGAAAAGTCCATATCATCATCATCGGCACTACAACCGAGATCCGGTCTTGGCCTTATTTAGTAAGTCCCGAGGCTTGTTAAATTTTCCATAATAATTTGTTTTTCCCGGCAAGGTTATTAGGATTAAAAGTCCATATACGAGAAACTAAATAATTTTATCAGTGCCAGGAACCTGATACCCGATCGGATCGGCTGGTTAAGCGTGGAAGGAAAGTTCACAGGACAGGGAGCGATGGCGGAGTCGAGTCGGTGAGGTCATAAACTTCCGGATTCGTACAGGCCAAGAAAATAGTAGTAGTAAATAGGAACCTGATACGCGACTTCCAATTTGGATTTAGAAGAGCACACAGCACCGCTATGGCTCTCAACAAAATTCACACCCACGTCTTCGGATTTCTCTGTAATAAGGAACCCGCCCTGGCAGAGAGCCTGGACATTGAAAATGCTTTTGACACGACGTGAATCGAAGGTCTCGTTTTTAAATTGTTAAACACTGGTCTTAGTGGGATGCTATGTAGTATCATCTGGCGGCTCGTTCAAAACAGAACCTTGCAAGTTCGAGTAAATGCAAAGATTTCCCGGACTTTCGACACTGCTGCAGGCGTACCACAAGCCTCCATTCTAGGCCTCATCTTATTAAATATCTATACCTCAGATATTCCTCCCCATGTGGACGGGCAAGTAAATCAGATATGCGATGGGCACGACGCCCTAGTGTACACGTCAAAAGCCCTAAACTCGCAGCAAACCCACTTAACCGTCACCTGGACGAACTGTATCAGGATTGCAGTCGATAGAAAATTCGACTTAGCACATCCAAAGCAGTAGCTATAAGGTCTGACGCTAGAAGGTCAGACGGTCGACATTATCCCAACTCTCACTTATACGAAGGTGCCTCCAGTATCCCTATCAACGAGTAGTTGCTACAATTAGCATACAAGTACACGGAAGTCTTGCGTTCTTGCCCCTTCTCTCTTTCGATCTCTTCGGATCCGACCACCACAATTTCTTCTTCAGTACGTAACTGAGGAAAGCACTCTTCCCAACAATATTCCCAGGGAATTCCTGGATTCCTGGTACCATTCCATGGAGTCTACTGCTGACACTCTACAAACACGCACGCACAGTACAAGACAGCACAAATACACACACACACACACACACACACACACACACGCCGACTAAGGCGCCGATTATCAGACGCCAACGACGTGACTTGCGTCTACTACCGCACTCAAGACCCAACGGTCTGCTATGATTTCTTTCCCACCATTCCTCCATCCAAGTAGTTAGAGAACATTTCAACTAACCCTGTTCACACTATACTTAGATACCGATCGTATGGAGGAAAACCGTGAGTACCCTTTCCATTTATATATATATATATATATATATATATATATATATATATATATATATACATATATTTGGTGTACCCGATATGTGTAACTTCATACAACAAATTGTTTTATAATACTACGGATAGATTTGATGCATGCATATATTGAACTATCAACCAAAAGATATCATACATTAATGTTTTAATAACTTTCAACGAAAAGATATCATCAATTACAGTTTTAATAACTTCCAACCAAAGGACTTCTTCGGGTGTCGCATCAAAATTAATTCCCTGTTACAACCACAGAGTTCTTTCAGTGTAGCCGTGAAACTCTATCACACGCCTACCCTTTGCTAGACACAAATTCCTATCATGAGTAGCATGATGATGATGATGACGGCAACACATACATTTTCCATTCCCATAACTAAAATTGCAATTCTGCAATTCCCGCATTCCATCAAGTAACAACTAAAATTTCAATCTTGCTATTCCCACGTTCCATCGTAGCGCTTGCCTTCTGTTCACATCACCGTGAGTCAGTTGACGCCTGGATCCGTTACCCGAAATGTTCTCATAGCGTTGGGGTAAAGCTGCAGCCAGAGTAGGTGTAAGGTTTCCATCTCAGGGTGAATGGCGACAATATTGCAACGTTGCGGTTTCCATCGTCGTTGGCATGACCTGCGACTGGGCTGACATCTGGTAACTGTCTCAAGGTGAAAGATGCGATCATCGGAAGCAAAGTGAAATCAGGAGTAATAGGTTGCAGCCTTTGCATTGGAACAGCGGGGATGTTACTCTAAATAAAATAACAAAATTATATAAGTTCTTCTTTAAATAAAATAATTAGAATTAAAAAACGGACTTCTAATCATTTAAACTGGGACCCGGAATAGCAAGGACGGTCCGCCCTCAACCAGTCAGGTAAGACTTAAGTAGATAACCTCACTATTTGGCGCAGCCAGCATGTATACAGCTGCCTGGTATTACAGAAGGAAGCACGAGTCTTACACCATTTATAATTAATATACGTGCATGTATGTACTTTCGAAATTAATTTACTTCCCTAAAATTACAGGCAATCCTCGACTTTTCCTTTCTCGTTGTTCGAACTTGTAAAAATATGACTTTCTCGATTGGTATAAATAGTATCTTGTCATCTTTGACCGTTTAGGTAATTATTTAATTCGTTTGCTCTTAATTTATGGTTCATTATAATCAGGACACACTATCTACACTATCTAAGCAACTATTAAAACGCATGTATTGTGGGGGTGCGATTGGGGTGTACCAACGTATGGCACCGGTTCACCATCGGCCCACTACGGAATTGTTCACCAGCGAAGGTGTCCACAGACGCAAGGAAAAAATGAAACACTGGGAGTCGGCCATAAGGGTCTCTTTATTTTATTTTAGGATTTTTCATGAGTTGTTTAGTTTCTGTCCACGAACTGCGCCCGGGTGTTTTTTTTTTTCTATTTATTTTCGACGCTGTACCCGCGGCAATTGGGAGGGGAACATTAGGACGGACTTTATTCGGTTCGCTGGGGCGGCGTGCCCCCACGTGGCCGCGGCGGTTACAGGGGACTACCGATACGCGCGTTGTTGTAGTTGGAGGACGACTAACTCGACTCAGTCCAGGGAGTAAGAAAAGGAACAAGCGAAATTTATTACTGGTGGGCACTAGCCAGCCGATGTGATTGCGCTCTATCTTGTGCGCTCTTAGTTTCCCCATGCACACCGGGGTGAACAAGCGCTGGCGCATTCGTTGCACGCCGATGTGCGCAGAGCGGACGAAAAGCACAAAGCGAGGAGCGCAATAAGTCGGGTTGATCTGGCTTAGTGTGCGTGTGGTAATGTGGTCTCCGAGGTGTTTCACACTGGGGTAGTGTGGTGTGGTGATTATCCCGGAGGAGCATGGCTATGGAAAGGGGGAAATGCGGAGGGGAGGAAAATGCGTTTTACGCTATTCACCTGGGTAAAGAGATGTCTGATCCCCAGCGAATGGAGGAACTGGGAAAGGCCAAGTGACCAAGGGTACTTTCCCCAAGCCTGGAAGCATGCTGTTGTCTGCCCAATAGCAAAAGCTGGGAAACCAAATTATCACCCCTCAAGTGCTCGACCTTTTCGCTCCTCACTTGCATCAGCAAAATTTATGAAAAGTCCATATCATCATCATCGGCACTACAACCGAGATCCGGTCTTGGCCTTATTTAGTAAGTCCCGAGGCTTGTTAAATTTTCCATAATAATTTGTTTTTCCCGGCAAGGTTATTAGGATTAAAAGTCCATATACGAGAAACTAAATAATTTTATCAGTGCCAGGAACCTGATACCCGATCGGATCGGCTGGTTAAGCGTGGAAGGAAAGTTCACAGGACAGGGAGCGATGGCGGAGTCGAGTCGGTGAGGTCATAAACTTCCGGATTCGTACAGGCCAAGAAAATAGTAGTAGTAAATAGGAACCTGATACGCGACTTCCAATTTGGATTTAGAAGAGCACACAGCACCGCTATGGCTCTCAACAAAATTCACACCCACGTCTTCGGATTTCTCTGTAATAAGGAACCCGCCCTGGCAGAGAGCCTGGACATTGAAAATGCTTTTGACACGACGTGAATCGAAGGTCTCGTTTTTAAATTGTTAAACACTGGTCTTAGTGGGATGCTATGTAGTATCATCTGGCGGCTCGTTCAAAACAGAACCTTGCAAGTTCGAGTAAATGCAAAGATTTCCCGGACTTTCGACACTGCTGCAGGCGTACCACAAGCCTCCATTCTAGGCCTCATCTTATTAAATATCTATACCTCAGATATTCCTCCCCATGTGGACGGGCAAGTAAATCAGATATGCGATGGGCACGACGCCCTAGTGTACACGTCAAAAGCCCTAAACTCGCAGCAAACCCACTTAACCGTCACCTGGACGAACTGTATCAGGATTGCAGTCGATAGAAAATTCGACTTAGCACATCCAAAGCAGTAGCTATAAGGTCTGACGCTAGAAGGTCAGACGGTCGACATTATCCCAACTCTCACTTATACGAAGGTGCCTCCAGTATCCCTATCAACGAGTAGTTGCTACAATTAGCATACAAGTACACGGAAGTCTTGCGTTCTTGCCCCTTCTCTCTTTCGATCTCTTCGGATCCGACCACCACAATTTCTTCTTCAGTACGTAACTGAGGAAAGCACTCTTCCCAACAATATTCCCAGGGAATTCCTGGATTCCTGGTACCATTCCATGGAGTCTACTGCTGACACTCTACAAACACGCACGCACAGTACAAAACAGCACAAATACACACACACACACACACACACACACACACACGCCGACTAAGGCGCCGATTATCAGACGCCAACGACGTGACTTGCGTCTACTACCGCACTCAAGACCCAACGGTCTGCTATGATTTCTTTCCCACCATTCCTTCATCCAAGTAGTTAGAGAACATTTCAACTAACCCTGTTCACACTATACTTAGATACCGATCGTATGGAGGAAAACCGTGAGTACCCTTTCCATTTATATATATATATATATATATATATATATATATATATATATATATATATATATATACATATATTTGGTGTACCCGATATGTGTAACTTCATACAACAAATTGTTTTATAATACTACGGATAGATTTGATGCATGCATATATTGAACTATCAACCAAAAGATATCATACATTAATGTTTTAATAACTTTCAACGAAAAGATATCATCAATTACAGTTTTAATAACTTCCAACCAAAGGACTTCTTCGGGTGTCGCATCAAAATTAATTCCCTGTTACAACCACAGAGTTCTTTCAGTGTAGCCGTGAAACTCTATCACACGCCTACCCTTTGCTAGACACAAATTCCTATCATGAGTAGCATGATGATGATGATGACGGCAACACATACATTTTCCATTCCCATAACTAAAATTGCAATTCTGCAATTCCCGCATTCCATCAAGTAACAACTAAAATTTCAATCTTGCTATTCCCACGTTCCATCGTAGCGCTTGCCTTCTGTTCACATCACCGTGAGTCAGTTGACGCCTGGATCCGTTACCCGAAATGTTCTCATAGCGTTGGGGTAAAGCTGCAGCCAGAGTAGGTGTAAGGTTTCCATCTCAGGGTGAATGGCGACAATATTGCAACGTTGCGGTTTCCATCGTCGTTGGCATGACCTGCGACTGGGCTGACATCTGGTAACTGTCTCAAGGTGAAAGATGCGATCATCGGAAGCAAAGTGAAATCAGGAGTAATAGGTTGCAGCCTTTGCATTGGAACAGCGGGGATGTTACTCTAAATAAAATAACAAAATTATATAAGTTCTTCTTTAAATAAAATAATTAGAATTAAAAAACGGACTTCTAATCATTTAAACTGGGACCCGGAATAGCAAGGACGGTCCGCCCTCAACCAGTCAGGTAAGACTTAAGTAGATAACCTCACTATTTGGCGCAGCCAGCATGTATACAGCTGCCTGGTATTACAGAAGGAAGCACGAGTCTTACACCATTTATAATTAATATACGTGCATGTATGTACTTTCGAAATTAATTTACTTCCCTAAAATTACAGGCAATCCTCGACTTTTCCTTTCTCGTTGTTCGAACTTGTAAAAATATGACTTTCTCGATTGGTATAAATAGTATCTTGTCATCTTTGACCGTTTAGGTAATTATTTAATTCGTTTGCTCTTAATTTATGGTTCATTATAATCAGGACACACTATCTACACTATCTAAGCAACTATTAAAACGCATGTATTGTGGGGGTGCGATTGGGGTGTACCAACGTATGGCACCGGTTCACCATCGGCCCACTACGGAATTGTTCACCAGCGAAGGTGTCCACAGACGCAAGGAAAAAATGAAACACTGGGAGTCGGCCATAAGGGTCTCTTTATTTTATTTTAGGATTTTTCATGAGTTGTTTAGTTTCTGTCCACGAACTGCGCCCGGGTGTTTTTTTTTTTTCTATTTATTTTCGACGCTGTACCCGCGGCAATTGGGAGGGGAACATTAGGACGGACTTTATTCGGTTCGCTGGGGCGGCGTGCCCCCACGTGGCCGCGGCGGTTACAGGGGACTACCGATACGCGCGTTGTTGTAGTTGGAGGACGACTAACTCGACTCTGTCCAGGGAGTAAGAAAAGGAACAAGCGAAATTTATTACTGGTGGGCACTAGCCAGCCGATGTGATTGCGCTCTATCTTGTGCGCTCTTAGTTTCCCCATGCACACCGGGGTGAACAAGCGCTGGCGCATTCGTTGCACGCCGATGTGCGCAGAGCGGACGAAAAGCACAAAGCGAGGAGCGCAATAAGTCGGGTTGATCTGGCTTAGTGTGCGTGTGGTAATGTGGTCTCCGAGGTGTTTCACACTGGGGTAGTGTGGTGTGGTGATTATCCCGGAGGAGCATGGCTATGGAAAGGGGGAAATGCGGAGGGGAGGAAAATGCGTTTTACGCTATTCACCTGGGTAAAGAGATGTCTGATCCCCAGCGAATGGAGGAACTGGGAAAGGCCAAGTGACCAAGGGTACTTTCCCCAAGCCTGGAAGCATGCTGTTGTCTGTCCAATAGCAAAAGCTGGGAAACCAAATTATCACCCCTCAAGTGCTCGACCTTTTCGCTCCTCACTTGCATCAGCAAAATTTATGAAAAGTCCATATCATCATCATCGGCACTACAACCGAGATCCGGTCTTGGCCTTATTTAGTAAGTCCCGAGGCTTGTTAAATTTTCCATAATAATTTGTTTTTCCCGGCAAGGTTATTAGGATTAAAAGTCCATATACGAGAAACTAAATAATTTTATCAGTGCCAGGAACCTGATACCCGATCGGATCGGCTGGTTAAGCGTGGAAGGAAAGTTCACAGGACAGGGAGCGATGGCGGAGTCGAGTCGGTGAGGTCATAAACTTCCGGATTCGTACAGGCCAAGAAAATAGTAGTAGTAAATAGGAACCTGATACGCGACTTCCAATTTGGATTTAGAAGAGCACACAGCACCGCTATGGCTCTCAACAAAATTCACACCCACGTCTTCGGATTTCTCTGTAATAAGGAACCCGCCCTGGCAGAGAGCCTGGACATTGAAAATGCTTTTGACACGACGTGAATCGAAGGTCTCGTTTTTAAATTGTTAAACACTGGTCTTAGTGGGATGCTATGTAGTATCATCTGGCGGCTCGTTCAAAACAGAACCTTGCAAGTTCGAGTAAATGCAAAGATTTCCCGGACTTTCGACACTGCTGCAGGCGTACCACAAGCCTCCATTCTAGGCCTCATCTTATTAAATATCTATACCTCAGATATTCCTCCCCATGTGGACGGGCAAGTAAATCAGATATGCGATGGGCACGACGCCCTAGTGTACACGTCAAAAGCCCTAAACTCGCAGCAAACCCACTTAACCGTCACCTGGACGAACTGTATCAGGATTGCAGTCGATAGAAAATTCGACTTAGCACATCCAAAGCAGTAGCTATAAGGTCTGACGCTAGAAGGTCAGACGGTCGACATTATCCCAACTCTCACTTATACGAAGGTGCCTCCAGTATCCCTATCAACGAGTAGTTGCTACAATTAGCATACAAGTACACGGAAGTCTTGCGTTCTTGCCCCTTCTCTCTTTCGATCTCTTCGGATCCGACCACCACAATTTCTTCTTCAGTACGTAACTGAGGAAAGCACTCTTCCCAACAATATTCCCAGGGAATTCCTGGATTCCTGGTACCATTCCATGGAGTCTACTGCTGACACTCTACAAACACGCACGCACAGTACAAGACAGCACAAATACACACACACACACACACGCCGACTAAGGCGCCGATTATCAGACGCCAACGACGTGACTTGCGTCTACTACCGCACTCAAGACCCAACGGTCTGCTATGATTTCTTTCCCACCATTCCTCCATCCAAGTAGTTAGAGAACATTTCAACTAACCCTGTTCACACTATACTTAGATACCGATCGTATGGAGGAAAACCGTGAGTACCCTTTCCATTATATATATATATATATATATATATATATATATATATATATATATATATATACATATATTTGGTGTACCCGATATGTGTAACTTCATACAACAAATTGTTTTATAATACTACGGATAGATTTGATGCATGCATATATTGAACTATCAACCAAAAGATATCATACATTAATGTTTTAATAACTTTCAACGAAAAGATATCATCAATTACAGTTTTAATAACTTCCAACCAAAGGACTTCTTCGGGTGTCGCATCAAAATTAATTCCCTGTTACAACCACAGAGTTCTTTCAGTGTAGCCGTGAAACTCTATCACACGCCTACCCTTTGCTAGACACAAATTCCTATCATGAGTAGCATGATGATGATGATGACGGCAACACATACATTTTCCATTCCCATAACTAAAATTGCAATTCTGCAATTCCCGCATTCCATCAAGTAACAACTAAAATTTCAATCTTGCTATTCCCACGTTCCATCGTAGCGCTTGCCTTCTGTTCACATCACCGTGAGTCAGTTGACGCCTGGATCCGTTACCCGAAATGTTCTCATAGCGTTGGGGTAAAGCTGCAGCCAGAGTAGGTGTAAGGTTTCCATCTCAGGGTGAATGGCGACAATATTGCAACGTTGCGGTTTCCATCGTCGTTGGCATGACCTGCGACTGGGCTGACATCTGGTAACTGTCTCAAGGTGAAAGATGCGATCATCGGAAGCAAAGTGAAATCAGGAGTAATAGGTTGCAGCCTTTGCATTGGAACAGCGGGGATGTTACTCTAAATAAAATAACAAAATTATATAAGTTCTTCTTTAAATAAAATAATTAGAATTAAAAAACGGACTTCTAATCATTTAAACTGGGACCCGGAATAGCAAGGACGGTCCGCCCTCAACCAGTCAGGTAAGACTTAAGTAGATAACCTCACTATTTGGCGCAGCCAGCATGTATACAGCTGCCTGGTATTACAGAAGGAAGCACGAGTCTTACACCATTTATAATTAATATACGTGCATGTATGTACTTTCGAAATTAATTTACTTCCCTAAAATTACAGGCAATCCTCGACTTTTCCTTTCTCGTTGTTCGAACTTGTAAAAATATGACTTTCTCGATTGGTATAAATAGTATCTTGTCATCTTTGACCGTTTAGGTAATTATCTAATTCGTTTGCTCTTAATTTATGGTTCATTATAATCAGGACACACTATCTACACTATCTAAGCAACTATTAAAACGCATGTATTGTGGGGGTGCGATTGGGGTGTACCAACGTATGGCACCGGTTCACCATCGGCCCACTACGGAATTGTTCACCAGCGAAGGTGTCCACAGACGCAAGGAAAAAATGAAACACTGGGAGTCGGCCATAAGGGTCTCTTTATTTTATTTTAGGATTTTTCATGAGTTGTTTAGTTTCTGTCCACGAACTGCGCCCGGGTGTTTTTTTTTTTTCTATTTATTTTCGACGCTGTACCCGCGGCAATTGGGAGGGGAACATTAGGACGGACTTTATTCGGTTCGCTGGGGCGGCGTGCCCCCACGTGGCCGCGGCGGTTACAGGGGACTACCGATACGCGCGTTGTTGTAGTTGGAGGACGACTAACTCGACTCTGTCCAGGGAGTAAGAAAAGGAACAAGCGAAATTTATTACTGGTGGGCACTAGCCAGCCGATGTGATTGCGCTCTATCTTGTGCGCTCTTAGTTTCCCCATGCACACCGGGGTGAACAAGCGCTGGCGCATTCGTTGCACGCCGATGTGCGCAGAGCGGACGAAAAGCACAAAGCGAGGAGCGCAATAAGTCGGGTTGATCTGGCTTAGTGTGCGTGTGGTAATGTGGTCTCCGAGGTGTTTCACACTGGGGTAGTGTGGTGTGGTGATTATCCCGGAGGAGCATGGCTATGGAAAGGGGGAAATGCGGAGGGGAGGAAAATGCGTTTTACGCTATTCACCTGGGTAAAGAGATGTCTGATCCCCAGCGAATGGAGGAACTGGGAAAGGCCAAGTGACGCTAGGGAAATATTATCGCGTGATTCAATCGAATGTTTGGATAATTTTCCCAAGCGGTTCTGCAATGATGGGACAACTTCGTCCGGCTGGATTGGGTTGTCGCTAATCGACGTGAACCAGAGTTGCCGTGTGGCGGAAAAGGGAAGCTTAACACTTTTATTCGTTGTCTGCACGGAAAAATGAGTTTAGCTATGCGCCCTTGGAGTTAACATTCTTTGCAGGTGAACAGGTAAGTAGGGGGGTATGGAGTTGGTTTGACGCGCTGTAAGGCAATCGAAATTGGGTGGGATTGGCCGGGAATGGTGGGTGGTTCTCCGTGTAGTTTAGAGAAACCCCCACGGTATCGCAGTACTTTTTATGTTTACCAAAGATTAAGAGTATATTTACATTGCGATTCCTGATTGCCCACCGGTACTTATTTAATACTTTGGAATGTGAATATAACGATTTCAAATTGTTTTGACACAACTTTCCAATGCTTCGTTGACATCGTTTCCTTGCAATTGGTTGTTTTTTATTTTATAGGTAGGACTACTTGTCCCGTAAAGAGACGAGTTTTTACAAATGAGGGTGTCTGAACTTTATTATTTAATTATCTGTTTATACATATCAGGTTTTATGCACTTTTACAGGTACCCAAGTTTGTTGATTAAACGCAAATTAAGCGACACAGGAAAAATTGATGTTGTTCCAGTAACATAACATTTTTTAAATTAAACATACGTCACATTTTTTTAAATCAAACACATTAAACATACAACATTCATTCCAATTACCTCATTATACACATATAAAATATAAAACATAAAATTAAAACATAAAAAATTCATTCACATTATACACATTTAAAATATTAAACGTAGAAGTAAAACAAAAAACATAAATTTGCAGTGCCACATACAAACGCCGAGTTACGATACCAATGATGATATCTCAGATAAACTCGAGATCAATCATGGCCGTTGAAAATACCATGCGATATAACGGCTACATCGTATGAACTGATTTTCTCAGCGGAATGACGGCGGATCAACAAGAAAAAAGAACCGGTTGCTTCGTATCGGTCGATAAGGAGTCTAAAACCGGTGATTGAAGAGGGTAGTCGAGCGTAGTCTGTGTTTTAAGCGAGTGTAGGAACGCGAAATTGTATTAAACAATAAATTAAATGTAATGAAATAAAACCGTATATAAAAACAAAAACATTTGACAATACTTCTTTGGTGCCAGTATATCGGAATACTGCAAATTTCATGTTTGTTTGGAGAACGCAATTTCAGAACTAAATTGATCAATTTCGACCAGAAATTCGCAGTTAAATTATTTACATTTTATTGCGTGGCTACTCCCAGTAACAATAAATATATTACGTCACATCACATAAATAAGTTCAGTGCTGTGTTCTCGTCATAGGTTGGTACTTGTTTTCAAACTTCAGTGTGCCGTTCTAGTAGCAAACGACCGTCCTCGAGAACAAGAAAACCGGAAAACCCCATATAAGGCAAATCTAGAAAGATTCTATTCTATTCTATTTATTGGCCTGTAGGAACCCGAAAGTTCGAGACCTCGCCGACTCGACTCCGCCATTGTTCCCTGTCTTGTGCATTCTCCTTCCGCGCTTAACCAGCCGATCCGATCTCCTCGAGATCAAACCTAACATTGTCCTCCCATCTCTCTCGCGGCCATACTGTGGGTCTCTTTCCCGTTGGATTACCGTCAAGAATTCTATTCACGGTCCTATCGTTGCCCATTCGTGCCACGTGTCCGGTCCATCTTAATCTTCGTGACTTGATTACTCTCACTATTGTAGGTTTGCGGTATAGCTATTCCAATTCGTGGTTGTGCAGTTTCCTCCATTGTCCTGCCTACTCGTGATATTTGCCGCCAAAGATATCCCTTAGGACTTTATTCTCGAATACGCGGAATTTGTTTTCTTCCCGTTTTGTGAGAGCCCATGTTTCGCATCCGTATAGAACAATCGGCATGATTATGGTTCTATAGACACGGAGCTTTATATTACGTAATAGCAGTTTGGATTTCAGCAGTCTACTGACTGCATGCCAACTAGCGTTCCCGGAGCGTAGTCTTTTGTTAATTTCCTTCGACGTTTCGTTACTGACCGTCAGATATATAAATTCTTTGATATTTTCAAATATCTTGCCCCTGATGTTTATGTGTGTTTTCTGAGTTCCACCTGCTGTCGCCGTAATCATGTATTTTGTTTTGTGTTCATTTATTTCTCGGCCCACCTCTTCTGCTGCTTGCATGATGATTTCACTGTTTTTACTTACAGTTTCTAGATTATCGCCCAAAACGGCGATAGCATCCGCATATGCGAGCACTTGTGTGACCCCGTTCAGGGATGATCTGGCCATGTTGTCGTCTTGTACCTTTCTGATGACATACTCGAGCACAAGGTTAAAGAGACACGGTGATAGACCATCTCCCTGCTTTAGTCCGTCCCGGATTTCAAATGGTTCTGAGAGGTGGTTTTCTATTCTCACTCGCCCTTTGTTTTCGTTCATGCCGATTTGAATGAGGGCAGCATACTTTTTCGGTATTCCCAGCTCAACTACAATATGGTAGAGTCTTTGTCTTGCGACTGAGTCGTAGGCTTTCTTGAAGTCAGCGAACAGTTGGTGAACCGTCTCTCCGTATTCCCACTTCTTTTCCAGTAGTTGCGTTATTATGAACATTTGGTTTCTCGTTGACCGGTTCCTACGGAATCCGCATTGGTAGTCTCCCAATATTTCTTCTGCGTACGGCGTGATCCTCGCCAGTATGACATTTGTTAGTATTTTGTATGTGGTTGGGAGTAATTATATTCCTCTGTAATTTTCGGTCAGATCTGTCACCTGTTTTTAAAAGTGGGGACGACTATTGAGGTTTTCCATTCTTTCGGAATGACTTCCTTATCCCATATTGTTTAATCAGTTGGTGGATATTTCGAGCGGTTGCCTCTCCTCCATACTTCACAAGCTCTGCCGGTATATAGTCGACTCCGGGAGCCTTGCTGTTTTTTAATCGGCTTATTTCATCTACAACTTCGTTGAAAGAGGGCTCTGGGATCTGAGGCTCGGCTGTATGTACGTCTGGTGTGTTTATTTGTGGTTGATGGGTGCGCACATTGAGCAGGTTTTCATAGTACTGCTTCCATCTTGTCACGATATTTTTTTGTTTCTGTAACCAGACAGCCGTTTGCGTCTCGAATTATTTTGGCTCTCCCTCGGTAGCCATTTCTAATTGAGTTTATGCCTGCATACATACCTCTGATATTCTTTGCTCTGAACTCACTGAGACATGCAAATGAGAGGATTCATGAGAAGAGCGCAATGATGATTAGCTAATAGCTGTGCGAATTCAAAATTGAAATTTCATCCCTAATTGAGATCAGTCACACCTCAACCACCACCGTGCTAGGTCACACCGCCCAGGGTAAAATTTAATTACGACACTTTTAAAGGCAGTCATTACTCATTCCTCAAACGACACACAAGTATCTGAAACGCCATCCAACATACTCGCCGCAGTCCTTAAAATGTTTTTAGTTCCTTGTGTATTATTTGCCGAAGCGTACTTTTCCAATAGTTACATTGCGTCGTGATCCCTTCCTGTGTAAGTACAAATACAAGTTCTTCAATTTAAATCTAGTGATAATTTATTTTAATGTAAAATAAAAGAAATGGATTATATTAATAAATAAAGAAAAACGAACAACTAACTTAAACCAGTGCCTTTTAAATTCTCCTCCTCTTTCCTTGGTGCTTGGATTTTTGGTATTATTTATCCAGTGACGTGATGGGATAAAGTGAGCCGTGTCCCTGTCCTGGCACACCTACTTCTAACCCCCCACATTGGTGACCCCAACGTGATCGATTCCGTGCCATCCCCGGGTGGCGTAACCTAGCATGGTGGTGGTTCTGATGTGACTGATCTGAATTAGGGATGAAATTTAAATTTTGAATTGGCACAGCTATTAGCCAATCGTCACTGCTTTCTTCTCATGAAACCTCTCATTTGCATGTCTCAGTGAGGTGAATAATACTCACGCATCATTCGACAGTCGCTGGACATGCGAAGGATGAAAAGAACAAAAGAGAGGGTGGCTTAGCTTGTGCGCTTGTATCAAATGCACTCTCTGAGGATGAGCCACTGCCCTCGTGCGACGGCTGTGGGGATCGCAGAGTGCATTGAACTGTAGGGAGACAGAACTATGGAGGAGAGGAAAATGAAGCTGGTGCTATTCACCTGTGAAATGAGATCGTTGATCCCAAGCGAATAGAGTGGCCGGGAAAAAGCCGAAGTGACGCTAAATTGGCTAGGGTAATTTATCGTGGGAACTAGTTAAATACTTTGATAATTTCCCCAGCGATTGCATGATTATGCAACAGCGTCGTCTGATTCGACTTGTTGTTGCTAACCGAGATGATGTGATTTCCGGTGGAAATCTCATGAGCTAGCAAAATGGAGTTGTTGTTCGGCGGAACACTCCCACAACTAATAGACCAACATTCAAATACGCCAAAGTGTCAATCTATAACGAAAAATCTGGCAAATTGGTGACCCCGGCGTGTGCTTAACGTGTGAGAATTTTGGGGTTCTTTACAAGTACAGTTATTTGTTTTCTAGGAAAACATACCATGCTATCGGCAGTTCAAATTCCGACCCTCTTCCTTTATGAATTTAAAATGGGGCATAATGCGTCATTGGTAATGAAAAACATTAATGACGCAGTTGAGGGTGTAGCGGTAAACGAACGTACTATACAACGTTGGTTTGGAAAGTTCCGTTCGGGAGATTTCAGCCTCAAAAATGAAACACGTGGGACCGGAAACATTAGTTGACGACGATGTTTTAAGAGCAACGGTGGATGCGGACCCAACGAAATTGGTGCGGGAGATCTCACAAAGCATGGGAGTATCCCCAATGACAATAAGTTGACACCTTTCTCATGTAGGAAAGGTAAAGAAACTCGATAAGTGGGTGCCAATGAACTGAACAAGTCCAAAAACTACGGCGCCTGGAACTCTGCACATTGCTTAGATTAAGAAACTAAACTGTGATGAAAAGTGGATTCTGTATGATAACCGTAAAATACCTGGGCAGTGGTTGGATGCAGGTGAAAAACCAAAACACACCCCCAAATCTTCACCCAGAAAAGGTTATGATCACGATTTGGTGGACATTGAAGGGATCAATCCATTTTTCATTTCTTCAACCAGGAAAACCGATAAACGCTATCAAATATTGTGAGGAAATCGACATATTGCATGCCAAATAGGCTGAAAAGCAACTTGCCTTGGTCAATGGGCACGACCCGATCCTCTTGTATGACAATGCTAGACCCCATACCTCACAAGTAACAGTGGAAAAACGGTTGCAGTTGGGATTTGAAATTCTTCCGCACTGTATGTCCAACAAGCGTTGAACACACGTTCCACTAACAAGGGTTCGTGATTTGTTGTGGGCCTGGCGCAAGGAACAGTGATGTCTCATGACGTGCACTTTGGTTGGGCAGGGGCGACACATGTTTGGGTTTCGCCGACCGATGAATCTCGTCGGGGAAGATTTATCTCATTCAATGGGGTGTCTCTTCTTGTGCAGCGAGTGTTGGGCTGAAACACCTATAGAAACGTGAATTAGTTATAAGGACAAGAATACCTATAAATTGAGCAGCAATCCAAAGTGTAGCAGCAGCTCTCCTTAACGAATATTCCCAAACAAAAAAAGAAATAACACGAGTTGGTTTGAGGTTATCACCAATTGGTTTATTCAATTTGATTAACTTGATTTCCACGGATTAGAATTAATGAGAACCGTGTCGCTTGAAATGGTTTACGAAGAAGCGGGGAAAAATGGTTGTTGTTTGACAACCAACCGAATTTAATTTTAAAATGTCTGCTGATTGTTGACATTTATTGGGTTGGTGCCACGGGTAGCATTCAGTTGCGAATTCGCTGGTTGTGTCCAGGGCGAATCCGCAACACGCATCCACCGTACTTTCCTGACATTTCCCCAACGGACTGCCATCTTTTCCGCAATCTGGATTCATTTTGCCGGCAGAAGGTCTTCCGGAACCGAGCAGAGGTCATAAAAGCCTTTGAGGATTTCATTTTCAATGCATACACCATTTTTAATAGAAGATAATATTTTTAACCAGATGGCGAATATCATCATGCGTAAACGTTGTACAGTGTCGCCATCTAGACGTCACATTTGGATGTGGGCGCTTTTTATGGAAGACCCTTACAATTGATATAGGTTTCAACATTCAGATGTATAACACAGATCTATTGAAGTACATGAAGTTTCGATAAACATAAAGGTAATAAAATAAACTTTCTTACTGCTTTGTTTTAGTACTAGTTCAAAGTATTTCATATGTGAGAAGGGATACGGAGTTAATAAAGAAAAACTTATTCAACGAATACTCGATTCTTATTTATGAGCAATTACTAATAGTAATTTTCAATCTCGACTTTCGATACTATATGCATATTCCACGCACTCTCATCCCTACCACCTAACATTATGACCCAATACAATATACATATTTTGTTATTGTTTTACCACTTTGGTCTGTCCACTACGTTGGCATCCCCTTCTTTCTTCAGATTGAGAACATTGAAAGCATCGAGAAAAAGCAAATAAATTATTCAATGCATAGTGTGGATCGAATTATAATACGAAACTTGTCCGTTACCCTTTTACTCTCCTCCAGGTAGCTCGCATTTAAAACTATTTAAATTCGATGCGAGTACAACATAAAACACACCAACGAATGATTGTTGTTCGACCGTAATTCAATTTTCACAATGTCCTTGAATCCCTTTTCTACCGTGAGGGTACCTTTGCCTAGGTAGGCTATACGTTCCGCTCGCTGAGTTGAAGAATACGAAATGTAATTGGTTCTGCTTTACAAAGGGATGCACAAGCAGTCCAAGGAATAAAACACCAACATTTGTAACCTGGTTCGTTTATGTAAATTACGGTTCAAGCCAAAATGGGTCGGCAATTTCAATCCTGGGGAAGGAGTTTACAGTCGGCATAATGTTAAGAAACCGCTTTTACGTTCGCAGTGCTTTTTGGGTGAAATTTCGACATTATGAAGAATGTGTTTACGATAGTCTGGTTCCTTTTCAAATCTAGATTGTGAAATATATGCAAATGTGTATTAGGTGGGATGCAATAGGACGCGCCCTACTAAGATAGGATTTAAACTACTTTGCCTCATTTTTTTCTTTATACCCCAAAGGCCATTAGGAGTCTTAGGAAGATTTTGGGCTTACTCTAGTCAAAACTAGACTGATTTGTATTATATGAATACAAATAATAAATTGTATGAAGTTTACAAAATGAAAATTTATCCATAAAAAATGAATATATGTATGAAGTGATTAAGATTAGGAGAAGAAGAGTCAGAGGAGATAGGACTGCACGAAGGCTTTTGTTGTCTGGAGGCCTTAAAGACATGTACGTATCCATCATCTGCTTAGGAGATCTAATTAAATGAATTCTGTAGACGGAATAACGAATAGGATAAGTTGTGATGTCATACTAACATAAGCTTCTTGTTGGTTTAGTAGGTGAATTTTATAATTCCAACACTTTAATGTCATATTCTGAATGGACATGACAGATGCTACTTATATTTCTGGCTTAGTAATGAGAAAATAAATATGTATTGTCATAATTTGTTAATTAATAAAAGGTGCAACAGATGTATGGAAGACGACAACGCGGCAGACCTTGTCTGTGATGAAGGGATGGTGTAGACCAAGACGCTCAGAGCCTGGGAGTGCCAATCTGGATGACATCGTCTCGAAATTGGGACCGGTGGAGAGGTTTGCTAAATAAGGCCTCTGAGGTAACAAAGTCGTTGTGCCGGCGTACGACACGGGGTTTTACTTCGTCCCACGAACTGTTCACCGGACACGCATTGAGCAACAATTATGGAAGAAATAAAATACACCTTGTGGTTTTTGTTCGTTAATGTTCTTTATTACAGCGGTCACTTATTCACAATTCTTAATCAGAACTTACAGAAGGTAATGTGGATAGAATAATAAATCTGTTAATTTTCCAGACACAGGTCCAGATCACAATATGTTCACAACTCGGAATTACCGAAGGTAATATAGATGATGTCCCTAATTGTTAATTTCTTAGGGATTGATAACACAATAGTCGCTACTTTGAAATTACCGAAGTTAATGTGATTAATTGTTTATTCTTTTGACACCGATTACACTATCGTCACTGATGGAAATTAGCGAAGGTAATATTAACAATGTTATTAGTGGTTTATTCCTTTGATACGGATTACGTTATAGTCACTAACTAGAATTTACCGCAGGTAATACTGACAACGACAAGGGAAGAAACTATGCGACCGCACTCCGTTGTGTACTCCACGGGGAAAGAAATCTGACTATCTACTGAAACGCAGCAAGCGATAAAAATTATAGTTAACATAAAAGGGCGCGACTGTCCTCTATAAAGATTGACTTCTGACTCCTCGCAAACGTATAGTTTGAAGTATAATAACTTGTTAGGTGCGGCTTCCGCCACCCCATCAATTAATTGTTTTTAATATAATTTGTTTTAATGTAGTTTGATGGTAAGGTGGTGGAAGAATTGCGCGATCCACATGTGAGTGTTCGAACACGCCCCGATTCGAGTGTGGATCGTGGGCGAGTTCGAATTCGGTTTTCGGAGTGGATGTTGAGGGAGAGCGAGAGAGAGCGGGTGGAATCTTAAGTTCGGTTTTTTTTTTTGTGATTCCGTTGTCGATGGTGCTTTTGTGATGCAGTTTTTGGGTAGTCAGTGTTAACGGTCGTAAAGAGAAAAAGAGCAGATCAGCAGAAGAGTTGTCCCGGATAGTGAAAAAAAGATTGTTAAAGCAATTAATTAATTTAAAATTGAAAAAAGAGAGAATTGTTAAACGAATTAGAGTAAAGTTGTAGCCAGTAAACGTGAAAACAGCTAAATTGTTAAATGAATTAAAGTAAAGTTGTAACCAATAAACGCGAAAACAACTAGAAGCTGGAGTTTTCATTGCGATCGCATTGGGGGCAAGCAGTGGATCACTTGGCTCGTGAGTCGAAAAAGAAAGCAGCAAACTGGGCGTCATCGTGTGAGCTGCAGGACACATGTGCATCGGCATTCTGAACGCATATTGCAGTCCATGCTGAGGAGAGATCGGGACTTTGAGGACTGACCGAACGGATTAAGAAAAGGTAACCCCATTAGTACTCGTATTAAAATCAAAAGTTTTGTGGCTTTTTACACCACAAACTGACTCCTTGATGTCTCTTTACAGACATCCAACAAAACCGAACCCAATGGATTCCCCGCCGAAGGGTAGCCAATGGTGAAGGTCATAAAAAAAAGGAAAACTGGGAAAACTTATGTCGCAGGTCAAATCTGCTGCTACTTGTATGGGCAAGATATACTGCCGCCATCCGCATGGGATAGATTCCTTGATTGACGTGAGTCAATAAAACTCTTGCCGAAGGCAGGAATCTATTTTGGGATAATGAACCAAACATTGGGTATGACCGTTGCTAGTTCGTTTAAAGTAAACATATTTCGGTCATGTACAATTAGATGCATGGGTGGATGTTGTTTTAGGGTATGTTAATCCCGTTGGTGGTACCGTCAGGCGAAAGTATCTGCTCGGGTGTTTACTTTGTGTAAACGAAAGCAGCTTCGATAGCCAGCGTGAGAATCGTGGCTACCCGTTGCTTAAGTAAATATTCCTGGACATGACCGATGCTGTTGATCGTTCCTGGATACGGCAACGGATCGTAAAATCGGTCATGCTGATAACCAAACATATATGCGCGCCCGAAAGGCCAATGTTTAATTTGATCTTCTCTTCTTTAGGAAAGATAGATCATAGAACATGCCGTTGAAAACCTGGCTTGCAGATGTGCAAGCAACCCGAAATGACTTCTAGGACAATGGATGGGCACCAAGATAACACACGGAAAGATTAGGGTGTGTTGGTGGGCATGTGCCATCCATTATTCGGTCGCGGAAGCTCGGTTGATGCTGGATTGATGTCATGGCAAGATGATAATCTTGTCATGAATTATGTTTCCAGGTATGACCGCTCGAAGAGGGCTTGGAACAGCCCTTAAAAATGTAAGCTGCCTATAGGGTATGTATGTCGGTTATCCGTGGAGATAGCCGAATTGATTCCAGCAATTGGTTGGCAGTTAATGCCATAGCAAGGTTGTGTAATCTTGCCGAAGATTCAACTTTAAGGTAAGTTGTATTTGCTGATAATGGTGGGGATCGAGCGATGCGTGGCTCTTCGGGCCCTGAAAAGCCCCACAGGCCAAGCCTGGATTCCGGTTGTAGTGCCGATGGTGTTGATGATGATGATGATACAACGCATCTATGCTCATTCCCGTATTTTTTCGGTTTCGATTTTTTCTTACGCTAACGCGTGCACAAAAGGGAATTTGGAGTACCCTTAAATGTCAAAGCACAGTGAAAGCGGAAGGAGAGGAAGTGGATAAGGAAAGGACGTATCGATTTACGTTGGTCTTAAATACCTGGACATTACAACCACGAGGAAACACATGATCAGATAGAGAATTCCAAATTTGTGTGGTTCGGCTAAAGAATGACTCTCTATGTTTATTTGTGCGCCTGAAGTTTACTTTCAACGTGAATTGATGCGCATTCTCAGATTGACTGGTATCGTGGGCAAATGTCTGAGGACGCAGAACATATTCAGCAAGTTCAGTTGAGCAACGACCGTGATAATACCTATAGAAAAGAGATAGGCACGACACGTTGCGCCTATGTTCCACCGACGGAATTGCTCGACTCACAGCTGGTCTCCAATAAGACTCACTACTCATTTTTGCATCCTATCGAGCACGTGTAGTGCAGTTTTGGATGCTCCTAACCAAATATGGGAGTTGAACTCCATTTTGGCACGAATATACGCCTTGTAAATAGTGACCAGATTGGATGGAGTGAAGTGTTTTTTGTATCTCTTAAGGAACCTCATGGATTTGGCCGCACTTTTCGCAGCTTCAAAAATGTGGACGCTCTAATTAAGCGATTTGATTCGAGTGCCGAGGATTGATAGCTCCTTGGCTTCGTCGATGCAAGTGCCGTTCATCGACAGTGTATTTACTTTGGGGCTCGCCTTTGACGACAGGAGATAGCACTGAATTTGTAAGGCAACTTTACTCGGTGAGACAACCCCATTTATATATCTTGTTGATGTCGGAATTCAGTGTATTAAGCATAACCTGCTCATTGGTATTGACGTTCGAAGTGTTTGGTCGGAGATTTTCGTATGAGTATGAGAAACTCAATGTACTATCATCAGCAAACGAGGGGATTGGGTTGTGGGTAATGGACAAGAAATCATTTATAAAGATGAGGAAGAGAGTGGGTGAGAATACCGAACCCTGGGGAACACCTGCATTAATTTGATGGGAACCAGATCTGACACCATCAAGAACCACTTAGATTGAACGGCCAGAAAGATAGTCTCTTATTTATTGGATTAGGAAATTTTCCACTCCATATGAATGTGATTTTGATAAAAGGACTGGATGCCAAACTCTGTCGAAGGCTTTCCAGATATCCAGTGCAACAACTTTGCTTTCGCCGAAGTAGTGGATGGAATGGCTTCACTTTTCGGTAAAATACGTCATCAAATCTCCTGTGGATCTGTTGCTACAAAAGCCATATTAGCGGTCATTGAGGAGGATTCCAAATGTTTTGAAAGTTGACGGTTAATCAGTGATTCCATTACCTTCGAGAGAATAGAAATTAGTGCTATGGGTCGATAAAAACAGAGGGATGATTTTCGCCCTTTTGGGAAATTGGCTGAATATTTGCAGAATTCCACCTATTTGAGAAACGGCCAGTAGAATAAGACAATTGGAAGAGTTTCCGCAGTGGTTTAGAGAGTGAAGAGGAACATTTCTTCAAAAGAATTGGCGGAATGCCACCAGACCAGCGGATTTGTGTGCGTTTAGCTACTTGAGTGCCCAAGCAACAGTACGCGTTCGGAAGCGAATCTGGCTCATTGTGTGCTCATTATGCTCAAGTTGACGTGGAACTGATGTGGTATCAGGCAGCGTTAAGTTGGCTGCAAAATGTGCAGCAAGTAGATTTGCCTTCGTTATTGCACTGGTGACTAGCCTCTCATCGACTATAAGCGAAGGAATGGATGAGGAGACTGAGTATTGGATGTTCTTCACAAATGCCCAAAAGATTCTGTTACCTATGGGAGAGTGTATTATTTTTTGTCTCACTCTCTGGTCATTCAAGAGCTTTGCGCGTTGAATATACACATTGTAGTCGTTTCTGGCTCTCTTAAATCTTCTCCGGTTTTCCTAGAAGACTTATACAACCGGAAACTCAACTTTTTAGCCTTGACGGCTTCTCTGCACCCGAAATCGAACCACATATTTCTCTTGGGTTTGATGCTATTTGCTATGTGTGGAATAATGGTTCGCATGCCAAGTAGAATCGTGTCTGTCAATGTGTCCGCTATAGAGTCAACATCGTTATTGAGGAAAAATAACAACCAATTTAACTTCCCAAAAACGTCGTTCGGACCTTCCCAGTTGGCTTTCTCATAAAGCCGTACTGTTCTTTTGGGACCTTTCTCGTTAGCGTTGCTGTTGGTTAGAGGAAATTTAATTGAGACGATGCAATGGTCTGAAGTGCGCAAGGGCGAAGAAACTTCAATTGTGTGTATGTTTTGGTGGGAGGTGAGAAACAGGTCCAGTGTGTTGGCGAAATGACCATCTATGTCTGGTACCCGTGTTGGCTTATTAACGAGTTGAGTTAAATTATTTGACTCAATAAAGGGCTGAAAATTAAGACGATGCAAGTGTAGTAAATCCTGGAGTTGTAAACAAAATTAAAAATAAAAGGAAAATTAAAACAAAAACATTTCGCAGTGTACGGCATGGGTTCACTATCACCCATAGTGTTACCCCGTAGATTGTCACCAATGTGGGGTAAAAATTTCGGTTTCGACTTTGTTAATAATGGAGCTGAAGATCAATTTGTGGAATGCAACTGCCGTGGATGCTGTTATACAGTTTGAAACATGTTACTTCTGTAAATAATCGCTGCTTCGAGACACACTGATTTTACTGGGCATCTTGTCGATGGGCTTTTCTATATCACTGTAATCGCGTCTATCGTAATGTAATGAAACGACACATCATTAATAAAGGCGGATCAACTGACGAAGAGGTAGCAAAGAATAGACGTCAAGGAATTTCAATGGCGGGCAACGCACTTCCCGATTGTGTTCAAACCAAAACTAGTCGAATGAGATTAAAACACACTTTTCATTCCCTTCAACACAACACATCGTTTCACTAATTGTTTTATTTCAGGATAACTAACAGTCATTAAAATAAATTCACAATAAAAATAACAAAACAATACACAGCGAAGGCGTTATCAAATGCACAACACTACGCTTTGCCACTCAACCCGCAACTCGCCGTTTATCGTGGAGGGCACGACCTGCCTCCACGGAATCTATTCTAAGATTAATTTATACAGAAAATTTAATTTCGTAAGGGAAACATTAAATGGCATGTTTGCAGCAGGTGCAACTATCTCAAAGTAGATATTAGGGTGTTTACACGATCAGCAACTGCGTACAGCATTTACGCTGATCGTGTACATATTGGTAGCGTCTAGCAAAAGTCGAACTCTCGTATGTGTATCTACATTAACGAGAATTCGATTTGCTTCGGGTGCCAGCGGTGAGGTATGCTATGCATTGGGTTCGAAGGATCGACCGATGGGTCTGTGGATGTGACTTGCCATGCACGTGTGTGGAAAAATTCTTTCTTATTTGTGTGCATGGACAAGTTCGAGGCGATTTGGTGGTTATGTAGTGTCGTAACCGAATTGAATTTCAAGGGCATGCTTATTGGTGCCAATGCATTTGCTTGTCGCTAGATTTGACGACCGCTATGGTCGCAGCAAAGAAGTAAAGCAAGAATATCTCCTGCTTGTGTGCTGTAGGATTCGACAAGGGATATGTGCACCGCGGTGGTCGAGTTATGTGGGTTGTTTATTGATGCAACCGAATTACTTTTTAGGATATGGTGCGTTTGGTGTAATTACGCTTTCTAGGTAATATTGATAGCGCCCCGCGGTGGTTCTATGGGTTTATGGTCTTGGTAGGTGCCGGCCCGACACAGGTTCTCCAAGGCGTCCCAAACTCCGTACCCGTTCTTCGCTTTTGTGGTTGCTTTGTTCACTGGTGGTCTTGTCGATCAGGGAAAAACCGTTTGGTCTCTTTCTTCTACTGTCTTTATTCTTTATTTTAAAACTATTATTAATATCGTACAAAAGGTATTCTTAGGTAAAACTTATTTTCTTATGTTCTTAAGTACAACTTACTTTATGTTGTACACGGTATTTTAATTATTACAAAACTTACTTTATGTTGTGCACAGTATTTCAATTATTACAAAACTTAGTTTATGTTGTGCACAGAATTTTAGGTTGAACGTGTAAACCGTTGTAACTTTATTTCAAACAATTTGCACAAGAAGGGTTCAAAACTGTATACTGACTGTAGCACCGGATAATCACTAAATTTAATTTACTCGACATAGAGGTATATGTTCTCTGGTGTACACGGTTGTAACGTCCGTTTCAACTATTTAAACACTAAAAGGTTCGAAATATAGACTATGGTAGCACCGTGGTAGTCACTAGCCAACTGACTCCTTCTTCGCTGGGTGTGCACTTGTCCCTTAAGGGTTGATTTGTGCACACACCAACACATCAACAGCCATCTCTCCGCAGGCCAGTTCATGCGGAGATCATTTCTTTGGTATACATGTCTCACACAGCCAAGGATGTGATCGCACCGTAGTCTTGGGCTGTGTAAGTCATCACACGGGGCGATACACCATGCTGCCAGTTGGTATTCTGTCGCAGTGTCCGGCATCAATGTTGGTCGCCACACGATACCCTTGCCTGTGTGTACTTTGCTCATTATATACACAGTGGTGGGCGCTATGTGTGTGGTTCGATCATGGATACGTATTGATTATAAGCGGTCGCCCGTATAGCACGTACGCGCGACTTGATGTGTCCTTTTATGGGCATGCGTTGGATTTCCCGTGTTTGTATTATATTGGAGATGTGTCCCACGCTTGCTTATGGCATCGATTTCAAAAGTTTGCAACTACGTTGCTCTTTGAAATTGATGTTATGCTTTTTGATATTTTAGGTATGTCGCCTGCATGTTATGTGTTTGGTGAGTTCTTCACCTAAAATGGTTTTGCAATTACTTGCAAGGGACTGTACTAGGCGACCGTCAAAATGTTTTGTGATACGTACATGTTAATGCGGCTTTTCTTTTTTTACAGGTTAGGTGTACGCCGTCTTTTGGTTACACCTGTGTACCCGGTCCTGTAGCGCTTGGTAAATTCCTATTTTTCAGGTGAAGTAGTTCTGAGGTGTAGGATCACTCGGTGGGGTTCGGCGCGAACGCCACAGTTCGTAAATGTATGAATACGATATCTCTTCCTAGGAGGTTTCGAAGATGCGTTGAATGCATCTTATGGGGGAAAGTTGTAAACGGGGAAATGTCTGCAGGTAATTGCAGGTGATGGCAGATTTTTAGGTGGAAGATTTGGTATGCTTACTTGCAAGTTAAGTAATGGCGTTTCAATAGAATTGCCGTTATACTTGTTTTTATAAGTTTTTTGGATGCCCTAAATGGAAATTTGGTGTCGTACCTGGAAAAGGTGAGCAGTGGCGTTAGTTGAGAACGCCACACGTTCTCCTTCCACGTTCGACCATCCGATCGGATGTCCTCCCTTCTCCGCCGCGGCCGCCCTGTCGGTCTCTTTCCCATTGGCTTACCGTCAAGAATTCTATGCACGGTCCTATCGTTGCCCATTCGCGCCACGTGTCCGGCCCATCTTAACCTTCGAGAATAGATTACTCTCACTATTGTAGGTTTGCGGTATAGCTCTTACAATTCGTGGTTGTGCAGTTTCCTCCATTGTCCTGCCTACTCGTCATATTTGCCGCCAAAGATACCCCTCAAAACATTATTCTCGAATACGCGGAATTTGTTTTCTTCCCGCTTTGTGAGAGCCCATGTTTCGCATCCGTATAGAACAATCGGCATGATTACGCTTCTACAGACACGGAGCTTTATGTTACATGATAGCAGTTTGGATTTCAGCCGTTTACTGACTGCATGCCAACTAGCGTTGATAGCACGATGTTCAAGCACAAGCAAATCCATAAAGCCACATGGATATCACCCGACGGCGTAACGCGTAACCAAATAGACCGCTTCCTCATAGACAAAAGACACCACTCAAACATCCTTGACATAAGATCATATAGAGGAGCAGATTGCGACACCGATCACCTTCTAGTGATGGGCAAAATTAGAAGTCGGCTTGCAGCAAACCCACATGGACAGTCACGGGAGACGAGCAAAAAGTTCGAGATTGATAAACTAAAAGACCTACGTAAAAGGGCGGAATATCAAGACGAACTAACGAATAGATTTACCATCCTAGAGAATGGCAGTAGTGAGGAAGAGGAAGCCAATAGTGTGGACATTAAATGGGCATCGATCAGAGACACAATCAAACAAACAGCCCAAGAGGTATTAAGCTTTAAGAAAACAACTAAGTCCAAACCTTGGTTTGACGATGAGTGCAGGGCAAAGATCGAAGAACGTAAACGCCTCAGAATGATCCACTTAGAAGCATATGATGAAGTCAACGCAGTAAGATACGCGACAATTCGGAAAGAAACAACTAGACTTTTCAAACGCAAAAAACGCGAATAGGAAAAGACTCGGATTGAAACAATCATAGAAAATGCCAGAGCAAAGAACAGCAGAGGTATGTATGCCGGCATAAATTCAATTAGAAATGGCTACCGAGGGACAGCCAAAATAATCCGAGACACAAACGGCTGTCTGGTGACAGAAACAAAAAATATCGTGACAAGGAGAAAGCAGTACTTTGAAAACCTGCTCAATGTGCGCACCCATCAACCACAAATAAACGCACCAGACGTACATACAGCCGAGCCCCAGATCCCAGAGCCCTCTTTCGACGAAATTGTAGACGCAATAAATCGATTGAAAAACAACAAGGCTCCCGGAGTCGATTGCATACCGGCAGAGCTTGTGAAGCATGGAGGTGGGGCAACCGCTCGAAAGATCCACCAACTGGTTAAAATAATATGGCACAAGGAAGTCATTCCGGAAGATTGGAAAACCTCAATAGTCATCCCCATTTTCAAAAAAAGCGACAGATCTGACTGCGAAAATTACAGAGGAATATCATTGCTCCCAATCACATACAAAATATTAACAAATGTCATACTGGCAAGAATCACACCATACGCAGAAGAAATATTGGGAGACTACCAATGCGGATTCCGTCGGAACCGGTCAACAAGCGACCAGATGTTCACAATAAGGCAACTGCTGGAAAAGACGGTTCACCAACTGTTCGTGGACTTAAAAAAACCCTACGACTCAGTCGCAAGGCAAAGACTTTACCATATTGTGGTTGAGCTGGGGATCCCGAAAAAATATGCTGCCCTCATTCAAATCTGCATGAACGAAAACAAAGGGCGAGTTAGAATAGAAAACCACCTCTCAGAACCATTCGAAATCCGGGACGGACTAAAACAGGGGGATGGCCTCTCACCATGCCTTTTTAACCTTGTCCTCGAGTATGTAATCAGAAAGGTACAAGACGACAACACGACCGGATCATCCCTGAACGGGGTCACACAAGTGCTCGCGTATGCGGATGACATCGCCGTTCTGGGCGATAATCTCGAAACTATAAGTAAAAACTGTGAAATCATCATGCAAGCAGCAGAAGAGGTGGGCCTAGAAATAAACGAAGACAAAACGAAATACATGATTACGACGAGAGCAGGTGGACCTCAGAGAACACATATAAACGTCAGGGGCAAGATATTTGAAAATGTCAAAGAATTTTATTATCTGGGAACGACACTGAGGAGCAGAAACGAAACGTCAAAGGAAATTAACAAAAGACTACATTCCGGCAACGCTAGTTGGCATGCAGCCAGTAAACTCTTAAAATCCAAACTGCTATCACGTAATATAAAGCTCCGTGTCTATAGAACCATAATCATGCCGATTGCTATATACGGATGCGAAACATGAGCTCTCACAAAACGGGAAGAGAACAAATTCCGCGTATTCGAGAATAAAGTTTTAAGGGGTATATTTGGCGGCAAATATGACGAGGAGTCAGGACAATGGAGGAAACTGCACAACCACGAATTGGAAGAGCTATACCGCAAACCTACAATAGTGAGAGTAATCAAGTCGCGAAGATTAAGATGGGCCGGACACGTAGCGCGAATGGGCGATGATAGGACCGTGCATAGAATTCTTGACGGTAAACTAACGGGGAAGAGACCGACAGGACGGCCGCGACGGAGATGGGAGGACATTGTTAGATTGGACCTCGAGGAGATCGGATCGAATGATCGAACGTGGAAGGAGAGCGCACAGGACAGGGAACAATGGCGGAGCCGAGTCGGTGTGGTCATGAACTTCCGGGTTCCTACAGGCCAGTAAATAAAATAATAATGCCAACTAGCGTTGCCGGAGTGTAGTTTTTTGTTAATTTCCTTCGACATTTCGTTACTGGCCGTCAGTATTGTTCCCAGGTATTTAAATTCTTTGACATTTTCAAATATCTTGTCCCTGAAGTTTATGTGTGTTCTGTGGGTATTTTTCGCTAGAGGCGTCAGCACGGACGCAGGTTGAGCGAAAACACCACGGATTGTTCACAGGAGATTATCGACGTGTCCAAGGTAAAAGAAAACGCGCTGAATTTATTTTAATGTTCCTTTTATTTCCACGAAAATCCTTACAATTAAACAATATTGTAGCCTTTATTTGTTCTGTAGGCTCGATTTTAATTTTCACTGTGCACTTGCTATTTACGGTGTGGTACACGACTTGATAAAACAACGTCACATCCTTATTCGGCAATCATTATTTAAGTAAGTTTATTCATCATCATCATCATCGGCACTACAACCGGGAACCGGTCTTGGCCTTATTTAGCAAGTCCTGAGGCTTGTTAAATTGTCCATGATAATTTGTTTTTCCGGGCAAGGTCATTAGTCTTGCGCCAGAGGCTCCCCGATGGGGAAACGAACCCTGATCTCCCGCGTGATAGGCGGGGATAGTAACCACTATACTATCGAGGAGCCAAGTAAGTTTATTACTATAAGATATTAAATTCACTCCCACAGAACTTATGTTTACCGACCAGAACTGGACACGAACATCTGACTCCAGTTAATTAGAATTTACGACAGACTGGTGAGTCTCGACGTCTCTCCTCGACGGATGAAATTTGACTCCTGGTGATTGTTGTGATCAATTTCCACCAGCCGCCATAAACATGGATTTTTCATATGCCCGCACAGGTCAATGAACGATGCCCCTTTTTCTGAAAACCCGATAACGAACGATCCTGCATGGTTTAGCCGATGCTACATAGGAACATTATCGTGTTTACTTAGGCGTTCACGATCATGCCGTTGTAGGCTATACTTTCTTCGGTGCCGATAGGTCAACCGAGCATTTGGCTGGCGTAGCTATTGTTTAAGCTAATATAATGGAACATGGGTATGATGGTGAGGAATTTGACTTGCAGATGTGCAAGCGTACGTCTCACCCGGGGGACCATGGACACCGGTTGGTAAGTCAAATAAACACAGTGAGGTACTGTGTGCTTAATTCGGTGTTCAGAAGGGTCATCATAGGGTATGATCATGGGTATGATTGTCTACACATTGATCATTTCCATGACCAAATTCCATGATCGATAATGATAACCGATGAAAGGGAATTGTCGCAAGTGTTGCGAACCTCGGGAATGAGGCAATATTTAATTATGAACCGTAGTAAGGACATCGGCTGCAGCTGTGTCAACAATTACGCTGGCCAGCGCGTGGTTATCGATTATAATTGGATGGCTCTTTGGGAATGTTTTAAAGAACCGCCACTTCAATCCCCTCCAGTGACGTAGTCACGAAACAGGTAAAGAAAGTTGAGAGGGCGGTAGTTGCCTCTGAGTGCGTGTACTGGCGCGAGTGCGAGGAGGTTGTGCTGGTTGGGTGCTAGCAGTGCCGGGTAAAGTGGGCTGTTCTGGAGCGGACCGTGGATCGCTTGCCTCTAATATCGATCTCGAAGACGCAGTGGCTGATGCGGCGGAAGACTCTGAATGGGCCATCATACGGGGGGTCGAGGGGTTTTTTGACCTTATCCACCCTGACAAAGACGTGCGTGCAGCTGTGCAGTTCAGGGTGGACGATGAAAGGGAATTGTCGCAAGTGTTGCGAACCTCGGGATTGGAGCAATATTTAATTATGAACCGTAGTAAGGATATCGGTTGCAGCTGTGTCAACAATTACGCTGGCCAACGAGTGTTTATCGAATTAAATTGCTGACGAATTCCATGTTATGCATGCCATCGGTGAGGTTTAACTTTCAGGTGAAAGCTATTGAAAGACAGCTTACGCTGCTCGAATGCAGGTAAGTATATGGTTTGTGGAGTGAGGGAAAAGTAGGTTGGTTTAAGGGAATGGATGGTTCTTTGGGAATGCTTTAATGAATGCCACAGGTCCACCTGCTCTCGTGATAATAATGGATAGGTAAATTCAAAATTCGAATTGAAATAATAATGAGTATTATATATATATATGGGACAATGTTAGGTTTGACCTTGAGGAGATCGGATCGAATGGTCAAGCGTGGAAGGAGTGTGCCCAGGACAGGGAACGATGGCGAAGCCGAGTCGGTGAGGTCATGAACTTCCGGGTTCTTACATGCCAATAAATAATAATAATAATTATATATATATATATATATATATATATATATATATATATATATATATATATATATAATATATATATATATATATATAGTTTTAAGATAGTCTGTAAGACTATTTATACTAATTTAATTTAAGTTAATGGAAGCTAAATAAATGAGGGTTCCGCCCTCACACTAAACACTAAACACATATGGTTGTGAATAAAGAATTGCATAAACTGTAAACAACATTTATCCCTTGTCCTTGCGTGGTGCACGTTGAAATTGTGGTATCCATCCCAAAAGAAAAACCCACAAAGGAACAAAGAGACACACAGAAAAACTGAACTGAAACTGAACTGGTGACAAATAAATAAACAACCAAGAAGAAGACGAAACCCCCGTCGAGCCAAACCCGGGAGCTCAGCTGTGAGTAGGCTATTATATATTTAATAACTTATTTTGCTGGAGCAAATTAAATGGTGCAACTTACTATATTTGCCTATTTTCTCATTGACATTTAACGTTTTAATCCGCTTTGACTTTATGTGATATAAATCATATAGAATAAGAGACAAGTACGATTCTTCAAAATTGACAGGCCTGGGTACGTTTACCTCTGTAACTTCACCCATTAGACCTTCAGGTCTAAAGTTCATCGACACCATGTCCCTTTTCTTTAACTTCCTCCGTTCGCTGGAGTAGAAGGAACAAAAAAAAAATAGTTTCGGTACGCGTTTGATAAATTAAAAACAGACAAATTGGGACAATTGGTCATTGTTTAGGGTGTGCCTTATCTCACTCAACCCTGAAGACAAAAATTATGTCTGAGAAATGTGATGAGATGTTCAAATTTCCTTTAGTGCGCATTGTTCATCGAGATTTAAGTGTACAAAAGCGTTTCTCTTGCGACCGTTTGAGGAATTGAAAACTGTGTTTAGGATGTGTTCGAATGTGATCCTAAAGTCGATTGCGACAATTTATATCTGAGAAGTTTTATGAGATTTTCACTCTTTGTTTTGCGGTGTTGAGCATCTTTTATGTGTGGCTATATACCATCATTATGTTTTCCCGGCGGACGTATCTAAAATATACAGTTTTCCTCCAAACAACAGATGGCAGACATATTAAAGCAACACAATACCATGCAACTCACTCCCTATTTTTTATCCTTCATAAATCTACTTGTACATTCTTGAATAATCTCATTCCATGGCGAAATAAAATCTTCCAACAGCCAAAGAGGTTTCTTGTACAACCACCAAATGTACTAAATTGAATTATCTACAAAACCGACATCGAACTGTGTGTGTGTGTCAATTTATCAATATGTTCATCCTTTTGCTCTCATGTGGAAATACTGCTCCTCGATGAACACACCGTTTCAGCGATGTCAACAAATCGTATATATATCTGCGACAAATACCAGGTAAACACATGCTCCAACATTTATAGCCGTCAAGATAGAGGTGAAAATTGAACTTTCAATTATCCTTATCGCATAATCTAATACGATTTCCTCTTTGACAAATTGTATCCTAGGTTCAAGGAACATCTGGAGATTCAAGCAAATTTATAAGTGTCAATTTATTTCCGAACGCCTCATATGACGCTGCAAATCTATGCTCGATTCATAGAGGGGGTAGGAAGAAGCGAGGACTAGAAGTGAGATAGGCACTTCTTTGGAAAGCAAGACTCGTCTATCAATAGCATCGAATCTCGACCGGATATCTTTAAGTGAAACAGGACATAAGTTGATTATTAAGTCGCCCTCTACTTATGATATCGAAAATGGATTTCGTCAATTGTATTGAATGGTCGAATAATTGAGTTTCTTTGAGCGGTCAGTTTGGGTTCAACCTGGAAGGACTGTCTCGAAAAATTGCCATAAGTAAGGGCAAATTGAATCGATTCAGTTCTAAATCAAATTCTACAATTGGTTTTGTTGTTTTGGTTCAACCAAAAGATTACATTCAATCTGACGGCATCGAAGATAAGGACCGTTGATGGAAGGTTGTGACAGAGCTTGCTCTTTTGGGTGATTTTGATGATGATTTCGGTGGGGGTTTCGACCTAATCAAAGACACGGTTACTTAAAGATATTACTCAAAAGCTAGGGTCCTCAAACTAACAACAGGAAACGTGGCGGCGAAGATTGAATCTTGTCGGTGACGAGGTTCACAATTCAACACGTCATGGTTTTTCGTAAAATTCAGAACCGTTTTTGGTAACAATACATTTTGTCAAATGTCTACCCGCCATTTCTAATTTAAAATTCTCGCGTCAGCTTATTGTCAAATTTCTTCATGCCATTAGTTTGGTGGCACTGTGAGACATAATGACGTCGAGTTTGAGCGCTATCTGTTAATTAGTTTGTTTAGAGCCGTTGATTTGGTTGGTTACCCTCAATTGCGGTTTTCGATTTTTATAATGGATAATTTGGTCGCCCAAAGAGTTTGCATTAAATTTTGTGTTCCCAGTGGAATTTCTTGCGCGGAATCGTTGAAAATGTTGATTAAGATATATGGCGACTCGGTTCTGTCACAAAAAACAAGTCTATGAATGGTACAAAGCATTCAAAAGTGGTCGTCAAGACGTGATTGGCCTCGCGCGAGCGCTCCAAGACGAGTTGTGACTGAAGAAAACATTGCCAAAGTGAAGGTATTGGTGCTTGAAAATCGCCGTTATAGTTTGAGAGAGCTACCACAAAAGGTATACATTCTAAACTTATCAGTTCGTAAGATTTTGGATGATATTTTGGAGATGAGACACATCGCAGCAAGGCTTGTTCCAAAAGACCTGAAGCGTTTGCTGAAGACATGCTTTCTCGAGTAGCCAGTGGCTCTACATTCATGCAACGCATCACAACTGGTAACCAGACATGGATCTACGAGTATGGCATGCAAACAACTCAACAATGATCCAATGACGCTACCAAAATGAGCCGAAACCGAAAAAAAAAACCCAACGGCAAAGTCGATCAAAAATTAAGGCCGTGTTCACCGTTTTCTTCCATTACCGTGATGTGGTGCACAATGAATTCCGCAAGGCCAAACAGTGAATAAGGAATACTACTTAGACGTTATGAAGCGTTTGTGAGAGAGTGTTCCTCAAAAGAGGCCGGATTTGTGGAAAGACAAATCTTATATTTTGCATCACGATAATGCATCACCTCACAAAGCTAGACCGTATTCACCAGATGTGGCCCCTGTGACTTTCTCCTGTTTCCGAAATTCAAACTGCCACTTCGAGGAATACGTTTTGAGTCGATTGAAGCCATAAAAGTTAAATCGAAGAAATAGTTAAAATCGATTCCGGCCGTGACTTGTCAAATGTGTATGGATGTTTGGATTAATCGTTGTCCTCCGAAAGGGTCTGTGGGGGTTATTCAAGGCTCACCGAAGAACCACCCATTTTCCTAGCCCAACTCCCCATCCCCAACCCGCAATACATTACCAATCATACGAGCAGTTCAAAGCTCTCCTTCAATCATTTCTACCTGAAATATAAGTCCACGGCAAGATCTCCATCTTGCCATGGTATCAAACGATAACAAGTCACCCACCCCATTCCGATTCATCTTTTACGAACCATATAGGTGTAGGGGTTTCTCTATCCTATAGGAGAAACCACCCACAATTCCAACCACAAGACCTACCCATTTCCTTGATAAGTTATTTACCTGTAAAACATGTCAAAGGGACGCATAGCTAAACTCATTATTCTATGCAGATAATGTATAATTGAGTTTAGCTACAATCTTCGCCATACGGCAACACTATTGCGCTAACCCTGGGATTTCCACCGGAAATTCCATTCGTATTGGTTAGCAACAACCAAGTCAAACCAAGCGACGCGGTTGCATCATAGTCCATAGGCTTGGGTATTTATCGAACATTCCACAGAGTTTCCCCTATGGTATTATATCCCCAGCCGACGCGGCGTCCTATTGACTTTTCCCAGATCACCCATTCGCTTGGGATCAATGATCTGTTTTTGCTGGTGAATAACCTTAGCTAGGTTTTCCTCTCTCTCGTATTTCTGCCTTGCTATAGTGCGATGACCTAAGAGATCATCACTAGGTCAGTAGACCAGCCGCATACACGGCACTGACGCACACACACTAAGCCAGATCAACCCTGGGTTATTGTGCTATCCCTTTTGATTTCTCCATTCTGGCTACGCCCATCGACGTCGAACGAATACACAAGTACGTTTCGACCTCGGTGAGTGTGGTGAGTTGGGGAACACACAAGAGAGCATGATTACCATTGGCGGATCAATGTGTAAAAAGCAGAAATCACGATTTCCACCCTAATTCAGGCAGTCACATCTCAATCGCATAAGTGTAAAATCGCGTCGCCGCTCGTAATAAAAAACGAAAAGTTATTAATTTAAATTATTCCTTAGAGTGTAAAGTAGTATATTGTGTCGGTTACAAATTCATCTAGTTAAATGAGGATACCGGTAAACAGACTGGAGCTGTAAATAAAAAGAAATAAAAAAACTTTAAATAAATAAAAAGGTGTTTTCCATTTCCTTCGGAGTAACAAGTGTCGGGGAATTTTAAGTGAAGCCGTGCCATACGTTGGCATAATACTACAACCCCACATAGGCACCCGATCGGTCCCTCTGGTCGACGATATGTCCATCAAACACACAGCAATCCTCCTGTGTTTACTTGTTCCAACAATCCGTTGGTCCAAAAGACAAGTCGGGCAAGTGGCTTGCTGGTACAGCTGCAGCCAATTATCCCTGGTCGGTTGCATAAGCGATAAACTGCGTCGAACCGGACGTGATCATAGTTTGTTTTCCCTAAACAATCTAGCAAGCATAAGGCAACTTGCGCCTAGCTGCCAAGAGCCGAATTCTTTGCCAGTGTAAATATTCACACTGGAATTCGACCTTTGACTCGCTATGGATGCAATACACAATCGACGTGGATATATACACAACCGTCATTGTGTAATCATCCCAAACGCATCCTAATCACCAGCACCATATTTAAACATCTGCAAACACTTCTTCCAAAGATGCTCCTTGATGTGAATTTTCATTCCCACGGTTCGTACACCCATGAGCTCGAGTCACGAGCAAACAAAGTGATCCGCACGTAAGTGAACACACCCTCGTTAGGATCTGTGTAACGGAGATCCACTCCTATTGGTCGGTCCTAAAAGGAAAATTTCTTTGTCTTGTTCACCACGCCGCCCAACTCACCCCAACTGAGATCGAATCAGTTGAGTCAGATCTTAACCGCCGCAGCGTCCACACATGGAGAGCCAGCAATCACCCCTACTCGCGCACACACAACACAGGTCGCGAGGTGCTTCCTTTGAACACAGTCGAGTCAAGTATAAAATCCGCGCCAGTATATTAATCTAAGGAACGAAAAATAAAAAAAAAACAAATTTAACTTTGGTAGTGTACGTGTGAACAATAATAAAATAAATTATCGTGAATACAGAAAAGTTAATAAATAATATAAAACTTTGTTGAAGGCGTACAGTTCGGTGGATAAAATAAAATCATAAATTAACGGAGATCGATAGCTTTCTATACGAAGGCTTGTGCATTGGACCACTCTTTGTAATTCAAGTGCCTAAGTGCTACCGTTCTGTAAATTGCAGTAACGGCAAGATATTTTCAAATTGTACAGAATTTTGATGAAATAAAAAACATTAACATTAAAATTGCTCCAGTGTATTTTCTTTGGAGAGCTGTTGTGTTCGCTGTTGTGCTCTATTCCTGTCGGTAAGAACAATGTCCAGAGTAATATTGGTGGTGTTTCTGTTGAACCAGCGTCTGTGTTGACGCACTAGCAGAAACTAGCCACAGGTCTACTTTGAAGGCGATAAAATAAATGTTGATGATTAATTCAAATTTGTTGTTTTGCAGAAAAATTCCGAATAAACATTTGACAGAACGTACCACTGCTACAAGAGAATGTGCCATCCGCAATGCTAAAAGCAATCATATCTATATAGGCTGCTCTCCTAGTATTGAAATTATACGTAAGGTGGTAGACAAAGTCTTCCCCAAGCACTGCAAATTGATCAAGTTTTGCTTGAGTGCAACCATTTTCGTTTTGATTAGTTATTTATTATTATTAAGCTTAATAGAAACATGCATAGTTTACAGTAATGATGAGGTTTTAGTAGTATAAGTCAAACGTTCTCTTTAAAGTGTTACATTTACGCAACATTTGAGAGACTTCAGTCCATTTGATATTGGACCGATATACAACGAAAAAGAGGTTCTGCGGTGCAAAAAGTTAGGGCGGCTTGACCATATATTCGTGTAACAACAGCTTGCCGATACGGCAAGGGCGTTTCTTGGTCACTGTTTGCATTTCAGTCATTAGCAATCTATTCTCATATAAGGTTAACACTATCCAAAACGATTTGAAGGATCTAGGTTGCATTTTTTCCTCTTTTTTTAATATTAGGTGCGCAACTAAGCTCCCGCTGTTTGTCAATAGGTGGCTCCAGCAATAAGTGTTGGTCGATTTCGACATATCCAAAACGTTATGAACCAACCTTAGACATATGGTAAAAAAACCACTCTTACAAGTAGTGATTTTGTTTTGGCGTCATATACTTTAGGTTGTGTGAAAATGTCTGATTTTGTGCTAAATAATCGTCATTTGCAGGAAGCGTTGATTTTCTTCTTTCATTGCAAGAAAACGACGGCCGAGGCGCATCGATACCTCCACAAAGTTTACGGAGACGCTGCTCTAAGTGAAACAACATGCCGTGATTGTTTCCGTCAGTTCAAAGACGGTGATTTCGATGTTGACGACTGTTACGTAGTAACTCCCACACCGCCCTTGTCCCAACCAAAACATAAACAAAGCTATATTACATAAAAACCATTTAAAAAAAACACATACATTGCAAACAATTTGAGCCTAAATACAATTATATTAAAACAACATTAATTTACACTTTACAATTAAACATTTAGCCATAAAATAAACACCTTCATAAATGCAATGCACAATTACACATAATTAAACACACAATACAAAAAACATTAAATTACATTTAAATTTTAACTTTTAAATTACATTTAAATTTTAATTTTAAATTTTAAATTACATTTAAATTTTAACTTTTTAACATTAAATTGAAAACAAAAATAAATATAGCTAGTGCATAAACCCAGTTTTTACCCGGCGATGACATCTTCGAATAATTTCGAAGTTGATCGTAGTCGATTTGCTTCGTCGGTACAACGAAGCAGCTGAACAAAGAGATAACGGAGGAAGCTAAGAACCGGAGATACAGTTTTTTTTGCCAGTAGTTGTTCTTTTACAGTAAGTTGGGGTTTCCAAGAGGGAGTGGTGGTGACGTTTTTTTTTTTTTTTTTTTTTTTTTTTTTTTTTTTTTTGAAATGAAAAGAGGAAAAAAGAAAATTGGAAGGGCAGTCAAGTCAAGAATACCATAAATTGTTAATGAATTAATCTAGTCGTACTTTCAGTTGTTTAAAATTAAATTGTTAATAAATCAAGTGTTACCGTTTATCGAATCGGTTTTTTTTTCTCGTTTAAAACCGGCCGGAAGAAGTCGGCGGAGACAAACCAAGGCGCCGAAAAAGGGAAGGGACATGAATGAAATTGTTATTGGTAACAAAAAAATAAAATAACAAAACAAAATTTCGAGTCAGGACCAGTGACGGAATCCTCTTTCTCTGCTGGGCAAAACCAAAGAGAAGACACCAGCAGGTGGGCAGATGAGGAAAATTTCCTGTTGGAGACATGTAACAATTAACCTGGACTCACTTGAAGCTCTTTTGAACGCTGCTGATATTCGTACCCCACTTGTGGAGAATCAGATGTGGAAAACTTCCCCACGGAGACATGTAACAATTGACCTGGACTCACTTGGGGCTCTTTTGAATGCTGCTGATATTCGTACCCCACTTGTGGAGAATCAGATGTGGAAAACTTCCCCACGGAGACATGTAACAATTGACCTGGACTCACTTGGGGCTCTTTTGAATGCTGCTGATATTCGTACCCCACTTGTGGAGAATCAGATGAGGAAACCTTCCCCCTGGAGACATATAACAATTGGCCTGGATTCACTGGAAGCTCTTGTGAACACTGCCGATATTCGTACCCCGCTTGTGGACAATCAGATGAGGACAACTGTGAGTACACCTTTTTGCTTGAATTTATATGTGATTGTGCAATTTTAAACACGACACGACCGTTCACGTGAAGGAAGGCCAAAAACCTTCGAAGACGCTGAATTGAACGACGAGGATCCATGCCAAATACAACAAGAGCTGTCATCAGCATGATGAGTTACTCGCCAATCCATTTCCAAACGATCGCATGCGTTGGGAATGATTCAAAAGCAATGAACTTGGGTTCCTTATGATTTGAACCCAAGAGACTTTGAGCGTCGTTTTTTCGCCTGTGAACAACTACACCGGCGGCAAAAAGGGAAAGGTTTTCCTCACGGCATCGTGACGAGTGATGAAAATTGGATTCATTACAGCCACCCAAAGAAAAGAAAGTCATGGGGACTGCCCGATCATGCTTCTACGTGATTAGCTCGGCCGAATATTCACGCTCCGAAGGTTATGCTGTGTATTTGGTGGGACTAGGTCGATGTTATTTATTATACCTGCCCCTTCTCCTGCCTTCTTAATTTGTTCTGGTTCCTTACGTTAAGACTAATTAAAATAGTTCTTAAGCTCTCGAGTTTGTAACTTAGATATACTTTAGAAGTAGGTGATTATAATGCTTGAATTAAGCCATTAAATGGGGTGGTTGCCCCTCTAAACTACGACCTGTTGAAATCGAACGAAACTATCACTGGGGAACGGTATCGACTTCAGTTGATGCGAAGGAAAACGATAAAGAAAGGATATACAGATATATATATATATATATATATATATATATATATATGGGGTGTATGGATTTAATAGAAGTAAGGAAACACATTAAGATGGGTAATTTGGGCAGACGAAGTCTATAATGCCCACAAACCCTTCCTTAATGGACTAGATTTTACGCACAAACTCCAAGTGGTGGCTGTGACAAGGTGCCTGAAAAGGACAAGGTTTGAATATTGAAGAAAGCCAAAAACGTCTTCCCTCTAGCAAATCTATCATCTTGTCATCGTGGTGAACCTTCCCTTAGCACCTCTGTTGTATCTAGTTTTTGAGACCTGAAGGGTGTAATCTTCTAAAGATGCCATTCGCAGGCCCGATTCACTCCATTCTCACTTATTCAGTAATATCTTCTAAACACACAACACATTCCTAAATGGTTCCCCTGGGGACCGTCTCTCGACATTTCTTCCGGAGTTGCCATATTCTACACTGCAAACCAACAATAGTGAGACCTACTGGGTCGTGAAGATTAAGATTGATCGGGTATGTAACAAGAATGGGCCACGATAGAACCGTCCATAAAATTCTTGACGCAAGACCAACGGGAGGGAGAAAGATAACAAGGCCACGTCGAAAATAGGAGCACAATGTCGAGCGTGATCTTGAGGGAATCGCAGCAGGTGGTGAAGTATTGAATTGAATTGATTGAAGGCGGAAGCCCCATTTTTATTTAGCTTACTGCAAGCTTAAAATTAACTTAACATAAAACCTTACAGACTATCTTAAAATCGAGAGTAGTGGTTAAGACCTTATTCAATTATTCAATTGAAAAAAAAAAGAAAAATAAAACCAGAAAGTTGAAGATTACTGGGCGATAAGGGAGGAAGGACGCCAGGGAAGAGCGAGTGTATGTGGGGGTGGTAAACGCGGCCTTTGTGCGACAGTGGAGGGCATGGGTACGAACTGATTGGTGGCCGGGGGTTTTGGAGCGGGGGGGGGGGTTGGAAAGGTGTTGGGGAGAACTAGTTTGATGGAGGGAGAGGAGAGGATTGCAGGGCAGAGGGATTATTGGAGGGAGGGGGGGATTTAGGACGGGTTTATTCTGAGACGTCGCTTAAGAGATGTTGAAATCGAAGGAGGTGGGGAAAGGGTTGGCCTATCGTAGCATACCCGAGATGCGTTCGTTAGCGCCGTAATCTGTGTGATGAGCAGGCACGTAAAACAGTCGTGGGTTACGTACGTAACGGGGGTTTGTACTCGTATGCAATGTTAAAGTGGAGAGCAAGCTTGGGCAATTGATTGAGACAGACAGAAGGCGATGGACAAAGAGGATATCGGCATGGATTCTGCGCTCTTCAAGTGTGTTTAGATTGATTAGACGTAGCCGGCTTGTGTATGGTGGTAGAATCAGCCGATTTTCCCAGTTTAATCCGCGGAGGGCGAAGCGCAAGAAACGACGTTGAACTCCCTCAATCCTGCGAATGTGAGCCACTTGATACAGGGACCAGACCTGACTAGCGTATTCGAGTACTGGCCGGACAAAAGTTGTGTAGAGTGATCGGGTGACATAGGGGTTAAGGAATTCCTTCGACCAGCGTTTGACAAACCCAAGGGCGGCGTTGGCCTTGAGGATTATGTGATCAATATGTGCGGTAAATTTGAGGTCCTTGTCGCATAGGGCGCCTAGATCGCGAATCAATTCAACCGATGTTATCGGTTGGTTCAGTAAGAGGTAGGAACGTGGGTGATTGGGGGAACTCTTCCGAGAGAAGGTGATTGTGTGACATTTGGCGATATTCATTTCTAGGCAGTTATTTTGGCAGCAAGTCGAGAAGCTGTGAAGATCCGATTGGAGCAGTGAGGAGTCCAGGGGAGAGCGCATTGTTTTGAAAATTTTGAAATCATCCGCGTACAGCGAGATGAAGGAGTGATTAATGCAAGCGCCTATGTCGTTTATGGTTAGGATAAATAGGAGAGGGCCGAGATGACTGCCCTGTGGGACATCTGAGGTTGGGAAAAAAGGATCGGAGAGGGTGGATCTAAATCGCACGCGGCAGGTTCGATAACTGAGATAGGATGAGACCCACTTAATCATCAGGGGTTCGAAACCGAGGGAAGATAACTTGAAGAGAATGAGGTTATGGGAGATTTTGTCGAAGGCCTTGCTAAAGTCGGTAGCGACAACATCGACCTCATCGCCGTTTTCTAGGGCAAGGAGTGTGTGGGATGTGAATTCGACAAGGTTAGTAGTAATGGACCTGCCTGAGAGGAAACCGTGCTGATTCGGAGAGATGATGGGTGCGCAGCGAACACATAACGCCTCATATAGAAGGCCTTCGAACAGTTTGGAAATGTGCGGGAGTTTGGCAATGGGACGATAATTGGATATATCGTTTTTTTTCCTTTTTATGTATAGGGGTTATGTAAGAGGATTTCCAAAAGTCGGGGAATAGACCTTGTGCAAGGGTTAGAGTGAAGATAGACGCGAGCGGGAGAGAGAGAGAAGAGGAACATTTTTTTAAGAGGATAGCAGGGAGTCCGTCTAGGCCGGAACTGAAATTGTCTTTCAGTTCTTCAAGTTTTTTTGTGAATTGGTGTTGTTGAATGTGTAGAGGGATGAGAGGGCCGAGGGGGAATTCAGACATGCCGGTAAACTAGGAGGGGTTAGGCTCGAACGAGTTGTCCGTGAAGGATAGTTTGAAGAAGGACGCGAAAAGTTTGGATATGGTTTGGGAGTATGTAGGGAAAGAACACAGAACAGGGAACGGCGTAGCCCAGTTAGTGAGGTCATGCACTTTCGGGTTCCTAGAGACAAATAAATAAAAAATAATGGGTTGGCAAGAGAGTATTTGCTAATTTTGCATATAGATAGGATTAGCCATTATCATTTCTTAAATGCTGGTAATTTAAGTATTTTCACCATTTTGTATTAAATCATAGGATAAGTTAATTTCATGTATCAATACAAACATCGCACATCATTAGGCGATTACAAAATTATATTTATGAGATTTTAAGTACTTCTTCACGAGATACTATTTTTTATGACAGCTCTCTTGTCTACGGCAATTATCTTAGCAGATGATGTATGAAATAGACAAAGGACTTAGGTATTTAAGAAAATGTTCGACCCGTCACTTGACGTGGTGAGAAAATGTATGTCTATTGTAAGGATAATGCTCGTCACCATATGGTTGGCTTAGTAGTTTTATATTTTTATTGTAAGTACATTGGAAAGAATTTTTGTTTTCCAACTGTACAAAAAATAACGAGAAATCGTTAGGTAGTAAGCTTTGTTAGATTTGGTATATAAGGCAAAACATTTTTGAAATAAATGTGATTCTACTTTCAGTGGTCGACAAATGAACAGTAACGCAATTTTGTTGTTTGAGTCATCATTTTCTTTTCAGCATCAACCTTGGATATTCGATTGTTGTTGGATCACCAACCGATCTTCTCTCAGGACGCATTGGTAAAAGAGCCTAGGTGCCAATTCAAGAAATCACGTCACGGGTTTATGTGCCCTGACGAATTACCGACCAAGGTATTAATATTCAACAGAGGAAGGTCAAAAGAAGCCTTTCCTCCATAATACAAAACAAATGCCTTTAGTCAATGTCTCTATTAGCGACGAGAACCTCCATGCCCAGGAAAGACGTCGCCTCAATACATCTTGCAAATTATCCAGGGAAGACGCCGCATACAGGACAACAGCAATGAATTCCCACGAAGACGCTGCATTTATAACAACACCCTGCCGATCCCCTGGAAGGCGCTAATTGGTTAAACATAAATCACTCGAGCGCCAGTTACTCGATTCCCGGGAAGACGCTACCGGCACAATAGCAGCACATACAGCAGCTGCCCGGTGCACAATAGCACATGGCGACGATGACCGTGTGCAAACAGTATATAAAGAGAGGAAAATTTGTAAACCATGGAGTTCTGTTCCAGAGCTCAAGGATGTTAGAACCTTCATATTTGTTAAATAAATTTAGCTTAAAAATAGGAATATTGGTGTGTTTTCAGATGAAGCTCTTTGTTATAATCCGCTCCATTTCTTGTTTTACCTGAGATCACTTCCAATGATGCGGGATGGGCTGAGACTAGTGATTTAGGATCACTACAGGTGTTAGTTTGGTGTCAATCTTAACATGAAGTCCAAAAGGGGCATGGAGTCCAAAGAACACAGCACGAACTGCTAAAAAGTTACGTGATTTCTAGGGCGATTAAGCGTTAAAGGAAGGACAGTGCCGAAACTGGTTTGTTAAAATTCATTCTGGTGATTTTTCCATCAGAAGTGACCAACATTCTGGTAGGCCAACTATTTAAAATTAAATCGTGTGGCATAATATACGTATAGTAACCTTGCCTGTAAAAATAAATTATTATGGAAAATTTAACAAGCTTCGAGACTTGCTAAATAAGGCCAAGACCGCATCCCGGTTTTAGTGCCGATGATGATGATGATAATATTAAATTAAAATGAAAATAATAGATGGTAATGTTCAGTAGATTATATTAGATGAATTTATAACTAAAACTGTAGCTAAAATTAAAGCAATTTCTACACCCAACATTATAAATAAAATAGTAATTAAATTAAATTTTATAGAAAAAGGTAAACGAAAAGATTTTATCAAATCCGCTTTCGAATGGAGAATTTTTTTCTCGATCTTTATATCACTTTTTTTTTAAGTAAAATTGCAGCTCTTATAGGAATTAATGCTAAAATTATTAAAATGAAAGTTATTGGAATTAAAAAGAAAATTATTTATACAATGTTATTATAGGAAGTCGCATATACTTTATATATTATGTTGGCGATGCAACACATCGACACGAATTCCCAGGAAAGGCAAGGCAAACGCTAGCACACAAGTTCCTGGGAAACAACCATCAGCAGCGCACCGATTCCAGGAATCCACTAAGGAAAGCAGTACCGAGGAAACGGCCGAAAGAGGGGACGGCTGCGGGCCCATATAAGGCGAGCACATCAACAGAGCAGCAGGAGTTGCCACGGGAGCTGCGTGTTGTGAAGAGATAAACGACAGTTTTCGTGCACATGATTTACTGTAGTGCGCTCCATAAGGCCGCAGTAGAAATCAGTGCATAACGAGTAATAAAGGTTAAGTAACTATAGCAACGATGTTCTATTTGGAAAATACAAGAACCGTACTAAGCAAGACAATTACGCCCTTCGCCCAAAGTGGGGTCCGGCTCTGGAAGTACGGTACGCTAACCAAATAAATCGTTTGGCCGGCCAGCGCCGGAATACAGTCCACACAGGCAGAAGGGAGCTGAGACGTCGCCGAAGAAGGCGCCGTCCCCAGAGCAGTAACATATTATATAAATAAATAATTTCCTCATCAATAAATTGATACATAAAGAAATAATCATACAATATCTACAAAATGCCAATATCAGGCAGTTGCTTCAAATCCGAAATGATGATTTTTTGAAAAATGATTATTTAAATATGTAGTAAGCAAGTTAATAAAAATGCAGTTCCAATTAAGACATGAATTTCGTGAAAATCGGTTGCTATAAAAAATGTAGATCCATACACGAAATCAGCGGTGGGGAATGGAGCTTCGATATATTCCTAAGCTTAAAGAATAATAAAATAAATTCCTAATAAAAACGTAAAAAATAAGGCTTGAGAGTGATTGTTAAATAAAATTGTTGTATTTAATAATGGGAAAGGATTAAATGGGATATTGCCTGATGGGGGTCAGTAAGACCCTAATTCAATTGAAGGGGAAAGACTTCTATGAAAGAAATTTCAGAAAAATGAGGAAAAGAATAATACTTCAGATAAAATTGTGGCGGTTCCGCCAAACCCCACGGTTCGCTTTCCTGAAAGATCCCCATAACTTCCACCCAATATCATAATTTCACTACTGCAATTGCACTAGTACCTTAAATGCTTCACGCATTAAAGAGATCAAATCTTTAATCTAAAAGTCCCTGGAAAAGAAAACTTACCTTTCATGCATTTCTTCGCACACAGTACTCTGTAAGATTTCTTTTCTACCTTTTCAAGAGTTCCAAAACCTATTCGGTACCTTCGGTTGCCAGGCAAATTCCAACGTTCCCACACCTGCACCGCAATCTCCACCCAGCATAAACATTTCCTACTACAAGGACATTAATGCTTTCAACGCATTACATGAAAATTCCTGAAAGATTCTGTTCACACATCTAATGCAAAATTTTTTTTCCCGTGTGCACCCTTATCTCCCCACATGCACGTACCTTGCAGACCCCTTGTCCAAGGGACAAAAGCAATACGCGCATCTAGCGTCTAGTGCCATAAAACCGAATTCCTAAGCATGTAAACATGCATAATATCCATTCAATGATTTGTTTTCCCACTAACAAACAATCTCCAATTCCTTTCTCTCCCGCAACGAATTTCCGTCCATATACAAATGCAAGCAAGGGATTCGTTTTGGCCACCGACCCAAGATACGATATGCAATTCTCATTGTATAAAGTATTGTAATACATTACCACCTCTTTCGAATGGTTATTCGTATATTTACACAAGGGCATCACTCATCTAAGACTTTTATGATGGCCTCGTTTCATCTTTTCTCATACCACATTTCTTCGAAGTATCGTCGCATCTATTTATTTAGACGCGATGCACGTCATAGTCAACGATCTTCTCGATCCCTTTGTCCTTGCCGCCTGCCTGCTTTGTTTCGCCATTGCCTCCGTGCATAAGTAAACAACACAGATCTGAACGATCACACACATACCACCATGATCTCCATTACGAGATCTGGATACCTATTCCACCAAGACAGACTTTACGTTTCTCTGGTGGTATGTAAATGCATATCCTTAGTGGAGAGGATATCTCCCACTACACCACAAACTCACCCCAAACGAAGGTTGAATCGCGGAGTCCTTTTCCATCCGCCGACCGCCATGGTCGTTGCCGACCTCCGCTCTCCGGTGCGCACGGAGACGCGAAAATTAACGAGAAGCGTGTGTGGAATAATTTTGAAACAAAAAAGGACAATAAAATAAGTAAAAAGCATGTGCCTCATAGACATAACTCGCATTTCCCACGTACAGTGTAGTGTTTGCAACCGCCGTTCGAATATTATATTTGCTGCAGTCTTCGAAGATTGTGTTTTTATTGACTCCACATTGTAACGTTCTCGCAGTGCTACCGTAAAATAAATAAAACTAAACAAAAGGTATCGTGTTTAATTTTTTCCGCGATGTCTTGGCGATCAGTTTTACTTCTCCTGTTGATGCTTTTCTTTGGTGCGCGTTGGAACTTTGTCTTAGTGATGCTGGTGGAAGGAAGTGAACCGAGTTCCCGTGCCTAGCACAATACTTCCTTCCCCACAAAATAAATAAAATTATTCCTCAGCCCAAACCTGTAATTACTGGAATTGTATGTAGGCCTTTAAATCTTCCTTCACATCAAACATTTCGTCATCATTGATAAACTGTTGAACTAGAAATTAATATACCCAGAATTAATAAAGAATTATCATATTGGTGGAATTTTTTTTTTTTTTTTTTACTAGACTTTTTTCGGGAGAGGCGAACCTATAGCGCCGAGTGGGCGCCCCGAGATGCCATCAAATAACTGTTGCAGTTCTTTTTGAACAGTTGCATTTCACTATTGTTGAAACTATTGTTACTGTGCCAATTGCTCCTGTAAGAGATCATGGACTATAGTCAACCAATGTTACCTTCCATGTTGTGCTTTTCAGCAACTGCTGCGTCCCTGGCCCTGAGCGATGAGTCTGTAAGGCATGTGGTCAGTTAAATTTTCTATGCAAATTCAAATCAAAGACACCTTTATTATCCCACACCACTTAAAGTATTCACAATCTCCTTTATACAATCAGGAGGTTAGAAAAACACAACTTTGCTTTTGCCTCTTATTTTGATGTAATGATTACAGACCTTATAAAACCATTATAACTTCAATGAGTTCTAGGTCATAACCACCAACTACTTAAAAACCCCTCTATTTACATCCTTTGAAGACTGGCGCCAGCTATTAGGATCATTGTCCTTGAGAGAACTTATCGACTTACACAAAATGAACTGCGGGTATTAACTAAGCATTTACTTGAATGACGGTTCCTTAATGCCACCGACCAATGCTGCAGGTTAGCTGGAGTTTTTATATGTATCCTCTACCTGTTCAAATGAATCGGCTTATCCTTCAAAAACCATAATTGCAAGCACCAAACTTGGCCTATGAAAGCTATACATAACCGCAAAGTTATTTATTCGAATTGAAGAATTCACCATTCAGGGAACGGATGAAAAAACGACACCAAAAAGGATCTTACCTTCCTTTTTATCATCCTGATCTCATGAGCAATAAGGAAAAAATTATTAAACGAAGAAAAAAAAGTTGCAAAGGTTAAGAGTTAACAGAGTTGAATTCTACCATAATTTTCAAACTGTTATCTGCACGTTCCATTCAAAAGTCTCTAAATCCTTGGGAGCACAGAGAACAAGAGAAGCCGATTAAAAAATGACACAACAACAAAAAAGGAAAAAAAACCGATAAAAATGCCGAGGAAGGAGTACATAAAAAGGATCACTGTTGAGACACCTGTTTTCATTAACATTTTCCTTCTAAACCTCCCGCCGGCTCTGCATTACCGTGGGTACGCGTTTTAATCGTCCTGTGCAAGAACGACCTGTAAATGAGGACAAACGCCGTGCTGACGGATGAATCGGATGCCAATTTCTCCGACCTGTCTCTCTGTGCTCTCTTGGTGAATAGCCTGGCATTTGAAGGGAAGAGCAGACAATAAAATGAAAGAAAACAATTTTCCTTTACCGTTACTGGCTTTTCAATTTTTATTTCTTCGTCTCCTTCTTGTTCAACTGTAAATAGAGAAAAAACATTTCTCCCACGGGATGGCGAAAACGTTTTGGCTTGCACTCGTTCTGAGCTAAGGATACGGACATAACAATTGTAACATGGCGGGTGGAAGTGTGAAATGTGACACTACGTCCTGATGCCTATTTCAGGCCATTTTAAGATGATGAGGTCAGACGGTATCCAGAACGACTGGGATATGCAGAGTTATCTTAGAGAATTCTCTATTGTCACGATATTAGATACGCGATATTCCTAGATACAAGAGGTTGTGATACTCGATTGACATTTGCGTTTAATGTGGGCGATGGAATGTGATGCCTTCCGGATTGTCTTATCTCAAAAACTTTACGCTTTTAATTAGTAGCCGTGGGGAAACGTTTTTACTCTATCAATATTTATACCGGCACTTGACTCAATCAATGTTTGGTTTGGATGTTTATTCGGGAATTAGGGTTGTTAAGGAATTACATCTACTTGAAAAAGAGGAGTGGAAGGTTTCAAAATGACAGAGAAATAATTGAATTATCAAGACCAGTTACCGTCTTTACTATCCTGTGAATCCCTAGGCATTATCTTTAGAATCTGTTCAAATCGGGATTAGAAACACTTTTTGATGTTGGGAACTTGGAGCGCAATGCAATCGATAAGATCTCTTAAAATGGACAAATGCTACTTTGCATCAATGTCTCCTTTCTGAATGCGGTTGCTCTTCTTCCGTCCTCACCGTGGTTTAACTTGTAAGGATACTTCAAAATATCTTTTGTGGGCATTTTTCGTGTAAAAAAAATACTTCCCATCGGTAAGCACACAGCTATAGAAATCTGGTACAACATTTGAAAAGCAAAGTATTTTGCCGACATACGAAAACAAGAAAAAACACCCATGGTTCGACGTGTATGCGTTTAATTCCGTCTGTCCGAGTCTGCGGAAATATAAGGTGGGGCAAATATATACGAGGGTTGCCTCTTATGTTTCGGGATTTGGCAACCCTAGTGTTGCAATCCGGCAATTGACAGCTCTGTCGTAAAGTTGGACATTTTTGAGGTTATACGCACTCAGAACGTTTTGACATACGAGCGCTATTTGTGTTGTTTACAGTAACTTAAAAGATTCATCTCGGCCCAAAAATGGAATTAAATCGTCAACATTTTCGTGCGATTATTTTTTACAACTTTCGGCGTGGATTAACTCAGCAACAGTGCATGTATGAACTTAATTCAACTTTTGGCGATGAAGCTCCATCAAGGACCAGTGTTTATCGATGGTATGGTGAATTCAATCGTGCTCGTAGTTCACTCCAAGATGAATTTCGTGAAGGTCGTCCAAAATCAGTTGTTGTTCTGAAAACCATTGATGCTGTGCGCGAACTGATATTGGAAGATCGTCATATGACCTATCGTGAGACTGAGACAACCTTAGGCGTTAGTGGGACCAGCATACATTCAATATTGCATAAACATTTGACCGTCAAAAAAATTTGTTCGCGTTGGATCCCACACAATTTGTCAATCGCCCAAAAATAGGCTCGTGTCAATTGGTCGAAAGAAATGCTCAAAAAATACGGTCGTGGTGCTTCCAAACACGTCTATGACATCGTGGCAGGTGATGAATCGTGGATTTACGCGTATGAGCCCGAAAGTAAACAGCAGTCGACTGTCTGGGTGTTTCAAGATGAGCCAAATCCAACAAAAGTCGTTCGCGCACGAAGCACTTCCAAGCAAATGGTCGCCTGTTTTTTTGGAAAAACTGGACATGTCGCAACCGTACCACTAGAACAACGCAGAACAGTCAATTCTGAGCGGTACACAACCATTTGTTTGCCAGTTGTCTTCCAAGAAATCAGGAAAACCAACCGCCGAAGACGGATCACTCTTCACCACGACAATGCGAACTCTCACACATCGGCTGCGACAACTGCATTTTTGAGCACCCAAAACATCGATTTGATGGGTCATCCGCCGTATAGTCCTGACTTGGCACCGAATGACTTCTTTTTATTCCCGTACGTAAAAAACAAACTGAGAGGTCACCGATGAAGCGGCTGCTGCATTCAGAATGCATGTGTTGGAGATACCTCAATCAGAGTGGCAAAAGTGCTTCGACAATTGGTTCAAACGCATGCAAAAGTGTATAGATCTTCATGGGGAATATTTTGAAAAACAATAAAGTGATTTTCGATGATCAATATTTGTTTTTGTTCTCTAATCCCGAAATATAAAAGGCAACCCTCGTAACGATGTGTATATTATCATTTTTACAGATGGTGTCTAATATCATTGCACTTCTAATTTTAACATACAGATAGAGAATTAACTGAAAACAAACAGGTCTGGGCACCAATTTCCAGTCTGTTGTTTTAACGCAATGTGAATTTCATCGTCGTTTTCCTAGTCGTCCTGCATCATATGGACGAACAATTAAAAAATGTATCTAAATGCAAACTGGATAGAGATGTCGCAAGAAGTGACCGGTCCACTGTGGACGAGACCATCCGAGAGTGTCCACAAACATCGATGGGACAACGATGCACACAATTTGGCATCAGCAGACTTACGTTACGTAGAATTTTGGGTAAAGAACTAAAGATGTTCCCTCACAATGAGCAAACCGTTCACCAAAGCTCCCTGTCGAGTTAACTTACTCCCACGCTCTATTAAACCATTCACCATACCGCCCTGTAGGTAAAATGGATACGAATACGGCAAAAACATAAGAATCATGCAGTTGACACTTGGCCTTTAGTCACTGTTTATGATCAGCCCACCTACCGGGCTGATTGAAAGCAAAGTCGGATGGGATTAGTTGAATATACTCAAGGTACTAATAGAAATTCAATATATTGTAATCAGCAAAAAAAATGTATTGAGATTTGCGTGAGGATCAATGGATAATTGGTGAATATAAGAAATAAAGTAAGCGACAGGATGGAGCCCTGAGGAACCTCAATATTTCTCTTATAAGGAAAAGATTTACACCAGGAAGTATTAAGCCCCCGGAATGAAAATTCCTTTTACATGAAATGACAGATTCATCCATTATATTAAAGGACCATTTTGATAAAAGAACCCGATGCCAAAGAATGTTTTGAAAATATCCAATGCGACCCACCCTCATGATGTCCACCAATACCTACAATCCCCGTGTATTTGTTTACGAGCTGAATTAAATTGTTCAACTCAGCGAAAGATTGAATATAACATATTTTTCAAACGTCCATGATGGCGATGATACTGAGCATTAAGTACCTCGAAATCCAACGCGATGGTTACTACCATCGACCAATAAAACCAGTTGGAGAAGCATATTTATTGAGGTGTAATTTCTACATAGAAAACAAAAGTCGATGCTAAGCCTGTGAATATAAATTTTCAGTACAGTATCAAGTATTGGAACAAAGGACAGAAGGTAGCATAAGTTGATGAGCCACAAAATTTATTATATGACAATCGTTCAATAAGGCCTTAGATCAGTACCTGACTGACTTTCAAGCCGACAACTTGTCTCACAGTCTTGCTCGTGCTATTCTTAGTAATTACTTCTACTGTTATATTCACAACAATTGTCACAACCCATTATGTTTTTTTTTTTTTTTTTTTCTTTTCTTTGCCTCGTTTTCCGCATACATAAAACCTGAACACGTGTTAAATCCGTTAAGTTATGGCACATGGGCCACGTGTGTTAAACAAAATTAAGCGTAAACGGTTGCGTTACGACCCCGGTATTGGAGGGCAAACCCCTCCTGATAAACTTGCGAAAGTTAATAATAAAGTGCTAGATAAATTCAATATGTGTTCGCACCCGTTTGTGGTTCATCTCCCGACAGCGCGAACATCCCTGCATCAGAACTCGTTCCGGTACAGAGCGAAGAAGCTATAGAACTTCCTTCCCACGCGAGTGTTGCCGGAGCGTTACAACCTGCAACTGTTCAAAAATAACTGCAACAGTTATTTGATGGCATCTGGGGGCGCCCACTCGACGCTATAGGTTCGCCTCTCCCGAGAGAAGTCTAATAAAAAATAAATAAAAAAAAAACACTAACTTTTTCCAACCACTTCAAAGTCGAATGGAGGACTCACCTGAGATGGATTCTACCAATGTCGATCAGTGTGCAGAAGTGACGAAAGAAACCGTTCCGCCAATTGTGATTTTAAAATCAACCAGTGCTAAAGTGCGAAATATTTTGAGTAACATTAAGATAGACAACTACTTAATTAAAAACATATCGCTTGGACAAAAAATATATGCCCCAACAATGGGCATATATAACAAGATTAGAACTGAACTCTTGCGGTTAAAATGTGAGTTTTTTACCCATTCGCTAAAGGAAAATCGCCCATTAAAGATAGTGCTATCCGGATTAGACTTGATTAGCAACTCTATAGTGAAAAATGAACTAATTCCACTCGGGATAAAGTGCTTAGATGTTAAAACCATCACCGTAAATCCATACATTCAACGCGGTACTATAAAATTAAATGAACTCTAAGGTAACTTCTCTACATTGTTCAAAACGATCGTTCGCTGGGACTTCAAAAAACATCGTCCAGGTAAGGTCACACAATGTCATAATTGCCGGCTTTACGGCCACGGCTCGATGCATTGTCACATAGATAGCTTCTGTGCAATCTGTTCGGGAAACCACAAAACATCCGACTGCAAAACGAATGAGGTCTTCAAGTGTGCAAATTGCAGGGGGCCACATGAATCCACCGATCCTGAATGCATTCGCCGAAAGCAGTACCTAGACATTCACCGCAAATTATCCCTACGTGGACGTGGTACAGGAAATACAACGTTCCTACAGCCTCCGAGTGACAAACAGCAGCCACTGCCCGACCGATTCTCCCTTGAGAATTTTCCTCCACTACCGTGATCTGTGCGTCAACCTTCACTTCTTTCATCCAACTGGGCTTCTGGCCTCATTCAAACCCAGCAACCTTCCAACAGTGATACGACACACACGAAGAAAAATCCGTCTGAAACTATAAATAATGATAACTTGTTCTCATTTAGGGAGATAAACTCTCTTCTTAATGAAGTTGTAACCAAGCTTAGTGCTTGTCAAACTAAAGCTGACCAATTTAACGTCATTATCTCATTAGCTATTAAGTATATATATTCGGAAAAATCATGTTTAGAAACTCTCTTAACATCAAAACGTGGAATGCGAGAAGCATCAAAAACAAACAGCATGCATCTTTTGGTTTCTTGATAAATTTTAATATCGATATTGCACTTGTTTCAGAAACCTGGCTCAAACAAGACATTTCTTTCTCACATCAAAATTACATATGTTATCGCCTAGACAGGATACATGCTAGTGGTGGAGGTGTCGCCATTGTTGTGAAAAAATGTATAGAACATTCCTTGCGTCCTTCATTGCACCTTAAGTTAATTGAGGAAATTAGTATACTCGTAGATGTAACATTAAGTGATAACTCTAATGTGAGTATTTTTTCGGTCTATTTCCCTGGAGGAAATGGAAACATTGAGAAATCTACTTACTTTAAGCGGGATCTGCAAAAATTGTATAGAGTCAACACTCGAAACAATGTAATTATTGGTGGTGATCCAAGCTGCAGACATCAGTCGTGGAATTGTCTTAGGCCAAACTGCTGGGGTAACATTTTACTAGATGTTACTGAATCCAGCCCAAGTTTTTCCATACTTTATCCACTTCTCCCCATCTATATCCCATCGAGTGCTAACAAGAACGCCTCAACTCTCGATCTATATATCACTAATATTCCAAATTACTCTAAATGCTTGAAAAAAAACTAACGGAACAGGTGGCGCGAATTATCTACTCGACCCTCCTTCCAGATAACGCGATACGTTAGTCACAATCTTCACTTCAGCTGAGTTAACCCTTAAAATTGTTGCCGTGAATGTAAACTCATTAATCCGCATGATTAGAAAGGATAATCTGAGAAATCTGCTGGAAGACAAACCCCTAGATGTGCTTTCGGCTAGAGAAACTAAGCTAAACCCAAGACTGAATTTGGGCTAGAAAAATTATGTTTCTGTAACAAGGCAGCCGTTTGCGTTTCGAAGTATGTTGGCTCTCCCTCGGTAGACATTTCTAAATGAGTTTATGCCGCCATAGATACCTCTGATGTTCTTTGCTCTGGCATTTTCTAGGAATTTTTCGATATGAGTCCCATTCGCGTTTTTCTTTTCTTTCGAAAACTCTCGTTGTCTCTTTCCGAATCGTCGCGTATCGTTCTGCGTTGATCTTTGGGGGTTCTTTATGGCGCCCGAAAAACCACTCATCGCTTGAACCCAACCAACCGAAAAATACCGCACCTATTTTAAGCAGCTTACCTGAATATTAGCTGTTCCAAGCCCTCCTTCGAACGGTCATTCCTGAAACATAAATTCATGACAAGATTACCATCTTGGCATGATATCAAACCAATATCATCAACTGAACCACCTCGGTGCATCCGTGATGAACCGATCGGTTCCTGTGGACGGCCACATGCCCACCAAATACACGCCAACCTTTCTGTGTGTTATCGTTCCATCAATCCGTTGTCCAAAGAAGACATGCCGGGCTACTTGCTGGCTTGCACATCTGCAAGCCAGATTTCCAATGTGGCATGCCCTACGATCTATTTTTCGAAAAAGAAAAGATAACAAATAAACCTTTACCCTAGCCCTGGCCATGGCTAGCAATCCCTTGTTGAACTAACACCACAAAAGAATCAATTTCCGTCACTCTCGACATCATGGCTTTAGCTTCCATGTACGCATATTTATTTACATACCAGCATGGCCGATTATACGATCCGTTGCCGTATCGAGGAACGATCACCAGCATCGGTCATGTCTAACGATACGTTGTCCAAACAACGAGCAGCCACGATTCTCATGCTGCCTATCGAATCGAAATGCTTCTGTTTACTCAATGTAAACAGAAGAAACTATTTTCGCCTGCACGGCAACATTCTCTTGTTTTAATGAACGCTTAAATAAATATACACCCAAGCATCGTAGCCTCGATTATTGCAGCAAAGATCGGTTACATATATTCAACAGAAAAAGAAACCCTATTCCCTATGGTTTATGATGGCATAGTCAGCCAGCCTAGGTATTCGATCTTTTATTTGATCACCCGGCGTATCTGAACTTCCTTTTGTGCACCCTTCGCGACTGCATTGTTATGGCGTTCGGGGAATACATTTTCAACTTGATCTGTACGGTCGCCATAGAAACCTGCAACCAAAACTCAAGTCGATCGTCCATTGGCCGATGCCAATGAAAGGATCGAAGTAGCTCCTCCCAGATCAACGGAAATTCACCACTACCGCAGCTGGTGGATGTTGACGGCGAACACATCAGGGAGTCAAGTTTTATCCGCTGCAGAGACCGCATCGTAGAGTAAAATTTCAGCTACCAGCGAGAGTGCAGGGGTCGGAGTTTTCCATATCTAGTCTGTTGTATGTATTAAGCAAGTAACGTCAAGTGCAACAGTGTGTGTGTTTTGTTCTTCTCCTATCATCATCATCGGCACTACAACCGGGATCCGGTCTTGGCCTTCTTTAACAAATCTCTCCACTGGTCCCGATTTCGAGCCGATGTCATCCAGTTTGGCACTCCCAGGCTCTGGGCGTCCTGGTCTACGCCATCCCTCAATCGCAGACAAGGTCTGCCGCGCTGTCTCCTTCCATACATCCTGCCACAAAGGACTTTCCGGGCAGGCTCCTCTTCGCTCAATCGAGGTAGGTGTCCCGCCCACCGGAGTCAACCGAGCTTGATTTTTCTTACAACATAAGCTTCAAGGTAGATTGCGTACAACTCATGGTTGTAGCGTCTCCGGAATCGTCCTCCCTCACATACGGGGCCAACAATTCTCCTTAAGATCTTTCTCTCGAACGCGGCCAAGAGTTTGGTTCTCCTCCTATACCAAATTTAAATTTAAGTTTTAAAGACAATTAAAAGTAATTTACGATGTGTAATCAACCCTTAAGTTTTAAAGACAATTAAAATTAATTCCGGGTGTGTAATCAATCAAAACTAGCATCAGTGACTTTATCAGTCCCATGTAAATTGTATCTTGTTTTTAAGCGTAAAGACAGTTAATTTATGTTCACATCGTTCGTATGAAACGAAGCGGAGTCTTGATTATAAATAATAAAGAAACATTGTTTAAGAACAAATCAACATCAGTGTGTTTTTATTTCCTTATTCTATACTGCTCGACGGACTATTCCCTTGGAAAAATTTACAGCAATATAGGTAGAATATCAGTGAATCCCTGCCCTTGCCGACACACCATACTGATAACACTACAGATCTTTCTAAATTGGTCGCTCTCAGACGTTTACGTTGTTCGATCTTCGCCCGGCACTCATCGTCAAACCAAGGTTTAGACTTAATTGTTTTCTTAAATCCTAATACCCTTAGGGCTGTTTGTTTGATTGTGTCTCTGATCGATGTCCATTTAGTGTCCACACTATTGGTTTCCCCTTCCTCACTACCTCCGTTCTCTAGGATGCTAAATCTATTCGTTAGTTCGTCTTGATATTTAGCCCTTTTACACAGGTCTTTCAGTTTATCAATGTCGACCCTTTTTGTTCGTCTCCCGTGTCTACCCATGTGGGTTTGCCGCGAGCTGACTCCTAATTTTGCCTATCACTAAAAGATCATCAGATTCACAATCTGCTTCTCTATATGATCTGACGTCAAGGATGTTCGAGTGGTGTCTTTTGTCTATGAGGAAGTGGTCTATTTGGTTACCCGTTACTCCATCGGGTGATATCCATGTGGCATTATGAATTTGCTTGTGATTCAACATCGTACTTTCCACTATTTGTTGTCAATCAAAATAGGATCCGTTGACATCTATGACATTCTTCCAACATGATACAAGGTCAAATATTCCTTTTTTTAGTTTAGTTTAGTGAGGGCAGAACCCTCGTATATTCAGCTTAGTACAAGCGATAAAACTTAACAATTATCTTAAAACTATATAAAAGAATATAAACTATGGTTAAAAAGAAAAAAGGCGGGGGGGGGGGTATGTTTGGCGGGTTGGTTACTGGGTTTATCCATCAATTATCACTCATTCATTCACTCCGCTTAGTACAGGATGTAAGAGTGTAGACGGGAGCGGGCGTGGTCAGGGGGGGGGGGGGGGGGGGAAGAGAGGAGATGTAGTTTGAGAGCAGTAGAGGTAAAGTTGAAATCGAAGGAGGTAGGGTAGGAGTTTGCCCGCCGCAGCATTCGCGAAATAGGTTCATTAGAGCCATACGAAGTGTGGTGGGTGGGCTGATAGAAGAGATGAGGGTTTCGCAGGTTACGCGGGTTAGTGTGAAGTGGAATGATGGAGAGCGGGCTTGGGCAGTTGATTGTGCCTGAAAGGAGACGGTGGATGAAAAGGATGTGGGCATGAGTTCTGCGCTCCTCAGGTGTGTTGAAGTTGATCAGATGGAGCCGGCTTGTGTATGGGGGGAGAATCCGTGGATTCACCCGGTTTAGTCCGCGGAGGGCAAAGCGCAGAAAACGACGTTGCACGCTTTCGATTCTGCGTACATGGGACGAGTAGTGTGGAGAGCAGACCTGACTGGCGTATTCAAGAAGGGGGCGGGCGAAGGCTATGTAGAGAGAACGGGAAACGTAAGGATTTGAGAATCCTTTAGACCACCGTTTCACAAACCCAAGGTCAGAGTTGGCTTTAAGAATAATATCGTCAATATGCGGGATGAAGCTAAGCTCACTGTCAAATAAGATCCCGTCGTCGCGTATCGAGGGTACGGATGATATCTGCTGGTTTAGAAGGAAGTAGGGGCGGGGGGGGGCGGGGGGGGCGGGGGGGGCTCAACTTCCCCCATGATTAATTTTCGAAACTGAAATCTCCCGATCGGAACTTTCCAAACCAACGTCGTATACTGCGTTCGTTTACCGTTACATTCTCAAATGCGTTATTAATGTTTTTTATTACCAATGACGCATTATGTCCCATTTTTTCGTAGAAGTGCTGAATTTTTGGGCAATAAAATCTTCAAAGGCTTTTATGACCTCTACTCGGTTCTGGAAGAACTTCTTCCGGCAAAATGAATCCAGCTTGCGGCAAAGATGGTAGTCCCTTGGGGAAATGTCAGGAAAGTACGGTGGATACGGAAGAATTTCAAATCCCAACTGCATCCGTTTTTCCGCCGTTACTTATGAAATATGGGGTCTCGCAAAAGGGTCGGGCCACGCCTATTGGCCAACGCGGGTTGCTTTTCAGCCTATTTGGCATGTAAATGTCGATTTCCTCATAATATTTGATAGCGTCTATCGTTTTTCCTGGTTGAAGAAATGAAAATTGGATTGATCCTTTCGATGTCCACCAAATTATCTCCATAACCTTTTTTGGGAGAAGATCGGGCTTGGGGGTGTGTTTTGGTTTTTCACTGGCATTCAACCACTGCCCAGGTATTTTACGATTATCATACAGAATCCACTTTTCATCACAGGTAACTACCCGGTGCAAGAACGGTTCAGTTTGGTTTCTTAATCTAAGCGATGCGCAGAGTTCCAGGCCTCGTAGTTTTTGAGACTCGTTCAGTTCATGGGGTACCCACTTATCAAGTTTCTTTACTGTTCCTATGAGCAAAAAGTGTCGACTTATTGTCATTGGAGATACTCCCATCATCATCATCATCATCGGCACTACAACCGGGATCCGATCTTGGCCTTATTTAGCAAGTTCCGAGGCTTGTTAAATTTTCCATAATAATTTGTTTTTCCGGGCCAGGTTATTAGACTTGCGCCGTGGGAATACTCTCATGCTTTGTGCAATCTTCCGCACCAATTTCGTAGGGTCTGCATCCACCGTTGCTCTTAAAAAATCGTTGTCAACTAATGTTTCCGTCTCCCACGTGATTCATTTTCGAGACTGAAATCTCCCGAACGGAACTTTCCAAACCAACGTCGTATACTGCGTTCGTTTACCGCTACATTCTCAAGTGAGTTATTAATGTTTTCCATTGCCAATGACGCATTATGTCCCATTTTAAATTGATAAAGGAAGAGGGTTCGAATTTGAACTGCCGACAGCATGGAAAACAATTCCTAGAAAAAAAAACTGTACTTGTAACGAACCCTAAAATTCTCACCCGTCAAGCACACGTACTGTGGCGAGTTTAACAGATACACACACAATTCACAAGTAAAATAGTGAAGAGCACCGAACGAAAATACATCAGAGCCAGTTACCAAGCGATAACATAACAATTCACATCAGTGGAGTATAGTCGAGTTTAAAAATCAAATTCTAAACACGGCCAGTAGCCTGATGGGTAACGCTTACATACAATTTTTTGGGTGATTCAAACTGTCATAGCGTCAGTTCGAATCACATGTTCTTCTTCACTATTATTTCAAACGCTATAGTACCACTCTACGTTATCAAAAAAAGAAAAGTTGACGTTTTGGCCCAGTTGTTCACTCGAGAACTTCTTATTTCCGACTGAGCGAAAATCGGACATTTCATGTGGTGCAACCCAATATTATAAGAAATAACGGACAAAGCATTCCATATTAAATGGATTATTATCATCATCATCATCGGCACTACAACCTAGAACCGGTCTTGGCCTTATTTAGCAAGTCCTGAGGCTTGTTAAATTTTCCATAATGATTTGTTTTTTTCCGGGCAAGGTCATTAGTCTTGCGCCAGAGGCTCCCCGACGAGGAATCGAACCCCGGTCTCCCGCGTGACAGGCGGGTATACTAACCAGTATACTATTGAGGAGCTAAATGGATTATTATACAAAATATTAAAATATAAATGTCTTGAGTTTATACTTTTTCAAACAAAAAACCAATTAAGCAATTAAATGGGTTTTCCTGAGTTGGTGTCGATTGACAATATTTTGTCATAAAAGTTTATTACTCATTCCAGGAAAACTGAAAATATACGTTTGAGTCTATAATTTTTTACTGCATTGTAGGTCTAATCTAATTTAAATATGAGCTCCAATTATTTGAGGACCAAAAAATCGTTTGAGTTCTATTTGGAGTGTATAATATGGAGTCCAATAGCAGCATACACAATATATTACTCGATTAAACATCAGTTTGCCTTCATCCTTTCCAGCATGATGTTTTTCCAGATACTTTTTTGTCCAGCAAAACAACCCTTGGCCACAAAGAGATTCATACAATTTCATCAACTGCCCCAGATTGATTGTGAAAGTTCGTCCTTGAAAATCATAGTGCTTGTTTAACAGAAATTTACAACGACCGGAACTGTACCAATTCTTTGAGATGCCTAATTTAATGAAAAGCTTATGTGGCGCCGTGTTGTCTTTATTTGATTTACACGCACCACTTCCATCCAGAGGTTCTCATGCCGATTTAGCACAGTGCTGAAGCAAAGGGACATAAATTTTGTGGACCCCTTCTTAGGGGCACATTTCTATGCCTATTTTTGGGGAGTATTACTATTTGTGTTATTTTATCGGTCCCTCTCTATTGCTTTTTCAATTGTTTGGGTTATAAAATTTTACGAGATTGTGTGTAAGTTTAAAAAGCAAAATGATTTCAAGGGATGTCTCGACTTTGATTTGATCGCCTAAATGTCTGAAATGTCAATACTAAGCTAGCGGCTTTACTCTGTTAAGAGGCGCCCCACTGACTAGAGCGGCTCATTTTGGAGCTAAGAATAGAACAGCAAAGCATAAACATATATTTTGATGTTGAAGTGGCAAGGAGTGGGTGTGTGTTGGAGAGCGTGTATTCCTTGCTACCGACATCACTTTGAAAATTAATTATACGACATTACAGTATATTGCGGATCGGCAGGATTGGTAATTAAAATTAAGTGAAGTTCATCACCATTAGCATATTATCAAGGACTCGTACGATATTGACTTGGAACCAGATTGCCCTATGAAGGATGCCGGTTAATTGGCTAAAATAACTGTGAAAATAATTGTTTGCCATTTTCTGAAATATCTTTTTACTCGTTGAAAATGAAAATTAACTGGAAATTTAATGAATGTCGTAAACCTGAGTGAGAGAGTGGTCCTGCATCTGACAACACAGGTGTGCATTCCATTTAAATTGATTGAAAACTAATTGAACTCTACTTTGGGATGTTTTTCTGGGTAAAGTCCCAACGAAAGACTTTCTTATACATACATTTGAAACATTACAAAATGTTGTATTAAAAAATGTAGATATATATTAAAAAGCTTTGCCTTCATTTCTTATCAATTTTTCCACCATTTACTTCCAAACTGCTTCGATCCCCATCCTATTGTTGTGGCAACAGTGCTGTTAGACACTTAATGGCAGAGATGGCTCCACTTGTTTATTGAGTTTCTTCGTTAATCATTCTAAATATTGGAAAACATTTTAAAATATTCTATGAATAATATTGTCAAACTTGGTGAGGGTTTCAAAATTCGTAGTATAAAATAAACCCCAATTGCGAATTCCTTTGTGTAGCCCATATTCATCGCAGCTTAAGAAGAGGAGTGCCAATCTGCATAGTTAACTACGTTCCGCCCGCCACGTTTTCATCAGAGGTCACGAACTGTTGTTATTTGCATAGGATATTTTCTTTCGCTTTTTTTTTACTTTTTTTTTAATCCAATAAAGACAAAAAGTCTTCAAATAACGTAGGCGTCGAAGATCTCACTCATTCGATACATAGCCTGAAGGCTGTAACTTAAAAGCTTAGAGTATTATTCTTTCCTGCCATCCACCCAGTTGTCTTCCATTATATTGTCCCCATCCTTGCTAGTATCCCTTTCAAATCCTTACATAATTATGAAAAAAAAGCAACACCCGAGTCGGCTTTTTATTTTGATGTGACGATAAAGTTTTACGATTCATAATTTATTGATATCGCGATTAATTTCGTGCCAAAAACTTTCCTGTTGTGTAGAGGACATACGTATATCGTACCGGCCTTTGTGCGCAGGGACTCGTAGTTAGTCCATAGACAGCTGACTAAGACGTAATCACTAATGAAAGTAGAAATCGAAGTTTTTCGTTATCTCTGCTTGGGAGACAAATTTTCCGTCATAAATCGGGGATAATTTGGAAAAGTTTCCATTTTTCTGCTGATGAGACAAAATGCAGGGCAGAATCTCCCATCGATTTGGGAGCAGAACTTTTCCGATATCACTTTAAGAAATGTGGTGTTTATAAGTTTGTACATAGCTTTGGGTTAATGGGAATACTAGTAAAAAATGAACACAGTTCACAATATTGTTTATTTCATAGACTTTTTAGTATATTTCAATTCGTCGTTTCTCAGAGTTGTGTAAGTTCGATTCCTGTATATGTCATTTATAAGATTGCCACGAGGGATGCCTTTTATATTTCGGGATAAGAGAAAAAAAACAAATATTGATCATCGAAAATCACTTTATTGTTTTTCAAAATATTCCCCATGAAGATCTATACACTTTTGCATGCGTTTGAACCAATTGTCGAAGCACTTTTGCCACTCTGATTGAGGTATCTCCAACACATGCATTCTGAATGCAGCAACCGCTTCTTCATGTGTCGAAAAACGTTGACCTCTCAGTTTGCTTTTTACGTACGGGAATAAAAAGAAGTCATTCGGTGCCAAGTCAGGACTATACGGCGGATGACCCATCAAATCGATGTTCTGGGTGCTCAAAAATGCAGTTGTCGCAGCCGATGTGTGAGAGCTCGCATTGTCGTGGTGAAGAGTAATCCGTCTTCGGCGGTTAGTTTTCCTGATTTCTCGGAAGACAACTGGCAAACAAATGGTTGTGTACCACTCAGAATTGACTGTAGTAGTGGTACGGTTGCGACATGTCCAGTTTTTCCAAAAAAACAGGCGACCATTTGCTTGGAAGTGCTTCGTGCGCGAACAACTTTTGTTGGATTTGGCTCATCTCGAAACACCCAGACAGTCGACTGCTGTTTACTTTCGGGCTCATACGCGTAAATCCACGATTCATCACCTGTCACGATGTCATAGACGTGTTTCGAAGCACCGCGACCGTATTTTTTGAGCATTTCTTTCGGCCAATTGACACGAGCCTTTTTTTGGGCGATTGACACATTGTGTGGGATCCAACGCCAACAAATTTTTTTGACGGTCAAATGTTTATGCAATATTGAATGTATGCTGGTCCCACTAACGCCTAAGGTTGTCTCAATCTCACGATAGGTCACATGACGATCTTCCAATATCAGTTCGCGCACAGCATCAATGGTTTTCGGAACAACAACTGATTTTGGACGACCTTCACGAAATTCATCTTGGAGTGAACTACGACCACGATTGAATTCACCATACCATCGATAAACACTGGCCCTTGATGGAGCTTCATCGCCAAAAATTGAATTAAGTTCATCCATGCACTGTTGCTGAGTTAATCCACGCCGAAAGTTGTAAAAAATAATCGCACGAAAATGTTGACGATTTAATTCCATTTTTGGGCCGAGATGAATCTTTTCATCATCATCATCATCATCGGCACTACAACCGGGAACCGGTCTTGGCCTTATTTAGCAAGTCCTGAGGCTTGTTAAATCTTCCATAATGATTTGTTTTGTCTGGGCAAGGTCATTAGTCTTGCGCCAGGGGCTCCCCGACGGGGAATCGAACCCCGGTCTCCCGGGTGACAGGCGGGTATACTAACCACTATACTATCGAGGAGCCCGAGATGAATCTTTTAAGTTACTGTAAACAACACAAATAGCGCTCGTATGTCAAAACGTTCTGAGTGCGTATAACCTCAAAAATGTCCAAATTTACGACAGAGCTGTCAATTTCCGGATTGCAACACTAGGGTTGCCAAATCCCGAAACATAAGAGGCAACCCTCGTATAATATCACTATTTATTTCTCTGATGGTATGTACAGGCCAATAACGATCACGATTAGTTTAGCTTTCCAATTTAGTATAAAGCCGCATTTAATTTTAAGCAAAGAATTGAGATATATGTTTTTAAAACTATCTACATGTATTTTCCTAACATTTTGTTCCAATTTACTAACTCTGTGAGAGTATTCCGGGGTTCGATTCCCCGTCGGGGAGCCTCTGGCGCAAGACTAATGACCTTGCCCAGAAAAAATAAATCATTATGGAAAATTTAACAAGCCTCCGGACTTGCTAAATAAGGCCAAGACCGGGTCCCGGTTGTAGTGCCTATGGTGATGATGATGATGTGAGAGTATTCCACATTATACATTGGTTTTTCATTACAAAGCAAGTATCAAGATATTGATAGCACACTCAAGTTTTAAAAAAACAAATATAATAATACGAAAAAGAAAACCGATTTTTTAAGCAATGCTCTTTAATAGAACCGTGAGGGTAGAAGTATAATGTCAACGTATGACACTGGTTCACTTAACACCCACCGTGGATAGAACAATACACCGATCGCACCAGAGAAAACAGGAGAAATTAAAACACGAGGAGTTCCTGTTCTTGAAAATATTTCTTTTCTTTTTATTATCCTTTTTATGTTGGTGATCGAGCTGGTGCCCGTTTACAATGAGGATCCAAGTTTTTTGTTCACGAATTATTGCACAGCAAATGTTCTTTCTTTTACCGCGAATTATTGCACAGCAAATGTTCTTTATTTTACTGCGAATTATTGCCCATCAAATTTTATAATAACGTGGTGATATAGCACCAGTGACTCTCAATGAACTCTCCTCTCTACAACACGTGTGTATGCGCTCCAGCGGTTGAATATCGACTCTCCAAGCGGCGGCGGGACCGACCGCGGTTGTGGTTGAGTAATGACTGATCCCAATTAGGGATGGAGATAGGGATTTTTGATTTGCACCACAAGCAACCAATCGAGATCATCTTTACATTTGTGCTCTCCCATGTTCCCCGCCCATCGAGGTAGATAAACGCTTCGGTTAATTCGATAGTCGACGGACAGGAGAGAATGAGGGAACCGGAACACAATGTACAATGATCTCGGGGTGGATTTGGTTTTTGTGTGCATGTACCAATGCAACTCTAAGGATAGCCCACTGACCTAATTCGGTGAATGTGGTGATCTCAGAGTGCATTGAACTATGAGAAGATAAAAATGAGGAGGAGAGGATAATGGCTGGTACTATTCACCTGTAAAAAGAGATCGATGATCCCCAGCGAATAGCGTATCTGAAAGTTATGCTTTCTTTTACAGGTAAAATAGCTGGACGGTGGGATAGGGCATAATGTGACGCGCTGAAGGCGGTCGAAATTAAGTTGGAATTGTGGGTTGGTTCTGTAGCGAGGTTTAGTCAGTGGGTCGACACGGACGCGGGATTCATTAACTCCCACTACTTCACAACTGCTGGTCCTCTGGAATCACTTGCAATTCTGCGACGAGGTCCCAAGCGGAAAAAGGAAATGAAACTATTTGGTTTCTTTTTTGCATTTATTTCAGCTATTTTCTTATTTCCAGTCACACAGTTCTTTGTTGTTAAACAAGGAGTAAAATTTATTACAAGGGAATACAACTTTCCGCGCACAGTTCACTCTGCGGAGCAGGCCTTAAATTGTTAACTGTTCGTTATTCACTCATTTCTCGTTACAAGGGAATATAACTTTCCGCGCACAACCTTTTAATTAAAAACAAAATGTATCGACTCAAGAAAATGGGCTTTCCGCACACAACTCTTTTTATAGAAAAATTGTATTGACTCGACTGCGCGAACTCGTGTACGTCGTTGCTGGTGGTAAAAATCAGACTCTTCGATGCAACTCACATCCATCAGATTCAATGGCCGTGAATTGCATCGATAGAGGAGGAGCAAAACGGATCCGCTTGACTGTAGCCAATGGTGATCGCGTAAAAAGGGTATATGTGAGAATTTCCATTGCTGTGTAGGGCAGGTTCGATGCCCTGCGATGAAGACGATGATCGGCGGACACCTGATTACACGAATGCACGATCATCAGGGGCTGCGGCGATGTACCCATACATCGTTGATGATGTATGCCAGGGAACGAAACAGATTTTTGTTTCAAAGTAAACAAAAACGCTATTTCAAAGGTCAAATGGTGGCACGCATAATGTACATGATGTGCCTATGTTACAAAGGGGTCGTCATTGTATTTGCTTAAGATTCCGTGGAAATACCGATGTAGGCAATATCTACTGGTGTCAACAGCTCGACCAGAAATTGAGAATCTGTTGATGAAATGGCTCTGAAGCAGAATGGGGGAAATTGGTCCTGAACGTTAAGTCCACAGAAAACTCGACGACGGTGGTAATAGTTAGGGAATTTATCGCACTAAAGCGGACCTTAGGGTAGGATAAGATATACGATTATGTAGGTATATCGATTGCACCTGTGTCCGCAATACGCTGGCCAGCGTTTCTTTATCGGTAATTGAAGACAAGCTGAGCCGATAGGAGATGAACTGGTTCATGGAGTATGAACCAGAAAAGTTCAGAATGTTTGTATGCGAGAGTTCGGCATTCCAACAAATTGATACAACTTTGTAGGTTGACCATGAGCAACGCAACTAGTTAAGTAAAAATAGCGCGATTGCTGTCCAAACAAATAAACATCTTTAATGGTGTTGCGGATTCGCAGTCGAAATAACCGGCGAATTCCCAATATTTAAATTTGTGGCATCAGTTAACAATATGTGGCATCACCAATGAGCAATGTCAGCAATCAGCTGACATTTATGAATTCTGTTGGTTGTCACTTGACAACCAATTCTTTTCTTTCTATTCTTCGTTCGTTAGCTTTGGATGGCTACAGTTTTTGTTAATCTTATTTAATCGTTATAATCAATCGAAATACAGTTCATGTTTTTATTTCTAAATTGGAAACACCGGTCTTTCAATTCTTTAAAAGCTAACGTTTGGGATTAACGACCAAAGGTAATCATGTCACTTTAAAACATTTTTATAGAGATTGTTACAGCAAACGTGGACCAGTGTCGCTATACATTGTTCCTGCAGTTCATTATCCCAGACCACCGAGCAATCATTGGGTGGTTGATAGTTTTGTAATATACAATTACAAAACAAATGGACTCCGACAAGGGGACAGTCTGGCCTGACTCCTCTTCAATCTCTTGTTGGAGAAAGCAATCCGTGACTCTGGCGTCACAACTAGAGGGACTATTATCACCAACTCCAGCCAGATATTTGCCTACACAGATGACATCGACATCATCGGTAGAACCGAATCGGCTGTACAGGAATCCTTCACCCAGATCTAGCAGGCGGCACAAAAACTGGGACTGCACATTAATGAGGGAAAAACTAAGTACATGGTGGCAACTTCTGTGAAGAGAAGACCTAACGTTGGTCAAACTATCAGGGTAGTGGAGCACGAATTTGAAGTAGTGCAATCCTTGAACTACCTTGCGTCAATAGTATCGGCCGATAATAATATGGAAGAAGAATTACCCCATCGGCTGATCAAATCCAACAAAGGCTACTAAGGTCTATCAAGGCTCTTTAAATACCGAAATTTATCCAGAACTTCCAAGCTACTACTGTACAAGACCTTACTTAAGACCTTAGATCTTACCAGTACTCATGTATGAATCCAAGACCTGGCTGCTCAATAAAAGGCACTCTGAACTGTTAGCCGCGTTCGAGAGGAGGGTCTTAAGGAGAATTTTTGGCCCCATATGTTAGGGAGAGCGATTCCGGAGACGTTACAACCATGAGTTATATGCGATCTACCTTGAAGCTAATGTTCAATAAAAGGGCGCTCAGAACTCTTCACCGCATTCGAGAGGAAGGTCTTATTTTAATTATTGGCCCCGTATGTGAGGGAGGACGATTCCGGAGACGCTACAACCATGAGTTATGTGCGATCCACCTTGAAGCTAATGTTGTGAGAAAAATTAAGCTCGGTAGACTCCGGTGGGTGGGATACCTAGCTCGAATGAATGAAGAGGAGCCTGCCCGGAAAGACCTTTGTGGCAGGATGTATGGAAGAAGACAGCGCGGCAGACCTTGTCTGCGATGAAGGGATACTGTAGACCAGGACGTCCAGAGTCTGGGAGTGCGAAACTGCATGACATCGGCTCGAAATCGGGACCGGTGGCGAGATTTGTTAAATAAAGCCATGACCGGAACCCGGTTATAGTGCCGATAATGATGAGGTATAACTTAGCCAACGAAATTTCATTCTGTCCTGAGAACTAATCGAAGTCCTATTTGTAGTTGTGTATTATATGAATATCTAGAAGTTGGTAAAGAAATCCCACTACTCAGAATCCCTGTGACAACGTTTGTTGAATTAAGTCAGGCTTTCTATCGACTATGACACGAATACAGCCCACCGAAGGGACGGTTTAAGACGCCAGCGGCCGTATAAAAAATTCGGATTCACCCGAAGTTGGAAAGTTCTGTTTCTAAAAAATTAATTAATGATTCACTCAGCAACAGCAATAGACTAGTGCTCAAGAATTGGAAAACGAAATCCGGTGGCCGCTCTAATTGACACCGCTTTTAAATTTTAAAATTTGATGCAATAATTGACAAAACAAATGTTCTATAAAATTTTCTCTGAACGCAGAGTTTCGCAGTTTCCGGACAAGTTACGAGCACTGTGAGGAGGGCGTTAGAATATACTCACAGGTAGGCCGGCTTGTCGTAAGAGGCGACTAAAAGCCGAGTGGTAGCCAGGGTCCCAACACCCTGACGCCCGGTGAAATACCATCCCATCAAGCTTTAGACTCGGGAGAAATCCCTGGCCATCAGCAGGAGGATGGCCTATCACCGTGTCTTTTTAAATTTGTGCTCGAATATATCATCAGAAAGGTACGCGACGACAGCATGGCCGGATCATCCCTGAACGGGGTCACACAAGTGCTCGCATATGCGGATGACATCTCAATTTTGGGCGATAATCTAGAAACTGTAAATAAAAACAGTGAAATCATCATGCAAGCGGCAGAAGAGGTGGGCCTAGAAATAAATGAAGACAAAACAAAATACATGATTACGACGAGAGCAGGTGGACCACAGGGAACACATATACACGTCAGAGGCAAGATATTAAAAGTTGAAGAATTTAAATATCTGGGAACGATACTGACGGCCAGTAACGAAATGTCGAAAGAAATTAACAAAAGACTACACTCCGGCAACGTTAGTTGGCAAGCAGTCAGTAAACTGCTGAAATCCAAACTGCTATCACGTAACCTAAAGCTCCGTGTCTATAGAAGCATAATCATGCCGATTGCTCTATACGGATGTGAAACGTGGGCTCTCACAAAACGGGAGGAAATAAAATTCCGCGTATCCGAGAATAATGTTTTAAGGGGTATCTTTGGCGGTAAATATGACTAGGAAGCAGGACAATGGAGGAAACTCCACAACCACGAATTGGAAGAGCTATACCGCAAACCTACAATAGTAAGAGTAATCAAATCGTGAATATTAAGATGGGCCGGACATGTAACGCGAATGGGAAACGATAGGGCCGTGCGTAGAATTCTTGACGTTAGACCAACGGGAAAGAGTTTCAGATGTTCATATATCGGTTATAAGGGTCGAAAAGTCTCCCGTGGACCACCTGCAACGGAATCCGCATTGACGATCAAATATTTAATAAAATCGGCATTGATGACCTTTTTTATCACTTTAAATAACATAGACAATAATGCTATCGGTCGGTAGTTTTGTGGGGGGCAGGTTTTTCCCCTCTTTGGGATTGGCTGCTCTCGGGCGATTTTCAAGCAGGTAGGAAATGTCCTCTGTGCATGAGATAAGCGAAAGAGTCTTCCAAGATCCAGCTATAGTTCTGGAGCACAGTTCTTAAGGACTATTGCTGTTATTCTTAAGGACTATGCTGACTATTGCTGGGACTAACTGGCACAGTGCTTAAGGACTATTGCACAGTTCTTAAGCACTATTGCTGGACCGAATCGGGTGCCTTCCTACACTCCACTCCACGTAGAATGCGTTGAATAGTACACGGGCGAAACCTCACATTCCGCATCGAAAACCGTACCGGCGCGATCACAGGCGGCTCCTAAAGATCGGCATCGAAGTTTGAATTCGCGAAAAATAAATTCGCGGAAAAAAAATTACCGAACACGTTATAAATACATTTGTTTTGTAAACCGCCACGAATACTAACTTCGCGATTCACCACATACATATCTACCGGCACCCGAGGCGTATTATTCCTCTTCAAAGAATAATATTAATTTTGTAAGGAGGTATGTTACGTACCAAAACCACGCGTCCAAAAACATTCACACCGGACCAAACCTATTTAATTTCGGATCAGATAATGTGAAACCCCTTCGGACTGATTAATGTTAAATTAATTAATACATTAAGAAAATTCGTCAGTGGCATCGGTAAAGAATAAATACGTTGAGCCCAGACGTACGTCTGAGAACAAAACTCGATGGCGGCACCGTTTCCTTTATCCTAGGTAAAGAAGCATCTCCTCAACGGAACAAGGAACGGCGCTTATGAATAAATTCGCAGGACAACAATACTATTAAGAAATATAAAAATATCTTTGGCACAGTTGTCCATTAAAATTACCTCAAGGGACCCATGATATTTACCAAGTCTAAACAATACTGGAAAACCCAAGTAATGTTTAAGGGTTTCAGGACAATTGTCGATCCTAGATAAATTACCGAATGATCAAATAAAAGATACGCTGACTCACAAAAGAGATCCGAATACAAAGGATTTTATGTGAGGTCAGCGAAAAAAATAAATAAAGCTTTGTCTTTGGTGAACTTGAAAACGTTTTTGCTTTAATCTGCACGATCTAAGCAGGTAAATTGTGCTTTGTGCGTTGCTCGAGATGGTCATATTTTAAAAAAGGAGTCTTGAGATACGGTGTTGTCGAGCCGTCGATCACGCATATTTGTGAGGGTGTATGAAATGCTGGTGTGATCATTAATAAAGACTACATTTAATTGTAAATAATAAAGTGTGTTTTATTTTAAATTTGTGTTAAGCGGGTGGTGTTGTATAACATAGGTATGGATAGACGTAGCAGAGATAATATCACCTCTAGCCATATAACCTGTGATGGTCATCAGGAAACCTCCGTGGCATGCAATGTCTCTGCATAAAAGTCCAGTACCCCGTAGGATTTCAGAGTATGATGAGGTGTGGGGTGAATTAGAGGAAACGCCCGCTAAAGGTTTAGTTCACGTAGTAAGCCCATCATTTATATACGCAACGACCCATCACGATTCCATGCATAAAATCAACGTAATTTGAGACTGATGATGATGGAAAATATCTGCCACAAGACAGGATTGCAGCTTCTCTGCACCGTACATCATATAAACACTAGTTGCATTAGTCTCCCCCAGGGTGATATACTGATGAAATCGATGTCTTTTTTGTATTCTAATTGACTGTACCGTTCTATTCTATTCTATTTATTTGCCTATTCCCACAGGAAGTTCATGACCTCACCAATTCCACTCCGCCATTTTTCCCTGTACTGTGCGTTCTCCTTCCACGTTCGACCATCCGATCCGATCTCCTCAAGGTCAAACCTAACATTGTCCTCCCATCTCCGTCGCGGCCGTCCTATCGGTCTCTTTCCCGTTAGTCTACCGTCAAGAATTCTACGCACGGTCCTATCGTTGACCATTCGCGCCACGTGTCCGGCCCATCTTAATATTCGCGACTAGATTACTCTTACTATTGTAGGTTTGCGGTATAGCTCTTCCAATTCGTGGTCGTGGAGTTTCCTCCATTGTCCTGCCTCCTAGTCATATTTACCGCCAAAGATACCCCTTAAAACATTATTCTCGGATACGCGGAATTTTCTTTCTTCCCGTTTTGTGAGAGCCCATGTTTCACATCCGTATAGAGCAATCGGCATGATTATGCTTCTATAGACACGGAGCTTTAGGTTACGTGATAGCAGTTTGGATTTCAGCAGTTTACTGACTGCTTGCCAACTAACGTTGCCGGAGTGTAGTCTTTTGTTAATTTCTTTCGACATTTCGTTACTGGCCGTCAGTATCGTTCCCAGATATTTAAATTTTTCAACTTTTAATATCTTGCCTCTGACGTGTATATGTGTTCCCTGTGGTCCACCTGCTCTCGTCGTTATTATTATTATTTTATTATTTATTGGCCTGTAAGAACCCGGAAGTTCATTACCTCACTGACTCGGCTTCTCCATCGTTCCCTGTCCTGGGCACTCTCCTTCCACGCTTGACCATTCGATCCGATCTCCTCAAGGTCAAACCTAACATTGTCCTCCCATCTCTGTCGCGGCCGTCCTACCGGTCTCTTTCCCGTTGGTCTACCGTCAAGAATTCTATGCACGATCCTATCGTTCCCCATTCGCGCCACGTGTCCGGCCCATCTTAATCTTCGCGACTTGATTACTCTCACTATTGTAGGTTTGCGATATAGCTCTTCCAATTCGTGGTTATGGAGTCTCCTCCATTGTCCTGCCTCCTCGTCATATTTACCTCCAAAGATGCCCCTCAAAACTTTATTCTCGAATACGCGGAATTTGTTTTCTTCCCGTTTTGTGAGAGGCCACTCGTAATCATGTATTTTGTTTTATCTTTATTAATGATCCTCCCATCTCCGTCGCGGCCGTCCTACCGGTCATCAGGAAACCTCTCGTCGTAATCATGTATTTTGTTTTGTCTTCATTTATGTCTAGGCCCACCTCTTCTGCCGCTTGCATGATGATTTCACTGTTTTTACTTACAGTTTCTAGATTATCACCCAAAACGGCGACGTCATCCGCATATGCGAGCACTTGTGTGACCCCGTTCAGGAATGATCCGGCCATGTTGTCGTCTTGTACCTTTCTGATGACATACTCGAGGACAAGGTTAAAGAGACATGGTTACAGGCCAATAAATAATTATAATAATAACTTTTTTCTTTTATTGTTATTATTATTATTATTAAATAAATAGGTGTGGCACACATTGTTATGGAAATATATCCATTGATGTTCTATATAAACAGACAAATGTTTTGCTGTCAAGTCAACTGATAAACACTTACATTGTCAAAGGTGAACGTCAGCTGAACTGCATGAGCGTGGTTTTTGGTAGTTGGGTAATTTTTTCCGTGGTTGTCATTGTTGTCAAGTATGTCATGCCAATCTACCAAACTTTTCTTAACACTCTCCCTTTTCTTCCACCACCCTATGGATTGAGATTTAAGTATATCGCAAAATTCCTTTTGTGCGTGCGAATTATAAAAAGAAAACGGAACACAGATTGGTTGTCACATGCTTGGAAACACATTTCCGATTAGTCGAAAATACCTCTGGGACCTGTGACCAAATTGCCCTATTTGGATAATATTTGAAACCTCTTGCCAAAATTTGGTGTTGATTACAGTCATATTCAGTGCGGCTTAAGGACGCAATTCCATCAGACACTAGCAGTACAGTTCAATTGCTTCGGGCTCTTAGGTGTTATATCTACTGACAGACTACGCAAAACTTTTCATTATTATTCCCATTTCACAGCACACTTAGATAGATGAAGATAGGAAAGAAACACTCGACTGTATAATGAGTGCCATTTAAGATGAAGTAAGCTGTTTTCGAGCAACACCATTTTAAACCCGGGAGCAAAAGTTTGAATGCCAGTTTGACTGCTGAAAGCTACCAGAGCGTTGCAAACAAATACCGTGTCGCATAGGGTATACTTTGCAAAGTTTAATTCCTTTCCCTTTTGTTTGTGAATCCCGCAGCGAATTCGTCGTTTATGATGAAACACGACGCACCAGAAGTATCTTAAATATTTTTTACGTGCACAATCTCCTGAGATATAAACATAACAAATGATACTCTCTTTCATTTTCCGCACCGTTGAAATATCCTTTTTTGTGATACGACTGGAATCCAGATCTGTGTCGTCGTCGTTTCTTTGCCTTAGTCCTCTGCTAATGTATCTTTTTCAGCAAAACGTTTTTTTCCAACGATGCATGTCGAATTCGAATGAACAGTTTGTCAAACGATTGGCGATGTTTAGATTTTTTCTTTGTATTTCATTATATAGCTCGTTGATTTGGGGTTTTATCCTTGCTCCTTGAAACGAATAAGCTTTAACGAAACATGTGAACAATTTCCAATGAAATTGTGTGCTTACTGAAGCATTAAAATGAAAACATGCAGAGAGAAGACACTTATTTTTGATATATTCGTAGCCGCAAAGGTGCCCGAGGTGCTTTGTGGGAATGTGGGATCGAACCTTCAAGGAGTAAGCTTCATATTAGGTACTCAAATCACGTTGATTGAAATTGAAATTTTCAATTGCAATTTAACGTTCTTAAGTCGTAAAAGGTTCAAATGTGTGGTCGGATGAATAACTACCGCAGGACATGCAATAAACCCGAAATGTTGATTTAATTAAGACAATTCTCGACAGTATATTAATTTAAATCACTGTGTCGGTGAATGATCTGGTTGTTGAAGCTTTAAAGATGTTATTAAAGTCTTGGTATTGTAGTTTAACTAAAAGAATAATGTATTTACACCAATTCAAAAGCCAATGAAAAAGGTGTGTTATCGTTTTTTGATGAAGGTCTTATTCGAACACTGCAACCAGATAGTAGAAGAGAAGAGATGGTTTTTGTCATATGTAGTCTAACGTATTAAAGTCAAAAGTGTAAATCGGTTTATTGCCTGAGAGAAAAAGAGATCGAAAGTTAGAAAATAGTTATTTGTTTCTTTTTATTTTTTTTAATTTCGAAATATTCACATCTTTTCGTAGAAAATTTGAGGGGTTGACAACATTTTACATCTACGATATAAAAAAAGTTTTTTGCTAAAATATCTTAAATAAGTTCAGCCCTGGGCCTGATGGACTCCCGGCTGTATTTTAAAGAAATGTTCCACCTCTCTTTCCCTCCTGATATCAAAGATATTCAATCTATCCCTGTCACAAGGGATCTTCCCTAGTATTTGGAAATCCTCCTACGTCACCCCCATACATAAAAAGGGACCTAAAAACGATATAAGCAACTACCGTCCGATCGCCAAACTGTCTCATGTAAAGTATTTATTAGGAGTAATGTAAAATTTGTTATCTTGGGTTAGTCCAGAGTGGAGCGTCTAGTATTCCGTTTCAGAGATTTCCTTTCAGAGCAGCTTGTACACCTCTCCTCGATCATTTACGTCCAGTTTCTCCATCCAATCACTAACTCTCCTCTGGGGATGTATCCAAACTCGCTTATACTCGCATGAAGCCCCTCTATGGTCCGGTGCAAAGCCAAGTTGGTAAATTGATCCACAAAATGTTCCGGCTCCCCGGACAATTATCAAGCACACGCCGTTATAAGAATGCCTTACTATTCATTTCGGTTTGTTGTCTCTTGTCGATGATCACAAAAAATACTTAAAGGTTATTCCTTACAAATCCTTTTATTACACTCTTTACGTTTTACAATGTTTGCTCTTCTAGTTTTCACAATTTATCAAAAAACAAAAAGAAAACGGGACGTTGACGTTCCTTCGTTCTTCTTTTCAACCATGTTTCTTTCTTCTGCGCAACAGAACACTGTCCAACCGTCCCTTCAACTGTCCTCAACTGTAATCTTTTTGATCGGAATTCAAAAACCGCATATCACAAAAACATCAAACTTGCCGCCTCTCTCTCGCTCTCCCTCAACATCCACTCCAAAAATCGAACTCGAACCCGCCCACGATCTACACTCGAATCGGGGCGTGTTCAAACACTCACATTTGGATCGTGCAATTCTTCCACCACCTTACCATCAAACTATATTAAAACAAAATTATAATAAAAACAATTAAATGATCGGGGTGATGAAAGCCGCACGTAACACTCATATCTCCAAACTGTTCGAAGGAATTCTTTACAACGCATTATCTTTCCGTTGTAAATCCACCATCTCATCCAACCAGCATGGTTTTGTAGCGACTCTAACAGATACACACAATTCACAAGCAAAAATAGTGAGGAACACCGAACGAAAGAAATCGAATAAGAAAAATACATCAGAACCGTATACCAAGCGATAAATAAAAATTATTCAGACCAGTGGAATATACTCGAGTTTGGAAATCAAATTCAAAACACGGTCAGTAGTCTGATGCTTCACTGCTTCGCTTTTCAACCGTTTCATCGTGTGTTCAATTCACCTTCTTCACTATCCTTGCTTAACGCTATAGTTTCCTTTCGGGTAGATCGACCACAACGGATCTGGTCGAGTTCTCATCCCATACTCTCCGTGCCTTAGAATTTGGCAACGAAGTCGATGTAATCACCACCGACTTCAGCAAGGCCTCTGATAAAATCTCCCATAATCTCATCCTTTTTAAGCTGTCCTCCCTAGGTTTCGAACCCCTATTGATCAATTGGTTATCTTCTTATTTGAAAGATCGATTCTACCGTGTCAAATTCACATCCTCCCTGTCCAATCCTTTTCTTTCCACGTCAGGGGTTCCGCAAGGCAGCCATCTAGGTCCCCTCCTATTTATTCTTACCATCAATGATGTTGACTCCATTATTAAATACTCATCCAACTCCCTCTATGCGGAGGACGCCAAACTCTACAAAACGATCATCTCTCCTCTCGACTCCTCACTACTCCAAACGGACCTCGACAGCTTCTCAACTTGGTGCCGCAATAACTGCCTTGAACTCAACGTTGTCAAATGTCACTCCATCACCTTCTCCCGCAAACGTCCCCCTGCCCCCCACACGCTTCTACTTCCTACTAAACCAGCAGATATCATCCGTACCCTCGATACGCGATCTCGGGATATTATTTGACAGGGAGCTTAGCTTCATCCCGCATATTGATGATATTATTCTTAAAGCCAAGTCTGTCCTTGGGTTTGTGAAACGGTGGTCTAAAGAATTCTCGAATCCTAACGTTTCCCGTTCTCTCTACATAGCCTTCGGGGGCGGTTCTTGAATACGCCAGTCAGGTCTGGTCTCCACATTACTCGCCCCATGTACGCAGAATCGAAAGCGTGCAACGTCGTTTTCTGCGTTTTGCCCCCCGCGGACTGAACTGGGCGAATCCACGGATTCTCCCCCCATACACAAGCCGGCTCCACCTGATCAACTTCAACACACCTGAGGAGCGCAGAACTCATGCCGACATCCTTTTCATCCACCGTCTCCTTTCAGGCACAATCAACTGCCCAAGCCTGCTCTCCATCATTCCACTTCACACTAACCCCCGTAACCTGCGAAACCCTCATCTCTTCTATCAGCCCACCCACCACACTTCGTATGGCTCTAATGAACCCATTTCGCGAATGCTGCGGCGAGCAAACTCCTGCCCTACCTCCTTCAATTTCAACTTTACCTCTACTGCTCTCAAACTACATCTCCTCTCTTCCCCCTCCTGACCACGCCCGCTCCCGTCTACACTCTTACATCCTGTACTAAGCGGAGTGAATGAATAAGTGATAATTGATGGGTAAACCCAGTAACCAACCCGCCAAACATACCCCCCCCCCCCCCCCCCCTTTTTTTTCTTTTTAACCATAGTATATATTCTTATATCCTCTATAGTATACTGGTTAGTATACCCGCCTGTCATGCGGGAGACCGGGGTTCGATTCCCCGTCGGGGAGCCTCTGGCGCAAGACTAAGGACCTTGCCCGGAAAAAACAAATCATTATGGAAAATTTAACAAGCCTCAGGACTTGCTAAATAAGGCCAAGACCGGTTCTAGGTTGTAGTGCCGATGATGATGATATATTCTTATATATAGTTTTAAGATAATTGTTAAGTTTTATCGCTTGTAATAAGCTGAATATACGAGGGTTCTGTCCTCACTAAACTAAAGTAAACTAAATTATCTCTTCGAATGGAAAATAGTTATTTTGACTTTACTTAAGATTGGAAAAAAAAAAACTTCACAACTTTAACTTAAGCAAATTGTCATCGGTCAAATTTGAGCTATTGTGGTGAACAAAAAAATACGCTACTGCTTTGCCAAATTGATTTAAAAACATCAGGAATTTATTATTATTTCAGAAAGGTGGTACTCCATAGATCATCTAAGCAAAAAAAAGTATATTCCTATTTTTATTTAAGAGGGGCGAATTTTTTTTCATAAATTCATTACACAATTTGATAGAAAATTAAACGGCTTTTGCAAACAATAATTTTAATTTTAAACTATTTCTTATTAAGTTTTATATCTGAAGAGAGGATATTATAATAAATGCTCAAAATATTTTTCTACCTGCTATAATACATGGTCGACATCTACGCAAAAATGACATTTTCAGTTTTTCTTGCTAACTGAATGAATTTCCCGGACTGCTGGTTTGATCCATGGCCCTAGCTTCTCCTTACGGTTTAACGCAATTCTTATCTTTAAAACAAGTCCAAATAAACAATCCAATGGGTTCAGGTAAGGTGATCGAGGAGGACACAAAATTTGCCCCATCCGCCCATCGACATCATAGTGTGTAGCGCATCCATGGTGTTGTATCCACATTGTCGTCTTAGTGCCAAAGAAACATCTTCTAGGATGGTGGGGTGGCGGTTCTGCCAAACCCCACTGACTACTTACCTAAAAAACACCCATCCCTACAACCCTGTCTGTATCAACTTTCTGCTAATGCAATCGCATTAAGCATTTGTAAATTCTTCACGCAACAAAATTCACCAAATGCATTTACCTAAAAGCTCCTGGAAGAGAATTCTTATCTGCATTCATTTATTCGAATTCAAAATTCCTCTTAAAAATTCTGTTCCAAATTCCTGAAAAGAAAACTTATCGGTTCACATAAGATGTAACCGCATAGTCAGGGAATCTTAGCCTTGAGTTGGCTATTCCCAGCCTAACAGGCGTACAACTTTTCTTACATACACATCGATTGATTGTCCAACTGCCAAGCAGCGTCGGGCAGCTTGTTTGTTCAGCTGGCATATACCCGACCATGATCCCTCGCCTAGACGAATAAATAATCACAAATTTCGTTCTTTGCCACAAACGAATTTCCCTGCATATACAAATGCAAGCAAGGGATTCGTTTGGGCTACCGACCCATGATACGATAAACAATTCTCATTGTATAAAGTATTGTAATACATTAGCACCTCTTTCGAATGTCTGTTTGTATATTTACACATGCATCGCTCATCTAAGACTTTTATGATGCCCTCGTCTTTTCTCTTACCACATTTCTTCGATGCATCGTCGCCTATTTATTTAGACGCGATGCATTTCATAGACAACGATCTTCTCGTTCCCTTTGTCCTTGCCGCCTGCCTGCTTTGTTTTGCCATTGCCTCCGCGCATGAGTAAACAACACAGATCTGAACAATCACACGCATACCACCATGAACTCCATTACGAGATCTGGTTTTCTATTCCACCAAGAGAGACTTTACGTTTCTCTGGTGGTAAGTAAATACATATCCTTAGTGGAAAAGATATCTACCACCACACCACAAACTCACCCCAAACGAAGGTTGAATTGCGAAGTCAAATTACATCCGCCGACCACGCTGGTCGCGCGATATCCCGCTCTCCGTCACGCGGCGGAGAAGCGTATATATACAGAAGTCGGGTCGTGAAAGGAAGTTTTTGATTCCGTATAAAATTTATTAAAATCAATTTGCATTTTGCATGACAGATAGCATACTCTTTTTGCGTAATCCAACAGAAGGCTTTCAAACCGATGAATGTGTTAAGAGTGATAACGATATCTTTTGAAAGCTGCATGTACTGTTGTCTTAGATGTTCCTGTACGACATCCTAATGGTTGCGTGGACATCGGTGGATGCTCACCAATTGCTTGTAACACGATCTCCTCATTAACAACTCGAAGCCATCCTTCTACACCATGTCGGTATGCCTGTTTGTCTTCTGTGTTCTTACGCACTCCCCCCTTGAAACCTTGACGTGGTGCGGGGGCTTAAACTACAATGAATCACTCAGGCTATGCTGAAGATATCTTCCAACCAACTATAGGTAAAGAAAGCCTACACAACATTTCAAATGATAATGGAATTCTAATTATTACGTTCGCAGCGTCAAAAGTCTGGTAGTGAAAAGCATGATGTTCAAACACAAGCAAATTCATAAAGCCAAATGGATATCACCCGACGGCGTAACGCATAACCAAAAAGACCACTTTCTCATAGATAAAAGACAGCACTCGAACATCCTGGACGTAATATCATATAGAGAAGCAGATTGCGACTCCGATCATCTTTGCAGTGCTCTAAAGAGCACTACAATATTTTTTTCCCACACAATCAAAAATCCACTATCCTGATCCAGCAAAATTCGCGATAAACAAATCAAATGTTCGTGTATCGCCCTTGCACCCAACTCCCCATAATCTTTAACTTAAATTCAAATATACATTATCCCGATGCAGCAAAAATTTCGGGTAAACGAATCAAATATTCGTTTATCATCCATACACGCCACTTTCCCATGATCCCCAACCTAAAACAAACACATGGCAAGTTGAACCAGATGTTCAATTGCCATACCCATAATCCAGTTTACCGAGAATTCGCCTAACCGATTTCTTGTCTCAAATACTAACACTTGACTCCAGCCAAGTATCTTTTAGAGATTTTGCTGTCATTTCGATACCTTCGCGATGCAAAATCTCGATTTGGTTTCATTTATAAGGGGATGCATCGTGATCTCGCGAGAAGAAATCGGCTGCAAGACATTCCGCCGTAAGTTGAACGCAATCAACCCTAAGTCCAGCGCCTTGTACAATGCAGCATAACTCCTATAAGTTCTATAGTAACGTCCAATCCCAACTGTCTCCACACAAGAGTTATGTTCACCTTAGGCAGACTGGTAAATGATTCAAACGAGATCATATACCACAACATTGAACTTACCCCCAACCAGTTTAAATACTGTAACGTCCAACCATTTTCCAAGATTCTATGTTTTTCGAACGAACTAACGGAAAGAAATACTCTACCTCTAACCCATAACTGACTTCACTCCACATCCTGTAATTCTTATATCCCCTTAATTATAAAACTTTGTTTTGTTCATTTATAATAATCAGACTAAGTTAAGTTAAGTTATATTTATAATTAAGCTTAGGTTTAGATTAAGTAAAGTAAAAATAAAAAATTCCTGGTTTTCTGACCTCTTCCAGGAAGACGAAACACTACTAAATGTATAAACCCGCATCTATCCTGTAACTCTTGAAACATTGTTTGGAAAATGTATGTATTATTAAAATAATTACATGTAAACAGTTGTTACAAAATTAATTTTAATTCACTGTATCACTTAAATGTACAAATTAAAATTACGGTTAATAAATACAGTTAAAAAAAAAACAAAAAATCTCGCGAGAGGAGTATCAGTTGAGTATCTGGTGAGCCAGAAGGAAGTACCCCAGGAAAGAGTATATTAAAATTTTAATAAAAAAAAATAATAAAGGAAGTAACAATTAAATGAAAGAGTTTAGTGTAATAAAACTTAATAAAGGAGAGTAGATAGTTTAAGAGTATGCTCTGTTGAGTGTTGGCTGCTAAACTTTTCTTCTCGAGGGCGAGAGCAGGTGAGAGTCGTGGAAAAGCATTCTTTTTTCAGATTTGTCGTTACTGGGCATCACCTGTCCCATTGAAGCCAGCGGAGGCTGGTCTGGGTTACAGACTGCAAGGACCACTATTCTTCAAACAGCGATCGGTCATTACTCTTCCCGGTTCAGCGGAAGCACGGTGGCGACTACAACGGGCGAATTTGGGGGATCTATAAATAGATCTAGTTCGTAAAGCACAAAAATAATATCCTCCCAAGTGACGCTGCTACAACAAAATGTTGGTGGAAACCAACCGCCGAAGACGGATCACTCTTCACCACGACAATGCGAGCTCTCACACATCGGCTGCGACAACTGCATTTTTGAGCACCCAAAACATCGATTCGATGGGTCATCCGCCGTATAGTCCTGACTTGGCACCGAATGACTTCTTTTTATTCCCGTACGTAAAAAGCAAACTGAGAGGTCAACGTTTTTCGACACCTGAAGAAGCGGTTGCTGCATTCAGAATGCATGTGTTGCAGATACCTCAATCAGAGTGGCAAAAGTGCTTCGACAATTGGTTCAAACGCATGCAAAAGTGTATAGATCTTCATGGGGAATATTTTGAAAAACAATAAAGGGATTTTCGATGATCAATATTTGTTTTTGTTCTCTAATCCCGAAATATAAAAGGCAACCCTCGTATTACAGCAGCTACAGGCAAATTCAGGCAACCAATTGAAGACATCATGAATTGTTGTGCAATATAGGCCGCAACAACGAGGTGATCACCACATCAACTGCAGCTGCAACAACCACAGGTACTCATGCATAGTACATTTTTGTGTAAATACAGTTGTTGCGGATTCGCACTGCACACAACCAGCGAATTCGCACCTGAATGCTACCCTTGGCAACCAAATAACAAATGTCAGCAACCAGCTGACATAATCGAATAATTGGTTGTCAAGCAATATAAACAAAACCTTTTTTCTTCTTCGTTAACCTTTCGAGCGACATAGTTCTACCAAATTAATCCTGTGAAATCTAAGGAATCACGTAAATAAAGTCCAGTTTTTTAATAACTAAAACCCAACACTTTTATTGTTGACATATTGAGACGAATTGTTCTGAAATTGCTGCACCTCAAAGTTAGGTATTCTTTTCTCCTTTTCTACATTACATTATTGATTTTAGAGACTACATCCCACCTCGTGGCACGGCAAGGGGATTCCGCATTGTTCCCGACGCCATTGTGTTGACCCACCACAACAATACCGTGTGCTAGTGGATAAGCACATACATCATTGTCTGAAATCATCCTCACGGCCCACACAAATACATTGTTGGGGAGTTTACTTGAATTACGTATTGGCCGGTCGTTTACCAATACAACAGTGCTTAATTTAAGGGGACAAAGAGGGACCCGCAACATAAAATTTAAAAAATATATATTTTTTTGGATTTAAGCCGTTTCCATAAAAGACAAAGTGAGACTCAAATTGTATTTTTCTATGTCTCTTTCACTAAGTTCGAAAAATAACATAAAGCTGATAAATTTCAATACATATGTATATATATTAAGGGTTAAAAGAAAACCCCTAAAGTGAATTTAGAATTTTTTTCTTTTCTTCTATTATCAGACAAAAGGATAACAATAGCCTTAAAATACACCTATCTCAATTAAACTTAAAATTGAAGGGGAGACAAACTTACCAAAACTAGAATTCTGATATATATATATATATATATATATATATATATATATATATATATACTAAGAACATACATACATTTTCGAGATAACAAATAGAGTCTAGATCAATAAATTCAAAATTTTTGTATTTAGAAGAGGAAAACGAAATATTGTAAATAAGCCTTAAATATATACTAAGTAATCTGGCGCAAGGCTAATAACCTTGCCCAGAAAAACAAATTATTATGAAAAATTTAACAAGCCTCATACTTGTTAAATAAGGCCAAGACCGGATCCCGGTTGTAGTGCCGATGATGATGATGATGATGATATACTAAATAAGCCTTAAATATATTCATAAAATAAAAATCCCAAAATTTAACAAATTCGATTTTTTTTTAAAATTATTATTTATCATGAGGGGACAAAAGAACAACCCCAAAACAAACTACATACGCACACAAATATACATGCATTTACCCATTAATTTAAATTTCTTTGGGGAAGATCTCCTCATACATTACTTTTCTATTGATTTAAACTTATTTGGGGAAGATCCTTCTCATACTTCTGTGGTGAGCCGAACATAAACGGAAAAGCTAAGTTCTTGGTCCTTGTTCATAAAGAACAAAAATAATATCCTCCCAAGTGACGCTACTACAACATCTTCTAATGATGGGCAAAATTAGGATTGTGCTCGCAGCAAACCCACATGGGCAGTCACGGGAGACGAGCAAAAAGTTCGACAACGATAAACTAAAAGACCTGCGCAAAAGGGCTGAACATAAAGACGAACTAACGGATAGACTTAGCATCCTAAAGAATGGGAGTAGTAAGGAAGAAGTAACCAATAGTGTAGACACTAAATGGGCATTGATCAGAGACACAATCAAACAAACAGCCCAAAGGTATTAGGATTTAAGAAAACAATTAAGTCCAAACATTGGTTTGACGATGAGTGCAGGGCGATGATCGAAGAACGTAAACACCTCAGAGTGATCCACTTAGAAAGATATGATGAAGTCAACGCAGAAAGATAACCGACGATTCGGAAAGAGACAACGAGACTTTTCAAAAGCAAAAAAAACGAATGAGACTTGCTTCGAAACAATCCTAGAAAATGCCGGAGCAAAGAACATCAAAGGTATGTATTCCGGCATAAACTCAATTAGAAATGCCTACCGAGGGAGAGCCAAATTAATTCAAAACGGAAACGGCTATCTGGAAACAAACAATATCGTAACAAGATGGAAGCAGTACTTTGAATACCAGCTCAATGTGCGCACCCATCAACCACAAATAAACGCACCAGACGTTCATACAGACGAGCCTCAGATCCCATAACCACCTCTCAAAGAAGTTGTAGACGCAATAAATCGATTCAAAAACAACAAGGCTCCCGGAGTCGACTGCATTCCGGCAGAGCTTGTGAAGTATGGAGGAGAGGCAACCGCTCGAAAGATCCACCAACTCATCAAAACAATATGGGATAAGAAAGTCACGCCGGAAGAATGGAAAACCTCAATAGTCCCCATTTTTAAAAAAGGCGACAGATATATAATTGCTCCCAACCACATACAAAATACTAACAAATGTCATACTGGTGAGAATCACACCGTACACAGAAGAAATACTGGGAGACTACCAGTGCGCATTCCGTAGGAACCGATCAAATAGCGACCAAATGTTCACAGTAAGGCAACTGCTGGAAAAAAATGGGAATACGGAGAGACGGTTTACCAATTGTGCGTTGACTTCAAAAAATCCTACGACCCAGTCGCAAGGCAAAGACTCTACCATATTGTAGTTAAGCTGGGATTCCCGAAAAAAATATGCTGCCCTCATTCAAATTTGCATGAACGAAAACAAAGTAACACTTAGAATAGAAAACCACCTCTCAGAACCATTTGAAATCCGCGGCGGACTAAAACAGGGGGATGGTTCCTCACCATGTCCAATAATGAGAGTAATCAAGTCGCGAAGATTAAGCTGGGCCGGACACGTGGCGCGAATCGGCAACGATAGGACCGTGCATATAATTCTTGGTAGGACGGCCGCAACGGAGATGGTAGGACTGTGGTGAAGAAGTATGGTGTGCAGGCGTACTGCACTGGATTCCCTTCTTCCGCCATCATAATTTGTTGATCCGTAAATTGCCACAATTCAAAGCACTCCACTTATCAACACACCCAGAAGCAGGAAAACAAATGAAACACCGGAATTTGGTTGGTGGCCACCGCCTTCTTTATTTTAATGTATTTTTATTTTTATGAGGTGAGTTTACAATTTGTAAGGAGCAGCTTGATGAGGAAATTATTATTTGTAACACAAAAACGAACTGAAATTACATTTAAGAACCGTTGGTAAATTAAGACGATTTTTGTTTGTACTTGTGAAGTGATTCGATGTGAATTGTTTATTTAATTTGATTGTTTCATATCTGACACTCCACTGACATCGGATACATGTTAGGTTGGTAATTGTTCGTTTTTACGGTAGGTTTAATCTTAATTAAGATTGAAAATTAACTGTATAACACGCACGGCTCGGGGTTATTACTCGACTCGGGCTAACCCGTCCCCGTGAGGGGTACGAGGAGCCGGAGAAAACCCGACCGGCGCGGTCGGTGAATGGAATGAGACTCAGCGATATTAAATCGTTATCAACAGAAATTCGGCCAGTTTCACTCTCAAATTAAGATACACATGTATGTGTGTGCATTGGTTCATTCATGGGATGAAACCATGAGAACGAATTTAAAACAAAGAAAGGACAAAATGTGCATCCATGGGATGTGAGTTCGGCTAAGCAAACAAGCCGAATCTCATTGGATGCTTATTGTGTCTTAGGATCCAGGGAAATTAAAAGAGAAAGGGACCGTATAGATCGTTGTCTAGGATGTGCATCGCGGCTAAATAAATAGACGACGATGCATCGAAGAAATGGTGTTAAAAGAAAAGATGGGACGAGGGCATCATAAAAATCTTAGATGAGGGATGCCTTTGTGTAAATATCCGAATAGCCATGAGAAGGAGGTGCTAATGGATTACAATATTTTATACAATGAAATTAGTATATCGTATCTTGGGTCGGTGGCCGAAACGAATCCCTTGCTTGCATTTGTACATGCAGGGGAAATTCGTTTGTGGGAAACGGATTCTATATTTGCATTGTTTATGCTTTGAATTCAATCCGGTGGCTATGCCCGAATTCTATGATTGTTTGGAGATTCAAACAAAGGAGCATTTCTGGGTAATGTGCTTGCAGCTGTATCGATAGTTGCAAGTTATTGCGAAGCAATTCGGATAGTTACACAAAGACGATTTGTATAACATCTATGCCAATTGTATATGGCATCTAAGGCGAACTCTAGTGTGAGTGTTTACACTAAACGAGAATTCGGTTCTTGGTCGCTAATGCAGAGATGCATTGATGCCTGCATGAATGCCCTTGTGGGGGAAATTCTTTACAGGAATTCCTAGGTAATGCGTATGTATGATTGGGATCTGTGATAAATTTGGATAGAATTCTTATGGAGAATTTTTGGATTCGAATGAATGAATGGAGGTAAGAATTCTTTTCCAGAAGCTTTTAAATAAATAAATTTGATAAGCTTGAAGCGTGAATGCATTTACAGGTCCTTAATGGGATTGCATTAGCAGAAAGTTATGATCGCTGGGTTGTTGTTATGGGGGTTCTTCGGGTAAACGTATAGTGGGGTTTGGCGGAACCGTCACCGGACAATGTAAGTTTTGACCTTGAGGAGATCGGATCGGATGGTCGAACGTGGAAGGAGAGCGCACAGGACAAGGAACAATGGCGGAGTCGAGTCGGCGAAGTCATGAGCTTCCGGGGTCCTACAGGCCAATAAATAGAATAGAATAGAAATATAATATGTAAAAGATGAATTGAATGTGAACAGATTAAAATTAAAAAAATATCTCAGAAACTATACGAAAAGAAGTTGATAGAACTCCAAGAAACGGTGACGTTCCTTCTAAAGTAAGGGGGGAGTTAACGTCTGACTCATGTAACAGATAAAGATACGAATACCTTCCTAGATACGAAAACATTATATTACTCAGACTCCTTAAATGAATATATATAAAAATAAATATAAATAGAAATAAGACTGTGGGGTTCGAAGTATGGATGCCGACGTACGGCAAGTATTCCTTTAACTTCCCCAACGATGCTCCGCAGAAAGAAAATTGTTCACCCTAGAAGAATGTAAAATAAACCGCACTGGGAATTTTGTTGTTTTTATGTTTTCTACTTTTTTTTATTCTGGTATATTAGAGTTCCTTTTAATTAGATTTGGCGGTGATACCTGTCTATTTTTGTTACAAGGAAATTTATTTTTATAGTGCACAATTTAATAGTAAACTTTAGTAATCATTTAATTACTTTATGACGAAAATACCGGACAGAACTAATTCCTAGCAGAGACTCGACTCGGAACGTGTGCGCACTGGCATGATCAAATTACGACTCACTTTAATTTTTGCTATTAATTTTGGACTCATGCGGCAACGTGACTGACCGCGATAGAGATTGGATAGTGACTGACGGAATTAGGGTGAAAATTTGGATTTCTGCTTCTACACACCGATCCGGCAATGGTAATCATGCTCTCTTGTGCATTCCTCAATTCCCTACGCTCATCGAGGTAGAAACGTACTTGTGTACTCATTCGACATCGATGGGCGTAGCAAGGATGAAGGAATCAAAAGAAAAGCACAATAACCCAGGGTTGATCTGGCTTAGTGTGTGTGTATTAATGTCGCGCATGCGACTGGTCCAGTGACCTAGTGATGATCTCATAGGTCATCGAACTATAGAAAGACACAATTGCGAAGGAGAGGAAACTTTAGCTGGTGCTATTCACCTGCAAAAAGAGATCATTGATCCCAAGCGAATGGATGATCTGATGATAATCGATAGGACGCTACATCGGCTAGGGAAATGGTACCGTGGGAAAAACTCTAAGGAACGTTGGTAACTACCCTATTTCAGGTGAATAGCATTTAAGGGGAATGGATAGGTATGCCGAGCTGAAAGCGGTCGAAACAAGGTATGGAATTGCGAGTTGGTTCTCCATGTAATATAGAGAAACCCCACAAGACCATTTTGTAAGTGTGTATTATTATTGTAACAACGATGAAATGAAGTCGATGCTCCTCGAGCAGAAGAAAATTATTTTTTTAAAACAATAGTATTTACCAAACATAACTCGCACTTACGAGTATTAATGGAGTTCTCGCACAATTGCGCGCATCCTTCGAACGGTTGGCCCGCTAAATCCCTGTGACGAACTACGTGAATACATTAATCCGACAGTAAAAAATGTTCCTATTGCTAAATAGCTCCAGAACAAAATATTGAATCATTACAACGGAATATTGAGATTATTAAAATATCAAATGACGACAAAAACTCTTTTTATTTCGAATACAGAACAGCAGGATAGTAAATTTCATTCCGATGACGGAGGAGGCATTATTATTGAGGCAAAAACTAAACTTTCCTCGTTTTATTATTCTCGCCATGACATAAAAAGATTCTTCCGCTTCGACAAATAGAAATTCATATAAATTTGCTGTTTAGTGTTATCACAAACATTATTCGCTCCCATTTCAATAAAAAATCAAGACGTAATACGAGTAAAAATATACGAACTGTCAGTTCAGGTTTTATGACCTTTTAGAGAGTAAATATATCACTCTGAGAGCAGTAATGAAATTTTTATATTTCGTACCACCCAATTTCATGGGATCAATATTAAGGGAACAATTTTTCATCAGGTGTAAATTCCAACACCGTCGCTTATATATCAAGGATATATCGTAAGAACCACTAATAGTTGCAGGATGAGTAATGCGAATGTTACCCATGAGGAACTGCTGGTCATTTCAATGATGTATGTTATTGAAATGTGTATACTCATAATTTGTAGGCAATAATTCTTCTTCTGATGGGGAAAACAGTTTGGGGTGGATTGTTGTGGAATATAAACTAAGGGTAAATAAGCTAGTCAGAGTTGAGATTAATTTCCACACTAATACTGATGTCACAGAAGATGATACGCAATAATTGTCTCAATGTTTCCGGATTACGTATTTTTGAAGAGGGTTATGAAGTTTTTGTAAACAATTTTGCACCCTTTCACTGTCGCAGACACCCACAAATACGAGGTTGTGGTTTTTTATTTTCTCACTTTAAATGTGTATTATTAAACGTAGTACACCTATAACGATGTTTTACAATCTTAGAGCAAGTACAGCAATCTTTTTCTTGTGGTTTTATTCTGTTTATTGGTGATTGCATCAAAAAGAAGATGATCTAAAATGGATGAGATACTACCGTCATAAAAAGTTCGTTTATCCCTATCACAGAAAGATGTGGTAAATAATAAGAGCTCCATGTTTGTCGTGAAGAAAATTTTTATTCGAAAAGGCGAATGCTTCGAGATACCAAACCCGTTCTGAAGAATAATTTTTAAAATTATATCGCTGAAACAAAAAGAATAAAAGTTCGCTACATATTTCCCTTGCAATGAAATCACGAATATTTTTAATTAAGAAATGGAATATCATACCTTGGATTGCTTTGTTATACAGAACTAACATAGAGTGAACTTATACATAATGGGCTAAACCTTCGGCATCTGGTAGCACTGTAGCTTCCACGTCTGTTTACAGTCGGCTTAACACAGTGCGCGTTGATAGGTTTACTTCAAGCCCAATTTACATTACAGAATTCCCACCATAATGCGCTGTTATCATGCAGATTTACTATCTATTTATTTAAACCTTAGGGATCTGGTAAACCTGTAGCTTCCACATTTTTTTTAGGTCGGATTGTGGCAGCCCGCCGTTGTAGTATTAATTCAACAGAATTTGTACCATGGAACAATACTGACCACCGACATCATTGTTATCGTACAGCTCAACTGTTTCTAAAAAAATTACCATAAGGGATGAAGCTTATTTATATTCCATAGAACCATGAATAAACAAAATTATCAGTTGTATGTTAATAAAAAATCTTAATTAATTCGCAAGGAACCTCATTGCCACCAACGCATGACTGTTTAGACTGGAATTTGTGCAGGAAGAATCATTGAACTGCTCTTCTTCGTATTGTCAGCTGAGAGCGTTATCGGACCATGACAACAGATGTTGTAGTGTCAGTTCTAACTGGGAATCTTGTAGTTCCAACAATACATCATCACGGCTCAGACAATCCGAAATACTGTTTTATGCTGTCGTTTGTTCCTCAATCGCTTAGTACCGAAAAATGGTGTATTTAAGTAAATTTCGTGGTCGTCTGATTTAAATCCTCCAAGCTTCTTTCTGTGAACATCAAAGTTTATATTAAGCCACGAACCCTAAACGCCTCGAAAGACAATATTTACGAAAAAATGACTTTTATTGAATCCGAAAATAAGTAAGAAAAGTAAGACAAAATGACATAGAATATAAGTTCATTGCCTTATTCGCCCTGGTAGCAATAATTTATACGATGTCATATTCAAAAAGTGATTAGAAAAAATTCCCGAAGGTTAAAATAAACAAAAAATCACTTAACAGCAAATAATTTAAGTCTTATTTTTTTAATTATTACTATAACACATCCGGAAGGTTTAAATGGCTCACACTGTATTGAAATAGAATTGTTAGCTCTGGTTTCCTATACATTCCGAAGCAGTTGTCTACAATTTACGCAAAGCATTGATTTGAAGCTCAAACTTTTAATTGTAAATTGTAAAAGTTTTCTGCATTCACAAAGTGGAAGATTATACAATTTTATCTTCGGAAATTATTAAAATAAAAAAACGAAATGAACAAAAGTTCGATGAAATCTTTATTTAATTTATCCTCTGGAGTTTGTCATTAAATGTTTAATGCAACCTCATTTAAATGGCCACTCTAATATCGCCGTGCACTGTGCTTCCTCGCAATTGAGGGCAGGTTGTGAAGAGACTGCTGAAGACTTCCGGCTTTTTTGTTACAGCAGTCTTCACTACAGAGTTAGGGATACCATCCAGTCCCGGGGTCTTGTTTTTTTTGACAACCCTTACAGCCAAGAGCATCTCTTCGGTGGTCGCGGGACCTACTTCAGTGATACTCCACTCATCTTGCACTCTCAACACGTCATCACACTGTGGGAAGAGAACAGCAACGAATCTCGTCATGTCAGTTTTCCTTTTTTGCATTTGACTACTGTTATTCTGTAGTCTTTTCATGACCATCCTGTAGGCGCTGCCCCATGGGTTGTTATTTAATTCATCTCTTGGGGAGCAGAACGCGTCATATTTACTTTTGTGCATCACATTCCTCAACTCTTTCTGTTTGTTGACGAATTCCGGATTCAACTGTGGGTAGGTGTTACGGTTACTTGCTCTTTGTTGCAAGCGTATTAACCTGTTGCACTCTGATCGCACATGGGCGATTTCTGAGTTCCACCAATACACTGGTTGGATAGCCCCTGCTGGTTGCCTTTGTCGTGGCATAGAAGCATCACATGCGGTAGTTAGGCACTTCATGACTTTTCCAGCCTGCCTGGTCGCATCGGCCTCTGCGTCAAATTGTGCGATTTGGTCTTCCAGTATATAATCGAGCAGTTCCGCATCGAGGTCCTTCTCTTTCCACCCATTTTTCTGTGCTTTCTTCGCCAATTTGCCAGTGATGAATCCCCTGTGCGGTCATATTTCGTACATCACGGCTTGGTGGTCACTATGGATTAAGGTGTCCAAAACTCGCCACTCCATACTTCTTGCCAACATTTCGCTGGCAAATGTGATGTCGATTTGGACCGACCTCTCTCGTTTATGAAGCTATAATCGATACCATCATTAAGTAACACCACATCTAGGACTGCGAAGACTTCAAGCAGTGCCTGGCCTCTACTGTTGGCATTCTACTGCCCAAGCGTTGAAATCTCCAGCAACTATAAGAGGGCTCTTATCTCTAGCTTCTTGTGTCCAAAAGGCATTTGAAATATTCTATTTCCCACCTTGGCGGAGCGTAACAACAATAGAAATGAACTCCTCTGATCTTAGCATAGGCAATTCCCTCCTCCTTCTGCATTCCATGGGGGAATTTCCAGTAGTCCAGATGGCCGCTGTTTCGCTACTGTCTTCCTCACATGTAATAGTACCAGTGCCAGGCATCCTGTACTGTTCATTGATGATTACTACCTCGGCACCATATTCCTTAACCGTTTGGGAAAGGAGACCTTGTAAGGTTCCACAATGGTTTAAGTTGATTTGAATGCACTTAAACCTGTCCATTTTTATTGCGAAGATTGGACATCGCGTTTTTAAATGCTCGGCATTTGTAACTCCCTGTTGAGTGGTGGTTACCGCCTTCGCATCCTAATTCGCAGAACATGCATTTGCTTTGTGGCCTTTTTCTCCGCATTTCAAACAGTTTTCCGAACGATCTTCTTTGGATTTGCAGGATTTCACCACATGACCGTATTGCCAACATCTGAAACGTCGTGTGGGTGCGATGTGCTCTCGAAGTCTGCATCTCACCCATCCAACCCGTAGGAAACCTGTAGCTTGATGGCTTCTTTAAGCGATTTTTCACTTGCCTATCGTAAAGACAGCCAATGACCTCGACCAGCTCTCGCACGGCATTAGTAATATGCCTTTGCTTTTTAATGTTGATCGTTCTCGTGAATTCCGCGATCGGCTCTCCGAGCTGCCTGAACACCAAAGAACCATCATCACCTCCATCACGATTCTGACCCGCGCTCGTCTCCACTGCTTGTTGCCACCATAAATCCTCCAAAAACTTTCCCTTGTACAACTGTGAAAAGCCCCGCTGATGCTGTGAGTAGAGTGGAGCAAAATTAAATCTGCGAAAAGCGAATACTGCCGTGCACCTCTATAGTTTATCACCGATTGTCGGAATTTCAATTGTCAATAAACAAAACTTACCCGATGATGAAACAACTACAGTGTATGTTTTTTTTCCTCAAATTTACACTTTTTATTTTTCACCGTCACTTATTAATCACCACTTTATCATATATTATCATGTTGTAATTGTGTTCTTTTTTTTTCTTTTTTCTCTTCTTTTCAGACCAAATGTCACCTCGAGCGATTGAAAAAACGCGTCCGCACACATCCGCTGTGTGTTATCAGTCTTGTACTGTCTTTTACCGTATGTGGCTATCCGGTATTGTAGGATAGAGAGTATCTTATGCGCGGTACTCAGCAATGTTATACCCCTATAGTTGCTGCATAGTGTGATATGTTATCTCCCTTCTTATGTATGGGGCAAATTATTCCACGACGCCAATCTTCCGGCATCTCCTCTTGCTCCCATACGTGCACCACGATCTTATGAATTGCGTGATGTAACGCTGTCCCTCCTTCTTTGATCAGCTCAGCTGGTATGCCATCAGCTCCGGAGGATTTAGGATTTGGCAGTACTAATGACAGTACGAGGGTTGCCTCTTATGTTTCGGGATTTGGCAACCCTAGTGTTGCAATCCGGCAATTGACAGCTCTGTCGTAAAGTTGGACATTTTTGAGGTTATACGCACTCAGAACGTTTTGACATACGAGCGCTATTTGTGTTGTTTACAGTAACTTAAAAGATTCATCTCGGCCCAAAAATGGAATTAAATCGTCAACATTTTCGTGCGATTATTTTTTACAACTTTCGGCGCGGATTAACTCAGCAACAGTGCATGTATGAACTTAATTCAACTTTTGGCGATGAAGCTCCATCAAGGACCAGTATTTATCGATGGTATGGTGAATTCAATCGTGGTCGTAGTTCACTCCAAGACGAATTTTGTGAAGGTCGTCCAAAATCAGTTGTTGTTCCGAAAACCATTGATGCTGTGCGCGAACTGATATTGGAAGATCGTCATGTGATCTATCGTGAGATTGAGACAACCTTAGGCGTCAGTGGGACCAGCATACATTCAATATTGCATAAACATTTGACTGTCAAAAAAATTTGTTCGCGTTGGATCCCACACAATTTGTCAATAGCCCAAAACAAGGCTCGTGTCAATTGGTCGAAAGAAATGCTCAAAAAATACGGTCGCGGTGCTTCGAAACACGTCTATGACATCGTGACAGGTGATGAATCGTGGATTTACGCATATGAGCCCGAAAGTAAACAGCAGTCGACTGTCTGGGTGTTTCAAGATGAGCCAAATCCAACAAAAGTCGTTCGCGCACGAAGCACTTCCAAGCAAATGGTCGCCTGTTTTTTTGGAAAAACTGGACATGTCGCAACCGTACCATTAGAACAACGCAGAACAGTCAATTTTGAGTGGTACACAACCATTTGTTTGCCAGTTGTCTTCCAAGAAATCAGGAAAACCAACCGCCGAAAACGGATCACTCTTCACCACGACAATGCGAGCTCTCACACATCGGCTGCGACAACTGCATTTTTGAGCACCCAAAACATCGATTTGATGGGTCATCCGCCGTATAGTCCTGAGATGCCCCAATCAGAGTGGCAAAAGTGCTTCGACAATTGGTTCAAACGCATGCAAAAGTGTATAGATCTTCATGGGGAATATTTTGAAAAACAATAAAGTGATTTTCGATGATCAATATTTGTTTTTGTTCTCTAATCCCGAAATATAAGAGGCAACCCTCGTATTCTTAAGGCGTGTCCGTTTCTCTTGTACGACCGGCATTCTGGCCCCAGGTCTTACTCTCGCTCCATCGAGCTCTTCATGGGCGAGTCTTCACGCATGACTAAAGGTGTTGCTGGGGTTCTCATTACGTAAGGCAGCCGTGTTGATCCGAATCTGATTAGCGGATGCAATACGTCTACGTAAGGCAATCCGTGTTCGGAAAACTATCATCATCATCATCGGCACTACAACCGGGATTCGGTCTTGGCCTTATTTAGCAAGTCTCTCCACCGGTATCCGGTCCATATCCGAGACTCGTTAAATTGTCCATTTTAAAAAAGCGTTTTTCCGGGCAAGGTTATTAACCTTGCGCCAACCTCTCTCAATTCCCTTCCACTTCCCTTCCACTTCCCGTCCATCTTATTTCTTATAATGCTGTATCTCACCCTTATATTCGGTCAGGGCATCGGCTAGCTGCTGTGCAAATTCTCAGATCGTTTAGCCATTTGCGTTTCCGTGGTCGTCGTTGTAGAGTCGTACGCTCGAATTTTTTTCGGAGTCATAGCATACATGCAATATCTGGTTATACTTTTGGTAACTCTACTTACCATATGGGTATTGGGCGCGCAATTCAAAAATATTGAAGTAAGATACGCTCCGCTAGAACTACCGCTCGATTTCAATTTTCGACTAAAAAGGTGGGTCTCGTTTTTGTTCCATAACTTAAAAAAAATGTATTCAAACAAACGGTTATGGGAATATCATCATCATCATCATCGGCAATACAACCGGGATCCGGCCTTGGCCTTATTTAACAAATCTCTCCACCGGTCCCGATTTCGAGCCGATGTCATCCAGTTTAGCACTCCCAGGCTCTGGGCGTCCTGGTCTACGCCATCCCTCAATCGCAGACAAGGTCTGCCGCGCTGTCTCCTTCCATACATCCTGCCACAAAGGACTTTCCGGGCAGGGTCCTCTTCGCTCATTCGAGCTAGGTGTCCCGCCCACCGGAGTCTACCGAGCTTGATTTTTCTTACAATATGAGCTTCAAGGTAGATTGCGTACAACTCATGGTTGTAGCGTCTCCGGAATCGTCCTCCCTCACATACGGGGCCAACAATTCTCCTTAAGACCTTTCTCTCGAACGCGGCCAAGAGTTCAGAGTGCTTTTTATTAAGCACCCAGGTCTCGGATCCATACATGAGTACTGGCAAGACCATGGTCTTGTACAGTAGTAGCTTGGATGTTCTGGATAAATTTCGGGATTTAAAGAGCCTTGATAGACCATAGTAGGCTTTGTTGGATTTAATCAGCCGTTCGCGTATTTCTTCTTCCATATTGTTATCGGCTGATACTATTGACCCAAGGTAGTTAAAGGATTGCACTACTTCAAATTCGTGCTCCACTACCCTGATAGTTTGACCAACGTTAGGTCTTCTCTTTGCAGAAGTTGCCACCATGTACTTGGTTTTTCCCTCATTAATGCGCAGTCCCAGTTTTTGTGCCGCCTGCTCGATCTGGGTGAAGGATTCCTGTACCGCCGATTCGGTTCTACCGATGATGTCGATGTCATCTGCGTAGGCAAGTATCTGGCTGGACTTGGTGACAATAGTCCCTCTAGTTGTAATGCCAGAGTCACGGATTGCTTTCTCCAACGCCAGGTTGAAGAGGAGGCAGGCCAGACCGTCCCCTTGTCGGAGTCCATTATAGATGTTTATTGGTTTGGACAGCAATCCCGCTATTTTTACTTGACTAGTTACGTTGGTCATGGTCAACCTACAAAGTCGTATCAATTTATTTGTAATGCCGAATTCTCTCATGGCATTATATAGTTCTACCCTGGCTATGCTGTCGTAGGCGGCCTTGAAGTCTATAAATAGATGATATAGTGGAATCTTAAATTCCAAACATGTTTCCATCGCCTGCCTAAGGGTGAATATCTGATCAATTGCTGATTTGCCTGGGATGAAGCCACACTGATATTGACCAATGATGGCTTTAGCGTATGGGGATATCCGGTCTTGTAGGATAGTGGAGAGTATCTTATAGGCGGTACTCAGCAATGTTATACCCCTATAGTTGCTGCACAGTGTGATATCTCCCTTCTTATGTATGGGGCAAATTATACCACGACGCCAATCTTCCGGCATCTCCTCTTGCTCCCATACGTGCACCACGATCTCGTGAATTGCGTGATGTAACGCTGTCCCTCCTTGTTTGATCAGCTCAGCTGGTATGCCATCAGCTCCAGGGGCTTTATTTGATTTTAGCTGTCTAATGGCTTTTAGTGTTTCCTCAATGCTTGGTGGCGGCAGCATTTGGTCCTGGTCTTGCATTGGTGGAGCCTCCAATTCTTCTGTGAGCTGACCATTTAGCAATTCATTAAAGTGCACTTCCCATCGCTCCAGAATGCCTTCAGGATCGGTGATCAGATTACTCTCTTTATCCTTGCAGTAAGTGCAGCGTGGTGTGTACCGCGTCATACTGCGGATTATTTGGTAGAACTTCCGCGTCTGGTGCGGACCTCGCTCTCTACTTTTCTCTATTTTACAGACAAGATTTTTTTCCCAGGCACTTTTCTTTTGTCTGTGAAGTCTTTTTTCAGTTCTTCTGAGCTCTTTGTATTTCTCCTCGCGTACCCGCGTCCTATGAGACTGCTGCATTGCCGGTATGCAGCATTCTTAAGTTCAGTCGCTAGTTTGCACTCATCATCAAACCAGTCGTTCCGATCTCTACGACTACTGCCTAAGATGGAGTTGGCAGTACTAATGACAGTATTCTTAAGGCGTGTCCATTTCTCTTCTACGCCCGGCATTCTGGCCCCAGGACTTACTCTCCCTCCGTCGAGCTCTTCGAGGGCGAGTCTTAACGCATGACCAAAGGTGTTGCTGGTGTTCTCATTGCGTAAGGCAGCCGTGTTGATTCGAACCTGATGCGTGGATGCAATACGTCTCCGTAAGGCAATCCGCGCTCGGAAAACTGTACCAACAAGATAGTGATCCGAGTCGACGTTGGCACCTCGGTACGTTCGTACCGTCATCAGGCTCGAAGAGTGGCGGCGATCTATCAACACGTGGTCAATTTGGTTGCGAGTGGCTCCATCAGGTGATACCCAGGTGGCTTTGTGGATATCTTTACGCGGAAACCTGGTACTCGCAACGACCAAGTTCTTTGATGCTGCCAGTTCGATGACTCGTAGTCCATTGTCATTAGTATTCTCATGCAAACTATGGGAACCTGCGTAGTGCCTGAAAACCTGCTCCCGACCTATTTTCGCATTCAAATCCCCAAGAACGATTTTCACATCGTATCTTGGGCAGGCATTGAGGGCCCGTTCGACGTTCTCATAGTATTCTTCTTTTCGTCGTCAGGGGACTCCTCTCTAGGTCCGTGAACGTTTATGAGGCTTATGTTTTTAAATTTGCCTCGCACGCGAAGAGTGCATAGCCTTTCATTTATTGCATTAAAGCCGATAATGGCAGGATTCAGTTTTTGGCTGACTAGAAAGCCTACCCCGAGCACATGGTGTTTTGCGTGACAGCTGTAATAAATGTCATACTCTTTTCTTTGAAAAACACCACTCCCCGTCCATCTTATTTCTTGTAATGCTGTTATGTCAGCCTTATATTCGGACAAGGCATTGGCTAGTTGCTGTGCAGCTCGAGCTCTGTATAGTGAGCGTATGTTCCATGAAAAAATCCTTAAATCGTTTAGCCGTTTTCGTTTCCGTTTTCGTTTCCGTGGTCGTCGTCGTGTATCCGGTCCATATCCGAGGCTTGTTAAATTTGCCATAATAATTCATTTTTACGGGCCTGGTTATTAGCCTTGCGCCAACCTTTCTCAGGATGTCGCTGCATGCATTGGTTCACTACTTGGCGGGTGTCAAAGTAGCTATCCAGGGGTGTCACGTGGAGACTGCATGTCAACTTGGATTGAACAGGGACAAGGATCGTCCTGGCCTTCGCCGGGTTGAAGGCAATCAGAGACTTTGCCCTGTATGTTCGCACCCATCCCCCCTTATGGGAATATATTCTACATATAATTTGCTACAATAAAAATCGATTTTTTGGTCGGTCCTCATGAAAACCTCCCCTTAAATAAGAAACGACGAGCGGCTACAAATCAAATCCTCAGGATGATATAGCTTGTCGTTCATCTAAAAAAACGTATATATAAAACTCTGTCTACACAGTAGTATAATGTGATCAATTAAATCCTCCTTTCCAGATTCGCTACAGAGGGGCACAGCACAGTACACCCTTTCACAAGTTATAATCCATGTAACAAATATTTATACATCCATGTAAATGACAGTTTAAACGACAAACAAAAAATTACAGCTTCAATACTTTTCAATTAGTCAAGGTGAGAAATCCGATTTGTCTATACTTACCATTTTCATCCAATCCTTAATTGCTAATGAGTAATGGAATTTACTACCGACCCACATAAATTATTTTAATGTGACAACAGATTCATATCGGAAACGATGTGAAAGTTTCAACTGCACAACAACTTCAAGTATTCTAAATAATTGATATGCCCAACCCCTTTCCTACGAACCACCGTTCATTGCCATTCTTCTTTTGCATACTACCTCCTTACCCATAGATATCCACTGTTGTAGACGACCCTTTGTTCTTGGAGCTGTAAGACAAAACTTCAACAAATTTCGTCTCTCAGTTAATCAGGAAATGGAATTAAATGGCATCGTTCTTCGTCCCTCGTTGCTTGTTATCCAATCAAACCGAATTGAACATTGGCGGAGTCCTTTGTAAGTTTATGAAGTTGCCAATGTCAACACGTTACTATTATATAAAACTTAAGAGGGCTAATATTTTAACGTTGATACCTGAAGACAACAATGTTATGATGCTAAAAATATTTACAACGTTTCTGCTACAAATTACGAATGAAAACTTTACCAAACTAATAGATTTGTACACGTTCGATTTTACTTATTTTTTTCAACTTTATTCTAATAAAATCTAAAATCATGGAAATGTTTAGTACGAGAAAAAATGAAAACGGTCACTAAGTCGCAAAATATAGGAAGTTAAAAAATCGATGTTGTTTTAAAATTGTTGAGATATTGAAAAAGTCAGCCACCAAAAATATAAAAATAATACAAGTGATAAGTTTTCCGAAAGCAACTTCAATGACAAGCGACAAAGTGTCGTTTTTACCTAAAACCGTAAAAACGGCCACATCCGTATGCGTACCGATTGAAACACTCTCCATGATAATGGAATTCACTATACGTGAATTTGAATGTTAATTCGTGTTTAACCAACGCTCTCAATTATTTATGGTTAAAAACGCATGTAACTTAAAATGCATAAACAGGCAGTAAAATCACATAGTTCAGATATTCAAATCTGAAAAAAAAACCTATACGATGACACGAAAATAAATATCCTTCTTAGAGCGAAACAAATCAAATATTGAGACCAAATCACCAAACTTTTTTTAAAAGATATTTTTGACTAAAAAAGCGTCAAATCTTGGTTGGTACCAAAAACACTACTATGAGGAGATGATTTCTGGAGATCAATCAATCAGTCGAGCGAATATTGTGCAAAAGGTGAGCTAAGACAGAAAAGTGCATGTCAAAGTCGACCAAAAATCAAAGCGTTGTTAGCAATTTTCTTAGATTATCGCCGTGTGTAGTGTAAATTTCTTCCGATGGACTAAACTGTTAAAAATTCATACTATTTGCGTGCTCAGTCGTTTGTGTGAAGTTATTAGCAAAAAAATACCGGAATTGTGGCAAGATAACTCACTGTATTTCCCCTTACGACAATGCGTAATCTCACACTATATTTTTTCCAGGAGACTTTTATTAAAAATTCAACCAATATAGTTCCACAATATTATAATATTTTTATATATAATACAAATACAAAGGAGGTACTCACGGCTTCTCTTCCCTATGGGGTACTGTGGGGGTTCTCTAGATCACACGGAGAACCAACCCACAACCCTAACCTGCAAACAGGCAAGACCCCAATCCGCAATAGCATACATCTCACCAATAGCACACACCTCCCAATCCGCAATAAAACATTTCCCAAACCTCCAACCGAATATATTCTAATCATCCCGGCATTCATTTTCACAAAATTGCTTCGGTCAATTATCTATATTTCCTCATTGTGACCAAGCAATACCCATTTCCCCGAAATTACTTCGATTAACATTCCACCCAAATAACATTCCTTGCTTGCACCCAAGCAATCCACATTTCCCCGAAATTCATATGCCATAACAAACGCATATCCAAATCCTCAACGGAACATTACCAACTAACTAAGTCGCGCACATTTCCCCGAAATTACTTCGGTTAACATTTCATCTAAACGATATTACTTGCTTGCACCCAAGCATTTTCAATTCCCCGGAATACCCAACCAACGAATCCAACTTAGCTTATACGGCAAGGATTCGCTGGAACTAAATTCTTAAGCGAGCATAGCAACTCGTCCACAATTCCTCGTAATTGGCAGCGAGCCTAACTCTGCTATGACGCACCGCCACGACGCAATGAATGAATTATATTCATTCATGAGTCAGTCGACATCTAACCGCCATCACGTGCGCATCCCTCCCTTTTTCCGTCATCCGCCAGTAAGTCGCTAACCACCCGCCAAACGGCGCACAACAACCAGTCGTTGTCCAGCCACCTCAAGAATCGGGTCTGGTGCCACCGTCATCTACTACGTACGCGAATCAGTTCGTTAAACTAAACCATTACGTCGCGTATTTAGACTAAGTCAATCGCAGTTTATCCCAATGTAATTCAGGTGTATTCAAGCGATCAGTTTGTTAGGGTAAACCACCGCATTACGAACATAGACCAAATCAACCACAGTTTAATCTAGTGCAAGTGTTCTCAAGCATTCAGTTTGCTAAAGTAATCCGGAACTTTTGTGCCCAGACTAAATTAATAACGGTTTAACGAATTGTTCCTTCGCCTCCATTTTCAACCAAGCCACCGAGTTGTGTAACTAGGCTAAAGCAATATCCAATACCAGCGGTTAACCGCAGTACCAAATGTAATTTAGTGTTTTCACGATTCAAGTCACCTGCGCAATAAAGACAGAATTAATAAAGGATTTGGAGTCGAGTTATTTATTTGCGGAGTACATCAAAGCGATTCGATCGCCGTTCTAGACGTAGCGTCCTAGTCCGTCGCCGGTACTCGGGCTCCGGACGATCAGCTTTGTGAAGAGTTAATAGGTGGATGGAGTGAAGCCAGTGCGGTACGTCCGCACATACAACCATACCCCCCACACTGGTGACCCCGTAAAAACGCGCAACCTTCGAACATTAGTGACCGGAGAGCAAACACGCACCATTAAACACCGACTTACCCTTTACCAAACTAAAAAAAAAAAAAAAAAAACTAGAACAGTGACAGTGCTAGCAACAAAAGTTCCTCAAAAAACAATTAACACTCAGTGACGAACAGTGCCAGCGGAAACCGCGAAAAATAAAAACAGCACGCGCACATAATTGTTTCAACGCACCTTAACCCAAAGCAAGTGCAACAAATCTACGCTAAAACAAATAAAACTATACATACGAGAGACTACAAACGCCGCAACCTACACTTTCTTATCGCATATATCTACAAAACGGCTCCGCTTGCCCAACAGTAATCAACACCGATTAAACACCTACCGCAATCAGAGAATCCAATCCAATTTAAGTACTTTCAATACCAGGACATCACAAATAAACCAAACGAACAACACAATCACCGTTACACCAATTAAAGACGAAGTACCCGAACCCGTAGAATCATCAGGTTCCTCAACCAGCACTGATCAACACAAATTTACGAAAGGAGTGCAGCCTTCACCTGGCAGCTTACCCCCACCTGTAACACCACAGCGAAGCCATAACACCTCATCAAGGGATCTGAAGCTGCAGCACCGGCATCGACACAACAGTCCCGGATAATCAGGTTTCCCTTTCTTTTATTATACCAAGCGTCATTTCTCCTTGCGACGAGCTCCTTCTGAGCCACCAAAAATAATTTTTTAAATAATATTCCAAAGTTTAATGAAATTGTGAACTTTAAACTAAAATTTAAAAATAAGTTAAAATTGTCAATAGAAACGCAAACTAAAGTTTTATGCTAAAGACAGCAGTAAGAAACCAAATTATTCCCAGTCCCCTACTTTTTCTGGCACATATTTCTTATATTCCGTTTTTAATTTATAATGACCTCAGTGCCCAAGTAATCACACATCTATTCAAGAACATTGTTACTAATATTTAAAGAAGCATAATTAAATAATTACAAAAGAACACAATTAATTTAAACGACACAGACTCATGACTAAATAATTAAAGCTAAATAATTACAAAATTGATATCTTCCCGTACACACGCACAGTAAAGAGAAACGAGTCGCCAAACACCAATTTTACCAATCATTAAGCCTTACTAAGAATACCTAAAAGCCCTTAAACAAAAATAGCAAAATATTAAAACAAACATACAAACATAATTCGTTACAACAGAAAAATAGGATATATATAACCAAACACACTCACTATCTTATCAAACATCCAAAGTACTAATAAAAAGCGTATTACACAACATTAAACACCAAAAAGAAAAAAGAGCGAAAGAACAATTAAAATTTTTTTTTTTTTTTTCCTTTTCGCAAACATAAAACCGACCAAACAAAACATAAGCATTTCCCTTTTAACAATAGAAATTATAAATTTATCAAGATCAAAAATTAAAATAACAATCGGCAAACCCGAAAATATTAAAACCAAATTAGGCGAAACAATTCTATCAAAATTACAAACTATTGTAAGTCCCCTTCCGGGTCCGAACCAAAAACAAGATCACGACTGAACCATACTTCAAAACCACCGTGTCATAATCATAACAAGCAAAAAAAACCAAAAATATCAAACTAAACTAGGCGCAAGAACCTTATCAAATTATAAACTGTCGCGCACCCCTTCTGGGTACAATCTACGCACACTAAACATAGAAGCAACTAAAGTAAAAACCGCGACAATATCCACCACCCACCGGACCTTACGCGACTCTCGTTTGACTCCCTTCGACTCACGCGTCCGCTCCACGCCCCTTGGCTTCATCCACAGACACACCCCGTCTCTCCTCAATCCCGGCTACCCTTTCCGACTCCGGCACCACCATGCCCACCACACGAGCCGGTACTACCCAGCAGGAACAACCGCGACCCAACTCCCCCGCGTTTCAGGACGCTTCCGGCGTCGAATTCCCACCCCCTACCCAAAATATAAAGCTCCCCCCGTTCGACGAGGAGGATCCAGAGCTCTGGTTCGCTACAGCCGAACGTTTCTTCCGGTTCGCCAACATCCACGACGAAGAACATCGTGCTATAGAATTGCTGCGGGTGCTGGATGGGACACAGCGGACGCATATCGCGCACGCAATCAGGTCACCAGGCCCCAACCCATACAGCAACATGCGGGAGACGCTCCTCAACGCCTTGGACCAGCCCATCAGCATCAAACAGCAACGACTGGCGAATGAGACCAATTTCTCGGGTATTAGACCATCCCTCTTCCTGACCCATTTACGCTCGATAGCGGGGACCAGGATCTCGGATGATCTAATTAGGCCACATTTTCTGAGGAGTTTACCTCAACATGCCCGCTCGGCACTATTGGCCCAACCTAATCAAAGTTTGGCCTATTTATCAAAGGTGGCTGATTCGATTATGGAAACCTTGGACCCACAGTCCGAGCTACCACCATATCAAGTCGCGGCGGTTAGTCAACACGCCGCACTGCCTACACGGCACCCTCAGTCGCCTCAAACTGCACCTCGAACCGCTCTGGTAGCTTCGACTCAGCTCCCCCCCTCATCCTCTAGAAGGCACACTGGCCTTAATCCGAATTCAACCCAACAAACCCTCGACCACATTATCGGCGATTCCCAGCCAGACAACCCTCCTACTCAGGTCACTACCGCCGACCTACTCGCGTTGCAGACCTCACTCCGTCGCGAACTAAACCAAATTCACGCGAAGATAAGAAGCCCCCACCGAACCGCGCATACCCAACAGACAGATCGGCCTCCGCCTCCTCACAATACCACACCAGTGGACCAACCCACGAGGGATCAAGGCGCCCATCGATTGTACTCACTGACCGCACGCATCACGTGCAGCTTCTGCCATAAAAAAGGCCACCTGTACGACGAGTGCCTAAAAAGGCGAAACACGCCTTTCTGTCGGGAGTGCTGGCAGTATGGCCACGACATTGTAGAATGCCGTGCACACCATACCCCACTCCCACAGAATAGATCACCGCGCCAGCAGAGGCAGTCCCCGAGGGAAGCACACCCGCGACCACACCAACCCTTTACCTTCCAAAACCCCACTATATCAACCATCCGAGTGACTAGCGGCCCAATCGGATGCGGGGTATGTGGCCGCACGGACCACACGTGGGATCAATGCCGAAAAACGGTAAGGGGATCAAAACCTAAGAATCCCCCAGCAACACCCACCCCAACACCAACCCGCAAGGCCAAGACTCCACATCGACGCCAACGCCCAGGAAACAGCACTCCTACCAAGGGCGGCAAACAACTCCCCATACCACCGTATGGACGAAGAATGCCGACCCCCAAACCAAACCCTCTCCATCTGGCACACGGCACCCCGTCACTGCGGAGAAGAATAAACACCGGCCTCCAAGCTCCTCCATCCCACACACGCAATCTCGTCACGGCAAATGTGAGAGAGCTGCCGACAGGCCGCCACTTACCCAGCCATAATACCTGCTGGTCAACGCAGACCACAACAGACCACTGGACCACACCGCAACCACCTTGCCCCTGCCGGCAACACACGCAGCACCAACAACCAGGCCCACTCCCAACGACGACCCAAGCCCTGCCACAACCCAGGAACGCGTCAACACGACACTCCCGAGCCCTACCCCAGCGCTTCCCAGGCCAAACCCAAACCACCAGACTCCTACCTACCTGACCCGCCTCCCGTCACACACCGACCTACTCCTTTCGCCCTACCCTTATTTCGTGACTACGTCACTGGGCGGGGAGTACTGTGGGGGTTCTCTAGATCACACGGAGAACCAACCCACAACCCTAACCTGCAAACAGGCAAGACCCCAATCCGCAATAGCATACATCTCACCAATAGCACACACCTCCCAATCCGCAATAAAACATTTCCCAAACCTCCAACCGAATATATTCTAATCATCCCGGCATTCATTTTCACAAAATTGCTTCGGTCAATTATCTATATTTCCTCATTGTGACCAAGCAATACCCATTTCCCCGAAATTACTTCGATTAACATTCCACCCAAATAACATTCCTTGCTTGCACCCAAGCAATCCACATTTCCCCGAAATTCATATGCCATAACAAACGCATATCCAAATCCTCAACGGAACATTACCAACTAACTAAGTCGCGCACATTTCCCCGAAATTACTTCGGTTAACATTTCATCTAAACGATATTACTTGCTTGCACCCAAGCATTTTCAATTCCCCGGAATACCCAACCAACGAATCCAACTTAGCTTATACGGCAAGGATTCGCTGGAACTAAATTCTTAAGCGAGCATAGCAACTCGTCCACAATTCCTCGTAATTGGCAGCGAGCCTAACTCTGCTATGACGCACCGCCACGACGCAATGAATGAATTATATTCATTCATGAGTCAGTCGACATCTAACCGCCATCACGTGCGCATCCCTCCCTTTTTCCGTCATCCGCCAGTAAGTCGCTAACCACCCGCCAAACGGCGCACAACAACCAGTCGTTGTCCAGCCACCTCAAGAATCGGGTCTGGTGCCACCGTCATCTACTACGTACGCGAATCAGTTCGTTAAACTAAACCATTACGTCGCGTATTTAGACTAAGTCAATCGCAGTTTATCCCAATGTAATTCAGGTGTATTCAAGCGATCAGTTTGTTAGGGTAAACCACCGCATTACGAACATAGACCAAATCAACCACAGTTTAATCTAGTGCAAGTGTTCTCAAGCATTCAGTTTGCTAAAGTAATCCGGAACTTTTGTGCCCAGACTAAATTAATAACGGTTTAACGAATTGTTCCTTCGCCTCCATTTTCAACCAAGCCACCGAGTTGTGTAACTAGGCTAAAGCAATATCCAATACCAGCGGTTAACCGCAGTACCAAATGTAATTTAGTGTTTTCACGATTCAAGTCACCTGCGCAATAAAGACAGAATTAATAAAGGATTTGGAGTCGAGTTATTTATTTGCGGAGTACATCAAAGCGATTCGATCGCCGTTCTAGACGTAGCGTCCTAGTCCGTCGCCGGTACTCGAGCTCCGGACGATCAGCTTTGTGAAGAGTTAATAGGTGGATGGAGTGAAGCCAGTGCGGTACGTCCGCACATACAACCCAACCACCACAGTACCTCTCCGTTCCTCGGCCTCTTAATCATCATCATCGTCATCGGCACTACAACCGGGAACCGGTCTTGGCCTTATTTAGCAAGTCCTGAGGCTTGTTAAATTTTCCATATTGATTCTTTTTTCCGGCCAAGGTTATTAGTCTTGCGCCAGCCTCGGACTCTTCACCTTCGGTTATTTGCCGTGTAGTTGCTGCCGTTTCCAATTCTTCGTGAAGGAAGTTGACGATCATTTCTAACCCACTTTTAATAATTCTTCGCACTTCCGGATCAGCAGCTATTTCTTTCTCTTGAGCATTGAACTCGTATCGCACCGTATTAAATGCGTTATATGGCATGCACTTTTGTTTATGTTTAATATTATAAGCGTTTCGTTTAATGGTCTTGTGGCGTTTCTAACAGATGCACACACAATACACAAGCAAATAGTGAAGAACACCGAACGAAAATCGAATAAGACAATGCATCAGAGCCGTATACCATAGCGATGACATAACAATTCCACATCAGTTGAATGTACTTGAGTTTAAAAAGCGAATTCGTACACGGGGCCAGTAGCCTGATGCTTCAACGCTTCGCTTTTCACCCGTTTCATCGTATATTCAAATCACCGTCCTCACTATCCTTGCTTAACGCTAGTCTCTTGTGGGGATTTGATGTTAACCGGCGTAATTTAGGTCTTTTAGTTATGCGTCACAAGGACACGGATTCACCAAAATTCCCGCAAGTTGTCTGAGCGGAATGCCAACCCCGTCTATATGCCGTCCCGCACCTGGTGCCACTGTTCTTTATCATCAAAAATGAAACGCCCAAATCACGGTTGATTCATTTTATTTTACTAAATGAGAGGTTCGAATATAATTTTCAGGTCTATACAAATAAAAGTTCACACTTCATTCACTAGATGATGCAATTTTAATTCTTAATTAACGCAAAGTTCGTATACGATTTAGATATATACAAATAAAAGTGCACACTTCATTCACTAGATGATACAATTTTCATTCTTAATTAACGCAAGGTTCGTATACGATTTAGATATATACAAATAAAAGTGCACACTTCATTCACTAGGTGGTACATTTTTAATTCTTAATAAACGCAAGGTTCGTATACGATTTCGGTATATAAAAATAAAAGTTCACACTTCATTCCTTGACGGTACGATTTAATTCTTAATGAGCCTCCCGCTTTAAACGCAACGACTGCTCCCTGTCACTCGCTGATGCTCGACCCCATTCACTGACTGCTTGACCTCGACTACTTTGCCAAGAGAGAAAATTGAATTTCATTCCTCGCTCAGTGACCAATGGGAGAAGCTCTCCGACACACATTGGTCCCAGCGGGGGTGCGCACACACACGCGATGATCAGTTCGGTTGCTCATGCTGTGTGGTCATGAGCACGCGAACCACAGATAAACAAATCCAACAAAGGGATAACTACGAGAAGTGGTTGCAGCTGGCAAGCCATCATGCGGACAGAAATTTGAATGTTTATACGATGGCAACTGCGTACAGCATCTGTGCCGATCAAGCACATATCGATGGCGACTCAAAGGGTCGAACTTTCGGATGTATATTTACATTAACGCGGATTCGGTTTCCTTTGGTGGCCAGTCGCAAGCTATGATGTGCCTGTCGGTCGGACAACCGGCCGACGTGCACACAGATAAACAAAACAGCGGAGTATTTCCTGCACGTGTGCGGCGGGCTTCATTGGGCGATATTAGCATTTCCATATTTCAGGTTTCATGTCGGTTACTTGATGCTGTAACCGAATTGTTTCCGGGAACATGATGCGTTGAATGCAAACATGCCCCTGGGCGATATGTTTGAAGATGCTAATGCAATTGTATTAGCAAATGCTAATGATTTTATGTGTTTTAAGAGAAAGTTTTTGGATGATTAATAGAATTCAATGGAATCGCCACAAATCTTCATTGCCTTCGTATTATCTTAAGCCAGCTGGTGAAGAGTTGATAAATATTAATTTGTATCTCAGCTCCACGCACAAAAAGCATTTTGTCGGTCCGAAAATTTTTGTTTTCTTTTGCCTATTTATTTTGTATTTTATTTCTTCTTTTTTTCGGTTAACTTTTTTTATCGGAGAATATTTTGTCGCACAGAGAAATTTTTGAATTCTCTGATGGGGTGCAAAAATTATTTGGTCGGCAGGTTTTGGTCTCCGGACAAGACAAAGAGGTTTTTGTCGCCCGGAACAAATAAATTTATATCTATCAGGAATTCTAGTCACATTTGATTGCAGCTAAATGTTTGGTACTATAAAAGGAAAGCTTTCCAAATAATTCACAAAAATAACCAACACAAACGAAACGAGCATAAAAACAAGGGAAGAAAGAGAATACTTTTATTAAACCATTGTATTAAATTTCAATGATAACATTCCAATGCGGAATAAATACAAACTTTAAAGCTGAATAGTATACCTTATTGTTGTTGTTTTCAAGAATTTAAAGTATACAATTAATTGACAAATTCAACCCAAAATATTCGCATGAACATTTGAGAATCAAATCATTAGTGGTGAGTAGCCAAAGCCAACATCAGTGGTGAGTAGCTAACATCAGTGGTGATTAGGCAAGGCAAACAAAAAAAAACCGACGCTGTTGAATTTTCTAGAAGGTTCAAGATGACTGACGCGAGTTTTACTGTTTTATCTCGCCTTCGAGCTTTACTTCAAATGTTCTACCCTCCTCACCCCCCCCCCCCCCGCATTTTTCCCTTCCCTCAACTTCAACCCCACCCATCCTGGTCTATAGCCCCGTCCCCCACCAGCCCGCCAATATACCGCCACTCACGCAGACTCACAAAGACCATATTTACATACACTCACCCTCTTCCACCCTTCTACCTTCCTGATTTATGTTGCTTGTAATAAGCCAAATATATGAGGGTTCTGCCCTCACCAAACCAAAACCAAAGTGCTACAAGCACCGTTCAGAGAGCAGAAATTTATGCTACGTGAAAATTTTAAAGGTATTGTAATTTAGAGTCGCCAAAGGTTTAATTTTCCACTCCTCAGAATTACAGTGCATATTTTCAATCCTTGGTTTAAATGATTACTTCTTGATGACCAGCGTCAGACAACGATCTATGGGTCTTTAGATCCCTTCTTGTCACAATTCGATCGTATATGGATTGCGAAAACTTTGTGTACTAAATCATGTGTTCTTCTCTACATTCTATCAGTGTCTGATACTTTTGCTGGGGTTATTCATATACCAGAGATGGATCTATGTACGTATTCTCGTTGATAAAAGCATTGAAAAGGGCGACACTATTTGTTGATTTGAAATAATCGCCACATGCATTTTTGGTAATAGTTTTCAGAAATTTGAAATCTATTAAAATGAAACATATACGATAGCTGACCTCCGAACTACCACTTCGTCTTCAGCTTCCCATTTCAAATATGCTATTGAAATCATAAATTCAAAATATGCACGGCACTTAATATCAAAGCCTTTCCTAGGGCCACCTAAAATATAATTTTTCCTCATAAACACAATGCAAAAAATATCAAAATACTCTTATTAAAACAGTCCCCATACACAATCAAAACCTCAAAATAAACTATCTGTTCAATAGAGTGGATACCTTAAAAAAGTTAAAAATAATTTATAACTTTAATGTAAGGTAGCTAGTTAGTCGATTCGAAGAAAAATAAAAACTCTGTCGCTTCTCAATTGGACATTAAATATAGAAATGTTCAACAGTCATTAAGTAGACATCGGAAAGGTGTTCAACTATCTCAGTCCTTCATGGTAGAGCGCTTCGAAACACTATTAAAACCAATTAAAATATTTTAAATGCTTTTCTGCCGCTGGCAGTCCATTGCGTTTGATGTATTCATCCAATGCACCTGGTTCATTCAAATTAATTTTCGATTAAGCGTTAAAAAATCTGTTGATGAAATCAGTCGAAATAAATGGAGATTCAAGAATTGCCGGAACATGAACATTTCTTTCAATTATTCTGCTGTCCGAAAGGAATAGTAACAAAATTACCGCTGAATAATTACACGACATAATAATTATATATGATTAACTGCAACCAGTTGAACGATTTATTATGTGTTCGACTATCGACAATTTACCTAGATATCTTCGCACGCATTAAAGGACTCATTTTTAAGGGACATTCAATTTAAGTCTGAAAGGAACACGTTAAATAGTGTTGTCAAATATATCGATATCTTCTTGTAATGGCAGTTTATCGCCAAAAACAGGAAGCTTCTTAAACATGTTATCCTGCCTTGGTTTTATTGTAACGCATTGAGTAATAGAGGCGTCTAATGATATTTAATCAATTTCCGGACAGTTCAAATTATGTTTCCAACGTTTCGGGCATGTATCCCGAAACTGCCACATGAGTCGCCGTTGCGTTCGTTGCGGAAAATCCCACGATATTGGCAAGTGCGAACTAACGCTAGCGAAATACGATCCCGCAACAAATGTGCAGGATGAAATAACACTGCCAACTTGCTGCAACTGCGGCAACAAAGGGCATCCGGCTAGTTATAGAAATTGTCCTAAATATAAGGAAATTATACAAAGATCCAAGGAGACTCGAGCTAAGCAAGCAGCCAAGTCAGACTTCGGAAAACAGGCCACACCTCATCCAAAATGGATTCACATTTGCCGACATGCTTAGGGGACAGCAGGCAAGGAATATGAAAGCTCTTCCAACTCCTCCCCCTCAAAAACATATTCAAGTCCCTAAGCGAGCCTCGGTAAAGGCCAACACGACGCCTCAAATTCAAGCGGCGGTGCAAAAGCCTCCGAGGGGGCAATCTTCCATGCTCGAGAAACTACTTAGTTTCTCCCGCTTAATTGAGGATATCCGACCCCGATATGAGAAACTATCAACCGAGGCAAAGAGGGAGGCACTCCTTTTCACTGCATATGCAAGACATACCCTCCACAATGGATTCCAAAATTAAAGTTATCCTCTTAAATGTCAACTCCCTTGTTTCGCATTCCAAGCGTATGATAGTCTCTGACTTCATAAAGGAAAATCGGGCGGACGTGGTACTTGTAACCGAAACTAGGCTGCATCCATGTCACCGTTCCGTATTCCCAAACTTCTCCATGATTCGAAGAGATCGAACCCTCACTGGCGGTCCCACCATCAACGGAGGTGGAACTTGTATACTGGTTAATAGCGGACTTCGCCATGAAGCTACTGACCTCCCACACCTAGAGTCCATAGAGGTGTCTGGAGTTGAACTGCATCTGGCTAGTAATGCTAGATTGAATATATACTCTGTATACCACTCGCATAAAACCAATAATGGCCCCATTAATCCCGAAGATATCGGCAAACATATCAGATACATACCCGATTATGGGCGGACAAATTGGGACAACTTCAATATTACATTGAACGATAAACTCCACCAATTCTCTTTTCCCACTGACAGGAACCTAACGACGGTTGAGACAAACAACGCTGCAAAACGACTTCACGAGATTCTAGTTGAAACTTCGGAGACTCATGTCCCGAAGTACAAACTTGAAAAGACCTATCAGATCCCCCAGGACGACCTCACTCTTCGTCTCATCCGGGAGCGTAAAAAGCTCTGCAGAATGAGATTTCGTCACCGCTTTACGCAAAGGGAGCCATTATTGCGATCCACTATTCACAATATTGGTACACTGATAAAACAGAGAATCCAAAACAATCGTACCCGACAATTGGAAGACAAGCTGAAGGGTATTCAGATGGACCAGAACGTTTATAAAAACGTTAAAAAGATATGTGGCACTTCCCGCATCACTGGGCCAATTATGCACAATGGTGTTGTTGTCAATAACGACACCAATAAAGCAAATATCATCGGAGAGACCTTCGAAAACAATCACAAACTTACTCTCCAAGATGGCGACCCGGATACTAATGCAATCGTTAGTTCAGAGGTCCACAGTAAGCTGGACGACTTCAACGAGCCAATTGTTGTCTTTAACCCAACTAACAGTGCATACTTCGATGACACACGTGATAATGGTCACGGTTTCATCACACCAAATACCCTACAGAGCCTGGTTAAATCTCGACACCCTAAGAAGTCACCTGGTATCGACAACATGTCATACCACTCGTTGCGAAGGCTTTCTGCCCTATTCTTTATAAAGCTCTCCATTCTGTTCAACCATGCTTACAACATGGGGTACTTTCCCCAAGCTTGGAGGCACGCTATTATTTGTCCAATAGCCAAAGTTGGGAAACCAACGTATCACCCCTCAAGCTTTCGCCCTATCTCGCTTCTCACTTGCATCAGCAAAATATATGAAAAATACATATACGAGAAGCTAAATAACTTTGTCAGTGCCAGGCACCTAATACCTGATCTCCAATTCGGATTTCGAAGAGCGCACAGCACCACTATGGCTCTCAATTTATTTCAAAACCACGTCTGCCTGCGGCTCTTTAATAAGGAACCCGCCGTTGCGGTAAGCCTAGACATTGAAAAAGCTTTTGATACGACTTGGATCGATGGTCTCGCTTTTAAACTATTAAATACTGGCCTCAGTAGAACGCTATGTAGTATCATCTACCAGTTCGTTCGAAACAGAACCTTCCAAGTTAGAGTGAGTGGAAAGCTTTCCCGAACTTTTCACGCCGCTGCAGGCGTACCACAGGGCTCCATTCTAGGCCCCATCTTATTCAATATTTACACCTCCGATATCCCCCGCCCTGTGGACGGGAGAGTAAATCAGATATGCTACGCGGATAACGTCCTGGTGTACACGTCAACCAAAGGCCCTAACCTCGCAACAAATCGACTCAACCGTCACTTGGACGAACTGTATCAGTATTACAGTCGATGGAAAATCCGACTTAATCCATCCAAAGCAGTAGCCATAATTCTGAGTAGTAAACACTCCCAACCTGCTTCTCGATATTCACAGAATATTCGAATAAAAATGGGAGATACTACGATTAGACCATAGGACAAGATGAAATATCTTGGGGTCACTTATACCCCAAAAATGAATTTCATCAAACATGTGACCCACATTCTCCAAAGGGGCCTCGGTCGGTCTAAGCAACTGCACAACATCTTGAAATGGAGGAACAAAGTTGACACCAACGTTAAGCTTCTCTGCTATAAGCAGCTAATCCGATCTGGAATATCGTACGCCTTTCCCATATGGTCCTGCATATCTTCGGCCCAAATGGAAAGACTTCGGGTTTTCGAAAGGAAACTCCTCAGAAGATGCACCAATCATTCTAGAAGGCCTGATGGTCTTCATCACCCCAACTCTCACCTATACGAAGGCGCCTCCATTACCCCTATCGACGAGTACTTGCTTCAATTAGCATATAAGTACCTCGAAAACATTCAGAACAGCGAGAACCTACTTGTACGGGACTCTTGCGTTCTTGACCCTTCTCTCTCTCGATCTCTTCGGATCAAACCTCCACAATTCCTTCTTCAGTACAAAACTGAAGAAAGCACCCTTCCCAACAGCATTCCACTCTATAATAGAGGATTCCTGGACCCATCCCATAGGGTCTACTATTAACAAACCACACACGCGAACGCACAGTACAAGACGGCACAAACACAAACATACACACCGACCAAAGCGCAGATTATCAGACGCCAAAGACGTGATCTGCGTTCACTACCGCACCCAAGACCTACCGGTCTTGTACGATTTCTTTCCCACCATCCCTCTATAAAAGTAGTTACAGAACACCCGGACTAACACTGTCCACACTATCCTTGGATACCCCCCCCCCCCCCCCCCCCCCTTCTCTTTTCTTTTCAGAGATCGCGAGACCGAGCCCAACATCCTCACGGATGTGGGTGATTCTGGTTATCGGAAGATGACCAGAAGTCAGAGACAAGATGAAGGACACATATGTCCTTGTCTCGCTAAATTCGGCCTTCTCGCCACAATTTTTTTTTTTTTTTTTTTTGTTCAAATTATTTTTTACCATACCAAAGGAGTAGTTATAAATTCTTCAATATAAAGCTAATGCAAAACAATTAAAAGATTGTCGAAAATGAATTCGAAATTCTTTTGTAAAACATGACAGCATTATTTTTTATTTAAACACAATTACATTTATTGTAATAATCCCCCAACGTAAACTCCACAAATGCTGTCATTCGTCAAATCCAAGATACCATTATTAAGAAAGCTAATAAAATAAAGCTACTTTGGACCCCCGGGCACTGTAACATTAGTGGAAATGAAGCAGCCGATGCGGCTGCAAAACTAGGGACAAAGTCGCCTCTCGTCTCCTTCTATTATCCTAACAAAACGGACATAAGAAGACAGGTAAAAAATGCCCTTAAGAACGTGGAGAAAGAAGAATGGCACCACTACACCCACCTGTACAGCACTATTAAACAGGACTCCAAACCCGTTACTTACCCAACAACAGTCTCAAACAGAAAAATAAAATGCTTCCTACGACTCCAGCTAGGACACACCAAAATCACACACCAACACATCCTTACAAAAACCAGCCCCCCACAATGCAGTAACTGCAACAACCAAGTCCCACTTACTCCACATCACATCATATTCGACTGCCCAAAAGTCCAAACCATCGCAAACCAACTACTTGGAAACGACCCCTTCAGCAACATTCTGGCAAAACCATCAGAACAGAATATCAATTACACATACGAATTACGCTATTTAGAATTAAGTTATTGTGTAATTAATTAATCGTAATAAATAATAATAATAATAATAATAATAATGTAATAATCCCCATCCATTTCAGCCGGCACCCTTTGGAATTATATCTTCGAAAAATTGATGTAAATGTTTTTCACTGTTCTTTATTTTTCGAAGTAAATTTTACGTCTCGAAGGGGATGTTGCGAGCTTAGTAACAAATGATGGTTTAACCATACATGTCGGAACTGTACGTTGAACGCATCAAAACTTTCTAGCCAAGGTCTTCCAATTTTTACCGGGTCTTCCAAAAATATTTGGGTTAACGTCGATATGATGAACCACACCATATTTTCTGTTCTTCGATTCCGGTCAGTTTTATTTTCAATTTCTGGCTTCAACCGAATAGTAGGGGCCCGAATCGATCGTTTGAACAGGCGATAGTAACTCATAACTGCTGATACCCTTGTAATCCCGCCATACCCACAGCAGCACATTCCTTATACTCGTATTACATCGCATTTTTGAAGCTTATTTCAAGTACAATCATTTTCGTACAACATTAATGACTGTGACTCATTTTTCATCACCTATTTAAAACCATTTGATTTCGTTCCATAACAACAATGATTCGCAGAAAGAACTTTAGCTTTTTTTCTTGTTCACGAGACACTCAAGCATGGTGTTTTTTTTTAATCAGTTGTAAGTAAACGGTTCAATCCCAAGTTCTTTGGCAAGATCGTGAATGGTCACTTGTCAGTCTTTATGAACTTCGTTGGCGGCGCATAATCTCAATAATCCAGAGCGCACCACATACCAGGAAAGCATAAGAAACCGCAACGCACCATTTATCCCCAAGACGTAACTAGCCACTGTGTGTCAATTACCAGAAAGGTGCAGGGATTAACACTGCGTCATTCCCCGGTATAAGGTGCGCCATGAACAAGCACGCCGGCTGAAATATCTAGTCATACTGCCACCTACCACAAAACAATTGGCCTCACAGAGCCATTCAAACGGCGCACCCGGGACGAGAAGAAAAGTTTGGAATCCACGTCGTCACTGCCGCAGGAAGAAGTCCCAGCCTATGAAGAGACTGTTAGCGACGCAGCATTTCAATTTCGTAAAGACACCATTATTCAACCGCCTGCCAAATTGTGGCAGATACAATAAGCTCTAACGCCAAGGCTAAGGTAGCGCACACAACAACACAATACATACATGTACAACATCGGTTCCGGCGCCGCGTATTATTAGTGGACGTATTTGCATGGCAAATCAGTTCACTTTAATTTATATTGTAATTTCGCTAATTTCTCAGATTTATGTTAAAACCCGGATTCTCTGCCCTTTGTGTTCTTTGTTTTTAGCTTCCTGTGGATTGACTCCTGTTTTTTTCGTTTTGTGTCTTCCCTGCTAGATGCTTACGTTTTCTTTGGCGTTTATTTCACTCGTTACTTGGAAATGGATTCTTTCCGAGGTGTGGACAATGAGCCTGATCAAGGTTTGACAGTTCTGTTACACAACTTGGAAGATGAACTCCACCATTGCAGCTAGAATTTAAAGCAGTTTTGAAAGCTATATCAGCCCCCCGCTTGGTAGAAACCATGATGTGGTGCGGGGGCTTAAACTACAATGAATCACTCAGCTATGCTGACGGAAGCATACGCTTCCAGCAGGCAACCCCTCGAAAGAACCACCAACTGATTAAAACAATATTCTATTCTATTTATTGGCCTGTTAGAACCCGAGAGTTCATGAATCACTCAGGCTATGATGACGGAACCATACGCTTCCAGTAGGGCCACCCATGTCAGACCGGCTAGCGAGGAGTAACACACATAATCCAGGGTGTTACAGGTCACCGTGCCCATTGGATGGTTTTCAGCTAGGGGTATACCAGCTGTATTATAACGGCGCCGCTCTGACACCGGGTCGAATCAGAGCAGTAAGCAGACATTACCATATCAAAGAGGGGCTCTGATGTGGCGGACTATTTGAAACCTCAAGACTCGTAGGATCAAAAATGAAGATTAAAACAATATGAGATAAGGAAGTCACTCCGGAAGAATCGAAAACCTCCATAGTCCACCCCATTTTCAAAAAGGGGACAGATCTGACTGGGAAAACTACAGATGAATATCATTGCTCCCATCATCATCATCGGCACCACAACCGAGATCCGGACTTGGTCTTATTTAGAAAGTCCCAAGGCTTGTTAAATTTTCCATAATAATTTGTTTTTCCGGGCAAGGTTATTAGCCTTGCGCCTCATTGCTCCCAACCACATACAAAATATTAACAAATGTCATACTGGTGAGAATCACACCGTACGCAGAAAAAATACTGGGAGATTACCAGTGCGGATTCCGTAGGAACCGGTCAACGGACGACAAAATGTTCACAGTAAGGCAATTGCTAAAAAAGAAGTTGGAATACGGAGAGACGGTTCACCAACTTTTCGTTGACTTCAAAAAAGCCTACGACTCAGTCGCAAGACAAAGACTTTACCATATTGTAGTTGAGCTGGGAGTCCCGAAAAAATATGCCGCCCTCATTCAAATCTACATGAACGAACATAAAGGGCAAGTTAGAATAGAAAACCACCTCTCAGAACCATTTGAAATCCGCGACGGGCTAAAACAGTGGGATGGCCTTTCACCATGTATTTTTAAACTCGAGTATGAAAGGTACAAGACGACAACATGGCCGAATCATCCCTGAATGGGGTCACACAAGTGCTCGCATATGCGGATGACATCGCCGTTTTGGGAGATAATCTAGAAACTGTAGGTAAAAATAGTGAAATCATCATGCAAGCGACAGAAGAAGTGGGCCTGGAAATAAATGAAGACAAAACAAAATACGTGATTATGGCGAGAACAGACGGACCTCAGAGAACACACATAAACGTCAGCGGAAAGATATTTGAAGAGGTTAAAGAATTTAAATATCTGGGAACAATACTGACGGCCAGTAACGAAATGTCGAAGGAAATTGACAAAAGACTACATTCCGGCAACTCTACTTGGCACGCAGTCAGTAAACTGCTGAAATCCAAACTGCTATCACGTATTATAAAGCTCCGTCTCTATAGAACCATAATCATTGTTCTATACGGATGCGAAACATTGGCTCTCACAAAACGGGAAGAAAACAAATTACGCGTATTCGAGAATAAAGTTCTAAGGGGTAACTTTGGCGGTAAATATGACGAGGAGGCAGGACAATGGAGGAAACTGCACAACCACGAATTGGAAGAGCAATACCGCAAACCTACAATAGTGAGAGTAATCATGTCGCGAAGATTAAGATGGGCCGGACACGTGGCGCGAATGGGCTGCGATAGCACCGTGCGTAGAATTCTTGACGGTTGACCAACAGGAAAAAGGCCGGTAGGTCGGCCGCGATTGAGATGGAAGGACAATGTTGGGTTTGATATTGGGGGAATCGGATCAGATGGACAAGCGTGGAAGGAGAGTGAACAGGACAGTGAACGATGGTGCTTCCGAGTCGGCGAGGTCATGAACTTCCAGGTTCCTATAGGCTCCGCGATAGTATAGTGGTTAGTATACCCGCCTGTCCCGTGGGAGACCCGGGTTCGATTCCCCGTCGGGGAGCCTCTGCCGCAATACTAATGACCTTGTCCGGAAAAAACAAATCATTATGGAAAATTTAACAAGCCTCAGGACTTGCTAAATAAGGCCAAGACCGGTTCCCGGTTGTAATGCCGATGTTGATTGATAGGCCAATAGATAATAAACATAGTAAAAATAATAAAATAATATCAAAACAAGATTCCAAACTTCTGATTCGCTGATAGGGCCCGATTCTGATTTAATAAACGCTAGACAGCGACTCTGAAATCTCAGCTGACGAGAATTTCTCCCAGACACCTACCCCTGATTCTTTTCAGTTTACCCCTAACTCTGTTCATACATGAACTATGAACCAAGAGGGATGTCTGTGGGGTACGATAGCACCTTATAGTTTACGTTTAGCGCACGTTTTAAAAATATGGAAATCTCGGAATCGGTGAAATATGATCTCGAAGCAACTTATAACACTCGACTCATTGTCATAAAGACGCTAAGAATTCGAACGCGCAATGTACACCAACAGGACACAATAGTGGTCATACCACTCTGATATATTCAACCAAACGAGGAAGTACACTTCACGATCGAACACTGGACTGGAAATGATAAATTAAATGCAAGTTCATATCGTTGGATTTATGAGTTTTATGTAATTTTTTCCGAAACCGTTTGGTTCAAATAAAAATAAATCAAGCGAAAACTCCCGCTACACCACAAAATACTTCAAGAACAATTATTTCTCGTTTCTCCTGTTCCGAGAGAGACGTAAAGTCTCTCTTTGGGGTAACCAACAAATCTCATACAGAAAATCGCTACAGTACACATGTATGTGTGTACACTGGTTATTTTATGGATCAAAGCAATGGGAAAGAATCTAAACAAAGAAAAGGGCAAAGAGTGTATTCATGGGATGCTAATTCGGTAAAGCAAACAAACCGAATCTCCTTGGATGATAATTAGTTTTATGTTTGTTCTTGCCGCTGCTGATGAAAAGCAGATCCCGAAATATAAGAAGACAAGGAGATCGGGTAGATCATTGTCTAAGCTACGCATTGCAGCTGTAACGATAGCCGCAATGTCCATGCATATGGTGCTAATTGGTTTTACCGTATTCACAGGGAATTGGTGTTCATAGCATCGCTGCCAAGGGTAAGCATACCATACCTATTTGCATTTGCCTATGCTGTATGATTTAATTTATGGTTTAAGACGCGAGATGCGTATATTTGCTTTGGTCCCTTGGGTGTAGGTCGCCAGCCAACGTGTATGAAAGGGGATTTGTTGTACACATGAATGAGGCTGGGAATAGGCGACGCAATGATAATTATCCCTGGCTGGGATGGTTACATGATATGTGAACCGATAAGTTTTCTTTTCCAGGGATATGCTGTTTGGAACAGAATTCTTAAGAGGAATTTTGAATTCAAATAAATGAATGCAGGTAAGAATTCTCGTCCAGGAGCTTCTAGGTAAATACATTTGGTGGATTTTATTGCGTGAAGCTTTTACAGGTGCTTAATGCGATTGCATTAGCAGAAAGTTGATACAAACTGGATGGAAGTTATGGGGGTTTTTTAGGAAAGCGAACCGTGGGGTTTGGCGGAACCGCCACATGTCTCTCCGGTAAATATAGCTGTACGGCAATATCATCCACAGCATCAGTCAATGAGACTATGACCAACCTCCCAATAACCCCCAACACATGGAAAGTCATTCTTCTGAAAAAAACATTTAGCCCATCAAAAGCAACACCATCAACAGTGTCGTAACAAAGGACGACTTCAACACCAAGGTAGTATAACCAGCGGTACCAAATTAATATACCGTTTTTAAAAGGAAGCAGCAACGTGGGATCTTTGCACGAGTCCTTAATCTGGAACAGTTCGTCGGTGATATAAGCCGACGGCTAGTTATATTAACATTATTAGGATCTCTATATATTAGATTCCATTATATCATATATTTATAGACTTCAAGGCCGCCCACGACAACATAGCCAAGGTAGAACTATATAATGCCATGAGAGAGTTCGGCATTCCAAAACAAATTGATACGACTTTGTAGGTTGACCATGACCAACGTAACTAGTCAAGTAAAAATAGAGGGATTGCTGTCCAAACCAATAAACATCTTTAATGGACCTCGACAAGGGAGCGGTCTGAACTCCCGCTTCTTCAACCTGGCGTTGAAGAAAGCAATCCGTGACTCTGGTGTTACAATTAGAGGGACTAGTGTCACCAAGTCCAGCCAGATTCTTGCCTACGCGGATAATATCGTCATTGTCTGTAGATCCGATTCGGCTATACAGGACTCCTTTACCCAGATCGAGCAGGCGGCACAAAAACTGGGACTGCACATTAATGAGGGAAAAACCAAGTACATGGTGGCAACTTCTGCAAAGAGAAGACCTAACGTTGGTCAAACTATCAGGGTAGTGGAGCACGAATTTGAAGTAATGCAATCCTTTAACTACCTTGGGTCAATAGTATCAGCCGATAACAATATGGAAAAAGAAATACGCGAACGGCTGATCAAATTCAACAAAGCCTACTATGGTCTATCAAGGCTCTTTAAATCCCGAAATTTATCCAAAACATCCAAGCAGCTAATGTACAAGACCATGGTCTTACCAGTACTCATGTATGGATCCGAGACCTGGGTGCTCAATAAAAGGCACACTGAACTCTTAGCCGCGTTCGAGAGGAAGGTCTTAAGGAGAACTGTTGATCCGATCTACCTTGAAGCTAATGTTGTAAGAAAAATCAAGCTCGGTAGACCCCGGTGGACGGAAAACCTAGCTCAAATAAGCGAGGAGGGGCCTGTCCTGAAAGTCCTTTGTGGCAGGATGTTTTTTTGTTTGCTTTACTTCCACATTTAATTAATAATTCAATTACAGGTTTTACTAAAAACTAAATGTTAACTTCTATTTTACAAATATCATTCTTACATTAACTTAATGGCTCTTCGCAAGTACGCTAAATTATACATTATCATTTTTCTTATGCCTTTCTGCGTACAATAACTAATGTTTTTATAACATGTCACAATAATTGACGTTTTGTTTTTTTAAATTTATTTTATTCTTTCTATATCATGTATTAAATATAATTTTTTTTTAATTACATATATAGGGGGTTGACAAGCAAAATTAAAAAAAAAACGAAATAAGACGTACAAACATATAACAAGGAATATAAATAAAAATAAAAAAATAAAAAAAATTAAATTAAATTAAAAATAAAAATAAAAAAATTAAAAATTAAAATAATTTTTTTTTTTTAGAATTGGGGATAGAGGGAAGGGAAGCGGTGCGCCTGAGAGGCATACTATATTTGGGGACGTATAGTCCTTTCTTCATCACTGATCCACCAGCAGTTGGGATGGGATCGACCTTTTATTGATTTATCTCTTTCGCCGATCACCCTACTAAAACGCAGGCGACCTGGAATATTAGAGATATCGTTATCATGGAGAATTCGTTTATCCCTGGCACCACGGAAAGCGTGGTAAGTAATAGGGACTCCGTGTTTGTCTTGGATAAGTCCTTTTTTATCCAGGAAAGGGAACGCTTCTGGAGGAATGAACCCATTGTGGAGAGTACTCTCCATTTACATATCATTGGGATAGAATGCTCCCGATATGAGATCATTTTCACTGTGCCCTAGTTTTGTGGCCACGGATAATCTTGATAATGAAGTTATCTATTCTGTTTAGTCTCGATTTGTCATACAGGACTTTATTGGGATAGTATTTCTTTAATTGCGACCCTGGGGTTCTGTACATTCCGCGGCAGGAACGCAAACACTGCCTCTCGAAAACCCGAAACTTCTCCATGTAGAATGGGGATATGTTATACCATACCAGGCAGCCATATACTAATAGTGGTCGGATGAATGGCGAGGATGAAATTATGTTCACCTTGGAGTCGAGAAGACAACTACGGAAGAGACTTCGTGTCATTGCATATGCGTTTTTAGCTGCTGTAAGAGCAGGTGCTGTACGCTTATCAAAGTAAAGGTACTGATCAAGCCAGATACCAAGGTATCTGACTACAGTTTTTACTTGTAGAGGAAGATTATTACTTCCTGCAATGGAAAACGTTTTCCAATTCCGTTTTATATCCCTAGATGCACTGGACAGTGGCGTTCTGAAATGGATAGTCTCTGTTTTCTAGATATTTATTTTTTATTTCCAGTCGTCGCAAAAACGTTTGATTTTCTTGAAATCATCTTGCAGAAGTCTGCTGATGACATCAATCTTTTCTCCAGATCTATACACCACAATGTCGTCGGCGTACGCAATTACATGATTGAGAGAACCCACTAAATCACTAGTGTAACTGTTAAATAAAGTGGGAGAATTCACTGCTCCCTGTTCTAAGCCGTTTTTGATGTAGAAGATCTTGTTAGAGATTATATCTCCACATTTCACCACAAATTGTTTACCCATTTGATAACTTATATACAAGCCCTTCTAACCATACGGCGTCAAAAGGCTTTTCAAAGTCAACGAAACAGCCCCTGTGCATTGTCGCTTCGCCTTGTTCCACTGTATGTCGGAAACAAGTTTTGTCGCAGCATGATCTGTGTCATGTTGCGAACGGAAACCAAACTGATTGTTCGGAATAATATCATTTCCTCACACCAGTTAGTCAATGCTTTATTTATAATTTTCTCGAATATCTTGCTGATGTTCGGAAGCAAATTAATCGATCGAAGATTGGCTGGATTGCTCCTGTCCTTGCCCTTTTTGGGGATGGGATGGACTACTGCAGATTTCCATTGGGTTGGATAATATGCATTATTTAGAGCGTTATTGAACAAAATAGTGTAAACCTTCACTACTCCAAGAGATAAATGCTTTAGAACAATGTTTGGAATACAATCTATACCAGAAGATTTTTTGTTCGTAATCGATCTAAGAATGTCCGTCAGTTCATCCTTGTATACAAATATACGAGTGTTTAGATTTCTAAGCGGGGAATCCGCTCTATTATTTTCACTAAGGATAGTGAAACTTCGACTTAAGAGACGCCAATTGTTAAGTTCATTGCGTAGCGAAATATGTTTTTGGAGAGCCCTATTTTTCAGGTCAAGATTAGAATGATCCGATTCGTTCAATCTATACATTGCTTGGAAACATGAACCAATTGAGTTCACTCCTTTTTTTTTTTGCGGATCCTTGACTATTATGAACTCTTCGTTAGAGTTGATGATTTCCAGGGTAAGTCCTGCGTTCAGCCGAGTTTGACAATTCTCGGGAGTGCGCAGAACTCGCAGACATGTAATGTCTTTATAATCTTTCCTTCGAAAGACTTTATTTATTTGAGGGAACATATACGGTCCACTGGCGCAAGACTAATGACCTTGCCCGGAAAAAACAAATCAAATTGGAAAATTTAACAAGCCTCAGGACTTGCTAAATAAGGCCAAGACCGGCTCCCGGTTGTAGTGCCGATGATGATGGTGATGATTCGGTCCACTAGCTTTGATGGCTTGAGTTCTCTTGTTCCAGTCTTCATTAATTACTGATCTATAGTTGTCACGGATCAGTTTTTGAAGATTTTTAATTAGTGACTTAATTGTTTTTATTTCCTGGCTATTTTAACTTAGAGAGCAGAATACTCTTTTTCTTATACAGCTCGTCGATCGTTCCGTGTCTATATCGGTTTGTATGGCTCTCCATGTGAGACACTTTTGGGATAGAACGATTCATTGTATTAGTAATAATGTTGTTCATCGTCGAAAGATATGAAGATATCTGTCAGTTGGTGGATCTATGCCATCGGAGCGTAACTCTTTTTTTATTATCCGATCAAAGCGCGACCAGTGTGCTTTTCCGAAATTAAAAGAATGTATTTGTTTATACTGCTCAAGTAGTGAGTGTTCGTTTGGGACATGTATTACAGCACCAAGTCCATAATGAACGCTATCGTACTCGATTGTACGAAGACAATTTCGAGTAGTTAGATCCGTATCTAATAATTGTATTCGCTTGTCCAGCAACAGTAATCCAAGAAGGAATTTCCTCTTGGATATGATGGTGTACTTGTAGCGTACAATTCTAGCTGATGTTCGATAGCGTTTGTTTGCCACCAGTCGAACAACACATTGCCTCTTGTGTTTGTGATAGGGTTACCCCAAACACTGTGCTTGTAACTGTGATCTCCCGCCATAAAGAAATAATTATTTTCCGAGACTGACTTGAGACTTCGAAAAAGGGTATTAAGTTCATTGATAAACTGTATACAGTGTAGAGCTTCGAGAGCATAAGCAGAGATCACATATAGATGCCTTTGACTTTTCAAAGGAATATCTATAACGCAGGCTTCTAGTATCTGGAACTTGTATACGTCTCTACTGTAGACGACTTTGTGTTGTAGACCATTTCTAACTAAGACAGCGACCCCGCCCCTCTGAGTGGAATTTGGACGATCTCGTCTAATTATTTTATAGTTTGGGTAGCCCAATTTATGCCTTTGATTTAGCTTAGTTTCGCTAGCCAAAAGCACATCCGGGCGTTCAGCTTCCAGCAGATTGCTGAGATTATCCCTTCTTTTCATGCGGATTAGTGAATTAACATTCACAGCAATAATTGTTAGGGTTAATTCAGCCGCAGTGAACGTTAGGATTAAAGTGCGGTTTCATCTAGAAACAGGCACGAATAGATAATGTCAGTTGGAGCCACTTGTTACGTCCGTTTTTTTTTTTCGATCATTTCAAATTTTTTATCAAACGCCGCAAACCGTTCCTGTATGGACAGTAGTATAGCTGTTATATCAGTTTGTGTCTCTGGATAGGCGTTTTAATAATATTGCGTGATTGTTCTAAGATTGGTGCATTTTTTACTCCACCTGCCATTTGGACGACACACTTGGTGCCACGAAGTTGTTGTAAGAGCAAGTATTCATCTGTTTCTCTTCTGCAACTTATTTCTTTCTGACCTCCAACTTTGATTTTAGTTGTTGATACTAAGGGCCACCTCTATAGTTAGGATACAGGATAGTTTATTTCTATCTGGGAGCTGTTCTTTGCCCAATGGACATTCTCCAACGATATGGTTATTTAGACATTTGACGCATCTGAAATGCATATTGCAATTCGCTGCCACATGGCCAAAGCGCTGACGGCGCATACACTGCAATACACGGTCGGACTTCTTTATTCTCTCCCAACTTATTGTTTGGCGATTAATGTATTTAATATATATAAGTTCATCAATTTTAAAATTGGGGCTTAGCGGTACAATGAAGAAAGGCAACTTATGGTTGCGATTTCTAGAATTTGCTAGAGGAAATGGTTTAGCAGCTGTAAATTTCAAGGTATCGTTTTCGAAGCTTTTTAGTTCTTCAAGCACTTCTTCGAGAGTAAAGGAAGGATCAACTCGTTTGAGGAGCATGGAGACAGTTTTCTCCGATTTAGGTGTGTTCCTGTAGTACTCGCTTTTCGATTTCCCCAATGCAGATTTAATTTTGCTATAGCCTTCTAAATCATCGCATGTTAAACTTATCTTAAAATTATTTATCCGTTTTGTTTTAAAGGTTTTGCGTGTCAACTCACCCAATTCCATGAGATCCTTTGTCTCCATGTAACTGATAGGTAGGTAGGGGGTACTTTTTCCTTTTTTTTTTTGACTGACACCTGCTAAGATGTATCCTGCCTCTGATTTGGTTCCTGCTGTTGAAGTGGTTCTTGCTGTTGTTGTTGATGTGATACCTGCTGTTGAATTTCCTTAGCTTGTCGTGTTTTCTTTGTCTTCGTGGGTTGCTGTTGTCTTTGGTTCTTGCTGTTGTTGTTGTACCATATTCGTTTTCCGCTCATTCTGGCTCAAATTCTTTTTTAGTTTAACAACTTCCTCCATTTGTTTATTCAGTTCTTGTTTTTTAAGACTAATCTGATGGATGAGTCTGTTGAGGACCTCGATCTGATTGCTGGCGTCTGCATTTGTTTCGCTGCCAGCTAGTTCTTGGAATTGGTTTCCAGCCCCTAAGTACTGGGCACCATGGGCGTTGTCTTCGTCGTCGCTGTTGACACTCAACGTGTCTGTATCCTTGTTTTCATTGGTTTTAAGGCGTTGAGCCTTTAGATTTAGGTCTGTATTTGGCCTTCTCCGAAGCATCATTTTGGTATCCATTTCATTTACGTCCATATTATGGACCACGTGCTCTCACTTTTTTTTATTGCGCGAGTGACAGATAGAAAATCACGTTCAAGAGTTTATTTATTATACTCACATACACAAACACTTCGTATGTCGCGTATCGACACTAATTGTTTTTTAATATTTTGGGTGCAGAGAAGTCCCAAGTGAACCCGTACTCATTTAAGATGTGCAACGCGGTTTAATTTAAAAATAATAATGTAACAATCATTTAATAACATTTTTAAATACACTTCGGTTTTTAGGCCATTCCGTTGGACGGTTCATCAATTATCCTCTGTCGATTGTCGACACGTCTACGCCGGATGGTGGTCAATTTGGTACTGTGATATGGCAGGATGTATGGAAGGTGACAGCGCGACAGACCTTGTCTGCGATGCAGGGGGTAGGCGCAGACCAGGACGCCCAGAGCTTGGGAGTGCAAAACTGGATGACATCGGCTCGAAATCGGGACCGATGGAAAGATTTATTAAATAAGGCAAAGACCGGATCCCGATGATGATAATTATGATGATGGTCTACCATGTAAAGCTACCCTTGAAAATATAATTAAATAATCCGCACCTCGTAAACCAAACTATAAAATTATTTTTCAATTCTGATTTTCGAATTTAGCGATTCTAAATACATAAGAAAAATTAAGTGGCCTTGAATGTACATTTTGATTGTAAACAAGGGTTATCAATAATTTGCACAGACCGCTGACAATTCAATATTTTCTTTATTGAACTTTATTTTCAATGCCTATTTAGTTTAATTTTTTTTTATTTTTATTTTCAACACTCGGTATTTGATTTCCATAGATTGCTAAAAATATTTCTTTGAATAACAGTAATTTTGGTTTTACTGTAATGTGGTGTAACACTTTGATCTAACATTTTCTAGTTAACACTAACTACTTCGTCTATGTTACAAGACTCGGTATTTGATTTCCATAGATTGCTAAAAATATTTCTTTGAATAACAGTAATTTTGGTTTTACTGTAATGTGGTGTAACACTTTGATCTAACATTTTCTAGTTAACACTAACTTCTTCGCTCTATGTTACAAGACTCTAAGTCTCCGCATTGAATCGTAATTTCACAAGATGTGTAATGCCCAATCTTCTCATTATTACAAACATCTATTGTTTTCCAACCACAATCAATCAAAATACTGCAGTACATCGGAACTTGAGTTACAACTTGCTTAATAACAATACTTTATTTTTATTTACAAAAAATATTCAAAAATAAACATTAAACATTACCCCTGCGGATAACGGATTTCCCTTCTTCATTTCGAAACACGCGATGGTAAGTATCGATCTTTCCTAGCATCGAAATGAAACCCTCATCGTGTGTGATTATTATCAACATGAAGTTGCTTTGCATCTGTCTCTCGTCAACAATCCTATTAAGAGCCTCGCACAACGAACGTATATTCGCTCTATCCAAATTCGTTGTTGGTTCGTCCAAAGCCATGACTCCACAGTTACAACTGAAAGTCTCGGCCAAAGCCATTCGAATAATCAACGATGCTAAGACTCTTTGACCAGCACTACACCGGCCACGCATTTCAATCTCAGAATTATTTTTGGATTGAATGACACGATAGTTGTAGCTTCTTTTACGATCTGCAGAGGGATCGCTTTTCCCCCCCTCTTCGGTCTGGATTTGAATGTAATCTATATCGTTGCCACGATAAATCTGACGCCAATATTCTCGTATCAAACGATTAATCTTTTCCATTTTTTCCGAATGAAATTTAATCAACGCCCACTCCAAAGCGATTCTATATTGTCCTAGATCAGCAATGACTCGCTTAGTGACCTCGACTTCATAGAAACTCTTACGATAGTTCTGTATGGAATCCTTTAATTTGGGTTCATCGATCTCTCGCTTGAGCTTATTTATTTGATTATTGATTTCACCCATCTGGCCGAGGAGTTCACCCTTACGTATGGTTGCCTGGTCACGCTTTTTAATGAGCTCTTCCTTTTCTTTGGCCACACGGTCAAAGTCCAACTCGGACAGCATCTTTGCTAGATCTTTCTGTTCTTCATCTAACTTGGCAGCTTGTTGCTCGAGTTCCTTGAGTTCGCGATTATCGTTCAAGTCACGCTCTAATGCGTCCTGATTATGAACTTCTATCTTTAGCGACTCCAGAATCTTTCCGGTGTTTGCTATTTCTTTAGCCTGGAAATGAAGATTTTTTTTAAACAGGTATCAAAATAAAGAAGGTGAATCAAAGTAAGAGAATCATAAACGAGTAAATCTAATATAGTATAATAATAATAATAATAATAATAATAATAATAATAATAATAACAGATAATAATGAAGAAGGCACATGTAGGAAAGTAATATATATGTATATTAGAAAGGCATAAATACCAAAGGCAGAAAACAATAGGCCTATATAAGAACGACATAAATCACGAGGACATATGGTAAATGACATTAGTCACAAATTAAAAAGCACACGTTGCAAGGATATAAATAAAAAGACGCATAAAAGCTAAACTAGAATGGTTTTCTAATTCAACGGAAAATTAATAAGTATTGTGGTTATCACCTATCTTGTTAAAAATAGAGCTGATGGAAAAGGGAAAAAGAATAAGAAAATAAAAAAGAAGATGTGGAAAATACATGAATGGTATTAACAAGTTAAGATATAAACAAATCATCATCATCATCATCGGCACTACAACCGGGAACTGGCCTTGGCCTTATTTAGAAAGACCTAAGGCTTGTTAAATTTTCCATAATGATTTGTTTTTTCGGGCAAGGTCATTAGTCTTGCGCCAGAGGCTCCCCGACGGGGAATCGAACCCCGGTCTCCCGCGGGACAGGCGGGTATACTAACCACTATACTATCGACGACCCCAGATATAAACAAATAAATATAATTAATTAAGATATATTGTATTATATATTAAGAAATACAAAATAATGGTAAAGAAAAACGACTTGGTAAATCAGTTTTCCTGTTATTAAAGGGAGAAAACTTTTCATAATTTTTTAAATATATGTCCTTTTCACATACTTCCAAAGTAGAATATATTACGAATATAAAGAGTATACTATTTTAAGAGTCTACTGGAAATTTTAATTTTTAGAAAGCTAGCAGAGCATTTAGTCTAGAGCATCGCGACCGCAAACCATGAATTAGGGTGTCAGGCAGCTGGGGCATTGGATGAAGTAATCTTTCTTTCAGATTACCTTTATATAATATAGAGTGATTCATTTGGATGCAATTTTTCCAAGAAGAATTTTATGACTGATCAAGCTATCAAATTGTCATGGTATTTTGTTCAGTATTGTTTGTCATTTCATCATGGAAATACTTAACTTCACACAGCTTCGGTCTTTGGGCTCTCGAAAAGCTTGAACTTCAACCAAAATGTTGATTAGCAATGATGTCCATTCCTGTCTTAATGACTATGTCAATAAACAAAAGTACCGTTATTAAACTGAAGAACAACCCGAGGACGTTCAAGAACTGCCGTTATATCGAGACAAAGGGTAGTTTGTCGAGTGGTGAAATCATCGGTCTATATTTCTTAAAAAATAAACCCAACCTGAGCGTAACTATGAATGGAGTTTGTTATCGCGCCTTGAGAATGGACTATTTGATATCTGAGATTGAATCCCGAGGTCTCCACGACATTTGGTCCCATCAAGACGGCGCTACTTGCCATACAGCAGATTATTTTACGCTTCGAATCGGTGAATTGACCACCTCTAAACTACGTCGAATCCAAAGTCTATATGGGCTATAATTGAGGAGTGGGAAGCCAACATTACTCGCGTCATCCACGAAATACCATAAGAAACGCTCGAACGTCACATCGAAGCTTGGAACTTTAAAATGTACAATGTTGGACATATCGTTATGGCTAATATTTGAAAGAAGTAACTTTTTAATTCCGGGGTGCCTCAGGGTTCTATTTTGGCTCCAACCTTGTTTTTACTTCCCATAAATGATTTCTTGAAGTCGACGGATAACAGGGTATTCAGTTTCGCGGATGATAGTACGCTTGTTTCCTGTTTTTCGAGTGATCGGCCGATCAGTGCATCAACGTCGCACCAGCTGAAATATAGCGAAATCGACTCTGAATCGGTATCTGGATAAGGTCCTGCAGTGGGGAAAGGCCAATCTCGTCGACTGCAATGCAACGAAGACACAGTATACAACATGCACAAAGAAAAGTGGACTATCGGTTCCACAGCTGATGATGAACGGCCAGGCTCTCGAAACTGGGGAAAGCATGAAATTGCTCGGCGCCACAGTCTGTGGGAATGTATCGTGCCATAAACAGGTGTCGAACATGGCCAGGTCCGCCTCTGGAAAACGGAGTTATCTTTTTAGAGTCAAGAAACCGCCACAGGCCAATCTCGTTGACTTAATGCAACGAAAACACAATATACAACATTCACAGATAGAAGTGCATCATCGGTTCCACAGCTGATGATGAATGCCCAGGCCATCGAATCTGGCGAAAGCTTGGTCGGTAGGAATGTATCGTGGCATAAACACATAACGAACATCGCCAGACCCGTCTCAGAAAAACTGAATTATCTTTTAAGAACCAAGAAATGTTTTACTGGGGCCCAACTTTCTCTCGTGTATAAATCCCAAATTAGACCCGCGCTCCAATATTGCTCTCATGTTTGGAGTTCTGGTCCTAAACATACCCTCGACTTAGTTGTGAGCATACAGAGACGAGCGATCCGCCTGTCCGGGGACAAAGCCCTGACGCGGGAACTACAGTCGCTATCACATCGAAGGCACGTAACTGACCTCTGTCTGTTTTACAGATATTATCGCGGGTACTATTCTTCGCAGATTCGTGGTATTGTAGCTACTCTAACAGATACACACACAATTCACAAGCAAAATAATGAAGAGCACCGAACGAAAAATCGAATAAGAAAATACATCAGAGCCGTATACCTTAGCGATAACATAGCAATTCACATCAGTGGAGTATGGTCGAGTTTTAAAATCAAATTCTAAAATCGGCCAGTAGCCTGATGGATAACGCTTAGGTACAATTTTTGTTGATTCAAACTGTCATAGCGTCAGTTCGAATCACACGTTCTTCTTCACTATTATCTTAAACGCTATAGTATTGTTCCTCGTAATTCGGTTTATATGCGCTCCATGATGTAATCCGATGAATCGCACCGCTTTGTATCAGAACTCGTTCCATTAAAGCAACTGTTCAAAAAAACTGCAACAGTTATTTGGTGGCATCCCGGGACACCGGCTCGGCGCTATAGATTCGCCTCTCCCGAGAGATGTATAATAATAGTAAAACTAATATCATCAAGACAGCTTCCTGAGGTGGGCTTAGTGGGTTCATTAACAAAGCATACAAGACCGTTCGAAGCGAGTAATACCAGATAATTACTCGTTCAGACAGATTCACCGTCATCCAAGATGTTGATATTGAAATCACCCACAACAATTAAATATTTAGAGTTATCTCTTAACAAGAGAACAGAAAACTTATGAATAAAACTACCAACATTCATCATATGGTATCTATAGACACAGAGGAGAACAAATACAAGTACGGGTATTTTCCACCGAAATCATTAAAAGGTCCGCACTTGACATTTCAACGCAGGAGAAATGAAGAATCTTGCCGTTCTCTATAGTCTAGTCTAGAAACAATCAACTCCGTCCCTTCGGTCGTCTTAGCAGCGAGCTTGAAACCCTTCCAAATTTCAGAAACTAAAGTCATATCAGGGACGCGAGCAAATAACTCTAGGCGAGTGGCCAGAGATGGGAAATTTGTTCTCATACTTCTAATATTCGGCTGCACAATAAAAAGTTTATCATTAAGAAAGGAACTGTTAGAAAAAACATGATCACTAAAATTGGAGGAGGGAAAGTCATCAATCAAATTTAAATCAGAATTCATTAATACAATTATAAAATAAAATTAAACGATTTTATTGAAACGACTTTTCCGCCCTCAACCTAACTAAAATTTGGTTAGGTGTTTGTACCACACAAATTTACCGCCTTTCCGTTTCACAATGCCCTTGGTCTTCCTTAGCGGAGCGTATGTGTACCTCATGAGGGTGTGGTTGATATAAATACCTACATTCCGGCAGCTGGTTCCTTCGTTTCCATGTGGGACTTTGATCCCAGCTAATTTTTGTTTTTACCCTTTGCACTCATTGTTCGTTGCTTAATCGATCCGTTGCTGAAGCCTATGCAAATAATCGTAGGATGAAGAGGAGTTGGAATTACTTCTCCTCACATAACAAGTGCTAATGTCCTTATCTGGAATTTCGATGGACAAAGAAGACCTTCTGCCACTTAGAAAGATATGATGAAGTCAACGCAGAAAGATACGCGACAATTCGGAGAGAGACAATGAGGCTCTTCAAACGCAAAAACGCGAATGGGAGAAGACTCGGATCGAAAAAATCCTAGAAAATTTTAGGGCAAAGAACATCAGGGGTATGTATGTCGGCATAAATTCAATTAGAAATGGCTACCGAGGAAGAGCCAAAATAATTCGAGACGCAAACGGCTGTCTGGTCACAGAAACAAACAATGTCGTGACAAGATGGAAGCAGTACTTTGAAAACCTGCTCAATGTACGCACCCATCAACCACAGATAAATGCACCAAGCGTACATACAGCCGAGCCTCAGATCCCAGAGCCGTCTCTCAACGAAGTTGTAGACGCAATAAATCGATTGAAAAACAACAAGGCTCCCGGGGTCGACTGCATACCGTCAGAGCTTGTGAAGCACGGGGGAGAGGTAACCGCTCGAAAGATCCACCAGCTCATCCAAACAATATGGGATAAGGAAGTCACTCCGGAAGAATGGAAAACCTCAATAGTCATCCCCATTTTCAAAAAAGGCGACAGATCTGACTGCGAAAACTACAGAGGAATATCATTGCTCCCAACCGCATACAAAATATTAACAAATGTCATTCTGGCGAGAATCACACCGTACGCAGAAGAGATACTGGGAGACTACCAATGTGGATTCCGTAGGAACCGGTCAACAAGCGACCAAATGTTCACAATAAGACAACTGCTGGAAAAGAAGTGGGAATACGGAGAGACGGTTCACCAACTGTTCGTTGACTTCAAAAAAGCCTACGACTCAGTCGCAAGGCAGAGACTCTACCATATTCTAGTTGATCTGGGAGTCCCAAAAAAATATGCCGCCCTCATTCAAATTTGCATGAACGAAAACAAAGGGCGAGTCAGAATAGAAAACCACCTCTCAGAACCATTAGAAATCCGGGACGGACTAAAGCAGGGAGATGGTCTATCACCGTGTCTCTTTAATCTTGTGCTCGAGTATGTCACCAGAAAGGTACAAGACGACAACATGGCCGGATCATCCCTGAACGGGGTCACACAAGTGCTCGCATATGCGGATGACATCGCCGTTCTGGGCGATAATCTAGAGACTGTTAGTAAAAACTGTGAAAACATCATGCAAGCGGCAGAAGAGGTGGGCCTAGAAATAAATGAAGACAAAACAAAATACATGATTACGACGAGAGCAGGCGGATCTCAGATAACACATATAAACGTCAGAGGTAAGATATTTGAAAAAGTTAAAGAATTTAAATATCTGGGAACGATACTGACGGCCAGTAACGAAATGTCGAAGGAAATTAACAAGAGACTGCATTCCGGCAACGCGAGTTGGCACGCAGTAAGTAAACTGCTGAAATCCAGACTGCTATCACGTAACATAAAGCTCCGTGTCTATAGGACCATAATCATGCCGATTGTTCTATATGGATGCGAAACATGGGCTCTCACAAAACGGGAAGAAAACAAATTCCGTGTATTCGAGAATAAAGTTTTGAGGGGCATGTTTGGAGGTAAATATGACGAGGAGGCAGGACAATGGAGGAGACCCCATAACCACGAATTGGAAGAGCTATATCGCAAACCTACAATAGTGAGACTAATCAAGTCGCGAAGATTAAGATGGGCCGGACACGTGGCGCGAATGGGCAACGATAAGACCGTGCATAGAATTCTTGACGGTAGACCAACGGGAAAGAGACCGGTAGGACGGCCGCGATGGAGATGGGAGGACAATGTTAGGTTTGACCTTGAGGAGATCGGATCGAATGGTCAAACGTGGAAGGAGAGTGCACAGGACAGGGAACGATGGCGAAGCCGAGTCGGTGAGGTCATGAACATCTGGGTTCCTACAGGCCAATAAATAATAAATAAATAATAATAAAGAAGACCTTCTGGGCCATCCTTTAGGGGTCAGTTAAGTCGATGTTAGATAGTCCTGCAATTTTCAATTAATATTCCAGGACGCTTTGCTGTTGCCAGTTCACCTTGCTCTCCAAAACATTGATTTTAGAACTGACTTGTAACAAGAACTGGTGGTTATTCTGCTCCAGTTTAGAAAGTTTATCAAAGATTTGTTGCAGTGTGTATTGATCTTCCCTATTTTGCGTCTGTTTATCAATTTTAGAGATCGCTGGTTCATTCACCCCGAGAGTATTGCTCTGAAATCGTTGGTTTTCAGCTTTCGAGTTGACTTTGGCGGTAATGATGCGAACGACGCTTCGTTGATTTATAGCGTTTGCGACGATAGTGAAGAGCGTGTGATTCGAACCGACGCTATCACGGTTAGAATCAATAGAAGATAGAACCAAAGCTCTACGCATCAGGCCACTGCCGCGTGTACGAATTCGAAGTCTAAACTCAAGTACATTCGATTGATGTGGAAATGCTATATTATTGCAATGGTATACGGCTTTAATAGATGTGCTTTTGGTGGTGTTGTTCTTCACTATTGGTCGTGTGTATCTGCTATAAACGCCACAGATTCACTAGCGCTGGCTAGACTATCGCGTTTTCCCACTCTCCCTGACTCCGTTCAGGAAGTGTAACACTTTTTAATTTTTAAAGACGGCGTAGTTTAAAGCCGTCACATATTAGAAAAGATTAACCGATATTTTTTAAAGTACCTATAAATGAATAACACGTTATCTATATAACGAATAACTATAGGTATGTGAAACGCACATTCCAATGGAATCAGGTGAGCTCGAACGTTTGTCGTGTATGGTTGAGTTTTCAAAATTAGAAGCTATCTTTAAGGAAAGCGAGGAAATATGGCTCAACAAGAGAGAATGACCTCATAGGTAAATGCGGAGACAGTTTCGAGCCGAGTATAAGTGACTGTATGAATGCAAATTAAAAACTGCCAACAGTGAATATATCCTCATAAATCCTTTGCAGTGTACAGAATAATTGAGTTTTTCACTGTTTTTTCTGTGCTCTGTGAGATATTTTGATTTGTACTACATGCAAGCACAGAATAAGTTTAGGAGATTCAAGGCATCGGCCGGTTAACAGCGAATTGCATTCAGGAAATTTTATAACAGCTTGGGTGGCCAAACCCAAATTCTTAACCCAACAGCTTGGTGATTGGCTCGAAAGAACACGCTATAAACTCGGTTCTTCAGAGAGAAATATTTATAAAGAACAAGAGAAAACAGGAAGGAAACTACAAATAAAAAAGATACGGAAGAAGAAAAAACCGGACTTCTCAAGAATAACAATGAAAGAAAAAACTGAGAAGCAGGAAGTTAAAAATTATATATAAAAAAATATAAAACCAACCTTAACATTAGCATCCTCTTGATGACGCATCTTTGCAACTTTAACTAGTTCAATTTCCGCTACCAAGTTCATTCTAGCCAGTTCAGAAAGCTCTTTATTCAACCTGCAATCGAAAAAAGTCAGTAACATAATTTTGAAAAATGTAATAGAAGTTCTTGCGAAGATGAGTTTTTCATTTCACTCAACTACATGACCCCCCCAATAACTGAGAACCCAACCCACCATCTACCCCTTACTATCAACCCAAATTGAGGACACTTTTTAATCCGCCGTCGCCTGTTTCAGTCTAATTTCGGAGCACCCGGTTCGCATTCCTCTTCAAAGCATATTCTGTGGTTTTCCCTCACTCAGAAGCTGATGAACGTTCGCGACGTGCTCTGACATTTAATGGTACTTCAAAATTGCCTTTTGTGTGCGCGTTAGTGTAAAAAAAAAGATAGAAAATATGTAGGGACAAATTGTTTACAGTAAATTTTATTCATATCAAGTACAGCGCAGGCAGGAGTTCAAAATCAGTCATGCACTGAAACAAATGTTAGACCTCTGGGTTTACAATCCATGTGGCTTGAATCTAGTGAGGGGATGAAGTTTGAAGGAAAGGAATCCTTTTTTTCGAATCTTGAGTTTTTCGGACATATCTCGAGGTATTTCTTTTTCACCTCATGTCGATTGTAGTACTGGGCGACAGGTGTAATATATAAATCTTATATTCTCCAATTCAAAAATGGCAGGGTCGCCGGATAATAAATAAATCTTATGATCGAATTTAATTCGGATTGGCAGAATGTAAGTTAACGCAGGTCAACAGGAATGCCTTGTCATGTTGTAGAGGTAGAGGAGATATAAAAAAAGTCTGTTGCTACCAGGTAGGATATGGTAGGTGTCGCAGCATGTTTAGTGTAACACCATGCTTAGGTTTACAAAAATTAGTTTTCATTGAAGAATACACACATTTAAGGATTTCTTTTATTTTTTCCATCTTTGAACGGTTGTAAATTGAATTCCGTGTATTTCTTCTAGTACTTTCTTCAATCTTGCCTTTATTAAATCTATTAACAGCCTGTAAGGTGTTTCGCGGCCACTGCATTCCACCGCCATTTTGTTTTCAATATGTAAACGCTATAAAAGCAACTGTGTTCTTTTTTTCAACCTTCTTATATCTTTCATAGTTACATTCGTGCGGTCGCTCCATTGTAATCGTTTTCGTTTCGGAGCACAATTTCGCAGTTTTTTATAATCATTATATCGTTTCGGGCGTATAATAGCCAACAAAAGGATTTATATAGAACATTTTTTTTTTGTGTATCACGTTATCTGGTCGTCGTCCTGTTTTCGCTCAAATTGAATCGGCGCGATAAACGAATCGTGCATTTTATACAGTAGGCATACAGTCTTAGGCGAAGAGAGTATTACCATCCGGCAAGGCACGAATGCCATAAGTATCTGCCAAAATAATAATTGGTAATTGGACATGGCACGAATGCCATAGATATCTGCTAGAAATAAAAAAAAATAGGTGAGATGCAAAAGCCTTTGTATCTGATTTATTTGTTAAAAATCTGGTCCTTAAATACTAATTTCCCTAACAACAGTTCCATCATCATCATCATTGGCACTACAACCCGGAATCGGTCTTGGCCTTATTTAGCAAGTTCTGAGGCTTGTTAAATTTTCCATAATGGTTTGTTTTTTCCGGGCAAGGTCATTAGTCTTGCGCAAGAGGCTCCCCGACGGGGAATCAAACCCCGGTCTCCCGCGTGACAGGCGAGTATACTAACCACTATACTATCGAGGAGCCACAACAGTTCCATAGCAGACCAATAATAAGTGGGTCAGAAGCCATCATATTTCAGCTGATTTATCCATTACCTTTGTCACTCCAAATGCATTCCACATGGCATCGCTAATCCACAATGGTTCACCTCTCCAATGACACGAATATAGGTGAGTGTCATGCACAGTGGTATGTCATATTATACATGACACACATCCATCGGAAACATCTGGATAATGAGCATTGTAATGTTATACCTTTGCTTTGGTGTGTGCCGTCAGGCATCTTGTTTCAATGAATTAAATAATGATTCAGTGGCAATATGTGTTCAGGTATTGATGGGTACACTACATAGCTATTAAGACAATGCACCATTCAACGTTTTGATTGCATGATTACGTACACTCGAGATCAACAGAGAGTACTCGGTAAATCAGCTTTGAATTTGTGAAATCTATTTCGAAGGTTTTCGTAGTCAGATACGTTGAGGTTGGCTACACCCACTCGCTAGAGATTTCTTCGATATCTTTAAGTTGATGTGCATTTGTGAACGTGCTCTACATCAGATGACTCCATACACATGTCATGACATGTCGTGCTCGCAATGCAATAACTGGAGCACGATGGCTAGGTGGTACCAAAAAATATTGCGCGGTGGTGACGCTTGATGTGAAAAATGCGTTTAACTCGGTGAATTGGAATCGGATTCTAGAAGCGTTGGGCGATCTACAAGTCTCACTCTACTTGGTGCGTGTATTAGAAAACGATCTCTCGGATAGAAGACTACTCTATGGCACAGATGAGGGACCACAGGAATATAAAATAACAGCGGGTGCACCCCAGGAATCTGTATTAAGTCCGCTGTTATGGAATATCATGTATGATGGTGTGCTCAAAGTCAATGTACCAGAAGGAGTTAGAATCATTGGGTACGCAGATGATTTGGCAATAGTAGCCGTCGCTAAACATCTAGATGACCTGGAGAATATTTGCTCCCAAGCAATCCAGAGCATTAAATGCTGGCTAGATATGGCCGGACTGAAATTAGCTGGACATAAGACGGAAGCAGTTTTAATAAGCAGCCGCAAGAAAGTTGAACACCTTGATTTGGAAATAGAAGGACAAATAATTAGATACAATCCCTATATTAAATATCTTGGTGTTATACTCGACGATAGGTTGAGCTTCAAGGAACACCTGAGAAAAACGAGTGAAAAAGCGGAAAGAGTATGCAAAGTTTTGGCGAGACTGCTACCCAATGTTGGTGAACCCCTGCCCCACATAAGGAAACTCATAACCAGTGTCAACGCCTCCACTATAATGTATGCAGCTCACATATGGGCAGGAGCCGCACAGTATAAGTCATACATGAGGGGAGTGAACTCAGCGCATAGACTAGCATCAATAAGAGTATGTTGTGCATTTCGAACGGTATCCGAAGATGCCATAAATGTTTTGGCCGGGAGGACACCACTTGACGTTGCAGCTAAAGACAACGCTGCATTGCATAAGGCCTCCCAAGAGAATCATTGGAGATTGTGGACACAATTAGAGCTCTCAAGCCTAAGAGAATGGCAACGAAGGTGGGATTCTTCCACCAAAGGAAGATGGACCCACACCATGTTACCTGATATAGAAGCAAGGGTGAAAAGAAAACATGGCGAGCTGAATTACTACTTGACCCAGCTAATATCAGGACATGGATGCTTCCGGCAATACTTGCACAAGTATAAGCATGTGAATCACACATACTGCTTGTATTGCGAAGGCAAAATAGAGAATTCGGAGCACGTACTCACAGAGTGCGTGAGATTCGAGACCGCACGAACGATTTTGGAGAGACACACGAGACGGACAGTTACTCCGGCTGCAGTAATAGAATACATGCTTAGTTCAAAACAGGCATGGTCCGTAACCAGTGGTATTCTCTGCGAAATGATGCAGCAGTTACGACGTGACGAGCTGAGTAACAGGTCAGCTCCATCCCGCCCCGCGATGGAATATCTAAAAAAAGTTCCGCGGGGATCAGCGGGAATATGAGCCTGGCGGGAGATGGTTTTAGTCGGTAAAAACCCGGCATGCCTCTGGATCGGTCCAGAGGTATCTTTTGAAGATTTCCACCTTCTTACCGAAACAAAAAAAAATCATGTCATGACTACTATCTTAATGACTTTTGCAACGAAGAAATGCGTTTAATTTACTAGCAAATCACAGCGCATTGTCGGCGTCGTTCTTTTGCACTTTCTCGCCTCGACCGGTTACCACATTATACACATTCTATACAGTGTCAGTTTGGCTGAAAGGTCGAGGTATCTCTACACAAAGTCAAATAACATTGTAGAACTATCTTGACAAATTAGAAAGTTGCTTAAGAATTTTCTAAATCATTGGACCGACGTTGACATCCCAATATTCTATCAGCTTGAATGAACTTATAGCGACAAAAGTCCAAAATGTGATTCAAGCCCTCGCTATGAAGTGGTTAACAAAAGTCAGAAATATATCCTCAACGCATCAAACCCCGGGCGCATGGAGACGAGTGTCTTCACGCAACTATGGATTGTTGTGTTAATTGCTAGGGTATGCGGCTCTGATGATTTATTTTACCGATTCCTCTTTTGGTGCTATATTCTTCACTATGGTTGCGTGTTCGTGCAATGTATCGTGTTGGTTGAAATTGCCACAGACTTAATGATGTTCTCACTCATCGGCGCAAGAAATACTTCATGAAGTTTAAATAAAAACGGAGTAGATTATTATCAAGGATCGCTATGTGGCTCTAGTGTAAGTAGATTCACTTTCTCTGACCGGGTTGCCATCTACCATGTGTAAGAGGTGGATGACGACACCGAATTTTTAATAATCATCACAGATGCCCTAAGGTGCCTTAAATTTCTAGCACATGTGCAGCGAAATACCTTTTTTTTGTTCGATTTTCTGAACACGTAAGAACTTACAGACATAAAACTTAATAAGTTTAATTGGATACCTGTATTTGTTTTTTGCACACACGACTAAAATATTGGAAATTTGGATAAGGAGTGTATGGTGTTTTCAACAGATAAAAGAACAGCGGTGAAGAACAGCGCCGAAAGGAAGTCAAAGAAATAATAAGAACCGCATATGGACTTCAGTAAAGAGTAGTTGAAAAATAGCCATCACTACGAACACGCGTCTAAACTAAAAGTATCAATAAAACAAAAACCAACACCGGAATGTGGTTTTCTTCTTTAAAATCGCGCGATAATCGCCATCTATCTTCAAGCGCACTTCTACTTTACTACCGTTTGTGCGATGTAGGAAGGATTAATTTTATTGGTTGAAAAATCTGCGTTATCAATTACTTCTGTGACGGCTCTACCTGGTGAGTTATTACACACTCCTTAGGGGATTACGGCTTCCATGTCCAACGTGCTGCGCGTTCAAGCAACCAACGCCTTTCATGGTATCTGCATGAGTTGTTAATTTGAGCAGCATAACATTACGTTTGGTTCATACCACAGGGCCAGTTCTGTTTACCAAAAGTGACCCATTGGCCACAATATATCATAAACTATATCATCATATCAAGAAAGATTAGTTTGTTACCAACCCACAATAAATAAGTACGATCCGATTTTAATTATTATATAGTAGTATGTATGAACCCGGAAGTTCATGATCTGGATGGTGGTCTCCCAGTATTTTTTCTGCATATGGTGTGACTCTCACCAGTATGACATTTGTTAGTATTTTATATGTTGATGGAAGCAGTGGTATTCCTCTGCAGTTGTCGCAGTCAGATCTGTGGCACTTTTTCAAAATGGGAAGGATTACTGAGGTTTTCCATTCTTATGAAGTGGATTTCGTATAATATATTGTTGCAAACAACTTGTGGACCATTCGAACGGTTGCTTCTCCTCCATGCTTCACAATTTCCCCCCGTATGCTATCGTCTATACTGAAATTATTATTCGATAGTAATTTTTAGCCCAATGAGTAGGACCTTAGATTATATTCATAGTTAGGCCGGCTTGTCGTAAAAGATGACTAAAAGCAAAATAGTAGGCGGATTCCCAACGTACTGCCGTCCGGTGAAATAACACTCTATCAAGTTATAGGCTCCGTGAAATCGACGGGAGAAATTCTTGATGATCTTTCGGAACTTGGCTGATGGACCCGGTTGCAAAAAAAATTGGAATAGGTGGTAAGTCGATACCAGCCGCCATCTCTGACTTCGATTCGGACCTTTATCTGATGGTCCCATTAAAGTTAAGAATGCGATATCTCGGAGGATAACTATTCCCATATTTGGATCTCCGGGCAAAACTGTCTCAGGGGAAACATCTTGCAAATGTTTTGATAAGAAACCAAAATGTAAACAACTCGTCTCCGCGTAATTGGATCCGACCCAAAAACACTATCACCGTTCAACTAGTAAGGGCGTTTTGTAACATCAGAGGCTCAGTTACACCCATACGAATGTAAACACCGTTAGCACTGCCCTATATTCTAGTCCTAACGAAAACTCAGCTCTATTCGTCAACTGATTCAACATATATTCGTTGCCCACGGTACGATTTAGATTCCAAATCTCGTTTAAAGAGTGGAGTCCGCGTCTTTACCACAAGAATGGCCGTCATTAAATTTAAGGAAAGCACGAATTTGCACGGTGAGATGGTCTATGGGAATGTATCGTAACATGAACACGTCGAAAATCGCCAAGTCCGTCTCCAAAAAACGGAGTTATCTTTTTAGAGTCAACAAATATTTTACTCCGGGCCAACTTCTTCTTTACAACTCTAAAATTAGACTCACACTCGAATAGTGGTCTCATGTTTGGAGTTCTGTTTCTAAACACACCCTCAACCAGACATCAAGACTATACTATCGTATTGTAGCGAGCTTATCGTTCGCTGGATTAATTATTTTTAATACATAAGAGCCGTTAAATCGATTTTGAATTAATGTAACACTTTATTAGTCCGTTAATAACAACCGTTACTTTTAACGTATACTTAACGATTACTTGACTTATCGCTTCCGTACTTATCGCGTCTTTTACTGCTTACTTCTTCTTCTTGCTTTTCGATCTTCGTGCGACGTATTTATACCGTTTCCTCATTCTGATTCGGCGTTTCGTTTCCGTCCGTTCCATAGCCTCGAATTTTCGACTGTTCATAGTCTCCGGTTTTCCAGTACTTTCTAGAATATACTGGTACTTTGTTTTGGACTTTCTAGAATATCCTAATACTGACTGCCATATGCGTCACACTACCCTCCACATAGATTAGTTCGTCCCGAACTAAGTTCACTGGTCTTCTGGATTAACAAAAAGTCGCCAGTCGGTCACGATGTACCACTTTCATATTGGCGTTTGGTCTTCGCTGAATCCTATAGACCACGCCGTTAATTCTTGTGAGAATTTTATACGGCCCTTCCCAATGTTGCTGCAACTTCGGAGACCTTCCTTTTTGCCGATGAGTGTTATAAAGCCACACATTATCGCCTGCATTAAATCCGGATGCGTTGGCTCGAACGTCGTACCTTGTTTTCATCCTGTCACTTGATACCTTGATTTGCTTTCGAACCAGATGATGAATCTCATCGAGGCGATTTCTCCATTCGGCTACGTAGTCTTCAGTTTTATCTATGGCGTCTGGAGGTATTCCGAATCGCAGATCGGCTGGTAATCGTATCTGTCGTCCAAATATAATTCTTGCTGGAGAATGACCTGTCGTATCGTGATTAGCCGATCTATAACTCATGAGAAAGGTTTGTACATATTTGTCCCAATCTCGTTGGTGATTACTAACGACCTTCGATAAATGCTCTTTCATTGTTCGGTTGAACCTTTCGACCATTCCGTCTGACTGTGGATGTAAGGGTGTGGTCCTGGTTTTCCTTACGGCTAGTGCCGCACAGATACCTTGAAATATCTGTGATTCGAAGTTTCGGCCTTGATCGGAATGAAGCTCACAGGGAACCCCATATCTGCTGATCCAATTATTGATAAGCTGCTCAATGACGGTTGTTGCTTCTTGGTTTGGAATTGGAAGGACTTCCACCCACTTGCTGAAGTAATCCATGATGACCAACATAATTTGTTGTCGTCGTTGGTTTTTGGAAATGGTCCTGAGATGTCGATCGCAATTCGCTCGAAAGGGGCACCCACGTTGTACTGCTTCATAGCGCTCCTTGGTTTTGCTGTTGGTCCTTTGGCCGTAGTGCAAGTTGTGCACTTCCTCCACCAAGACTCGACGTCATCTCTCATGTGAAATCAGTAGAATCGAGATCGTAATTTTGAAAGTGTCTTATTAACTCCCAGATGTCCACCGGAGGCCCCGTCGTACATTTTTGTTAGTACATCCTTCACTTTTGATGGTGAGACTAGAATCTGCATTCGATGGGATTTACCGCCCGCGGCTTCCCATTTACGTTTTATGATTCCATCTTCCACCAGCAAGGAATTCCATTGTGCCCAATATGCTTTAAATGTTCTACTCTTGTCGGAAATATTGTTCCAAGTTGGCCTCTCGTTCTTTTCGTTGTGTTCCAAGATTAGCGACATACCTTCATCCTGAAGTTGAGCTGCGCGTATAACATCACTCGTCCACCCATCTAGTACTTCTACTTGTACATTTCGAAGGTCGTACGTCTCTTGGTTTTCTTCCGCTCTATGACAATGTTTACAATCTGGTTTGCATGGTTTTCGCAATTGTTCGTCCTGCAGTGTAATGGCAACCCCCAAGTTACCAATTCGCAGTGTTCTTTGCCCGATATCTAGAACAACTTGATGCTCCTTCATGAAATCCATCCCAAGAATGCATTCGTCCGTAATATCGGCAACCAAAAATTGGTGGAAGATGGAAATATTGCCCAGCACTATTATGCTCTCGACTTCTCCGTAGACTGTAGAACGTTCTCCTGTGGCAGTCTTCAAAACGTATCTTCTATTTTGATTAAGGGCTATTTTGCCCACGACATCTGGCTGAATTATGGATCTCGTTGCTCCAGTGTCGATTGTCACCGTTGTTGTCCTTGCGTTAACAATCGTAGTTATAACCAAACTTTGGTTATCCCGTTGGAGTTGTGATACAGTTACGATGCTGGGGCTGCACATTCCACCAGGCGACTTTCGCCCCATTAAGTCTGCCCTTACAAGTTTTCCGCGAGCTATTGACCTCAGATTGGTCCCTTGATAGTTTCCTCTTATGATTAGCGCATGAACAACAATTCTCAATTGATGTTTCATTCATTCGTCGAAGTTTTTTACAATCAACAGAGATGTGGCCCACTTCGCCGCATGCCCAACACTTCATATCAGGTCTCGGGGTTCTCCGTTGTACATGCCCGATTCTTTAGCAGGAACATTCCTGGACGGACGTTTCTTGGACTCTATATGTACTCCTGGTAGCCAGTTTAGCAGATTCATATCCCAATGCGAACGCCAGTATTTCATTAGTCGTCTTCTTTCCTGCCAAACGAACGGCTTGTTGCAAGTCCCGATCTTGCAGTGCATTTATAAATGCATCCATTTCCTCGTTCAGAAATTCCTTAGTCATATTTGAATAAGAAAAGTTTGCCAATCGCTCAATGTCTGCCTGCAACAGTTGAAGATTTTATCCAGGTTTCTGCGTTCTGCTCCGCAGTTGCATGCGGTAGACCTACTGCATGTGGTTGTCTCCATACCTAGCTTCAAGGCCGTCTCTTACCGCTTGGAAATCTGTTTGCTTCACTGCTGGTATGGTTTGTAGCAATTCTGCAGCCGCCCCGCGGAGTGACACGATTAGTGATGTTGACTTTTGCTCATCCGACCACTTATTATAATTGGCCGCGGCGTCAAACTGACGTATAAATACGGAGAAGGGTCCCGTTCCATCGAAGGCTGGCGGTTGCATCCTTGTATCTTTGTAGTCATGTTGATTGCTAGGCGATGTCTTATTTCTTTCGACACAATCAAGTCTCTTTTCGATTCGCGTCATTTCATCGGTGACTTTCAGATCCAGATTTTCTACTTTGTTTCGAATTTCTTCCTTAGAGTGTTAAAAATTACATTTCATCCACTGTGTTTGGGCATCCAATTTTGCATTCAGATCTGCAGCGTGTGCGTCGAAGTTTGAATTTTGGGCATCCAACTTTGCATTAACATCTGCAGCTTGCGCGTCCAATTTTGAGATAATATCTGTAGCTTGCGCGTCCAGTTTTGTATTAATATCTGAAGCTAGCGCGTCCAACTTTGCATTAACATCTGCAGCTTGCGCGTCCAATTTTGAGTTAATATCTGTAGCTTGCGCGTCCAACTTTGCATTAACATCTGCAGCTTGCGCGTCCAGTTTTGTATTAACATCTGTAGCTTGCGCGTCCAACTTTGCATTAACATCTGCAGCTTGCGCGTCCAATTTTGAGTTAATATCTGTAGCTTGCGCGTCCAGTTTTGTATTAATATCTGAAGCTAGCGCGTCCAACTTTGCATTAACATCTGCAGCTTGCGCGTCCAATTTTGAGTTAATATCTGTAGCTTGCGCGTCCAGTTTTGTATTAATATCTGAAGCTAGCGCGTCCAACTTTGCATTAACATCTGCAGCTTGCGCGTCCAATTTTGAGTTAATATCTGTAGCTTGCGCGTCCAGTTTTGTATTAATATCTGAAGCTAGCGCGTCCAACTTTGCATTAACATCTGCAGCTTGCGCGTCCAATTTTGAGTTAATATCTGTAGCTTGCGCGTCCAGTTTTGTATTAATATCTGAAGCTAGCGCGTCCAACTTTGCATTAACATCTGCAGCTTGCGCGTCCAATTTTGAGTTAATATCTGTAGCTTGCGCGTCCAGTTTTGTATTAATATCTGAAGCTTGCGCGTCCAATTTTGCATTAACGACTGCAGCTCGTGCATCCAATTTTGCAGCTCGCGCATCTAATTTTGCCTTAAACTCTGCAGCTCCCGCGTCCAATTTTGCCATCATCATCCTGAACATCTCCGAAATGTCCAACGGTGGCGAACTCTTCTCCGTTTACATTGGCACCATCTTGACTCGCTGTTTCTTCTTCATCCGGACAGTCTGGCCCAATCGTAAAAACATATGTGTCTACATCAATACCCTCTTCCCCCATTGCTGCTTGCAGACGCTGTCGAAGAATTTGCTGCTGTCCTCTGCTATCCAGATTCCTGTCCTGAAGTTCCTTCTTCCAAATGTCGATCTGACATCGTTACAACACACTTTCACAGACTTATTTACTCCACCAATAATTAATCCAACTTCTGACACCAATTGTAGTGAGCTTAGGGTTCGCTGGATTAATTATTTTTAATAAATAAGAGCCGTTAAATCGATTTTGAATTAATGTAACACTTTATTAGCCCGTTAATAACAACCGTTACTTTTACCGTACACTTAACGATTTCTTTACTTATCGCTTTCGTACTTATCGCGTTTTTGACTGCTTACTTCTTACTTTTTACTTATCTCGTCTGATCTGCGTGCGTCGTATTTATACCGTTTCCTCATTCTGATTCGGCGTTTCGTTTCCGTCCGTTCTATGGCCTCGAATTTTCTACTGCCCATAGTCTCCAGTTAATGGCGCAAGACTAATGACCTTGCCCGGAAAAAACAAATCATTATGGAAAATATAACAAGCCTCAAAACTTGCTAAATAAGGCCAAGACCGGTTCCCGGTTGTAGTGCCGATGATGATGATAGTCTCCAGTTGTCCAGTACTTTCTAGAATATTCTAGTACTTTGTTTTGGACTTTCTAGAATATTCTAGTACTGATTGTCATATGCGTCATATCGAAGACGCTTGGCGGAACTTTGTCTGTTTTACTGATATTATCACGGGAACTGTTCCTCAGAGAATGGTAGGTTTATTCCGTGGAATTTGATTTATTTTCGTTCCACAAGACAATTCGACGGCTTTGGGGTTCATCTCTCAACGGCACGCAAAACGCATTGTGTTTCTGAATAGAAAAGCTGTGGAAGTCCCTCCCGGCACGAGTATTATGAGCTCTACAACTTGCAACGTTCAAGAACTTCAACAGATATCTAATAACATGCCACAGCGCTATAGGTTCTCTTTTCCTAAGCAAAGTACAAAAACAAAGGTCTGATTTAGTTCCCTCGGATTACTAGCCCTTTCGAATGCTCATGACACCTTTTTCCACACTTGTGTGGTATTAGCGGTACGGTATCGCTATGTAGCGTTGTTTTAACAGCAGAGTTATTTCTAATACCTAAATTATCAAAATTAATCTACTAAAAATCCTATTTTCCTATTGGATTGCTGTTTAAGCGCAGCTCGCTATAAGTTCATGGTGAAAGCGCCGCAGTTATTGAATCGAAACAATTAACTGTTTGATTGATTTATTCTTCAAAATGCTGGGGTATTTTATACTCCCAATCAGTCACTCAATTATTTACAAATTTCATAAGTTACTCATACAAATTTTGCTTAACAAGCTATTCCTTTCTTAATTGAGAATTCACTCATATAATTCTGCTTACTGTGCTACTTTATCTCCTATCACCAGCTTGGCGCATGGTGTAAAAACAATGACACGATTTGACCCAATTAATTTATGAATCATTTGCCAGCGATATACTCGTAAACGATTGTCATATGATTCTTTGAAATCGTAACCGGAGCAATTCGTTTCTTTTACTCAATGAATGAATGTATCGACCTTGAATTATGGTCGGCAACGATTAACGAATGCTGGTTACTTGAGACTTGCTAATTGTGACAAGGGCAAATTGATTTACTTGATACTATTCTTCATGGTCATTTCGTGGATATGTTGTTACTCTACACTTGAAAAATAGTTCTATGGTAAAAAATTTGGCAATAATGAACCTATGGTATCTTGTATTTTGAACACCGTGGTGGTTCCCATATATGTCGAAGGTATCAAAACATTGCTGAGGAAAATGTAATGACTTAAAAGGAAACAATGCTGACGAATAAAGCTGTTTTCCAAATGGTGAGTGTCTTCTTTGTTAAGTTGGGTATTTCTGCGACCACCGTCCCACCTTAAACTCCTTACCAACTACACCCCCCAGATAAATCAAACTGGTTTATTTTAACAATGTTGGCCATTGTAGTAAGTGCACATAAAATAGGACATTCTTATTAAAAACAAAAAATCGTACCTCTGAATGTCACGATCCAAATTTTTCCATGTTTCCATCTTCTTTTGCATTTGAACAACAATATTCCGATCAGACTCTTTTGTCTCCTGTTTTTCTCGAATTGCTGTTGCCAGTTTAAGCTTCAACGGCTCCAATTCCTGTTGCATTTTGCCAATTTCTTTGCCACTCGATTCGATTTGATTCAACAGTTCTACTTGCCGTTCCTTCATTTGAGGTAGAGATTGAACGTTTTCTTGTAACTTAAGTTGTTTATCCTTCAATCTGAAACAACGATAAAAATTAGAGATTGAGAAAGAGATAAAAGGAAACCGTAAACAATAGTTTACTTGTTTCTTTGTTCTCTCAAGTCGTTTATAGTCTTTATTCCTTCCTCATAATTAGTTTGCAGTTTGTCCAAAACTTTACGATCGTTTTCCAATTCTGCAGAAATAGTAATTTTTTCCAACTGCACCTCTTCAATGGATGCAGTTGGCCCTCCTTCGGGCATTTTGGCCTAAATATGCAGTACATTCACTCACAACATGTATCATATCGTTTATTATTAAACTTACTCTTAGTTGTTCTAGTTCACCTTTAAGTCGAGCAGCTTCTTTAACTGCTTCGTCAAGAAGACTCATATCACCTAACATTGAATTAACCAGCTCTATGTTTGCAGTAGGCTCCAAGTGTAACATTTGGCAGGATTCTATTTCGTTCTCAACTTCGGAGAGACTTTCTTCAATCTTCTTTAACTCAATTTTCCGCGCGGGAATATCCTTTTCCAAACGATCGACCTTTTCAATCTCTGGACGCAGACGAATCAAAGCTTCGTATTTCTTTTGTTCGCCCTTGAGAACATTTTCTACACGCTGAATGTTTTCAGGTAGGTGATGAATCTCATCTGAAAGTTCGCTGGTAAGGTTGGCTGCCTAAAGTCATTAGCCTTGAGTAAAAGGATAATAATGTATAAATTCATAAAATTACCTCACTCTGGGACATGATATTGTGGCACAGGGGACACTGCGGATCCTCTTCGATTTTTTGGATATATCTAGAAGAGAATCATTTTAATGGACAAATTTGCAACAAGACCAAATGTAGACATACTTTTTGTACATGGTCTCGGAGGATTTGAGTGCACCATGGTCGAGTTGAAATTTAGCAATTGTTTCCTTGCTCTTTGCTAGCATTTCTTCGTAGGGTGTTGAACGACATTTCTCGTAGATAGCATCCTTACTCTCAGACAACTCTTTTTCCCATCGAGACAGTTCCTCTCGGTGGGTTTTTCTCTTGATTTCTAAACTCTGCTGTTTGAGTTTCAAGCTACTGATCTTATCTGTTAAGCCCCTCACTTGACGCTGCAGTTTTTCGTATGTTTGCTGAAGGGTTCTCCTGTAATTTGAATCAATCGTTTTGTCTAAGACCTTTTTCAAGTTATCGCTGTGTTTGCCCTTAACACGGCGGATTTCCTGTTCCTTCTTTTCCATATCTTTCTCTTTCAAACTTATCTCAGCGACAAGCTTAGAAATGGAATTGAGGAACGTCAACTGATCATCGACTGCTCGAAAACGTTCCTGAAGGCGGTCAACGTTGGCTTTCTTTTCAATAATCTTCTTCTTTAATCCGTCTTGGTCGAGAGAGTCAACTGTTTTGTTATAGAACTCTGTAACTCGATCAATTTGTTCTGTGAGCTTCTTCAGTTGGTTAGTTGATGCTTCGATGTCAGTTATTTCTTGTTCAATTTTCCGGCAATCTTTCTCATGTTGATCTTTCTGAAAAAGTGAAATAATCAGATTTGTTTCATTTGTTTTTAGATTATTGAAGGGGGTATTTTGACTGCGAGCATAGGGTAGGTTCGCGGAGAAAACTGGTTTTTTGTTACTCTTAAATATCAATTTATAAAAAAACAGAAGAGTCAGAATTGTGAGTTAAGATATCGGTGCACTTTCTTTCTAACTAAGGAATGGTCCTATATGTTTACCTGCCCGTCTAAAATTAGCCTTGGCTGTGGTCCGCTCTGGCGATCCCAATAGACATACACAAAAACGCAAACATAGTCAAGAAAACAGCACAAAAAGGATCGAAAAAAGAAATCATTAGAGCAGTATACTAGAGCAGCTTCTTAATCCTATGTAACGGTTGAAACATCCCCATGTACACGGGGCTATGGTCTGATGTGTTGATAGTGTGGTTGGAGCCTTTTCACAACCTGGGATAAAATATTGTCTTTTGCTTCAGAAACGCAACAAACGCAGCTTTCGAAAGCTGCAAAACGGGAAAAAGCACGATACGTTCCGGATGTGTTGTAATGACGGAAGTGGACTCGTAGTACGTAGACATCCTTTGAATTTCATTGCGTAATTTTACCCCCTATCGAGTGTGTGCATTTCTGTTGCTGAGTCCCCTGATCAAATTCAATTCCAGCTTTGGACAAATATATTCTGCCCAAAAATGTTGACTACTTTCTTGCACTTTTCGTGGGTTGAAGTATGGGATTATTCCAGGTAAACGTTGAATTAATTCAATAACCAAGTATCGTTCCTTGGCTCTAGAAACAAGCACAATTCATTTGGAAATCCTCTTTGATGAAAGAAGGCAGCATTGTATTGTTGTTGTTCCCCATTTGTTTATCTTGTTGAAATTGGAATTCATTAAGCTCAGGATACACTGGTGCCTGAGCGTGAAATCAGATAAGCTTGGTCAAATGAGCTTCAAGCAATTAGGTAGCCTCACAATGCAGTCATTAGCAAAAGAATGAATTGAATCTTGATTGAGACAAAAAATCATTGATGAAAATAAGGAATAGAGTAAGGGCCAATGTGCCGGAATCACAAAGGAAACTAAAATGTTTGCCAATAACATAACACGCCCCCGCTTGATTGAAACCTTGACGTAGTGCGGGGGCTTAAACTACAATGAATCACTCAGACTATGCTGACGGAAGCATATTCTTCCTCACATGAACTCGCGGCATGAGCAAACAGAAACCCATCACTAACCAATGAGATTCGGCTTGTTTACTTAGCCGAACTCACATCTCATTGATGCCCATTCCCCTTTTCGATTTTTCAGATTCGTTCTCATGGCCTCGTCCCATGAAAGAACCTATGTTCACACATACATGTGTACCATAATGATCTTCTCTATGAGATCCGGTTACCTACCCCCAAAGAGAGACTTCAGGTTTCTCTTGGGATAGGAAATGCATCCCTAAGTTAAGAGAGCCAGTACAATTGGCCGAATTTCCCTTGCCAGCGAACTGACACACTGGTTGGTTCTTCTCCTGCTCCCCGTGGCACCGCGGGGACGCATCAGTCCAGAGTCTTGTTTATCAACCCCGGAGTGTCGACTCTAATATGTTAAGTTTCAACTAGTCAATGAAAGCCGAAAATTTAAGACGCGGTGAACAACTTGTGAATTATTTATATTAACACTTTTATAGTAGCGGGCAGTGAATTTGATTTTACATAACTACAAAATGTATTAGGTGTCGAAATTAGAATCGTGAACTCTTAAAATATTTAAGTGTAATTTCTGTTCATTTTTTTGTTTTGTTTTGTTTTGATTAATCAATAAAGTAACCCCTCAATAAATAGACAGTACTCAGTGTATTTTATTTCCAAGCTGCAGTTCCTGGGTCTTTTCTTTTATACTTTTCACTTGTGCGACCAGAGTTTCGATCTCTCAGCAGTGCACCAACCAGCGAACAATTCATAAGACGAAGCGGAACCCCGTGCCGTACGCCGGCACCACGACTTCGTACCCCCACACTACCACCCCTAATCCAGGGTGTCACATGTCACCGTGCCCATTGGATGGCTTGCAGCCAGGGGTATACCGCCCGTATTAAAACAGTATCTCTCTGACCCCGGGTCAAATCAGAGCAGTAAGCAGACCTTACCGTATCAAAGTGGGGCTCTGGTATGGCGTACTTTTTTAAACCCCAAGACTCGTGGAAACAAAAATTAATAATCAATATACAAAAAACACTCTCACGAAAAACCCGGTAGGCGTAGGTGTGTTGAGGCGACACTATCATCAAGAAAATACCGACTCGGCAAAAAGAAGACGTAGGGAAACACGGAAAAAGCGGGATATATGTCGGCACATGGAATGTTCGAACGTTATATAAACCAGGCGCGATACAGACGGTCATAGAGAACGCGAAACAATATAAAATAGACATCGTCGCGCTTCAGGAAGTCCGACTCTCACATCAAGTAATCGAAACCAACGAGTTTACACTGGCGTGTGGAGGTACCGATGCACATAACCTCGGAATCGGCTTCATCATAGGTAAGAAGATTACACCCCATTGTAAAAGATGTGAAATTTATTAATAACCGAATGTCGGTGCTAAAAATACAGGCCCCCATGGTACAATTATGTACTTATAAACGTACACGCCCCAACATAATCTACCGGCGAAGAAACGAAAGTCGCGTTCTACGAGACTCTAGAGGAAGTATTTGATGTGATCTCATCATTCAATATTAAAATCTTCCTCGAGAACCTCAACGGGAAAATTGGAAAGGAAGATATCATCCAACCAACTATAGGTAAAGAAAGCCACGACGTTTCAAATGATATTAGAATTCGAATTATTACGTTCGCAGCGTCAAATGATCTGGTAATGAAAAGCACGATGTTCAAGCACAAGCAACTTCATAAAGCCACATGGATATTACCCGACGGCGTAACGCGTAACCAAATAGACCACTTCCCCATAGACAAAAGACACTACTCGAATATCCTGGACGTAAGATCATAAAAAGAAGCAGATTGCGACTCCGATCATCTTCTAGTGATGGGCAAAATTCGTCGGCTCGCAGCAAACCCACATGAGCAGTCATGGGAAACGAGCAAAAAGGACGACACTGGTAAACTAAAACACCTGCGCAAAAGGGCTGAATATCAAGACGAACTAACGAATAGATTTAGTATCCTAGAAAATGGGAATAGTGAGGAAGAGGGTACCAATAATGTGGACACTAAATGCACATCGATCAGAGAAGTAATCAAACAAACAGCCCGTAATGTATTAGGGTTTAAGGAAACAATTAAGTCCAAACCTTGGTTTGATGATGAGTGCAGGGCGAAGGTCGAACAACGTAAACGCCTCAGAGTAATCCACTTAGAAAGATATGATGAAGTCAACGCAGAAAGATACGCGACAATTCCGAAAGAGACAATGAGACTTTTCAAACGCAAAAAAAAACGCGAATGGGCGAAGACTCGAATCGAAATAATCCTAGAAAATACCATCATCATCGGCACTACAACCGGGAACCGGTCTTGGCCTTATTTAGCAAGTCCTGAGGCTTGTTAAATTTTACATAATGATTTGTTTTTTTTTTTCGGGCAAGGTCATTAGTCTTGCGCCACCTAGAAAATACCAGAGCAAAGAATATCAGAGGTATGTACGCTGGCATAAACTCAATTAGAAATGGCTACCGACGGAGAGCCAACATAATTCGAGACGCAAACGGCTATCTGGCCACAGAAACAAACAATATCGTGACAAGATGGAAGCAGTACTTTGAAAACCTGCTCAACGTGCGCCCCCATCTACCACAAATAAACCAACAAGACGTACATACAGCCGAGCCTCAGATCCCACAGCCCTCTTTCAACGAAGTTGTAGGCGCAATAAATCGATTGAAAAACATCAAGGCTCTCGGAGTCGAGTGCATACCGGAGGAGCTTATGAAGCATGGAGGAGAGGCAACCGCTCGAAAGATCCGCCAACTGATCAAAACAATATGAGATAAGGAAGTGATCTCCGGAAGAACGGAAAAGCACAATAGTCGTTCCCATCTTCAAAAAAGGGGACAGATCTGACTGCGAATATCAGAGGAATATCGTTGCTCCCAACCACATACAAAATACTAACAAATGTCATACTGGCTGTGCTTGTCGTACGCAGAAGAAGTACTGCGAGACTACCAGTGCGGATTCCGTAGGAACCGGTCAACGAGCGACCAAATGTTCACAATAAGGCTGTAGCGTTCTACGAACGCACAATTCCACCCAGGTAAGGTTCCTACCCTTCAAGGAACATACCTACCCTGAAAACGTTACACGCGCCCACAGACGCGTGCCACTAAGTCCGCTAGGGCCCTGAAACATTTAGCCAACGTTGAGCCCGACACTAAAAAGCAAGGAACTGAACGTCCCACAGCTTTCAATATCAAGCTCAACAAGTCGATTGTAGCATACCTGAAACAAAGGTAAAAACATCCATTCATCTTATTCCCAAAGACTGAAATGCGCCGCACTCCAGCACTGCACAATCTGAAATCCTGAACATCTACACGATGTTACAAGGAATCGCTATCGTCGGTAAATTAGCCGACCAACGGATGCACGTGCGAGTGGTCTGCCACAAAGACCACCAAATCCATCGGCAAACAAAAGAAACGGCAACTTCATGCAATAAAGCATATCGCCTATTCGCTACCAAATTCCTGGCAACAATAAATATCTCAACGAGATAGGTCGTGAATATTTACGAAAATAAAGCCAAAAAAGGAAATACTCCAGTCCCACGGTTCCTTTGTAGAATTTCACACCCATTAGAAAGGTCGAATGGATTGTTAGTTTTAACTAAAGAAGTTAAACAAAACTCATGGACCGTACGTCCATCCAAATTGCAATATATCCTTCGGCCTGCGCGCCAGCTGTTTTATGTAAATAAGGTGGCACACAATCGACAACCGTCGAACTGAATTTCGATCACCACCACGGATGGTGATAATGATGTTTGATAATGAGCGAGTTTCTCCTTTCAGGAAAATAGGAAATTACCCCTGGGATAAAATAGCATGCTGCTAACAGAGATTTCGGGAATCCTGTTGGCAGATCGAATAGGGAAATTTCTCCTTACAGATACAGATACCAGTTTTGATACTGGATATCTGTGTGGGCAGACAGTTAGTCTACATTGAGATAGAAACAGCCTAGTCAGATTTCAATCGTCAACGGGACGACAATTCGTACGGAGAGGGAGATGTGAAATAACAAATGAGTAATTGTTCCTAGTAATGTACTCCAATTTCTTTTAATATAATCTAAGGGAGTATCGTGTGTTTCGTTCATGTGGTTCGCTGCGTTTTTAATTAAAATATTGTCGAGACATTTATTTAATTCGAATCCGGCATAATGTGCAATATATAAACGATTAGTTTTATGTAATAAAGAAAGATTAAACCCGTAAACGATCTACGTGTTTTATTTGTGCTGTTCCCTCGGTGAATTCTCTGTGTGCTAGCAGTGTTCGGCGGAACGCTGCAACCAGGACCTTCAACCGAAGGACAATAAACATTCGCCAAAGTTAAATCAAACTAAATAATCAACCCACTCACCGCCAAAAGGCAACTACTGGAAAAGAAGTGGGAATACGGAGAGGGTTCACCAACTGTTCGTTAACTTCAAAAAAGCCTACGACTCAGTCGCAAGGCAAAGAATCTACCATATTGTAGTTGAGCTGGGAATTCCGAAAAAATATGCCGCCCCATTCAAATCTGCATGAACGAAAACAAAGGGCGAGTTAGAATAGAAAACCACCGCATTGGCAAAAGACTACATTCCGGCAACTCTACTTGTCACGCAGTCAGTAAACTGATGAAATCCAAATTGCCGTCACGTAATATATAGCTCCGTCTCTATAGAACCATAATCATTCCGATTGTTCTATACGGATGCGAAACAGGGGCTTTCACAAAACGGGAAGAAAACAAATTCCGCGTATTAGAGAATAAAGTCCTAAGGGGTATCTTTGGCGGCAAATATGACGAGGAGGCAGGACAATGGAGGAAACTCCACAACCATGAATTGGAATAGCTATACCGCAAACTTACAATAGTGAGAGTAATTAAGTCGCGAAGATTAAGATGGGCCGGACACGTGGCGCGAATGGGCAACGATAGGACCGTGTATAGAATTCTTGACGGTAAGCCAACGGGAAAGAGATCGACAGGGCGGCCGCGACGGAGATGGGAGGACAATGTTAGGTTTGGCCTTGAGGAAATCGGATCAGATGGTCGGGCGTGGAAGGAAAGTGCACAGGACAGGGAACACGGCGGAGTCCTGTCGGTGAGGTTATGAACTTTCGGGTTCCTACGGACCAATGAATAGTAATACTAGTGAAAGCTCAACGAATTTGTAAGATAATAAAAACTTTCCAAGAAGAAACGATGTTTTTATAATTAAATAATGAGCTTCACATTAGAGACAATATATTTTTAAAACATCGTGGAAACCATATTCGAGATGGTAAAAATGTCATTTGGTTTTAATATAGTTTGACTTTAAAAGTTGTACTTTAAAATTAAAAATAATGTTTTACTGTTATCTCAAATGATTTGTATTTTAATTAATGTTAAAAACATATCGCCCCTATTGGGAAATCCTATGTACGATAATAAGAGATATCAAAAACAAGTTACCTGCTTTTTAAGAGCTTCAATGTCACTTTGGATTTTCGCTTGATCTACCCGCAGTTTATCGATTTGCAACTGCTTCTGTTGGTCTTCCTTATCATGTTTTGCTTGGGTATCTTTAAGGTTCTTCTCTTCAATCTGAAGTGAATGTTTGATTTGGTTTAAAATTTGTGGAACCCGTTCAGGATGATCCTCTATTTGGTCACCGTTTTCAATTTGCAACCCTTGGCAGAGTTTTGCAATTTGGTCAGCCATCTGTGAGGTAGTTTCTTGCTCCGTTTGTCGTTGTTGAATCAATTTGTATCCTTTGCGGTCTAACTCTGCCAATGCAGCTTGTACTTTTTTCTCCTGGCTGATCAATAATTGAAGTTTGTTTTCAAGTGCCTCCTTTTCCTTTCGTTTCTCTTCCATTTTCTCACAAAAGAGTCTGATTTCACGGTCCAATTGTTGGAGAGTGCCATCAAAGGGTTTCTTTATCTTCTTTCGCAGTTTCCCTATTTGTTCCTTGCAATTTTGTTGTCTAAAATGAACAAGAAATATTATGATTGCATAAAAACTGTGATCAACACTCATACTTGGTTTCAACTTCGACCTGCAACGCCTGCTGTTTTCCTACTTCGTATTCCACTTTTCTAATATCTAAGAGACGTTTGTCTATAGGTTTCATATCTTCATCAAATTTGGCACAGTCTTCTTGAAGGGAATGGTATTTCTTATGTGCGTTCTGGAGATCAATTGTTTTATCTTCCATTTCTTTCTTCAAATGCGACAAATACTTCAAATTGTTCTCTGAGAAGTAATCATATTAGAATCATCCGTGTGGGGGAGGGCGACTGCGACACCTACCTTTTATTTTCAATGAATCCATCTGATCCTTGCGTATCTTTATAAATTTTTCAATCGCCTTGTTGTACTCTGTTATGCCAAAGATAGCGTCGAACTTTTCCTTAAGCTTTTTTGGTTCCTCCAGAGGCCAACTGGAATCCTCTTGATGACAAAATATAACATTGTTTATAATTGCCTTGGAAACACCTGAAGAAACAATTAGTGAGTGCGTTTTCGTATCTGTTATAATTATATTTGACCTTGTTGTGAGGTTCATTTACACTTCTTAGATATATCTATCAAGTCTGGGTTTTATGAATTTAGCACTTAACGCCCGCACAATAGAGACCTTGAGATATCATTAAATTTCAAAATCCAATGTGAATGGAAGTAGTGAGAGAGTATAAGGAAAAGAGGTATTGTACATAGATTGTTGCGATGGCAATTTAAGGTGACTGGACTATATTCGTTGAAAAATATTCTGGTACAACTTTTAGTGGTTTAGCTTGTGTCACAACCCCAGGACTATCAACAACTCAATTCTACTACGTTTTGTTGTGACACAAGAAACACTGGAGGCGGATCAAGAGAACTGTACGAGAGTACTGATCCTGATCTATGATAACGAAAATAACCGAATAACAACATCTCAATATAGCTTTTATTAGAATTAGAATGCACGGATGAATAAACTAATATAAGTTTTTTTATAAACGGAAATCGCGCTCACGCTTTACTTCGTTTATTGCAACCTTGCCGGCGAGTACTTTCTTCATTGAACCGTTACTTTCAACATCATCGGCACTACAACCGGGAACCGGTCTTGGCCTTATATTTAGCAAGTCCTGAGGCTTGTTAAATTTTCCATAATGATTTGTTTTTTTTTTTTTGGGCAGTCATTAGTCTTGCGCCAGAGGCTCACCGACGGGGAATCGAACCCAGGTCTCCCGGGTGACAGGCGGGTATTCTAACCACTATCCAAATCGGACTAAAACAAGGGGATGGCTTCTCACCATGCCTTTTTAGCCTTGTCCTCGAGTATGTGATCAGAAAGGTACAAGACGACAACACGGCCGGATCATCCCTGAACGGGGTCACACAAGTGCTCGCGTATGCGGATGACATCGCCGTTCTGGGCGATAATCTCGAAACTATAAGTAAAAACTGTGAAATCATCATGCAAGCAGCAGAAGAGGTGGGCCTAGAAATAAACGAAGACAAAACGAAACACATGATTACGAAGAGAGCAGGTGGACCTTAGAGAACACATATAAACGTCAGGAGCAAGATATTTTAAAATGTGAAAGAATTTAAATATCTGGGAACGATACTGACGACCAGAAACGAAACGTCAAAGGAAATTAACAAAAGACTACATTCCGGCAACGCTAGTTGGCACGCAGTCAGTAAACTGCTGAAATCCAAACTGCTATCACGTAATATAAAGCTCCATGTCTATAGAACCATAATCATGCCGATTGCTCTATACGGATGCGAAGCATGGGCTCTCACAAAACGGGAAGAGAACAAATTCCGCGTATTCGAGAATAAAGTTCTAAGGGGTATCTTTGGCGGTAAATATGACGAGGAGTCAGGACAATGGAGGACCTACAATAGTAAGAGTGATCAAGTCGCGAATTTTAAGATGGGCCGGACACGTAGCGCGAATGGGCGATGATAGGACCGTGTATAGAATTCTTGACGGTAAACTAACGGGGAAGAGACCGACAGGACGGCCGCGACGGAGATGGGAGGACAATGTTAGATTGGACCTCGAGGAGATCGGATCGGATGATCGAACGTGGAAGGAGAGCGCACAGGACAGGGAACAATGGCGGAGCCGAGTCGGTGAGGTCATGAATTTCCGGGTTCCTACAGGCCAGTAAATAATAATAATAATAATACTATCGAGGAGCCAAAACCGTTACTTTATGTTTTCTTAAATTCTGCCGCCTGAACCGACCTCCTTGTAGGGCTCCTCTCTGTTCGACTGTCTGTTCGAATTAATTTTCCCTAAGACGACTGCCCTATCTAAATTTTCCTATCCATCCTATCTGTCTCTTATCTTCAAGAAAATATTCCCATTTTGGTTTTCGATTCCAACTTCTTATCGGAATCTTGTTTCGAAGGATCAAGCGTGCCGCCACTTCTTTCTTGGTCCTATCATGGGCTTTGTTTCATTACCCACCTGGCTTACGACAACAGAGTTTTTCTGTCCTTCAGATGGGTAACAAAGGAACCGTGGGATTTGGTTGTAGATCGCATTTCCTAATCAGAAACATCTAGTGTGGGATAGGCGTTTACGATGTTTATGATCGCAAGAATTGTTGGTCGGCGGGCGAATCGCTAGGCCTTTGTTTGCCCACGTGCGCTTATCGGTTTGGGATCTTGCGAGGAATTTATGGTGCTAATTGCTATTAGCTACATGAGGAGATTATTCTGTTTGTTTTCAGAAAAATGCGTTTAATGGATGAATCGATTCGACATTGGATGGATGCATTGAATTCAATATTGGGGAATTTTGAACGTTAAGTTCGATTGATTTTTACTATTGAATTCAATGTTGGGGTATTTGGAATGTTACCTTTTGTTTCGGGCGGAACTAAGGACTTTTGGGAAACCTGTCTCTGGGCACGGGTAATGGATATAGGTGAGTATGTTCCTTTGGTGGAACGACGATATCTCAACCAATAATGGGCTGTGTGGTTCGTAGAACCGCCACAGATCTTACTGGTCGTTTTTGCAATCTATCGAGTGTGTACATCCCAGCTTTGGATGCGTCTGACCAAACATGTGAATTTAATTCCATTATAGGACGAATTTTTTTTTTTGGATTATGGCCAGGTTGGATGGGGTGCAAAATTTCCAGCACATCTTAAGAAACCACACGCATTTGGAAGCACTTTTCGGAACTTCAAATGATGGTTTCAATTAATGTTCTAGTTAATAGGAGAATTAATAATTTGCCATTGTGCCATTGTGCCATTGATCGACAATGTATTTATATGAGGGCTCATATTTGACGACAAGAGGCACCACTACGTTTTCAATTCTACTCTGTCAGATAATCCTCTTTGGTATATCTTGTTATGGTCAGAATTTAATGCGTTGAGTATATCTTGCTGATTGATAATGAAGTTCAAAGAGGTTTGCCGGGAATGTTCGAATGAGTATGTTAAAAGCACATTGTCATTTTACTTGACTCGGCAGCAGCGGCCTTTACCCCAAGCCCGAAAAGGCGAGGTTCTTAATTACTCACCTCATGTATGGAAGATAACATAAGCAGCAGATGTTCATCTTATGAATTCGTCTAAATGCACTAAAATGAAAGAATCTGCCTGGGAAAAAACCTTGTCTGTGAAATAGAGAAAAGTAGAGAGCGAGGTCCGCACCACGCGCGGAAGTTATACCAAATAATCCGCAGTATAACGCGGTACACACCACGCTGCACTTACTGCAAGGATAAAGAGGGTAACCTGATCACCGATCCTGAAGGGATTTTGGAGCCATGGGAAGTGCACTTCAATGATTTGCTAAATGGTCAGCTCACAGAAGAATTGGAGGCTCCACCAATGCAAGATCAAGACCAAATGCTGCCGCCACCAAGCATTGAGGAAACATTAAAAGCCATTAGACAGCTAAAATCAAATAAAGCCCCTGGAGCTGATGGCATACCAACTGAGCTGATCAAACAAGGAGGGACAGCGTTACATCACGCAATTCATGAGATCGTGGTGCACGTATGGGAGCAATAGGAGATGCCGGAAGATTGGCGTCGTGGTATAATTTGGCCCATACAAAAAAAAAGGGAGATATCACACTATGCAGCAACTATAGGGGTATAACATTGCTGAGTACCGCCTATAAGATACTCTCCACTATCCTACAAGATCGGATAGCCCCATACGCTAAAGTCATCATTGGTCAATATCAGTGTGGCTTCATCCCAGGCATATCAGCGATTGATGAGATTTTCACCCTTAGGCAGGCGATGGGAAAATGTCAGGTATTTAAGATTTCATTATTTCATATATTTATAGACATTAAGGCCGCCTACGACAGCATAGCCAGGATAGAACTATATAATGTCATGAGTGTTCGGCATTCCAAACATATTGATACGACTTTGTAGGTTAATATAATTTTGTAAGAAATAGAGGGATTGCTGTCCAAATCAATAAACATCTTTAATGGACTGCCTCCTCTTCAACTTGGCGATGGAGAAAGCAATCCGTGACTCTGGCGTCACAACTAGAGGGACTATTATAACCAAGTTCAGCCAGATACTTGCCTATGCAGATGACATCGACATCATCGGTAGATCCGATTCGGCTGTACAGGACTCCTTCACCCAGATCGAGCAGGCGGCACAAAAACTGGGACTGCACATTAATGAGGGGAAAAGTACATGGTGGCAACTTCTGCGAAAAGAAGGTGAAAAGTACATGGTGGCAACTTCTGCGAAGAGAAGACCTAACGTTGGTCAAACTATCAGGGTAGTGGAGCACGAATTTGAAGTAGTGCAATCTTTTAACTACCTTGGGTCAATAGTATCAGCCGATAACAATGTGGAACAAGTAATACGCGAACGGCTGATCAAATCCAACAAAAGCCTACTTTGGTCTGTCAAGGCTCTTGACTCTTGAAATCCCGAAACTATCAGGGTAGTGGAGCACGAATTTGAAGTAGTGCAATCTTTTAACTACCTTGGGTCAATAGTATCAGCCGATAACAATGTGGAACAAGTAATACGCGAACGGCTGATCAAATCCAACAAAAGCCTACTTTGGTCTGTCAAGGCTCTTGACTCTTGAAATCCCGAAATTTATCCAGAACACCCAAGCTACTACTGTACAAGAGCATGATCCTACAATTTTTTTTTTTTTTTTTTTTTTTGTTATTAGACTTCTCTCGGGAGAGGCGAACCTATAGCCCCGAATGGGCGCCCCGAGATGCCATCAAATAACTGTTGCAGTTCTTTTTGAACAGTTGCAGGTTGTAGCGGTCCGGGAACACTCGCGTAGGAAGGGAGTTCCACAGCTTCCCCGCTCTATAACGGAACGAGTTCTGATGCAGGGATGTTCGCGCCGTCGGGAGATGAACCACAAACGGGTGCGATCCATCGGATTGTCTTGTGGAGCGCATATAAGTCGAATTGCGTGGAACAATACCACGAATCTCCGAAGAACAGTAGCCGTGGTAATATCTGTAAAACAGACAGAGGTCGGCTACGCGCCTTCGATGTGATAGCGGCTGTAGTCCCGACGTCAGCGGCGAGTCCGATCAGGCGGATCGCTCGTCTCTGTACGCTCTCAAGTAGGTCGAGGGTATGTTTAGGAGCCGAGCTCCAAACATGAGAGCAATATTCGAGCGCGGGTCTAATTTGTGATTTATATAGGAGAAGAAGTTGGGCCGGAGTAAAAGATTTCTTGGCTCTCAAAAAAAAAACTCAGTTTTCCTGAGACTGACCTGGCGATACTCGACACGTGTTTATGCCATGTTACATTCCCACAGACCGTGACGCCGAGCAATTTCAAACTTTCCCCAGCCTCGAGGGCCCGGCCATCCATCACCAGCTGTGGAACCGATGATCCACTTATCTTTGTGAATGCTGTATATTGTGTCTTCGCTGCATTGAAGTCGACGAGATTGGCCCTTCCCCACTGCAGGACCCTATCTAGATCCTAATTTAGAGAGTCAATCTGTCTACACCTCAGCTGATGCGACGCAGATGCACCAATCGGCCGAACACTCGAAAAGGAGGAAACAAGCGTACTATCATCCGCAAAACTGAACACTTTGTTATCCGTTGTCTCCAACAAATCATTTATGTGAAGCAAGAACAAGGTTGGAGCCAAAATAGAACCTTGGGGCACCCCCGAATTAACAGGATACAGATCCGAACACTCGCCGTCCACAACAACCCGGATCGATCGATTCTCGAGGAAGCTCCTCGTCCATTCGCAAAGCTGTTGGGAAAGTCCATATGAACGAAGTTTGCTCAGCAATGCCCCGTGCCAGACGCGGTCAAAAGCCTTGGAAATATCCAATGCGACCGCCCTTGACTCACCATGCCGTTCAATCGCAGATGTCCATATATCGGTTATAAGTGTCAAAAGGTCTCCTGTGGACCGCCTGCCACGGAATCCGTATTGACGATCATTCAGAAGTCCGTTGCACTCCAAATACTTAACCAACTCTGTATTGATGACTTTTTCCATTACCTTAGATAAAATAGACAGTAATGCTATCGGACGGTAATTTTGTGGGAGACACTTTTTTCCCTTCTTTGGGATTGGCTGAACTCGAGCGATTTTCCAGCAGGCAGGAAAGGTCCTCCGTGCATAAGATAAGCGGAATAGTTTGCCAAGAACCGGCGATAGTTCTGGAGCACAGTTCTTAAGGACTATTGCTGGTATTCCATCCGGGCCGGTTGCCTTCCTACAGTCCAGTTCACGTAGAATGCGTTGAATAGTGCGCGGACGAAATCTCACATCCCGCATGGAAGACCGTACCGACGAGATCACAGGTGGCTTCAAAAGGCCGGGATCGAGGTTTGAATTCGCGGAAAATAAATTCGCGAAAACATTAGCTTTATCCTTTGGATTCGTGACTAACGTCCCGCTGTCTGTCACCAACGGAGGAAACGAGGAGGATACGAAGTTACCGCTGACAGCCTTTGCCATTGACCAGAAGGAGCGCGAGCCAGTTGGACACCGAAGGAGCTTATTGATCACCCTGTCGTTGTGCGCCTTCTTCACGGTATCAATCGCCTGGTTACACGCGTTTCTGGTTCTAACAAAATTCATTCTGTTAGCATCGGTGGGATTGGAGCGCCATTGCTTAAAAGCTCTATTTTTTGCCGCTGTAATCTGCTCGCATTTTTTGTCAAACCAAGGTTTATCAGACGAACTTCGTTTGATGGAATGTGGAATATACATCTCCATCCCCAGAAGAATAATCTCTGATACCGACTCCGCGTATGCGTTACCATCGGAGTTTCCGAAGCACACCTCAGACCATGGAACGGATGCGAAGAAATCTCGCAAATCGTCCCAGTTGGCAGTCCCATACTTCCATACATGGCGAAGCTGCCTAGGCCGGTTATTCGCTTGATATGCAAGTGCTTGCGCGACAGATACCAACCAATGATCTGAGTTTCCCAGTGGCGCAGAAACCTCTACGGCATAAATACTCGGTTCGGATGTCAAAAACAGATCCAGGGTGTTCGCATAATCGCCCCGGGCATCCGGCACTCACGTTGGCTCCCCCACGAGTTGAGTCAAGTTGTGGCTTACAGCAAACATCTCCGCCAGCCTCCCAGCCTCGTCGGTTCTGTTAGAATGTAACAACCAACCGGAATTGTGCACATTAAAGTGGCCAAGGACAACAATTTCAGAAGCTGGGTGGTTCATCTGTATGCAGTCGACGGTACATGAAAGATGTTCGAAAAATGTCGCCGGTCGATCGTCATTCGGGGAGCGGTAAAGACAACAAAGAAATTTAACGGAATTCCTCAGCACCCTCAACCACATGATGTTCATATTATTGGGTTCCAACGCCTCCATCCTCTGGCAAGCCAGATTAGACCGCGCGAAGACGCAGACTCCGCCCTTAAAACGGAATCTCGAATGTAAGTCGTATCCTGAGCAACGAAGATATGTCGAATCAGTTGACGAATCGACCTGGGTCTCAGTTAGGGCAAGGATATCAGGTTTCGTTGTTTGCAAATATTGGTGGACGGCGTTTACATTCGTATTGGTGAAACCGATGCCCCTGATGTTACAAAATGTCGTCACCAGTCGAGCGAGCCCGGTCACGCGATGACGAACCGCTCAAAGTTCCATTATTTATCATGATATCTGCATGATGTTCCCCCTGACATAGTCCCCCCCGGAGATCCGAATGGGAGACTAGTTTACCTCCGGAATTCTTTATATCAGAAGGTACCATCATGACTTATCCCCGTGTCAGTCCGGGCCATCAGCCACACATCCGAAACATCGCCGAAGATTTCTCTCGCCGATATCGCGGAATGTACAGCGTGACGGGGTGGTATCTCACCTTGGGATCGACTACCACCTAACCAACCTTTCCTCGAACCGGTCCATCAGCCAACCTCCGAAAGATGGCCGGGGATTTCTCCCGACCATTTCACGGAGCCTATAGCTTGATGGGGTGTTATTTCACCGGACGCACAGGTCGTTGGGACCCCGGCTACCACTCGGCCTTTAGTCGCCTCTTACGACAAGCTGGCCTAGCTGTGAGTATATTCTAACGCCCTACTCACAGGGTTGGAAGAAGAAATACGCGAACGGCTGATCAAATCCAAGACACCTATTATGGTCTATCAAGGCTCTTTAAATCCCGAAATTTATCCAAAACACCCAAGCTACTACTGTACAAGACCATGGTCTTACCAGTACTCATGTATAGATCCGAGACCTGGGTGCTCAATAAAAGGCATTCTGAACTCTTAGCCGCGTTTGAGAGAAATGTCTTAAGGAGAATTGTTGGTCCCGTATGTGAGGGAGGACGATTCCGGAGACGTTACAACCATGAGTTGTACGCAATTTACCTTGAAGCTAATGTTGTAAGAAAAATCAAGCTCGGTAGACTCCGGTGGGTGGGACGCCTAGCTCGAATGAACGAAGAGGAGCCTGCCCGGAAAATCCTTTGTGGCAAGATGTATGGAAGGAAACAGCGCGGCAGACCTTGTCTGCGATGGAGGGATGGTGTAGACCAGGACGTCCTGAGCCTGGGAGTGCCAAACTGGATGACATCGGCTCGAAATCGGGACCGGTGGAGAGATTTGTTAAATAAGGCCAAGACCGGATGCCGGTTGTATTGCCGATGATGATGATGATGATGTATTTCTACAACGGGAGGTTGTATATTTATAATGATAGGGAGAATTTTGTGGGAAGTACCTTTTTAAATGAGTAACCCTATACCTTGTTTATGTGATGTATCTGCACAAGAGTTATAGAAATAGCCTGTATAGGCTTTATGGTAGGAATGATTGGTGTCGTGTTAACTGGACAATGTGTTTCTTGTAATGATATTATCCTTGGGTTATATTCTTTAATTAGAATGTTTAATTTGTCAAAATTATTAGTATAACCAATCATGTTCCATTGCAAAATGGTGAATTGTTTATGTTGTAGAGTGGGTTGTGGGCGTTCAGCCCTAATAGTGTGCTTGGGATTTGATTGTTTTGCGGAATAGGGTAGTCTATTCTTAAATTTATATTCGTGTAGGAATGTTGGGTGGATAGGATGTACGTTGTTGGGAACTTGACTCTGCTGTTCCAAATACGGCGCCCTTGTACTCTGAGCAGAGTTCAAGTGTCCAGTTTCAGAAACAGCTGCGTCAGGGGCTTGGGTGATAATATTATTCTTACATATTGGAGTCATCATCTTCTAAGATGTGTACATTTTTATTTATTTTTGTCTTAGTAAGGGACGATTTGTTTTTTACCTTTAATGTGGGTGACAAGGTGCATTGCGAGAGGCTATCGGCGGAAAAGCTTGTTGTAACTAGGCGGATGATTTGGTTGTAGTTTTGGGTTGAAGAAGTTGTTTATAGTTGTGGGGGGTTGGTTTGAGTTAGTTGAGTTGTTGTTAGATGAGTTGATGGTGTTTGTTGAGTTGGTGGTATTATTGATGAGTCCGATTTGGTGAAATTATATTTTACTGGTTTTGATGGCTGGTTAGGCGATAGATTTTTAATGTTGTTTGCTGTATTAGATGTGGAGGCGCCAATTGGAAGGGCTTCTTTGAATGTTGGGGCGTATTATGTTTGGTTTGTTTTGTTCTTTTCTGAGTCCCTGCGATGGGTTAAACTTCAGCGTTTCTGCGGAAATTACCGAAAGTTGATCGGGTTTGAAGACATTTTTTTTTCCTTGTAAATGCGTTTGTCTTCGCCCATTGAGCATTTGGTAGCGGTTTTTATCGCCAGAATTTCTTTGGCTTGAATATATGAGAGGCAGGTTTTGGCTGCAGCAGAATGAGGGAGTGAACAGTTGGCGCACATAGTACGACAGCAATCGGCAGGCATATGAGGTGGGAGGTTACATTTTTCCTTGGCTTGAATATATGAGAGGCAGGTTTTGTCTGCAGCAGAATGAGGGAGTGAGCAGTTGGCGCACATAGTACGACAGCAATCGGCAGGCATATGAGGTGGGAGGTTACATTTTTCACACATTGTGGTGTTTGTGCAGCGTTTTGTAGTGTGGCCGAGTCGTTGGCAGTTACGACATGTCATGGGGTTGGGGATGTATTCGTTGGCATTTGCTTTGTAGAAACCTATATCCACAGATTTTGGTGGTTGGTAGAGGTCGAAAGTAAATAACATTAGGCCTGAAGCTCGTTGGATTTTATTTTCATCCCTTTTTAAAAATTTTGTAAATTTGTGTTACATTTTGCGATTGCATTTCCGAGATTATTTCTGATTCGCCAACATTTATTAGGCAGGAAGCGTAAACTTTACCCTTAGACTCGTTCAATTTCTCTTGAAGCTTCACAGTGATGGGGCAGGCACGCATTGCCTAAAGTAGTTGTTTTTAGGAATCGGTCCGCGATTTTTGGTGAGTTAACTTTCAATAATAAGTTTCCGTCGCGTAAGATCGTAATTTGTTCGTATTCTCGAATAATATCATCTTTCACTTTTTTTATTACAAATGGATTAAGCGACGAGGTGGGTTTACCACTTTGTTTGCCCGTGATAATTAAAAATTTCGGATTTTTTACTGATGTCATCGTTAAATTTAGAAAATGTTCTTCGATTCTAGGAAGTGTGCTTTTTATTTTCTTTTTGCGTATTTCAAAATCTACGTCCTCGGCAAGATCCCGAAACCGGTTACCACTCATATTTGGCCCGCAGGCCATTGTACCACAATTATTGTTCGCTGGTCTTTGTCTATTCACTGTCACTGCCACTGTTCACAAAACAAAACTCGGCACAGGAAGGGAGATGTATTATATTGTTTAGGTATACCTGCCTGTACGCGTACTGCGGAAAGATAATTGGGATGTAAGCGGACGAGCGACCGATTTGTGTCTTTTGAAGGTTCGTTGGCGAGTGAGAAAATGCTTAATACAGGGATTGCTTATTTGTGGTAAGATATATGGGCAGACACATAGAAATTACATCCTGAGACGCGAATGTTATATTGGTCGACGCAAAATTATCGGATCTTTGGAACAGTCCGGCACAGAAAATCAATACTACCGTAGAATAGGGTCCTTGACGAATATTAGGCCACTCTTATACACCAAGCGCACTTATACTTAGACATAATTTGAGAGTGTTGATACTTAAGGGACGCAATAGAGGTATAAAAAATATAAAAAAAAGACGCTAAGAAGTGAGGGATAAGAATTTCTCGCATAATGAGCCTTACTCACGAGAAAATTTTCTTTCAACTGCACATATACTTGTAAGTGTGTTTTCTGCACATGCACTCGTACATGTGTCCGCAAATCGGTTTTCTTACTTCGGATTCAAGAAAAATTTGTCGCGGGAGCCGATAGAGGTAATGTGGTATGTTGTGTTTGATTAAAACAAAATGTACAAACTGTGTTGTCTTGCCAACACGACAATTACCACCAAATGGATATATCCTATTTCCCTATTTCCAATAGGGACTTGACAACTTTGAATTTAATTTGTGAACGCACCCTTTCACTAATCATCGAACAATCACTGTTAGTTTATTCAGTAAACTCAACATTTTCATCATGGTTAAGAACAACGAAAGAAAGAACAACGTCTGCAAATTATAAAAATTTATTACGAAATTTGGAGTCGGTGGCCGCAACTTTAAGAGCGTTAACTCCAATTTCGGTCGTAATTCTCGCCCTACTAGACAGGCAATAACAAGTTTAGTGCAAAAATTTGAGTATACATATGCGTTGTGTGATGTTGCCGTGCCAGTGAGAGAATGGGTTGGTCGAAGTGTCGAAAATATTACTGCCGTTCAGGCGTCCGTAGCAAACGATCCAAAGCAGTCAATTCCACGGCGTTCTCAAGAATTGGGCATCGCCCAGACCACTTTATGACGAACTTTGCGTAAGGATCTTGGTTTACACCCATACAAGATCAAGCTGACTCAAGAATTGAAGCCGATGGACCATTTGAAGCGACATACGTTCTCCGATTGGGCTTTGGAAAAGATGCGCCAAGGTGATAAATTTCATCGCAAAATCATCTTCAATGATGAAGCTCATTTTTGGCTCAATGGGTTCGTCTATAAGCAAAACATGCGTTATTGGTCGGGTGAAAATCCATATGTGCTTCTTGAATCACCACTTCATCCACAAAAAATAACTGTTTGGTGCGGTTTGCATGCCGGCGGCGTCATTGGGCCATATTCTTTCGTCGACGATAACGATCGTCACGTTACTGTGAATGACCATCGTTATCGCGCCATGATTACCGATTATATTTGGCCCGAATGGGAAGATATGGACTTGGGCGACATGTGGTTTCAACAGGACGGTGCCACAAGCCACACAGCACACGATACAATCGATTTATTGAAGAGTAAGTTTGATGAGCTCCTCGATAGTATAGTGGTTAGTGTCCCCGCCTGTCACGCGGGAGACCGGGGTTCGATTCCCCGTCGGGGAGCCTGTGGCGCAAGACTAATGACCTTGCCTGGAAAAACAAAGTATCATGGAAAATTTAACAAGCCTCAGGACTTGCTAAATAAGGGCAAAACCGGTTCCCGGTGGTAGTGCCGATGATGATGATGAAGTTTGATGAGCGTGTTATCTCAATAAATGGGCCAGTCGGTTGGCCGCCTCGTTCGTGCGATTTAACGACGTTGGAAGAGCTCAGAGCCAACATTGAACGCGAAATAGCGACCGTTTCGGCCGAAATGTGTGGCCGAGTCATCGAAAATTGGGTCCAACGAATCGACGGCTCCAAACGTGCCCGCGGTGGCCATATAAACGAAGTCGTCCATGCCCGTAAAAACGAATTATTATGGCAAATTTAACAAGCCTCGGATGTGGACCGGATACACGCCGACGACCATGGAAACGAAAATGGCTAAACGATTTAAGAATTTTTTCATGAAACGGCCATATGAACGAAGTCGAGTTCCATTCATAAATGTTTTGATTGTACTGCAAGCCGATAATAAAGTTTTTGAAATATCTCAAATGGTTTGCGTTTTATTTAAAAAAAAAATGTTGTCAAGTCCCATTGGAAAACCCGATATAAAGCTTTTGCCCCGAAAGTACTGCACAGAAAAAATGTAAAATACTATGACGCATATGACAATCAGTACTGGAATCTTCGAGAAAGTCCGAAACAAGGTACTAGATTATTTTAGGAATTACTGGAAAACTGGAATAGAACATTCAAGACTATGGAACGGACGGAAACGATACACCAAATCAGAATGAGGAAAAACGGTATAAATACGTCGCACGCAGATCGGGAGTCGAGTCTAAACACTCCCAACCTACTTCTCGATATTCACAGAATATTCGAATAAAAATGGGAGATACTACGATTAGACCACAGGACAGGATGAAATATCTTGGGGTCATTTATACCCCAAAAATGAATTTCATCAAACATGTGACCCACATTCTCCAAAGGGGCCTCGGTCGGTCTAAGCAACTGCACAACATCTTGAAGTGGAGCAACAAAGTTGACACCAAAGTTAAGCTTCTCTGCTATAAGCAGCTAATCCGATCTGGAATATCGTACGCCTTTCCCATATGGTCCTGCATATCTTCGGCCCAAATGGAAAGAATTCGGGTTTTCGAAAGGAAACTCCTCAGAAGATGCACCAATCATTCTAGAAGGTCTGACGGCCGTCATTACCCCAACTCTCACCTATACGAAGGCGCCTCCATTACCCCTATCGACGAGTACTTGCTTCAATTAGCATACAAGTACCTCGAAAACATTCAGAACAGCGAGAACCTACTTGTACGGGACTCCTGCGTTCTTGACCCTTCTCTCTCACGATCTCTTTGGATCAAACCCCCACAATTTCTTCTTCAGTACAAAACTGAAGAAAGCACCCTTCCCAACAGCATTCCCCTCTATAATAGAGGATTCCTGGACCCATCCCATAGGGTCTACTATTAACAAACCACACACACGAACGCACAGTACAAGACGGCACAAACACAAACATACACACCGACCAAAGCGCAGATTATCAGACGCCAAAGACGTGATCGGCGTTCACTACCACACCCAAGACCTACCGGTCTTGTACGATTTCTTTCCCACCATCCCTCTATAAAAGTAGTTAGAGAACACCCGGACTAACACTGTCCACACTATCCTTGGATACCCCCCCTTTTTCTCTTTTATTTTCAGAGATCGCGAGACCGAGCCCAACATCCTCACGGATGTGGGTGATACTGGTTATCGCAAGATGACCAGAAGTCAGAGACAAGATGAAGGACATATCTGTCCTTGTCTCGCTAAATTCGGCCTTCTCGCCACAATTTTTTTTTTTTTTTTCGGGAGTTGAGTCATAAGTAAGGCAGTGAAGCAAGCGATACGTGCGGAAGCGAAAGTCTCGAGTAAGAAGTAGAAAGTGTTTACAAAGAAATCATTATGTGTACGGTAAAAAGCAACGGTTGTATTACGGACTAATAAAGTGTTGTATCGATTTAACGGCTCTTATTTATTTTAACATAATTAATCCAGCGAACCCTAAGCTCGCTACAATTGGTGTCAGAAGTGGGATTAATTATTGGTGAAATAAATAAGTCTGTGGAAGTGTATTGTGACGATGTCAGATCGACATTTGGAGGACCTCACTGCTGTCGGCCAACCTGGATAGCAGAAGAGAGAAGCCAATTCTTCGACAGCGTTTGCAAGCACCAATAGAAGAAGAGGATATTGATGTCGGCACAGTGGTTTTTACAAGTGGACCAGACTGTCCGGATGGAGAAGAAACAGCGAGTCAAGATGGTGCCAATGTAACGGAGAAGAGTTCGCCGCCGTTGGACATTTCGGAGATGTTTAGGATGATGATGGCAAAATTGGATGCGCGAGCTGCAGAGTTTAATGCAAAATTGGATGCGAGAGCTGTAAAATTAGACGCGCGAGCTGCAGAGTTTAAGGCAAAATTGGATGCGCGAGCTGCAGAGGTTAATGCAAGATTGGATGCCCAAAGGCAGTGTATGAAAGAATTCTGGGACTCGGAAGCGGAAGAATCTAAGGATGAGGAGGAATTGGAGCCACATGAAATGAAGAAACTCAGGAAGAGCAAAGCTATGGCCGACAGCAGTGAGGAAGAGGAGGAAAATGACGATGATGTGTTACGTGAAGAACTGAAGGAATTCATCGATGATAACCCGATTGAAGAGGACGGCAGTGATGATGAAGACAGTGATGCTTCAGACCGTTCCCTGAAACGGATTTACAATGATGATGACGAGTTGGACGACCGACTGGAAGACGACGACTGTGACCTTATTGAAGAGAATCTTGGTTTGAAAGTCGAAGGCAGAAAGCGTTCCAAGCGTCTGCGTCGTACACAGGACGAAGAAAGTGATGGAGAGGAAGACGACGACTGTGACCTTATTGAAGAGAATCTTGGTTTGAAAGTCGAAGCCAGAAAGCGTTCCAAGCGTCTGCGTCGTACACAGGATGAAGAAAATGATGGAGAGGAACAGCACGTCGATGAAGGTTCAGCACGTGAGGCTATAGACGAACAGCTATTCGACGACGAAGACGATGGTGAACGCCGCTCTGATTGTAGTCACAAGGAAACTGAGGCGGCAAAACATTTCAATGATGAATTGGAAAGGGGTCACTTTACTGATTTGGACAATGATATCCGTAAAACAGATATTCCTAAGCGAATGCAATTGCGCGAAGTTCCGGTTACGCCTGTTCCAGAGGGACCCAATGAACTACAAGATGAAGCTGAATGGATTTACAAACATGCGTTTTGTAAATCAACTGTTTCCGAACAAGAGAGAGCAACGGATGTTGGAGGTCGAGACCGCTATTGTAAGCCACCACATACGGGGGGCAAGATCAAGCAAGCCCTAGATTGTAGGCGTAATCAACAGCTAGAGGTGCCGTTCATTGCGTTCTATAGAGAAGAACACGTGAAACCAGAATTAACGTGCGACGATCTATGGAAAGTCTATTACTACGACGCAGGCTGGTGTTTACTGTCAGCCTCAAAGAACAAACTGCTCCAGTTATTTGAAAAGATGCGGAACTACCAGTTGGATACGGTTATGAAATCGACAGATGCTCCAATACCAGATGATACGCGTGTAATTAAAGATGAAGATCTAGACCGCTTGTGGGGGTGTGCACATGCATTTTCTCTTATACTATTCGCATGAGATCCCTAAAATGCAAGAGGAATTCCGTCGTCAGGAAAAGGAAGAATGGCGGCAGGCTAGAGCTGACGCGAAAAGGAGAGCAGTAGAAAATTTGGATGAAGGTCAAGAACTTCCACCGCCGAACGCCAAGATGAAAGTGGTACATCGCGACCGACTGGCGGGTTGTTGGCCCGGGAGACCAATGAACTTAGTTCGGGACGAACTAATCTAGGCGGAGGGTAGTGTGACGCACATGACAATCAGTACTGGAATCTTCGAGAAAGTCCGAAACAAGGTACTAGATTATTTTAGGAAGTACTGGAAAACTGGAATAGAACATTCAAGACTATGGAACGGACGGAAACGATACACCAAATCAGAATGAGGAAAAACGGTATAAATACGTCGCAAGCAGATCGGGAGTTGAGTCATAAGTAAGGCAGTGAAGCAAGCGATACGTGCGGAAGCGAAAGTCTCGAGTAAGAAGTAGAAAGTGTTTACAAAGAAATCGTTATGTGTACGGTAAAAAGCAACGGTTGTATTACGGACTAATAAAGTGTTGTATCGATTTAACGGCTCTTATTTATTTTAACATAATTAATCCAGCGAACCCTAAGCTCGCTACAATACCATTTTATAAAATGCAAATATTCTTTTCACACACAACAAAACATCGCAATGATATAAGGCGATTACTCTGTAAATGAACTTACCACAAGACCGATTAATATATTAGGCTTACCCATAAACTGGCACATAGCAGCATCCACATCCAAACATCTTTTGCTTATAGACTCTTCCCCGTATGTGATCGTAGCATCCAATGTTTCGAAAGATAGTTTTCCTCGTTTGAAACTTAGTTTCATAGATCGGCTAACTGTCTGAACGTCGCCTCGCAAATTCCGCACCTGTAATCCCAAATATTTAGAATAATTAAATTCGGATAGTCTCGATGCTCTCCAATTATTTAATGATGGCAGGATATCGCCAGAGATGGAAATTATGAAATACGAAGATATACAAGTGCATGTCAGAACTTAAATTCCCGCTGATTGGTGGAAACTGCAGATCATCCATAAATGCTGAAGGAGAAAAGAGTGTGCATGCCATTAAAGCTATTTGCTCGAACATGTTTTCACAAAAAAATAAGTTATCTCAGAGGAAGGGAGTCATAACGATATCCTTTGTCTGAAAATGTTGCGAACTCCACAGAACTGTTAAGTACTGCTGAACCCAGGGTTTTCCCTTAAAAACATTGTTTTTGACTATGAAATGTTATTGATAGAAGATCCAGAAGAAAAAGCTGACGCTGTGAGTGCCGAGGCTGTTCATAAAATGAAAGAATCCGTTTGCTCCAATGGTCACCTGGAAAGCAAAGTTCTTCAAAAACACATTTACTTCGAAAAGCAATTAATGATAGAGGTTCCGAAAAACGAAATTTCGCGATCCTTAGCATCATTAATAATGCGAATTATCCTCTCGCAATTCGAGGAAACACATTCTTTGTAAACAAGGAAGGACTCTCAAGAACTTTAGACACTTAAAAATAAGAATTCGATTGAAATTGATGACATCCCAAATATTGTTCTTTAACATTTGCCCACCAGAAGCAGTAAAATCGTACCCTACATTATTTAATACCACACTGAATATATTATCCAAAGCGTTGGAAACCGATCCACACTATTTAGAAGCATGTAAAAAAGAGAGTATTCACCCAGGAAAATGTAAGTGTTAGAGGCGAAAAAATCACTGCCACTACATGCGTCTCTGTAAACGATGAGCAGCTTCCAATTTCAATATTGTTCAAAGAAGATAATGGATTCGTCGACGGTTGGTCGTGAACAGCATCTATTGTATATTGGTTTTATTATTTTTTTTAATGGTGTCAAGTTTTGTTTGAATTTTCGTTAATTGTTTTTTTTTTTTGCCTGTTTGTGACTTGTTTTAGGATCATCCGAGAGCCGGAGCAGCAGTAGATCATCTATCTGAATCAGTTACAGTTCTACGTAGTGATCAGAATCATTTGTTATATAAAATATGTCAAACTGCAATTAAAGGAATTGTAATCATTTAATGTGTCCGTCTTGAATGTTGGATTAAAGAATTAACAATCCAATCGTTGCCAGGTGGTGTAAGCGTTCGCGGTATCCTCCATATTCAAAGGATTATTGAATCGTGACCACGTATTAAACGAATAGGAGTGTTTAACATATCTTTAGCTTGGTGATTTATTTTAATTTTGGATTATTTGGGTGAGATCAGCTGCGTACTCGGAAACTATAGAACACAACCAGAAAGTATTGTAGACGAGTGGAAATATTTCAAGAGACGCATGCGGAATAAATGTTTTTTTGGTTGTATTGTGTCCTTGTAGGACAACTTTGGAAACATACACATACTGGTGCGCGTGCGAACAGTCCTGCAGACAGGATATATCAAACGTCCGTTCAGAAGCCGTTCAATACATCACTCTTGTGGGGGTCCATTGGTTTTGCAATGAAGCTGTGGCGAGGTATAGTTATGTCGTCAGCTATTGATTCCGAGATTCTACTTCATCAGACCAGGACTGTCGATGCGGGTATTTTCCCGACTATACTGCTGTGCCTCAAGCCTTAGACCAATTTACAACTTATCAAACATTTGCTCCTTCGAGCCGGATCTAATGGCCCATCGACCCGCAACCCTCTAATACGAGTCTAAGTCATGTGCAACCGCAGCGCATTCGATCCGAATTTTACCAAACAGACTAAATGATCGAAAACCCCGTCAAAGGAGCAGTTGTATGAGATTTCCTCACGCGTCTTAAACTTCGAGTAATGTGCTCCTCATCGGCTTCATTATACTGCACGGTAAAGTTTGTGCTATTTCGCATATAGAGCGTCTGCTTCGTATTACCATTTAGCAAGTATGTTCAGGTTCAGAGAATAATGCTAAGTTGGGAAATATGTCCGAGGTTCGACCTTATTTACTATACAAGCAATCCAAACATGGAGCCATGAAGTGAAGGAAAACTGAGAACACCTTAACGACAATCACAAATCCATCAAAGGTTTTTTATTCTTTACAATAACGCGGGTACAAAAAGGTATTTTGAAGTACCCTTAAATGTCAGAAATGCGAGCAGGAGAGGAAGTGGATAAGGAGAGGAGGTATCGATGTACATTGGTCTAGTAATCTCTACAACTTTCACAAAGCAAATTTCCGGCTTATCAATGATTACCTAAGTAGGCTCTCGTTCAAGAACGATTAATCATCAAGGATGCTATTACGCGCTTTTATGGAGAAATTTGCAATTCTATCTCGCGCTGGGTTCCCTATTCTTGGAAAACGTCAACCTAACCACCCCCTTTTTTTACACTAACGCGCGCGCAAGAGAGGATTTCATAGTACCCTTAATTGGCAGAGCACAGTGCGAGCGGATGGAGAGGAAGTGGATAAGGAGAGGAGGTATCGATGTACATTGGTCTTAAATGCCTGCACATTACAACGACGAGGAAACACATGATCAGATAGAGCATTCAACATTCGTGTGGTTCGGCTAAAGAATGACTTTATGTTTATCTGTGCGCCTCAAGTTGACTTTCAACGTGAACTGATGGGCATTTCCACATTGTCGGGAATCGCGGGAAGATCTCTGAAGGGGCGGAACACTTTCAGAAAGTTCAATTGAGCTGCGGCCGTGGTAATACCTACAGAAAATGGGCGACTATATTCTAACGACCGAATTAATCGACTTACGGCTGGGTCTCCAATAAGTTTCTCTGCTCGTTTTTGTATCATATCGAGCACGTGTAGCGCCGTTTTGGATGCGCCTGACCAAATATGGGAGTTGAACTCCATTTTGGGATGAATGTGCGCCTTGTAAATAGTGGCCACGTTGGATGGAGTGAAGTATCTTTTCCATCTCTTAAGGAACTCCACACATTTGGCTGCACTTTACGCAGCTTTAAATATGTGGTCATTCCAATTAAGAATCGTATTTATTCGAGTGCCGAGGATTGATAGTTTCTTGGCTTCGTCGATGCAAGTGCCGTTCATCGACTGTATATTTACTTTGGGGGTCGCCTTTGACGACAAGAGACAACGCTGAGTTTTTTGTGCATTGAATTCTACTATAATTTCTATAAATTCTACGATAAAAAAAGGGGGACAATTGTTGTCCCTTTTTCGGAATTGGTTGAATGTTCGGAGACTTCCATCTACTTGGGAAACAGCCAGTGGAATAAGATACATGGATGAGCTTCCGCAGTAGTTAAGCGAATGAAGAAGATCTCTTCAACAGAATTGGGAGGATGCCATCCGGACCAGTGGATTTATTTGCGTTCAGGACCTTGAGTGCGCGAGCAACAGTACGCGTTCGAAAGTTAATCTAGCTCATGGTGTGTTGCGTGGGTATGTGAGCTGTCTGCAAAAAGTGCAGCAAGTAGATTCGCCTTTTCTATTGCACTGGTAACTGGCCTATCATCGACTATAAGCGAAGGAATGGATGAGAAAACCGACTTTTATATTCTTCACGAAAACCCAGAAGTTTATACTACCTGATGGAGGGTGTAATATTTTTTGTGTCATTCTCTGTTCATGCAAGGACTTTGAATATGCGCATTGCAGTCATTTCTAGCTCTCTGGAATCTTTTCCGAATTTCCTCAATATTGTTTGATTTATACAACCGGAAACTCAAATCTTCACCCTTATTGGCTTCTCTACACCCGGATTCGAGCCACGTATTTCTCTTGAGTTTGAACACTTTACCCTGTGAGGAATAAATGTTCGCATGCCAAGTAGAATCGTGTCTGTCAATGTGTCCGCTATAGAGTCAACATCGTTACCGAGGAAAAATAACAACCAATTTATCTTCCCAAAAAAATCGTTGAGACTTTCGCAGTGGGCTTTCTCATAGTACCATACTATTCTTTTGGGAGTTTTCTCGCTAACGTTCCTGTTAGTTGGAGCAAATTTAGCTGACACGACACAATGGTCTGAAGTTCCCAAGAGCGAAGAAACTTCGATTGTGTATTTGTTCGGGTGGGAGATGAGAAACAGGTCCAGTGTATTGGCTGGATGACCATATATGTCTGGCACCTGTGTTGGCTCATTGACTAGTTGATTTAAACTATTTAAATCAGCGAAGAGCTGGTAATACTGACCTTTAGGTGTTGCGTATCCGGAGTGACGAAACCACTGAGAATTATGCACATTGCGTAACATCACAATGAATGCGCATCCCAAGGTTCGAGACGCAATAAAATCGACGATTCCCGAGTTTCCTGCGAACAACGTGGACAGACACAGAGAAGAAATTGCATCTTAGGCCGCAGATGTTTCAAAGGTCACCACCAAATCACCGTTACATTGAAATGGCTCGACACAAAAAACCAATACCGCCTCAGAAACGGGTGCAAGTCAGGACCAGCGATAGATGAGGTAAAGCAACTACTACAGGCCTCATGCCCTTGAAGTAGGTGCCCCATGAAATCCAGGTCACATCCTTTCCATAATGAATATTATGCCACCTAAACACCAAAAACTCTCCAAAGATTATAAATCAATCGAGAATATCGATGCCTGGGGCAACAGATATGTGAAAAGAGGAAAAATAGACGCAAGGAAAGGAAAGGGTGCTATGTTTACATTACCCAAGCAAGCAAGATCCAACCTAATAAGGTAGATGAAACAAGCTCCTACAATGGAACGTCTTCCCTGGCTTAAGAACTAAATTGGAGCCGTCGAATGTGTTGGAATCAAGGCCTTGCAACCCGAAATACACTGATAGAGAATGGTAAAAGGTAACACCTCACCTTCAGAATAAGTCTCGGTAAACCTTCCACTTTAAATAGATCACGTGCGTCTGCTGCAGAGCCATTAAGAGGCTTCTAGTGGTGGGTTAGAAAACTATTAAGCAAGATCCAAAGTTCTATTCGGGTTATGCATGCATATTATTCTTCAATTACATTTATTCGATTTTACAGGAAGATAGTACCTTCTGCCCATTGCTCTCTCCCAGCAGGTAACTTCAAGCGTTGAGTATCGATTGGTTTCTTGATGTTGCTGTTGTTGTTATGATTTGTATGGTATTATTATTATTATTGGTATTATTATTATTATTCACCCATCCTTTGTTCAATATCAGAATTCAAACCTATTTATCTTCCTTGAAAGACATTTTCGCAGTGTTCTATTTACGGGAACAGCCAATGTTACGAGATGATCTTAGAAACATCATCATCATCGTCGACACTACAACCGGGAGCCGGTCTTGACCTTATTTAGCAAGTAAAATTTGTTAAATTTTCCATAATAATTTGTTTTTCCGGGCAAGGTTGTTAGCCTTGCGCCAAAATGATCTTAGAATGGCTGTGTTTAAACATGTGGTGTTTCGCTTGACGGTGTTCCCTGACCAGTCTTTGGGGAGGCCGTTGCTCGATGGGAATTCATGGACTTACGACATTGGTCCTTTGAAGTTGGGTTTGACGGTGTTTTCAGACCCCCTCATTGAGTACGTCGCTGGGAACTCGCAAACCTACGACAACGGTTTCGCTGTCGTTCAATTGATCAAAATACTGATTAACCGTTCGTATACCTCCGACATACAGCGGTGGAAAAAATAATAGAAACAAAGGTTTAGATAACGATCAACAATCAGTAACTGCGTACAATTTGGTTTTTCTTCGACACCAATTCTATACCCGAACCGTACCTAACAGTACTTTGATATGGTGCATCAACTTGCTCTCATCAGTTTTTTGTTTTCGCCTAGTAGTAAAAAAATGCAAGCGAAAGGGATAAAATAATAGAAACAAACCATCACCACAGTCTTCAATCGTGATTGTGAAGTAAACTACTAGTTCGTCTTTATTGAAATCTTCGTAAATTTGTTAGACTTGCATTTTATTGTTTGTTAGAAAAAAAAAAAACAATAAAAATAAATGTTTGTGAAAATGGGTCGTGGAATACATTGCACTAGTTTCGATCATGAATTGATAAAACAATTAAGAAATGACGGGAAAACAATCGATGAAATAGCTAAGCTAATGGAGTGATCCAAGAAAAAAATATTCACAGCTCTTCATTCAGGTCCCAAAATGGAAACTAGGGGCAGAAAAAGAAAAACAACCTCACGATTCGACAAACTGCTAACCCGACTATCCAAGAAACAAGCAGTTTTTTTCTTCAACAGAATTAACCCTCCGTTGCACGCGGCCCTAAATAGTGTCATATTTATCGCGGTGATCTGACAGATCATGTAAACAAAAAAAAATAGGCGAATCAAACTTTTTAGAACCTGACGACCTACTGAAGGGTTTGAAAGGATAAATCATTCACCGAATAATATTTTTAGTAAGTACCGTATAATAATATTGAACAAAAGCAAACTTACAATATTTTTTCATAATAAAGAGCCAAAATACTTGAAAAAAGAACTCAAAAATAATTATCCATACAAAAATGTACCAAAAACAATTCTAAACTTCTAAATGAACTTTACAAAAAGCTAACTTACAATAAAATGCTTAAAAGAAAACAATTATTCACTATCAGAGCTACCGTCTGCGTCCTCAATGGTGATCTAATAGATCAAAAATTAATATAAAAGAACTCTGAACAGTTTGGTGAACACCATAACACTACCAGCTCACTCCTATATGAATGCTAGGAAGCTACTAAAGGCTTGATTCAGTGCTGCCAATCACATCAGTTTGGCAACTAAAAATATACCTTTCTGATCTGTCAGACCAGCCGCGTGTAACGGAGGGTTGAGAGATGATAAACGCACCTTGTAGGAGTCGTACAATTAGAAACAGACTAATAGAAGTGGGTCTTCCTGGAAGAAGTCCCAGAAAAGGTCCATACTTGAGCAAGAAAAATATAAAGCAGAGACTCGTTTTTGCCAAAAAAAAAAAAACACCTCCACCGTGCGAATTGGAATAACATCTTATGGTCGGATGAAACCAAGATTAATTTGTTTGGTTCCGATGGAAAATGAACGTCAGAATGAACCCACCAATGAACTCAGAATTCGATCCAAAGTATACGAAAAAGACAGTGAAACATGGTGGAGGCAATTTAATGATTTGGGGCTGCTTTTCAGCATCTGGTGTTGGTCCAATTTTTCTTATGAAGGACAAAATGTGTGCTAAAGATCATGTAGAAATCTTAAACACCGTTATGCTACCATTTTCTGAAGAGGACATATCTAATAAATGGGAGTTTATGCGGGATAATGACCCCAACTGCCTAGATTTGAATATCGCCAAATGTCACACAATCACCTTCTCTCGGAAACGCTCCCCCTCCCAGCCACGTTCCTATCTCTTGCTAGGCCAACCGATAACATCGGTTGAATCAATTTGCGACCTGGGCGTCCTATGTGACAAGGAACTTAGATTTACCGCACATATCGATAACACAATCCTAAAGGCTAACGCCGCCCTTGGCTTTGTAAAACGCTGGTCGAAGGAATTCCTAAACCCCTACGTCACCCGATCCCTCTACACAACTTTTGTCCGGCCACTACTCGAATATGCCAGTCAGGTCTGGTCCCCGTATCAACAGTCCCACATTCGTAGGATCGAGGACGTTCAACCTCGTTTTTTGCGCTTCGCCCTCCGTGGACTGAACTGGGAAAACCCACTCATTCTCCCACCATACACAGACCGGCTCCTTCTAATCAATCTTAACACACTTGAGGAGTGCAGAATCCATGCTGACATCATCTTTATCCATCGCCTTCTGTCAGGCTCAATCAATTGCCCAAGCTTGCTCTCCAATTTATCATTTTATACAAACCCCCGTAATGTGCGGAACCCTCGTCTGTTTTACGTGCCCACTCATCACACGTCTTACGGCGTTAACGAGCCCATCTCGCGTATGCTACGACATGCCAACTCTTTCCCCACCTCCTTTGATTTCAACCTCTCCACCCCTGCCCTCAAACGACGTCTCAGAATAAACTTGTCCTAACCCCGCCCACCTCAATTTCAAATCTCTCCCCCAGCTCTCCAGCACCGCCCCTTACCACTGTGTAGACGTACCCCTCACCGTCACACCTCAAGCCCTCTTCTCCTTGCGTGTTTTTTTTTTTCTTCTTTTGTTTTTTTTAATTATATATATATATATATATATTTTTTTTTTATTTATTTATTTTTTTTTTAACTACTCGTACTACTTTAGTTTTTAGGTTAGTCTGTAAGTTGTTATATTATATTAACTTAAGCTGCTTGGATTGAGCTTAAATAAATAAATAAATACCAAGCACACCCCAAAATTGGCTAAAGAATAGTTTCTTCAAAACAAAGTCGATGTTATGGAGTGGCCATCGCAGTCCCCTGATCTTAACCCAACAGAACACCTATGGGGCATTCTTAAGCGCAGTATCGGAGACTGCAAAGCCAAAAATAAGGATGAACTTTGGTCCAAAATAAAAGATGAATGGTACTCTATACCACCTCCGGCTTGTACCAAACTAGTCAATTCCATGGGACGAAGATGCGAAGCAGTCATTAAAAACAGAGGGGCAACAACCAAGTATTAAAAGGATATGAAACACTTTTACTGTTAATTAATTCTTCACAAAACGCAAACAAAAAACTAATTTGTTTCTATTATTTTTTCCAGGCCAATCCAAAGAAAACGGGAATCAATATTTTTTTTCACTATTTCTCGCTTTTTTAATTAAAAATTTAGTATTTCTTTTATGTATTACATTGCCGCAGTCTAAATTCACAGTCCCTGGAGGAAGTACCCCAGGAAAATGCTGAATAATACAATAAAATCATATTCAAAAAGGAAACTAGACGACTTTTCATCTCCACGGATATCTAAATATCACCTGGCCCCCACGGAAGACCAAGTGGAGACATCAGGACGAAGGCCGAATCAAAGGACGTTGCTCTTCCCTTTGAACTCAGAGGAAGCACGGCAACGACCCCTTTTGTAGGACAAATTTTCAGGAGCGGTCAAATTTTGAGAGATCGCCTTGTCCTTTTAAGGACCAGGAGACACGCTTCCTGGAAATAAAAACCCCTACAAGAAACACAACAATATTTTGCACCAAATCTATTTCATCATCATCATCATCATCGGCACTACAATCAGGAACCGGTCTTGGCCTTATTTAGCAAGTCCTGAGGCTTGTTAAATTTTCCATAATGATTTGTTTTTTCCGGGCAAGGTCATTTAGTCTTGCGCCAGAGGCTCTCGGACGGGGAATCGAACCCCGGTCTCCCGCGTGACAGGCGGGTATACTAACCACTATACTATCAAGGAACCAAATCTATTAGTATATTTTTAATTCTTATTTTTCCTCAAATACATTTTTTCTTAATGAATAATGTCGAAGACCAAGTTTGTTTCTATTATTTTTTCCATCACTGTATGTTGTCGGTAAATGATGGCTAGCAATTAACGACAGCCCAAATCAACGATCATCTTGACCTACAATATTGGTCCATTGGACCTTCTCGAAGATCTCCGATAATGATTCATACCCGGGTCAATCACCCCGGTGGTTGTGCGAATACTGCTTCGCTATCGTGCCGAACAAACGACATTAAACTGAACTTAATGTGACATCATCATAACCGCCATCTCATCGACTTGTACCGTTCTAACAGCTTTTCTTCCTCGCTTGCCCCCGAATAAACTGCGAAAGATCAAAAACCGATAGTACTACAAAGATGGGATTTGTCCACCAAAGCAAGGAGCCTACCTTGGGACCATAATAAAAATATCCTAAGTTCTAGAATCCTATCCAAAAGAGTCGCCAAGCTATCAGTACAAAACTGTTTCCCTGATTGCCCGGTCACCACGACTCCCTCGACTGAGTCTTTAATACTTTAATGGAGACTTGACTAATTGACTAACCTTAAAGGGGCCGTTAGCAATTCTCGTTGTAAATGACAATACCATCTATACAGCTGAAAAGATGCAACATCTGCTAAATAGACTACCAGGACCCGTAGCAGATTTGTTATTCAACACCCAACTGGTGGATTTGTTACTGAGCACACAATTGGTGGATTTGTTATTGAACACCCAATTGGTGAACGAGAACTTCATGCCATCATGGGACGCTCTTATCTCTCATTTGAAAATTACCGATCATCGTCTTTATTCTCTATCAAAAAAGTGCCCAAGTCTTCGTCATCAGAGTTAGCGCGACTCCATCAGTCACTCGGTTGAATATAAGAATGCTTATATCTTGAACTGCACTGTTGTGCATTTGGATTTTATTCTCATGTTCGTTCCCGTACAACGGCTTAAGATCCAGTCTCTGTAAAAGAACGGGAGCAGCAACTGAGACCGTCCACACACTTCCCATCGTGGTCACAATAGCAGGAATTCGTTAAAACCCGAAAGCAATGTACAAAGGCATACGAAGAAACCCAATTACCTATCAGTGATAAATAAGGTCCGAAAATACGACATCTTTGCATAAGTACATTATTAAAGCCAGGTCTCTCTATTGTATCTTATCTCTATTGAGTAGATCTTAGCACCATAGAATGAAAAATGAGACCGGAATGCGGTTAAATATACATCTCACGCCCCTTTACAAGACCTGTCTCTTTAACGATGTCCGTTTACAATTTATTAATATGGTGAGTACGCCGGCCTCATAAAAAAATGAATATGGCAGTAAGAAAACCAGACTCAATAAACTGTAAATCAACTTAAATTCGTCAACGAGTCCAATAAGAACCCAGTACATACCTGCAATTTAATTTGCCCCAAGCTCTCTGAAAAGTCGAAAATATTCGGATCGTGAACGAAATTCTGTCCTCGATTACTACCAGGAGGTGTTTCTCCGGTTAGAGCAAATTTGAGACATTCTATGATGGTAGTTTTTCCACAACCATTTTCTCCATGGATCAATGTTACCGGTGAACAAAATCGTATCTCCTGCAGAAGTAACTTAATTAATATAAGATATCAAATAAGACTAGAGATATGAACCTGCCCATCTTCAGCCTTTGTGCCGAAGCTCCTTATTCCTTGGATCCTTAGCAATTCGATAGTCGACATCCTTTGCACGCAATGATGAAATTCAAATTTAGCTTCCACAGTGTTTTCTATCGCAAGCAGTTATAACACCAAAACACATGTTTGACACCCGGCTCTTGCAATTGTGAATCAACAGGTCAACAGTTCACAATTGCCGAACATCTTTAGACTTAATATGCATACTTGCTTGGGGCTTATAAACTATTACATTTTTTTTTTTGCTTAAATCTAACGATTGTAATGTCCTCCTTGCTGTTGTAATGACATAACTTTAATTTGCTTTAATTTGTTCAGTGGTTGTTGGCTCTATTTCTAAGTGTATATAAATAAATAAATAACTTTATATGTATATAAGATAATCCAAATATTGAGTGTGAACAAATAATGAGAGATAATAAAAATCAAGGAGGCGGCGAAAAATGAATGAAAAAATAAAGATTAATATTCATCCGTGAAAATTCAGAATTAAGACAATAGAGCCGGGAGGTAAATTACAGTTGGAATTCAAGAAGAAAAAGTAAATTAAAAAGAAAGTAATCTAAGGAAAAAAAGTCGGTTTCAATGATTAGTCGATTGAAGCCATCATCATCATCGGCACTACAGCCGGGATCTGGTCTTAGCCTTATTTAGCAAGTCTCTCCACTCTCCACTACATCTGATCCTTATCCGAGAGTTGTTAAAGTGTCCATAATGATGTGTTTTTCCGGGTAAATTATTAGCTTTGCGCCAACCTTTCTCTGGATGCCGCTGCATGCATTGGTTCACTACTTGGCGGGTGCCAAAGTAGCTATCCGGGCATGTCAACTTGGATTGAACAGGGACAAGTGTCGTCTTGGCCTTCGCCGGGTTGAAAGCAAAGACTTTACCCTGTATGTTCGCTCCCATCCCCTCGATTAAAGCCATGGTTATTTCAAATCAGGAGGAAACTATCGGTGACTAGTATTGGGATTTTTTACATAAATTCCGAGCTGCGTAAATTAAGGAAGTGAAAAAAATTTTAAAAAAAAGTGAGTAAGGAGTGAAGAAGTATTAAATTGCTTCACGAAATTATCCGTTGGGCGAAAATGGAAAAGAAGACGCTCTGAGGAATAAAAATTAGAAATGTTTAGTATTCAAAAACGTATATAGCTTCACACCTCAGATTGACAATAAATTAAGCGCCAGTTGAATGTTTGAGACAGGGAAACGATAACTTACTGATGAATTCGAGGTATAGCCAAACGAAAATTTCTCAAATATATAATAAACAATGGGAAACTATTCCCCCGCATGGTACACACCTAGACGTGGTGAGGGGGCTTAAAATACAATGAATCACTCAGGTTATCCTGACCGAAGCCTACGCTTCCAACAGGGTTTCCCATGTCAGACAAGCTAGCGAGGAGTAACGCACAAAGAGCTGCCACCCCTAATCCATGGTTTTGCGCATCACCGTGCCCATAGGATGCTTTGCAGCCAGGGGTATACCGGGTGTATTATAACGGCGTCTCTCTAACAGTGGGTCGAATCAGAACAGTAAGCAGACCTTACCATATCAAAACGGGGCTCTGATATAGGGGAATATTTGAAACCCCAAGACTCGTGTAAACAAAAATGACGGAAAGTAACAAACACGATAAATACACAATAAGCCCAGTATGCGTGGGTGTGATGAGTCGACACCAGGAAAGAATTCATCAACAATACACCAACTCAATAAAAAGAAGACGCCGGAAAAACAAGGATATACTCGCCGTCACGTAGAATGTGCGAACGTTATATAAGCCAGTCGCGATAAAAACAGTCGTAGAGAACGTGAAACAATATAAAATGGACATCGTCGCATTTCCGGGGGTCCGATTCCAAATAGTATAAACTAAAGGATTCACACTTGTCTGAGGGCGTACCGACAGACATAATCTTGGAACCGGCTTCATAACAAGTAATAATATTACGCCCCATGTAAAAGACGAAAAAAGCTCAATGAGCTGGTTGTGTTCCTTGGGTGGTTTTCATTTCTTTTATCTTCTGAATACACTGCCGCTGCTGATGTGGGTGCAGGTGTTCACATAAAGATTCCTTATTAACACAGTTCTGCAGAACTTCTGTAATATCGCCGAAAATTCCCCGTCGTATTCCAGAGGCTACATTTCACGTAGTTCTGTTGGTATAAGATTCTTCTTTTGGATTCACTGGATTTGTTGGTTTAATTAATAGTTCTTGGACCCTGTTTTACATATGTTCACTAAGTTCTACGTGTATTTAGTTTAAATTGCAAGTTTCTTTGATGTTTTTATTGTTAATTTCGTATTGCACTTTATCGTTCTCAATTGATTTCCAATTTACATTGTTAAAATGGACACGAAAGTTGAGCATAGTTGTTGTTTTTACCTTTTTGACTATTTGGTCTTACTTATAACTGAGGTTAATGTCTTTATTGTTAACTCCTTATTGCACTTTATTGTTCACAATTGCCCAGTCGACTGACTCGCATAGACTCAGTCTCACAGACTAAATCCACCTGATGTAGACCCCCCAGGCTGCAACCTTATTCTATGTTTTTAACCACATTTGCTCTCTTGAGAAACCAATGGTTAGAGTAAACCGTTTTAATTTCTAGCGCAAAATCTTCGACCATTCGGGAGTATGGTGTGATTTTGCCAAAGGTGCGTTCGTTGTTCTTCATTCTCCCCGTATAGGTGGGAGATCACGTTAGTCAAGAGATTTGTATTTTCCTGCTTGAGTTCTCAGCTGTATTATGTCAACATGTGATTATTTGTTTATGTTATTATTTTTGTTTTGATTTCTTTGTTTGGTAATATTTCGTTTTTATCAGTGTGCGGGGATCCGATTCTGGAGTTGAGGAGTGACGCGTCCGCCAGTAACGCCCAATGAAGAGTGATAAGGCCAAACAAGCGGGTGAGTAGCCAGTGGGTGAGATGCTGACGTTAACCTCCACACACTCCATCAAGGCTCTCAATACTCTGCCTCTAATCATCTACTATCAAAGTGTCAGAGGTATCCACACTAAAACACAATCGATTCTGCAAAATGCACCAATCAAAGCTAACCGTATCCCCACTATTTACAGTCAAGAACTATTCCCTTCCACTTTTAACGTTTTTCGTGATGACGGTGGTATGTGTCCGGATTCACCTTACCGTGGTGTGCTGATTGACACCCAAAATAAGCTCGCCTTATCTCTTATTGTCATCTCTTCTTCTCCCAATCTAGACTATGTTGCAATAAAAACTGACCAACGCCCACAGTCTTTATACATCATATGTTTCTATATACCTCCTTCGCAACCGATCGCGCCATACGAACTTGCAATAGCAGCGGTTGATCACATAATCGAGAAGTACTTCCCTAGACAATATCGTTGTTATTGGTGACTTCAACCACCCGCATCTCCAACGGAGGTTCTCAGACGATTAATCCTTTTACACCTCAAACCCCACCAGTACCAAGGAATGTCTCTTTATAAACGGTCTCACCGACTCAGGCTTCCATAAAATAAGTAATGTGCCAAATCATATGAAGAGGCAACTTGACCTTGTGTTTACAACGAACCCCTATAATTCCTCAGTTGCCCTTAGTTCTCACACCCCCTCAACCATCGACAATTACCACCCGCGCTTTTCGTATCTCTTTATCGTGACAGCTTATCCTAAACCTCACCAACCCGCGTCAACTTTTCCTACAACTTCCGCAAAACTAACTTTAGCCTATTAAATGAGCATCTTAGCAGAATCGCATTTCGCTTTGATCACCTAGACGTAGAAGAAACTACGGCCACTCTCTATAAGGAAATCTACAATGTCATTTCCCTATATGTCCCTTATTCTCGACATAGGACATTGGTTTCATCGCCTACATGGTACAACCCCAAACTCCGTACTCTTAGGAACAATAGGAATAATTTGTGGAACATTTTCCTAAGAACACGCTTTTCTCTGAACTACTCCAACTTTCTCGGTTACTTTTATGAATTCACCGAGCTTTACACCTCCCTCTACTACAATTATCTCACAAAAACACAAATCAATGACCGCAAATATTTTTTCCGCCTTATTAACTACAAGCGTAAATCTGGCGCCTATCCCAACTCTCTTTCCTATGACACGATTACTTCAAACGACTCACAAACTACTGCCAATCTTTTCGTTTCTTTCCTTAAAAAATCCTTGGCGGATAACTCTTTCGAGCCTAACCCGTCTTACTTCAAAGACCTGCCCGAATTCTCCCCGGACCACTTTATCTCTCAAATTATTCAGCATCACCTAATTGAAAAAAAGTTAAACTTACTTAAAAACGAGTTTAGCATAACCCCGTGTACTCCGGCTGTCCTTTTAAAAAAATGTACCTCTTCTTTTGCTCTCCCACTATCAAAGATCTTCAAACTATCCCTTACACAAGGTATCTTCCCAAATATTTAGAAACTTCTTTTGTCACCCCAATACATAAGAAGGGGCCAAAAAAGGTTATTAGTAACTACCGCCACATCGCCAAACTGTCACATATTTCAAAACTGTTCGAAGGCATTCTTAACAAGGCGTTATGTTTCCACTGCAAATCCATCATCTCGCCCAACCAACATGGTTCCCTTATGGGTAGGTCGTCCACCACCAATCTAGTTGAATTCTCATCCCACGCTCTCTGTACCTTAAAGAATGGCAATGAAGTCGATGTAATCACAACCGATTTCAGCAAGGCATTCGACAAAATCTCCCACAATCTTATCCCCTTTAAGCTATCCTCCCTTGGCTTCGAACCCCTACTGATTAAGTGGATTTCTTCCTATCTTAACGATCGAACCTACCGCATCATATTTAGATCCACCCTCTCCAATCGTTTTCTTCACACGTCGGGGTTCCCCGAGGCAGTCCGCTTGGACCCCTCGTATGAATTCTTACTATTAATGATATAGACTTTGTGGGGGACGAGATCGCGACGCCGCACGGGCGAGAGTTCTACCTCGTCTCCACAATTCTAATTGTCTGCCGTAGACCGAAAACACGAGCACCGAGGGAACAACAATGACGAAAACACATTGAACTTGTTGTAATTAATTTCTTGTTTATTTTTGATCCTTGCTTAAGAATTTATTTCACTATAATGTTTCTTATGTTTACTGAGTTGAATAGATCACGATGATCTTAGATAACATTTTTATTATAATTTGGTAAGTCATTTTAAAGTGCACTTTAATAATTTGTTCACACAGCCGACTCGCTCGACTCACACTCGACTTTATTCGCGTCAACGTTTGCACCGATGAGCGGGAGATCGCATGACCATGACGGCTAGTGGATGGGATTCGACTCAACGAAAATCATCTCGTGCAGCGATGATTCGCATTTTTGGGGTGAGTTTATTGTGCCGAGGTAGATATCCTCTCCAATAAGGATATCGTTTTTACCTACCACCAGAGAAACGTAAATTCTCTCGTGGTGGTATGTGTGCGATCGTTCGGATATGTGTGGTTTACACATGCTCAAGCGCAATGGGTAAACGAAGCAGACAGGCGGATAAGACAAAAGGGAGAAATGACCAAATGCGCCGTTGGTAATGCGGCTCATTGTTTACGCGATGCCTCGTCGCTATTATCGGCGTTGGGAAAAAAAAGGTGCTAAAAGCAAATTGGATGTTTATGGCATCTCTGGCTGCAGTAGAAACCGGGTTCATTTTTGTATTAGGAAATGCTGGAGAATTTGGTTTCAGCGTCTATTGCGCTAATTATATGCAGCTGCTTGGGTTGTTTATTGATGAGAAAGAAAAGGTCGCCAGCCAATGTGTATGAAAAGGTACATGTGGTGACTGGAAAAATAGACGGCGCAATATTTATGGTCCCTGTCATGACGGTTACATTGAATGCAATCCGAATTATTTTGTTTATAGGAATTTGTCTGGTACCGAATTGGTTTAGAATACCAGATAAGCAAAGAAAGGAATCTTACGAAAAATTGTATGCGAAGGGATGCATGAATAGGTAAGTTTTCTTTATAGAGATTTTAAGATTATAGATGGTTATCTATATAATGCGTGAAGCATTTACAGATACTAATACTGTTGCATTAGCAAACTTAAGGAAGTTGGGTAGTAGTTATGGGGGTTTTTTCGGGTAAGTGGACCGTGGGGTTTGGCGGAACCGATCCAACTTCAGTACCAAGCACTCCCCCATCTCTATATACGCGGGCGACACTAAACTTTTCAAGGCGATCCGCTCTTCTCTCGACTCCTCACGTCTCCAAATGGATCACGACATCTTTTCAACTTGGTACCAAAAAAAGGTTGTAGCGTTTCCGCCAAACCCTACGGTCTACTTACCTGAAAAACCCCCATAACTACTACCCTACTCACTTTAGTTTGCTAATGCAACAGTATTAGTACTTAAAAATGCTGCACGCATTTAAGAGATCAAATCTATGATCTTTAAGTCCCTGTAAAGAAAACTTACTTTCATGCATTCTCTTCGCATACCATTGCTCCTTAAAATTTCTTTATTAACTTAACAGGAATTTCCAATCAATTTCGGTATCTACGTCGCCAGTAAAATTTCCTTAGACAAATTCCTGTAAACAAAATAATTCGAATTGCATTCAATGTAACCGTCATGACAGGGACCATAAATATCGCGCCGTCTATTTTCTCAGCCGCGTCATATAACTTTTCATACACATTGCCTGGCAACCTTTTTGGTTTGTCTTATCAATAAACAACCCAAGCAGATGCATATAATTAGCGCAATAGACGCCGAAACCAAATTCTCCAGCATTTCCTAATGCAAATATGAACCCGGTTTCTACTGCAGCCAGAGATGCCATAAACATCCAATTTGCTTTTAGCACCTTTTTCTCCTAACGTCGAAAATAGCGACGAGGCATCGTGTAAACAATGACCCGCATTACCAACGGCGCATTTGGTCATTTTTCCCTATTGTCTTTGCCGCCTGCCTGTTTCGTCGTTCCACTGCACGTGTGAATCGCATCTATCTGAACGATCCCACACATACCACCATGGCCTTTATTACGAGATCTGGTTTTCTTGTTCCCATAAGAGAGACTCTACGATACACTTGTGGGAGATAAAACATATCCTTGGCAAGGATATATTCACACCCTTAAGAGAAGAGTTTTTCTCTCTCTTCCTTTTTTTTTTCCTTAGCGAAATCATCTTTGCATAAGATGACGATCGCTGAGTCTTTTACCATCCTTCGACCCGAGCAGGTCGCGGCTCCATCGCTACCCTGGTGCGCATAGGGAAGCGATAATGAAAAATAATCGTTTGCGTCGTAGTCTCCGCGAGTCGGTATTGAGTGCATATAAATTTAATATTAACGTTTACCCACGGAAAATAAAAACCCGATGTCTAAATAATAACTACACCAGTGTTTGTTTCATTGTTCCTGTGCTGTGTCCACTCTGAATTTTGAACTTGTTTCCTGCGTCGAGAGGTTTTGTTTAGTGTCACTTTCCTTAGCGCGAGAACAATAGATGATGGGGATGGAAGTGAACAGAGTACCCATGCTGGTACATACTTCCTCCACAAGGTCTCTACCTAAATATTGCCAAATATGACTGAATCACCTTCTTCCGTAAACGATCCCCCTTCCCCGCGAGGTTCCTAGTTCCTAGTCAACCAACAGATACTATCGATTTGTGACCTTGGCATCTGATGTGAAAGGGAGCTTAACTTCAGCGGACATATTGATGACATTATCCTCAAGGCCAACTCTGCCCTTGATTTTGTGAAACGCTGGTCGAAAGAATTCTCTAATCCCTACGTTTCCCGAACGCTCTACATAGCCTTTGTCCGTCTCATTTTTGAAAATGCTCCTCAGGTGTGGTTCCCTTACTACTAACACAGAATTCATGCCGACGTCCTCTTCACCCACCGTCTCCGCTCAGGTTCAGTTAACTGCCCTAGCCTGCTGTCCTCCATCACATTTCAAACAAACCCCCTTAACCTCCGAAACCACCGTCTCTTCTACTTGCAGTTCTACTTGAGTTTAGAAATCAAATTCATAGACGCGACAGTGGCCTGATGTGTTGAGCATCGGTTCAATTTTTAGCGATTCTAACCGTCATAGCACATTGTTCACTAACGTAGCAATACGCTATAAAGGTCCCCAGCAGAGGAAGCTGCAAGGGCACACATTTTACGCAGCCCCACACTTAGCCCCCCCCCCCCCCCCCCCCCCCCATTAAAATTGTAAGCCTAAAATTACCCAAAATATATAACGTTACACCCCCATCAGACTTTATACGGCTCTAATTAACCCATTTCGCGAATGCTACAGTGGGCAAACTTTTACCCCGCCTTCTTTAATTTCAATATCATCTCTCCCCCTCTTAAACTACGCTCCCTTTCTTACCCCCCCTGACCCAACCCCGCTCTTTGCGAACACGCTCACAATATATATAGACCCGCACTCATACTCATACTCAAATTCTAGCTTCCCTGTCCTTCCACGTACACTATCGTCCATCCCCATATTGGCGATCACTTAAGAATCCATCTTATTCCAAATATTTAATCAACTCGGTATTGCTGACGTTTTCCATCACGTTGGACCACATTTTCGCGAATTTTGCGTTAGACACTTTTGTCCTTTCTTTAGGATTTATTGGTTCAATTCAAACCACTTTCTTTATAGGCTGGAAAGGTTTTCTATGCATAAGATATGCGAAGGATTTTACTAAACTCCGGTGATATTTCTGGAACACGCTTTTTACGGACTATTACTGGTATAGCATCTGGTCTGGTTGCTCTTATGGTGAATCTGTTAAACAGCGCATGGGTGGAACCTCACATTCAACATTGAAAATTGTATCGGAGTAATTTCAGGTGGATTTGAATGACTACCACCTGGGACTAAATTCGCTGAAAAAAACTTTACAAAAAAATTGGATTTATATTTCCAATTCGTGGCTAGTATACCGTTGCGCACCACTAACGGAGTTGAAAAGGATGGGACACTATGTTATCGTAAGCTCCTTGGCAGCGAGGGTGGTCCCACGGAGTTTCCTCTCCAGGGGGACTCTCTGGGTAGGTCGCCCCGTTCACGTGAGCTTCTTGGTGGCGAGGGTGCGCCCCTGAAGCTTCCCCTAATCCAACTGTGAATTTAAAACGACACCATTTACTTTACTTCAACTTTATTAATTTGCTTCGTGATTTACACTTTGAATTTGTTATATTAAAATTGGCTGACCGTTTGGTGTGACTTCGGCCACCTGGATTTCGACTGATCCGACCAGGGGTTCGGCCTCTGGAACCTTACTGATGATGAAATCAAAATTTGCCGCCCTTTTATACTCTGTGGCAACAGAGATTTGTCAAAATGTTATTTAAAAATTCCAAGAAGCACAAACAAGATTTTGTGTGCTTCAATTGGAATATGATTCCGGGAAGTTGATGGGAATTTATTTGAATAAATTCCCAGAAGCAGAAACCATGAAATGCATTTGGAGTTAAGCATTTCATGATGTTAGGATTATTAGGAATTAAATCAATGTACGACAAATGGACTTTGGTTTAATTTTGTCGTGCATCTGATTCAATTGAGGAACACGATTTGGATTATGGGTAAGGGTAAAATAATGAATCAATGTGCTACAAATTAACTTTTGGTTTAACTTGTCGCTCAATGATTCACTATGGGAATAAGGTTTAGATTATAGGAAATAGTGGGGATTGGGTGGGAGTAATGATTTAGGACACTACACCTATTTTTCGCTGTTTGTTGGAGTTTTCCAAATAATTTCGGCCATGGTGATTGTTCCACAATATTTGCTGCACACAAAAATAACATTAATACAATACAATATAAATAGCAAAAGAGGTACTCACAGTTTTGGTGTTCAATTGTAACTATTAGTTGTCGGTGATAAAAGCAACTTCATTAGTACCTATTTCCTTTTCCTCTTCCCTGCTTTACTTCTTTACGTGTAGTCTTGCTTCGATCCATTGTTTTATTTCTTTTTCTTCTTCCTCGTTTTAATTATTATATAATTATGTAATTTCTCTCTTTTTTTTTTGCTTCTTGTTTTTACTCTTTTTCTTTTGGTTTCTTGGACTTTTAATTATTTGATTTGAATACCACCTTTCATTGAAAACTTAATTCGATTTCAGTTTAGTTTGTTCCTTTGCTCTGATAGTTTAAGGATGAATAATCTGTATTTATATAATATATTTTTATCTTACTTTTATTTTATTTTCGCTGCCTACTTTTCTATTTTGTTTTTATACAGTGTTGCGGATTGGCAATTAAAAGTGCTGGAATGTTTGGAGAAATCTAGTACATTCGCTGTGTATACCAGTTACGCGGCAGCTAACACCAGCTAGCCGATTGTCACCATCGATGACTCCATGGCGTCCCTTTTTGAATTGGCAGTTGTGCCCAATGAGTCAGTCTGCATTCAATGTTACGCCTCCAACCGCCCAGCTCATAAAACTTACCTATTTGGAGCCAGTCTCCACCGCTAGTGGCGATACACGCCAAGAATATCCACTTAAAGGATGTGACATTAACTAAGCCAAAAAAACAGGCAGCATATATTGAACAGCACGTTCGCCTAAAACAAACAAAGCATTACCCCATACACCCACTCGTCCCGCATGAATTGATAGCAAGCAAATCAAGATAAAACGTGCAATTTGCGCTAATCAATTAAATGCCAAGTAAATTGAGCTGAACGCCTTCACCCAACAAAAACTCCTAAAAGGCAAATGTGCGGACCAGATGCCGCCGTCCGAACCAAAATCGATGGGAATCATAAAAAAATGCGCGCCGGCAATTTTATGACCCCTTCAGAAAAATGGTTACTTAAAACCATTAAGACAATCAGCGCCAGTTTTCGTTCTAACCAAATTAAGTTAGAACAAACGAAAAGGCCATAAAGCAAAATAAACATGCGCCTCGGCACCATTGATCCTCCTTCATGAGTTTCCCACGGAAAAATCCATTAGGCAAAAGAAAAACAATAGGCGAAATAAACGCGCTATTGATTTTTCTTTGAGTTCAACACAAAAAAAAAAGGGAACCAGGCAAAAAGGAAAGATCCTTTGATCTCGTGAAAGAAACCAGGTTTCACACCTAGAAAAAAGTACAATGGAAAACGAACAACGATAGCGGGATGAGAGTTGTTGTTCGGGCCATTGTTGAAGACGAGGCTGGTTTTGGGATCAAGTCCAAAAAAGGACAAGAGAGTTGGTTAGGACCTAGTGACTGAGACGGTCGGAAAAAAGTGTCGGTGGTTAAAGTCAGTGTTAAAAAGGACAATTTGTTCACATACTGTGAAGAGCCGAGAAAATCCAAATGTAACTTTTAAATAAAATTGAGTTTCAATTAAATAATTAATAAAAATAAAACCAAGAGTGTTGTTGTTCAAATATGTAATAAGTGCGTGGTGTTAAATAGCACATTAAAGATTCGTTTTAATTATAAAAAACAAAGATTGTTTTATTTTAAAGGTGTTTCAAGTGTAGGTGGTGTTAGAAGAGCATTACATCAACCTTCATCAAGTACACACCATCGGTTCTTGTCCGATCACCGACATTGAATAATAAAAGTTAATCTCAAGAAGAAAGGACTTTATCTTTTCGGGCAGTGATTCCATCGTTTCACTTCATCCTCTTGGGCCTTGATTCCATCGTTTGACTTCATCTTCTTATGTGCTGATTCTATTGTGTACTTTCATTTTCTTGGGCGCTAATTCTCCCGTTCGACTTCATCCTTTTGGACGCTGATTCCATCGTTTGACTTCATCCTCGGAACGCTTTTCTCCTGGATGCAATTGCACTATCGGCCGCCCCTATTACAACATTTCCTGGTCCTTCGAAACGGATCCAGTGCCGATTTGCATCTACACCATCGCCGCCCAGTTCGTGGCACAACATACCTGTGACAGGTACACACGCCAAAAGAGCGCCAAAACCACAACACACTACAGATAGACACTGTAACTATATTGACAACTTCCAGTCACCTCGACACATCAAGGAACTAAAGCTGCAAGCAGCAACATTGGCTGAAGTATCAATTTCAATCCAATCGTCTGTGAAACAAACACAAGATGTCTGACTGGGACACAGTTACGGTTTTACGTAAACAGGCTCCGAAATCACCTGCCCTGAAAACAAAAAGTGCTATTAATCAGGCACGTCGTCAGGGCGTTTAAGCGGATACTCAACAGAAACTTGGTGCCGGTACTAATAAGCAGCACATCAACACTAACAACACGGCTAAACTGGACAGCGAAACTGAAGAACTTAAAGATGAAAAAATACCTATAGAAGTCGGCAAGATCATTCAACAGGAACGTCAAGGGAAAGGATTGAGTCAGAAGGACATGCATAAAAGAAGATGACAGTTCCAAGGATTCCTTAAGTCGTGGATCGGAGGACAGCGGCCGCCAGATGATCATTGCAAATCAAACGCTAGGTGATTTGTTGGACAAAAATTCACTGGAAACCGCTGGTGATGCAAAACGAAAGCAGGATGACGAACTTTCTACAACGATAGTTCAAACCAACGTGTCTTTGACAGCTGCTCCAATACAACAACCGACCACGATTAAGGAACTCATCGCCGCTCAGTTCGCGGCACAGGCCTCCATCTCTGGCACTTTCCTCAACATACAGGAAAAGGGACAACCAAGTCCGACAGCAATCGAGGCAACTAAACATGCACTCCGCGCCGAATGGGAAGCCTTCTCCAAGCGGCACTACGACATCTTCGTCACGTCGACACCGGACCATCTACAACACGCATACTTCGCGGAGGATTGTTTCGGCGAAACCGAAGAAATATACCTGGAGGAACAGACGAAGCTCCTCGAGGCTCAGTACGCGCTCAAGTCAGCCTCCCCAACCATGGTCAACAGCACCAATCGCCTTCTCCCTAGCGAGCTGCCCCCAGTGCAGCTGCCAATGGCCGACATCAAGCCATCAGAAACGGGACCGCACCCCAGAACAGTGGATAAGAGTGAGCAGGCCGCCGACCAGAGTGCCGCCTGCCCAAAGCCCAACCTATTCAAGGTCCTGATGATCGACCAGCCGAAGCCCCCACAGAAGACGATGCCGCGCACGCATTGTGGGGCACAACATGACATGGCCGTTCCTCGTGGGTTGCGAACTTACAACTCCGACCCAGAGGAACTGGCTACCTTCACACGGACTCCAGAGAAAGCAGTAGGCACGGCGCACTTAGGATCCGTGGCAGAGCCAACGCCAATGCCTCCCACAAAACCGCCTTCGACTGTTCCAGCAACAGTAGCTGGCCCAATGACTAGCCAGCCCCGTGTCCCGATGCACGAAACACCGCCGGCACCCGTAAATCAACAGGGCCCTTGCACATTCTGCAGGGCCGCACACACGATCTACGCTTGCGAGGGTTTCCGATCATTCACACTCGGCCGTCGGAAGTCCTTCGCACAACAAAGGAAATTATGCACCAACTGTTTGGGTCGCCACCGCCTACGCGACTGCCACTCCAGCAAGACGTGCCGTCGATGCGAGCGGAGACATCACACTCTGCTGCATGTCTTGACTACCGCCATCGACGGGACAACATCATCGTCGCAACGAGCCAAAGGATCCGCCCCCCGGATCGACCGTCAGGAAGGGGCCTGCGCACATACAATCAGCACCCCTTCACAGCATTCCGCGTTGCTGCCAACAGCTAGAGTCATCGTGACGTCGGAGGCCGAACAGAGGATTGAAGTCCGTGCTCTGCTGGACCCCTGCTCCAGCGGCACCTTCATTTCGTCATCACTCGCCCGAAGGTTAAACCTCCGACGCCAACCATCATCCGTCCCCACCTACGGTGTTGGGGGCACTCGTGGCCTTGCCACCCGGACTCAGGCCGCCATCAGCATCACTCCTCGCCTCCACGGCTCGAGCCAATGGACACTAAGGCCCTTCATCCTGTCAGGGCTCTCAGTGTATATACCACCACCACAATCAACGACAAGGGATCTCTCGTTCGTGGCGGATCTGGAACTTGCAGATCCGAACATCGCCTCCGCCGAGAAGGTGGACATCATCCTTGGGGCAGACATATACCCCAACATCATCGTCGAAGGTCTCAGGAAGGACCACCGTTCCGGCCTCGTCGCGCAGGCCACTTAACTGGGATGGGTGCTAACAGGCGCAGCACTCATCATATCATCAAGCCTAAAGGTGACAGGGCCTGTCACCAGCCATCATATGGCCATTCCTCGTGGGTTGCGAATTTACAACTCCGACCCAGAGGAACTGGCCGACCCTACGACTGATGATCGCAGCTCCCATCAGAAGACCAAAAAGAGGTCTCGCCGGCGGCGAGGCCTATGCAACTACCAGCCACTGATCGCTTGCGCGACCCAACTACAAGACAACACCCCCTCCCGCTGGACCATTGCAGGGGCAAGAGGCAATCGAGGAACCAGGAGCTTACCCACTCAAACACTTCAAGGCACCCCACCACACCCAGGACACCGCGTGGTCAACCTCCTGCCCGGGTCCAAAACTACCCAGGCCAACCGCTGCCACGTGCAGCCACCAAAACAGGACCAGGAGCGCGCAATGTCCCGTTTGGCGGGCGGCGCTCCCCAGCAACCAGCGGTCTCCCGAACCCCAACAAGGAAGCACGCCTCTCAGGGCATCAACAGAGGCTGCACTCCAACGACTCCGGACGGCACTTGGCCCGTGACTGTCATTCCGCCAAGCCACGCGGACAGTGCCAGGGACGACATCGCACCACACTCCACGCGAGAGCCTCACACGCCAGCGGCCGCATCCCGCAGGTTACTAACTTCGGACGGGCGCATCACCTTGCGTGGTCATTGATCGTGGGTTGCGACCTTACAACTCTAACCCAGATCAATTGGCCGGTCCCGCGAGCACAAAAGGCAACGGACATCAGCGATGGGAAAGAGGTTCCTGTCGCCATCGATCATATGGGCCATCCCAGACCCTCAAGCCTCCAGCGCTCCTCAGGGCGGGCGGCCCCCTCTCAACCGATCATCCACGTGAAAGTCGACAGCCGACCAAGACCAACCGCCACCAGCAGACCGCACACTCCCGACCCCTAGCCACCGTCCCCTGGAACAAAATGATTCGCCAATGATTGGCGAAGGCGGGCGGAATGTTGCGGATTGGCCATTAAATGTGCTGGAATGTACTGGAGAAATCTAGTACATTCGCTGTGTATACCAGTTACGCAGCAGCTGGCACCAGCTGGCCGATTGTCACCATCGATGGCGTCATGGTGTCCCTTTTTGAATTGGCAGTTATGCCCAATGAATCAGTCTGCATTCAACCTTCATCAAGTACACACCATCGGTTCTCGTCCGATTAACGAAATTGAATAATAAAAGTTAATCTCAAGAAGAAAGGACTTTATCTTTTCGGGCAGTGATTCCATCGTTTCACTTCATCCTCTTGGGCCTTGATTCCATCGTTTGACTTAATCTTCTTATGTGCTGATTCTATCGTGTACTTTCATTTTCTTGGGCGCTAATTCTCCCGTTCGACTTCATCCTTTTGGACGCTGATTCCATCGTTTGGCTTCATCCTCGGAACGCTTTTCTCCTGGACGCAATTGCACTATCGGCCGCCCCTATTACAACAACAGTACTGTTTTTCATTTGTTCAGCACTTACTCTAGCACTGTTTGTTAGTTATATTATTATCATGATTTGTTTTATTATTATTATATTTGTGTTATTGGTATCGCTTCGAGGGGTTTTTTTAGATAGGGAGAGGCCACGCAACATGATTATGACAACACTTCCTTCGAATCAGAATAATTATGACAAATGCATATTTTCATACAAACCACATTATTGCTCTAATAAAATGTTTGGAATGTATAAAACCTACAAAAATGTGTTATAAACATTTACCTCCTACCCGTCCAAATTATTTAACGTAAATGAACATTGGTGAAAATACAATAATAAACTTTTCAAGTTAAACCATCAAGGAGAAGAGTCCCAAATATTCCGAAAAAAGTTCCATAGGACTATGTCAATTAACAGACGCTTTTCCCTTCTGCTATTAGTATAGCTACAACTTCTGTTAGAAACCATACTTTCGCATTGAAACTACAACTATAATTAGCCGAGGACAAAATTATTGCGCTCCTCCACCATAATCGTCATCATCATCATCATCGGCACTACAACCGGGATCTGGTCTTGGCCTTATTTAACAAGTCTCGAGGCTTGTTAAAGTTTCCATAATAATTTATTTTTACGGGCAAGGTTATCAGCCTGGCGCCCAATCCCACCGTAATACTACCTTCAATTAGTTCAACTAAATTCATGTGTGCTAAAAGTACGTGTCTTCGATGCGCCATAATATAGATTTTACAGCAGCGCCTAATCTTATTAACCATTTTATAGCCTGTACACTTCAAACAAACAGCTTTTATTTCAGGTGAGGCATGCGATAGCTAATGCACACACCGATTTGGAGGAAATGGTGGGAATTGTATCGTCGAACTATAATTTTAGTACAAAAGCTGGTCTTCAAATTTAATTATGATTTTATTATATATGGTGCCAAGCCAAGAGCTAAAAGCACAACCTCCACGCAATCGCCGTTAGCAGAGACCCGCACCGAGAGTGGCTTTCGACTAATTAAGTCCAGCAAAGTTAATATGATTTATTTATGTTTGGTTAGGCGTAGTTTTTTAATTTATTTTCAAGAACGTATTTTTCTCTTAGAATTGTTTACTTTAAATGTAATGTTTAAATGTAAAACATGTGAATATTTTAGCCAATAACGGAAATTATATGTGCAGAAAATCTAACAGTCGCAAAGATTAAGATGGGCCGGACATGTGGCGAGAATCAGCAACGATAGGACCGTGCATAAAATTCTTGACGGTAGACCAACGGGAAAGAGACCTGTAGGCCGGCCGCCTCGGAGATGGGAACACAAGGTTAGGTCTTTGATCTTGAGGAAATCGGATCATGTGGCCAAGCGTGGAAGGAGAGTGCACAGGGTACAAAAGATAAATAGATACAGCGCCGAGTCGGTGAAGTCATGAATTTCCGGTTGCCTATAGGCCAATATGTAGTAATAGTTATCGGAAACTCTAACAGTATATTGAGATACTAACTTCTGAAACACCTGTTGGGCATCGGGCTTAATATTTACTCTACTATAGAGTGGGCCATACATTTTCGCACATTTGAAACATGAATAGAGATAAAACTAAAATGTTATTTTGTTGATCATTTATTTAACGTAATAAACGTTTATTGAAATTTGTTTTTTAAAAATGACATCGTCGAGATGTGCCTCGTCTCGTCGTTGGAACTCCTGTAATCGACTACGCAAACTTTGAAAAACTCGCTGCCACATGCTGCGAGGTATCGCGGCTATCTCCTCCTGGATGTTCTCATCGCTTCTTCTTGAACGTGGCCGCACTGGTTGTATAATATTCGTTGTTGATGCCGTTTGCTCGAACTTTTTGGCCCAATCTTTGAATAAATTAACACTTGAACACTCACTTACACGGTGTAATCCGTATTCAATTCTAAATAGGCGTCGTACAGTAACGTACGAATCGTTGTTTTTGTAAAATTGTTTTACACAAAAAGCACGCTGTTGTCCCGTGAAGCGCTCCGTCGTGGCTAAAATTTCCTAAAATTGGAAAAGTAAGGCAAACCGGGGAAAATAAGTAACACTACACATTAACCTTCAATACCTCGAGATTGAAATCGTGGGTTAATATATAACCAGACTGCTCTTGTAATTTGGCTGAATATTCCCTACGTAGGTTTATCTGTCCGCTAAAAATCATTTTTAATGTTTTTCGTGGGCAAATGCCCAGGAACTTAAGCAGATATAGCAAGCAATAGTTAAGATATGTTGCACTTGTGTTTTCATAAGGGACGAGAGTGATTGTGTTATGGTATATTAACAATTTAAAATTATAAAGTGGTAAACAAGGGAAAGTGACTTACTTGTCAGGGTCTGGAAGTGTTGGACCGTTCCTCGGTCGTTGTGACTGGTTTCTAGGTGCAGGGGGTGTTAAGTCTTGATCCCCCTGATCTGGTCCACTGGTCGTTGTTCCGGGACTTCGTCCGTTTAGTTGTACAGAGAGATCCTTTCTAAATAAAATATTCCGAAGGGTTTTCCCGACACGTGGGTTCTAGTTCAAATCTGTTTTTTTTTTCCGGCCAAGTAGAATTTGCATAAAGTAGTTAATGCAAATTAGCTATTTTCCTTCCAATTTACCGATAGAAAGGGGAAATTCGTGGGTTATAGTGTGTTGGGCGAGGGCATGGACACGAGGCCCGTAACAATACACCCCCCCCCCCCCCCCCCCCCCCCCCCCCCCCCCCCCCCCCCCAAATAGTGGTAGCATCATTCTTAGAAGAGGAATGAAGCGCGGCTACAAAAGTATAGAGTGTAGCATGGAACCTTGCACCGGCTGTGGTGCGTTACTTCCCTTTGTTTATCGTGGTTTGTCCGTTTTAAGCCTCCTCTATTCGTAGTAGGGTTTTAGTCTGTTGTTGTGCACCACCACGTTCCTTCTTTTCTACCCTCACTACAGTGAACGCGTCGGTATTGTTCAGAAAAATGTCTACCTCCGAAGGGTTTAGTGGTAGGTGTACCACCAATGCATCATCTTCATTAGTCTGTGGGGGTTCTTTAACCCACTTCCAAAGAACCTCCCATTTCCATAAATTACCTGTCCCACACTTACCTACAAATGAGCATTTCCTTACAGCTGAAAATACGGTTCATGGCAAGATTACCATTTACCTCATCAAGTAACCAGCATCGATTCATGCACAGGTCAATGCTCTATACCAAGAAGCATTTCCTCTTACATGTGCATGACATGTTTATTCCCATCACTGCTGAACCATCGATCGATTGTATAATCAACAACCTACAGCGCAACCATTGCTGGCCGCCTATGGGAATTTCTAGTGTTGTGTTAACACAAACAACACACCGACTGATGGGACGTTGGCAATCGGCGTGCAAGCTAATTGAAACACTTGCGACAATACCCTTTCATCGGTTATCAACCGATCATGGAATTTGGGCATGGAAATGATCATTGTTTAGACAATCTTACCCATGCCATGCCCTATGATGACCCACAGCAAAGCAAAGCAAACACACAGTACGTCACTGTGTTCGTTGTTTACTAACCGCTGGTCCATGGTTCCCCTGGGCGAGACGTTAGCCTGCACATCTGCAGGACAAATTCCTCGCCACCATATCCATGTACCAGCATATTAACCTAAAAAAACATAACATCCAACGTGACCCTTGGGCACCGTCGTCGTTCTGTGGACTTAACACCAACAAAATTTCTTCCTTTCTAGAGCACCAGAGCCATACGGCTAAAACAAATAAACCCCAATCGTCGGTCGACTTATCGTCACCGAAGAATGTATTGCCTACAACGGCATCACATAAACACAATGCCTCCAGTTCATTATGCCCGTCCATGTTTATTCAGGTGCAGTTTCGTCGTTGCCGATATGCAGGCTAAGGGGCATCGTACTTGTCCTATACGGACACATGGGGAATCCTCCCATTCGATTCCTTTGTGATCGCTCATAGGCCATCGTCAAGTTGAGCCTACTCGCTCCTCCCACATCGATGTGATCCACCACCGTTGAATCTGACGGATGTGGATTGCATCGGAGAGTCAGATTTCAACAGCTAGGGGGTGCGTACCTTCGTTTACAAATCCCCACGGAGAGTTTGTCCGAGAGTTCTCTCTTTACGCCTGTGTCTTTTCTTTCGTGTTCTTCGCTTTGCTGGCCGGTTTATTGTTTCTTAGAAAATCGAACTAATCATATCACAGTGCGATGATATTTGCTAACTTTATAAATACATCAGAAAGTGTAGTGTTGATAACAATCGATAAATAAATATCTATGTTAAGTGAATGAAAGGAAGATCGGGTGTTTTATTTTCTCCTTCCTTGGCGGACTATTTTAGGGAAGGATTCATCGGTGGTGTTTTGTGGTTAACCCGCGTCCGTGCAGACCCATTAGTGACAAATACCCACAAGTCTTCTTCGCCTTGTGGGATGATACCTTGGGGTTGGTGATTGATTTCCGTCTGTCTAGCTGCCTGCCTAGTAATGTAAGGTCGCGGAATTTTGAGACGTTACAGTACCCGGCTAACGAAAAGGAGGGGGTTGAGAGGACAAAGGACAAACTCTATCGAGAACCGCGAGGATAATCACAATAGAAATTTCTTTATTCGAATTGTTCTGACGAGAGAGAGGAAAAAAAGGACTGTTCCCAAATTTATTCTGGAAAAGCACCCTTTCGTAGAATTACTTTGGAAAAATCTTTCTTAAAATTATTTTGAAAGGAAAAAAACCCTTTTTTTTTTAGATTATTTTGAAGGAACTCTCTTTGAACTTATTTTTAAAAAAACTTTTCTTAAAACGTATTTAAAAACTTTTCTTAAGATTATTTTGAAGAAACTCTCTTTAAACTTATTTTGGAAAAAACTTTCTTTTTTTCAAACGTATTTTAGAAACTTTTCTAAAAATTATTTTGAAAGGAAAAAAAAAGTTTCTTAAGATTATTTTGAAAGAACTCTCTTTAAACTTATTTCGGAAAAACTTTTCTTCAATCGTATTTTTAAAAACTTTTCTAAAAAATTATTTTGAAAGGAAAAAACTTTTCGTAAACGTGTTTTGGGTGAATTTTTCTACTAACGATTCTTTAAGATTGTTGGACATATTTTGCTATTTAGCGTTTCGTTAATTATACTTGCTGTGTGTAGTCTGCTGCGGAATGTGGACGGCGCGCTTTCCTGCTTCTCTCCTCTGGGTTTCCGTAGTTTTGTTCTTCCTTGTTGCCAGGCGTAGGCTTCCCGCCCTAGAGTTGGATTGCCCTGGTCTTCGCGGAAGACTTTATACATTTTTTTCTTGTTTTTATTTTCTTTTGACTGGTTTTTCCTTTTCATTTGTCCATATTTCTGTCCTTTAAGTTTTGTCTGCGTTTCACCATTTATTTGTTTTATATCTGTTTCCTCTCTTTTTTTTCTTACTTTTTGTTTTGTTTTTCTTTTTATTTTCCAAATTTCAGTCTTTTAGTTTTTGTCTTTCACTATTGGGGATAATATGTTAATTGCATCGTCACCGCTGCCTCCAAATGTTATATCGTGGCGCGGTGGTTTGTTCTTATTTTTCATTTGAAAATAATTTTTTTTCATTTTTAGCACTTTGGGAGATTGTGGGGGTTTCTCTATTCTACATGAGAACCAACCCACAATTTCAACCAAAATTTCCATCTAATTTCGACCGCTTTCAGCGCGTCATACCTACCCATTTCCTTTATATGTATTCCCCTGTAAAACATTTCAAACGGACGTATAGCTAAACTCATTACCCGTTGCAGATAATGCATAATTGAGTTTAGCTACATTCTTGTCATACGGCAACTCCATTCTTGCTAACCACGAGTTTCCCATCGGAAATCTCATAATGTCGGTTAGCAACAACAAGTCTAAACGAACGACGCTGTTGCACCATAGCAAAATAGCTGGGGTTATTTCAGCGTCTTAGAGTCTGGTTCTCACGCGGATTATTTCCCAAGCATCAGCGGCCTCCTATCGACTTTCCCCCAGATCAGCCATTCGCTTGGGATCAATGATCTCTTTTTGCAGGGGAGTAACATCAGCTAGGTTCCCCTCTCATTCGTATTTCTTTCCAGGGTTCAATGTGACTACACCATAGCCGTACCACTGGGTCACCAGGTCATGTCAATAGCTGCATCTGATACCAACACACACAACCAAAGCTACCCCGAGATCACAGCATATCATGTTTTCTGTTCTCTCATTCTTCATGTCCGTCAATTACCCTATTAACAAAAGTTACTCACACTTTGATGGGCGTTAGGTTGAGAGAGCAGAGGCGTGGTCTCTTTTGGTTGCCCTGTGTGTGGAATGAAATATGAATTTCAACCCTAATTCACACCAGTCGCTATTCATTCATCATTGGTGTCGGACGCGCTGCGCTAGGTTTTAATTTAATTCGCCACCGGTCATACAGTCACTATCGAATAATCAAGGTGGAAGGTCGCGCCGCTGCTTGTTTTCGTTATAATAAAAGCAAAAACTGCAAAATTTCGTCTCTATTGCCAAAAGTTTCTAAGTATAGTAGAAGTTACTATTTGTCTGTTAAGCAATTGTGTATTAAAATTCAAAGAAATATTAAAGTAAAAACAACAAAATAAAATAGTGCGTTTGTATTTATTCGTGCGCTTTGAGGAACGAATTTCTTCGGACAAGTAAGTACGTGGACAATTGTGGGAAAAAAGTGAATCCTGTGCCATACGTCGGCATTCTACTTCCAACCCCCACAAGATAATTTCCCATCACCACCGTTGCCACCAAATGTTATAATCTTCAACGAGCCTGTTTAGCATTATTCTTCGATTCTATTGGACTAGAGACTATATTGAAATATTGCTTCCTCGTCTCGTCCGAGGGAAGAGCGTGAACTATTTCATTTATAATTATAAAAAAAAAAAGCTTTTAATTTTTGTTTTATAAAAGACAAAAACAAGACTGGCACACACTTTCCATCGGTTAAACGAAAACAAAATTTTAACAAAACGAAACTTTCTCCAGAGACTCTTTACATTACTTTTACAAAACGAACGTTAATATTTTTGTGGCGATCCAGTGGGTGAAATGTGACTTACTCCTTCGGTGGTTATTACTCGACTCCCTGGCAAAAGTACAAATTCTCTCTTTGTATATTATTCTTTCGTTAAGTTTTTGATGAACGAAGTCGAACCTGGGGAAAAAGGGTCATCCTTGCTCTCCAGGTACCTGAAAGCCACCAACGCGTGAGCGTGTTTTCGCCAATCACAATCGAGCAGCTGCTATGGTTGCTCGATTTTGGTTTATGGCTTGTGCGACAAGGATTTATTCTTTTTACCAGCTGCTGGTTGCTTGATTTGATCTCAGAATCGTCACGTCGAGTATTTGTATTTGTTATATTTGTTTGGTAACGATTTTGGGATCGTTGTATTAGACAACCGCAGTTGCAGCTGCTATGTATGTAGTATGACGATTTTAGGCAATTTGTTTAGGAAAATGGGATAATTGTGGGATATGTATATTGTATGGGAAAATGGGATAATGGATGGGATATTTATATTGTAATTAATTACTGATGAAGTTATTAAGTAATGATGAAACATATTTATAATAGAGCTGGGTTTTGATTAACATGTAGATAAATCCAATATAGGAAATATATATATATATATATATATATATATATATATATATATATATATATATATATATATATATATATATATATAATATGGAAGTGGGTATAGGTTAATATGGGGATACATCTAATATATGTAATAGGTATTTAATATGGAAATGGGTATATTGGGATTGTGGGAGGGTGGTAGGGCTTCGGGAGCACTACAGTGATAAGGGGTGCTGATAAAAGGAGGAAAAATGTTAGTAATAATAATATATAGGTGGAGGTTGTTAATGTTTAAGACTCTTGCTATCCCGTAAGTGTTTTTGTCCCCTGTGTTAATTTCATTACTATCGTTTCTTTTTTATTATTATTAATGGCTTACACACAATACCTACACAATGCAGACAAACAGGCAATTTTTTCAAGGGTGATTGGTAATATGGACGGAGATGGAGACGACCGAATCTTAAAAATTGGTTTCGTTTTTAATTATTATTTTTGGAACAAATTATAGATTATATATAAAAAAAATGTCTCCATGAAGTTATTAATAAAAGGAAATAAAATGCTTACTTAGATCTATGTGCTAACTGCTGCTCCTGTTGGTCTGCTGCTGTTGGAACTGCTGCTGTTTCTGACTGCTTCCGCTCGCCGATATGTCTCAAAATTGGACTGTTTTGTTCAGCTCGATAACAGACGTTCGGATCTCACGTCGTGGGATCCGTGAAGTTGTTTTCGTTTGACCGGTAATTTAAAGATAGCGAAGCATCCAATTCTAAGTCTTCAACTTTTTACTAATCCCGACTCTGTCGAATTTGCCACTTCATTTAGGGCTCACTTGGAGTCCCGGTCCGACTGCTCAGGATGTTAGTTTCTTCGCCGCTGCTGTTGTTGTTGAAGCTGTTGCTGCCCGTGAGTCTTGATGTTGTTTTATTTTTATTTTTTTATTTTTTTTTTTGTTTGCTTTTGACACTGGTGTTTAAGCCCCAGGTACGGTTTTAATTATTTTTTTGTTTTTTATTATTATTTTTTTTATAGCACTGTTCCTGGTGTTTTAGCCCCAGACACGCTTTTGTTTTTGATTTTGTTATTTTTTTGTTTTTTTTGTTTTTCGATTTTAATTACCAAGTCGTACACCTCCGGAGCCAAACTCAGCTCCGGACGCAGGGTAAGGATGTCTTGTGCCCAGTACGCTTAGAATTGTGTTATTGTAGTAATCAAGGGTTTTCAAGCACTTACAAGTGTTTAACTTTGGCTTCCTTGATCCTACCAGCTGCGCCAATAATATAGGGTTATATTTTTGTTAAATAGTTTTTGCTTACCTCCCTTTGGGGTGGTCTTTCCAATTGGTCTAATAATGAGATGAGTGGTTTTATTTGATTTATTTTAATTTTATTTTATTTATTTCACTTGTATTGTTGTTGTGGCCGTTTTGGCCTCTGGATCCAAACTGATCACGAATCCAAAATGTACTGCCCTTTTATATTCTGCGGCAACAGAGATTTGTTAAAAATTTTATTTAAGAATTCTAAGAAGCATAAACAAGATTTTATGTGCTTCAATTGGAATAGGATTCTCGGAATTTGATAGGACTTTATTTGAATAAATTCCTGGAAGGGGAAATCATGAAATGCATTTAGAGTTAAGCATTTCATGATGTTAGGATTATTAGGAATTGAATCAATGCACGACAAATGGACTTTGGTTTAAATTTATCGTGCATATGATTCAATTGGATTGGGATGTAAGTTAATTTGAAATTGAATCAATGTGCGACAAATTAACTTTTGGTTTAACTTGTCGCTCATATGATCCACTATGGGAATTAGGTTGGGATTGTAGGTGATATTGGGGATTTGGATGGGAGTGATTTACGATCACTACAGAAAGGAAGTGTCTCAGAAGTTGTCTTAGATTATAACGAACACCGGAATCGGACTATAAAAAGTACTGCTCAAATGAGACGTTATATAATGAAGCCTACATAAATCGGGTGTATAATTGTTGCGGATTCGCAACTAAATACAGCGGGGAAAATCGAGTACGTTCGTCGTCTAGGACACTCCCCGACCAGCATATTCACCACACGCCTGTCAGTTGCCAGCTGACAATGCGTTATCGCCTAGGGACGCCATCGGACTGTCACCCATTTCAAATGTGACCAACGGTTTTTGGTCGGTTCCTGCCAGCTCGTGGTTGTGTGTGAACCGCTCGCTCGTAATTGAGCAATTGGTGTTCTCTCGCTCCAAACAGCGTCACGGTACTGAATCGATACAAACTCCTTAAAATATGATTAATTTATGTACTTTACTAAGTTAAATACCGAAAATATAAAAGATAGACATTGTTGGTTGCAGTGTAGCTAATTTGTTTGTGTGTCCGTGAGCTTATAACTGAAAGTAAGTGATTTTCCGAAGAGAATTATAGCGCATCATATTGGACGTCACCTCCCTAGGTCGCCTCACTTCCATTGTGTAATTGGTGGCCGTCCGTTCGCCACCAATAATTTTATGATCAAATTAATCAGAGGACATATTGCCTAATGACCTTGCCCGGAAAAAACAAATCATTACGGAAAATTTAACAAGCCTCAGGACTTGCTAAATAAGGCCAAGACCGGTTCCCGGTCGTAGTGCCGATGATGATGATGATATTGCGACAGCAATAAGCTCGTTCAATGATATAATTTTCGGGGCTTATTACCCAAATACTCTGTACTTTGAGAGCGTGGGTCGCCACAGCTTTGTTCCACCAGAGGCGTTCCTAGATTTGGACATGAATGGGCTTATACAGGATGAATCAGGAATACCGCTGATCTATCATGTAAGTAGATCATCCGTAGACGGGCAATTGTGCTATGGCCGGGAAGTCACGCGCACCGAAGAAGAGCTCTTGCGCTTCAGTAGGGCTATCTCTCACAGAGACCGGAACGATAATATTAAACAGCACCAACAGGTCTGGTGGTTGAACGGTGATTAAAGACCTGATTACCAATGTCGGTGGGATCACTGCGTTATCAGCCAGCTTACACAGACTTACCTCTTCTAGAATTAGGGTAGTATAAGTTCTAAGTTATGGCACAAGGCTAATAACCTTCCCCGGAAAACCAAATTATTATGTACAATTTAACAAGTCTCGGATATGGACCGGATACTGGTGGAGAGACTTGCTAAATAAGGCCAAGACCGGATCCCGGTTGTAGTGCCGATGATGATAATGATGATGATGATAATAAGTTCTAAGTTAAGTTATTTTAAATAAATAAAATTATATTTAAAAAAATGATAATAATAATAATAGAATTAAGTTTTAAGTAAAAACAGAATACAGAAAAATTGGCACAATTCTGTAAACACAGATTTCGACCAAAATCATTTTCAAATTTCAATTCAAAAGTTCTAATCATTTTCACCACATCAATCATGCAACGCAGTTCCACAAGAGAGTAGGCGGTGGATAAACAGCCCTCTTTATTGCACACTACGAGAACCTGCAAAATCCGCTCTGGTTTCCAATCTCCAATCTCTTCATAAGTCCATCGCCTAATGTGTTCAGCCTGGCCTGTTAAAAATGTGCACCTTTCCACCCTGCTTTCAAGAGAAGTCAGCGGAATAAAGAGACATTTTGAAATTTTGAAATAAATCAAAACAAATAAAACTAAGAGAATTGGTATCTATGAAATTCGTTCGCATCTTAAAAGTTTTCAAATCAGTTTATGTGGGAATCAGCGACAAGTGGTAATGAAGTTGGTTGCAACTATTTTGATTATATGTTAAAGAGTTAGGTTCTAGTGCGTATGCTTAGGGGTGCATTTTTGCTAAGTGGATGAATCGATACAAACGATGTTTGGTCTCTATTGGAAAACCCGATATTTGATTCAGTTTATTAATTTAAGCACACAATTAACATCATCCATTTATTTAGAGATATCCAATCACTTGGAATGTTCAAACTACGGAAATATGATAAGAAAAGCAATTCCCCATAAACAATACAACTTATTTGGCCAAATGAGATAGTACTCGCCACTGCCGTTGCACTATCGCAGCCGACTCCGTACCGGTCCACGGTCGATGTTCAAAAAAAAAAAAAAAAAAAAAATGTGGCGAGAAGGCCGAATTTGGCGAGACAGGACATATGTGCCCTTCATCTTGTCTCTGACTTCTGGTCATCTTGCGATAACCAGAATCACCCACATCCGTGAGGATATTGGGCTCGGTCTCGCGGCATCTGAAAAGAGAAGAAAAAAGGGGGGGTATCCAAGGATAGTGTGGACAGTGTTAGTCCGAGTGTTCTCTAACTACTTTTATAGAGGGATGGTGGGAAAGAAATCTTACAAGACCGGTGGGTCTTGGGTGCGGTAGTAAACGCAGATTACGTCTTTGGCGTCTGATAATCTGCTCTTTGGTCGGTGTGTATGTTTGTATTTGTGCCGTCTTGTACTGTGCGTTCGTGTGTTGGTTTGTTAATTGTAGACCCTATGGGATGGGTCCAGAAATCCTCTATTATAGAGGGGAATGTTGTTGGGAAGGGTGCTTTCTTCAGTTTTGTACTGAAGAAGAAATTGTGGGGGTTTGATCCGAAGAGATCGAGAGAGAGAAGGGTCAAGAACGCAAGAGTCCCGTACAAGTAGGTTCTCGCTGTTCTGAATGTTTTCGAGGTACTTATATGCTAATTGAAGCAAGTACTCGTCGATAGGGGTAATGGAGGCGCCTTCGTATAGGTGAGAGTTGGGGTAATGACGACCGTCAGGCCTTCTAGAATGATTGGTGCATCTTCTGAGGAGTTTCCTTTCGAAAACCCGAAGTCTTTCCATTTGAGCCGAAGATATGCAGGACCATATGGGGAAGGCGTACGATATTCCAGATCGGATTAGCTGCTTATAGCAGAGAAGCTTAACTTTGGTGTCAACTTTGTTCCTCCACTTCAGGATGTTGTGCAGTTGCTTAGACCGACCATAGCCCCTTTGGAGAATGTGGGTCACATGTTTGATGAAATTCATTTTTGGGGTATAAGTGACCCCGAGATATTTCATCTTGTCCTGTGGTCTAATCGTAGTATCTCCCATTTTTATTCGAATATTCTGTGAATATCGAGAAGTAGGTTGGGAGTGTTTACTACTCAGAATTATGGCTACTGCTTTGGATGGATTAAGTCGGATTTTCCATCGACTGTAATACTGATACAGTTCGTCCAAGTGACGGTTGAGTCGATTTGTTGCGAGGTTAGGGCCTTTGGTTGACGTGTACACCAGGACGTCATCCGCATAGCATATTTGGTTTACTCTCCCGTCCGCGGGGCGGGGAATATCGGAGGTGTAAATATTGAATAAGATGGGGCCTAGAATGGAGCCCTGTGGTACGCCTGCAGCGGCGTGAAAAGTTCGGGAAAGCTTTCCATTCATTCTAACTTGGAAGGTTCTGTTTAGAACAAACTGGTAGATGATGCTACATAGCGTTCTACTGAGGCCAGTATTCAGAAGTTTAAAAGCGAGACCTTCGATCCAAGTCGTATCAAAAGCTTTTTCAATGTCTAGGCTTACCGCAACGGTGGGTTCCTTATTAAAGAGCCGCACGCAGACATGGTTTTGAAATAAGTTAAGAGCCATAGTGGTGCTGTGCGCTCTTCGAAATCCGAATTGGAAATCAGGTATTAGGTGCCTGGCACTGACAAAGTTATTTAGCTTCTCGTATATGCATTTTTCATATATTTTGCTGATGCAAGTGAGAAGCGAGATAGGGCGAAAGCTTGAGGGGTGATACGTTGGTTTCCCAACTTTTGCTATTGGGCAAATAATAGCGTGCCTCCACGGTCGATGTTCAATCGATCCTCACCCAAATATATACTTGGTTGTTTTTGTAGCAAACAGTAGGTTACAAAAGCCAGGGATACTACTTGCTGGAATACGGAATTTCCAATACTTAAAAAAAGACTTTACTCCGGGAACACAAGGGATTAGTAGTGAACGAACTCTTAGCACATTCTTCTTGGCTAGTTGTTGATGAGATCGTGTTGTGCCACTCTACTTGTATGTAGTGTTGATATTACATGATCAGTGTTTTTGGTTTCTTGTGGACAGAGGTCACGATAATCAGCTATAGCACTCGTGCCCGGTTTTCAGATCCTTAAACAGTGATTGTGTTTATTTCTACATTACTTTAGCAAGCACACACATCCCCTGACAACTGGTTGAGACATCCCCCTGATTTCGGCGTTTCTCGATTATTTTGTTCCGTGTATACTGCAAATATTGCTGTTAGGTAATTTTTACTAATTGCTAAGAAGATTCTAATAATCATGAATCCCTTTTCTGCCATAATTTTCTTGGAACTTGCAATATGTCCATAATTACCCACATCAAATGGTTGAGCCAGGGTTTTGTAGTGATCCTAAATCGCTACTCTCCGCCAATCCCCCATTATTACATCGTAAACAATCATCCAATAACCTTGCCCGTAAAAATAAATTATTATGCAAAATTTAACAAGCCTCGAGATTTGCTAAATAAGGCCAAGACCGGATCGCGGTTGTAGTGCCGATGATGATGATGATCCCCAACCCCAATCATTAACCCCTATTGAATCATCATCATCATCATCGGCACTACAACCGGGAACCGGGCTTGGCCTTATTTAGCAAGTCCTGAGGCTTGTTAAATTTTCCATAATGATTTGAGTTTTCCGGGCAAGGTCATTAGTCTTGCGCCAGAGGCTCCCCGACGGGGAATCGAACCCCGGTCTCCCGCGTGACAGGCGGGTATACTAACCACTATACTATCGAGGAGCCCCTATTGAATCATATATGCGACAAATTAAACCGAATGTCCATTGGTCGCACATTTATTCAATTTCCAATAATCCTAATATCAAGAATGACTATTTCCAAATGCATTTCATGATTTTATATTCCGGGAATTTGTTCAAACAAATTTCCATATCCTCCCTAGAACCGACCTAAGAGATCAAAGAAAGCGAAATAAGCAACGTAATATTGACTCGCAAAAAAGCTGCAGAACTTATGTTAGATCAACAACAAATGGAGGCCGAGAATACATTCCCCTCTACCTGCAACTACAGCGGGAATTTTTCTAAAAACACATTCGCTTGTCTGCCTTATTCCGAATGTTACGGCTCCAACGCCGTGCTTCCTCTTTCGGGGGAAGGGCGTGGAGGTTATTATATTTAGGCGTTATTAAAATAATTAAAGTTTTCTTTATTAATAATTATTATTTGTTTTATTTTTATTTTATTTATGAAATGTGTTGTAAGTGACTGGATATAGAATATTGTGTCTGTTTATTTATGAATTGTATTAATGAGAATGTAAGATATGTGAGGATGTAGGTTTAAGGGTTGTGTTTGAAAGGACATGAGTTAGTGTTAAAGCGAATAAGGGTAGTATTCTGGAATACAACACGAATCTGAGGACGAAGAAGAAGAAATAAATGAGTTAGAAACGAAACACGATCCAGATTTAGATCCATCCTCTCCAATCCTTTGCTTCCCACGTCAGGGGTTTCCCATGGCAGTCATATTGGGTAAATATTGCCAAATGTCACTCAATTCCCTTCTCCCGTAAACGATCTCCCTCCACGCGACGTTCCTATGTCTTACTCAACTAACAGATATCACCTGTATAATCGATTCGTAACCTTGGCATCTTATGTGATAGAGAGCTTAACTTCATCCCACAAGCTGATGACATTATATTTTGAATATTATACATCACTTTAGTCGTATTTAAAAAGTTATACACAACTTTATTCGTTTATTGTCTCTAGTCTGAAGTATTATACATCACTTTATTCGTTTAGCGTATGTAGTTTAAAATACTATACAAGGTGGCGCAAAATTATTCATCCAATTTGCTTTTTGAATTACTTTTTTACTAAATACAAAAAAAAGATATTGAGTGATGGAAATCTTTATTTGGATCTTTACAATATTTGCTGTTTGTGGAAAAGATGATATCCGTCAAGAGGCTGTCGTCAGTGTTGATACACATTTGTACTCGTTTTATCGCATTTTCAATGGCTTTCCGCAAGATTTCCGGTGATAACTGTTCGCATTCCTGTCGAATATTCGATTGCCTGAGGCTTGTTGGCATAAGCCTGCGACTTCAACTAGCCCCAAAGAAAAAAGTCTGGGATGGTTAAATCGGGCGATCTTGCTGACCATGCCAAATCGCCAAAACGGGAGATTACTCGACCAGGAACCGCTTCCTTCACAATATCTATTGTGGCTCGTGCTGTGTGTTCGATTGCACTGTTTTGTGGAAACCACATGTTCACCAAGCCCCGCTAATCCAATTCCGGCAGTAAGAAGTCGTTTATCATGGCCCTGTAACGTTCGCCAATAACAGTGACCGTATTGCCGATGCCGTCCTCAAAAAAAAAGCCCCAATCACTCTTCCCGCGTGAACGCCCCACCACACAGTGACTTTGAGTGGATGTAATGGCTCTTCGTTCATTACACGCGGATTTTCAGTGCCCCAGAAATGAAGTTTTCGCTTATTGACATAACAGCTTAAGTGGAAATGCGCCTCGTCGCTCATGATGATTTTCGACACAGAATCGTCCTCTTCGTTGTTGAGATTAAGAATGGCTTAACAGTAATTCACACGCGACTGACGGTCAGCAGGCATTGACTGAGGCACTGTTTGCACTTTTTATGGGAACATTTCACTAAAATTCGCTGTAGGGTCCGTTTGGTGATGCCCAATTGCGTGGGCCGTCGTCTGGTTGATGTGTCTTAGTTCTCGGCGACATCGGCAGCCACAGCCGCGGTATTCTCAACCGAGTGACCAGTCCGGTGGCGGCCACGCCCTGTATGGTCTCCTGTAGTTCCAGTCTGTTCGAGTCGAGTAGCTATGCGCCGGATTGTTTGCCTAGTTGGTGCCACACGATTAGGATATCGAAGTCGAAATTCACGCAGCGCTAACACCACCGACCGATTATTGGTAAAAAAAAATCGATACAATTATTCCACGCTCTTGCGGAGTATAGCGCTCCATTGTGTGTCTGTTTGTATACTGCAGCTGTCTAGTTCACAAATGTCAAATATGATCGACGTACGACGCCATTTGCAAAAATTATAACATCTTCCGATAGCGTGATTAATTTTGCGCCACATTGTAGTTGGTGTGGGACTAAGTTCTCGCTGTTTTTTTATGAAACTCTATTGTGCTAAAATGTGTATGGAAGGAGACAGCGCGGCAGACCTTGTCTGCGATGGAAGGATGGCGTAGACCAGGATGCCCAAAGCATGGGAGTGCCAAACTGGATGACATCAGCTGGAAATCGGGACCGGTGGAGAGATTTGTTAAATAAGGCCAAGACCGGACCCCGGTTGTAGTGCCGATGATGATAATGATTGTGATAAAATGGTTACAAATAAATCATTCAAAATATTGCCCATCGCTAGCTACAACTTTTTCTCATCTTTCTGGCATAGCTCGAATACCGTTACGGTAAAAGTGTTCATCTTTTGAGGGTATCCACGAATCAAGCCATTTATTGATGTCTTCATATGAGTGGAACTGCTGATCAGTCAGACCATGTGCCATCGAACGGAATAAGTAATAATCGGACGGCGCAATATCTGGGGAATATAGCGTGTGGAGTAGGATTTCCCATTTGAGCGTTTCCAGATGGGATTTAACGGGTTTGGCAACGTTAGACCGTGCGCTGCCATGCGGTAGAATTACTTGTTCGTGTCTCTGCTCGTATTGTAGCCGTTTTTCGCGAAATGCTTGGCTCGATCGCATTATTTGAAATCGATACTATTCCCCAGTGATAGTTTCGTTCGGTTTTAACAGCTCATAATAAATAACACCGACCTGGTCCCGCCAAATACACAGCATAACCTTCGCAGCGTGAATATTCGGCCGAGCCGACGACGTAGAAGCATGACCGGGCAGTCCCCATGACTTTCTGTTCATAAGGTTGCTGTAATGAATACATTTTTCATCACTCATCACGATGCGATGAAGAAAACTCTTCCTTTTTTATCGCTGAAACAGTTGTTCATAGTCCACAAACGACTTTCCAGGCAGGCTCCTCTTCGCTCATTCGAGCTAGATATCCTGCCCACCACAGTCTACCGAGGTTGACTTTTCTTACAACAATAGCTTCAAGGTAGATTGCGTACAACTCATGGCTGTAGCGTCTCCGGAATCATCCTCCCTCACATACGGGGCCAACAATTCTCCTTAAGACCTTCGTCTCGAACGCAGCTAAGAGTTCAGAATGCCTTTTATTGAGTACCCAGTTCTCGGATCCATACATGAGTACTTGTAAGACCATGGTCTTGTACAGTAGTAGCTTGGATGTTCTGGATAAATTACGGGATTTAAAGAGTCTTGGTAGACCATAGCAGGCTTTGTTGGATTTGATCAGGCGTTCGCGTATTTCTTCTTCCACATTGTTATCGATTGCTACTATTGGCCCAAGGTAGCTAAAAGATTGCATTACTTCAAATTCGTGCGCTAGGTCTTCTCTTCGCAGAAGTTGCCACCATGTACTTAGTTTTAATCATTAATGTGCAGTCCCAGTTTTTGTGCCGCCTGTGCGATCTAGATCCTCTGCGAAGGAGTCCTATACAGCCGAATCTGATATACCGATGATGCCGATGTCGATGTCATCTGCGAAGGCAAGAATCTGGCTGGGCTTGGTAACAGTAGTCCCTCTATTTGTAATTCCAGAGTCATGGACCGCTTTCCGCAATGCCAGGCTGAAGAGGAGTCAGGCCAGACCGTCCCCTTGTCGAGGTCCATTAAAGATGTTTATTGGTTTGGACAGCAATACCGCTATATTTATTTGACTCGTTACGTTGGTCATGGTCAACCTACAAAGTCGTATCAATTTGCTTGGAATGCCGAACTCTCTCATGGCATTATATAGTTCTACCCTGGCTATGCTGTCGTAGGCGGCCTTAAAGTCTATAAATAGATGATATAATGGGATAGTAAATTTGAGCCAGTTTTCCATCGCCTGCCTAAGGCTGAATATCTGATCAATCACTGATTTGCCTGTGATGACGCCACACTGATATCGACGAATGATGACTTTAGCGTATGTGGCTATCCGATCTTGTAGGATAGAAAAGAGTATATTATAGGCGGTACTCGGCAATGTTATACCCCTATAATTGCTGCACACTGTGATATCTCCCTTCTTATGTATGGAGCAAATTACTCCACGACGCCAATCTTCCGGCATCTCCTCTTGCTCCCATACGTGCACCACGATTTCATGAATTGCGTGATGTAACGTTGTCCCTCCTTGTTTAAACAGCTCAGCTGGTATGCCATCAGCTCTGGGAGCTTTATTTGATTTGAGCTGTCTTATGGCTTTTAAAGTTTCCTCAATTCTTGGTGACGGCAGCATTTGGTCTTGGTCTTGCATTGATGGAGCCTCCAATTCTTCTGTGAGCTGACCATTTAGCAATTCATTGAAGTGCTCTTCCCATCGTTCCAGAATGCCTTCACAATCGGTGATCAGATTACCCTCTTTATCCTTGCAGTAAGTGCAGCGTGGTGTGTACCGCGTCATACTGCGGATTATTTGGTAGAACGTCCGCGCCTGGTGCGGATTTCGCTCTCTACTCTTCTCTATTTCACAGACAACGTTTTTTTCCCAGGTACTTTTCTTTAGTCTGTGAAGTCTTTTTTCAGATCTTCTGAGCTCTTTGTATTTCTCCTCGCGTTTCTGCGTCCTATGAGACTACTGCATTGATCGGTATGCAGGATTCTTGCGTTCAATCGCTAGTTTGCACTCATCATCAAACCATTCGCTCCGATATCTACGACTACTGCCTAAGATGGAGTTGGCGGTACTAATGACAGTATTCTTAAGGCGTGTCCATTTATCTTCTACGCCCGGCATTCTGGCCCCAGGACTTACTCTCCCTCCGTCGAGCTCTTCGGGGGTGCGTCTTAACGTATGACCAAAGGTGTTGCCGGTTTCTCGTTGCGTAAAGCAGCCGTGTTGATTCGAACCTGATCCTCGGATGCAATACGTCTCCGTAAGGCAATCCGCGCTCGGAAAACTGTACCAACAAGATAGTGATCCGAGTCGATCAGGCTCGAGGAGTGGCGGCGATCTATCAACACGTGGTCAATTTGGTTGCGAGAAGCTCCATCGGGTAATAATCAGGTGGCTATTATCTTTACGCGGAAACCTGGTACTCGCAAACCTGGTACTCAAAACTAAGTTTTTCGATGCTGCCAGTTCGATGACTCGTAGTCCGTTGTCATTAGTGTTCTCATGCAAACTATGGGAACCTGCGTAGTGCCTGAAAACTGGCTCCCGACCTATTTTCGTCGTCAGGGGACTCCTCTGTAGGTTCGTGAACGTTTATGAGACTTATGTTGTCAAACTTGCCTCGCACGCGAAGAGTGCATAGCCTTTCGTTTATAGCATTAAAGCCGATGATGGCAAGCTTCAGTGTTTGGCTGACTAGAAAGCCTACCCCGAGCACATGGTGTTTTGCACGAGAGCTGTAATAAATCCGATACTCGTTTCTTTGAATAACACCACTCCCCGTCCATCTTATTTATTGCAATGCTGTTATGTCAGCCTTATATTCGGATAGGGCATCGGCTAGCTATACTATATATAACTTTATATGTATATAAGAAAATCAAGCGGCGGAAAATGAATGAAAAAATAAAAATAAATATTCATCCGTGAAAATTCAGAATTAAGACAATAGAGCCGCGAGGAGAATCGCAGTTGGAATTCAAGAGGAAAAAGTAAATTAAAAAGAAAGTAATCTACAGAAAAAAAGTCGGTTTCTATCATTAGTCGATTGAAGCCATCATCATCATCGGCACTACAACCGGGATCTGGTTTTGGCCTTATTTAGCAAGTCTCTCCACTCTCCACTCCATCCGATTCTTATCCGAGACTTGTTAAATTTTGCATAATAATTTGTTTTTACGGGCAAGGTTATTAGCCTTGCGCCAACCTTGCTCAGGATGTCGCTGCATGCATTACTTCCGCCAAGTAGTGTGGGGAGGAAGTATGTACCAGCATGGGTACTTGGTTTACTTCCTCCTCCATCATAAATAAACGCTTGCATTGAAGGTAGTTCACCGGACGCGACAACAGAATACCAGGATAGCATTTATATAACGAGCACACAGTGGTTAATGAAAGCGAAAACACGTTGTCACAATTTGCAGTCTTCCCCTGCTTGACACACTAAATAATCCACAACATATCTAGGAAGTGAAGCAGGAGACAGGAAGAAAAACACAGTTTGGGTCTATTGAATCGTAATGGGTTTTTATTTGATCAGCCGATTTCACTTTCGGATTACACTGTTGGATGTCGATTTATTTAATTATTAAAGGAAAAACACAATTATTGGATACTGCAGCAGATACATAATAGTATTCGACATGGCGGTTGCTAACACTGCACAACATTGATTTAAATAACTGAAGATGACCTATAGCGTTTGAAATAATAGTGAAGAAGATCGTGTGATTCGAACTGACGCTATGACAGCTCGAATCACGAAAAAAAATTTACCTAAGCGTTACACACCAGGCCACTGACCGTGTTTAGAATTTGATTTCCAAACTCGACTATATTCCACTGGTGTGAATTATTTTTTTGTTATTTATCGCTTGGTATACGGTTCTGATGTATTTTTCTTATTCGATTTTTCGTTCGTGTTCTTCACTATTTCGCTTGTGAATCGTGTGTATCTGTTAGAATCGCTACAGACCCGTATGTACAAGAAAAATAATAGTGGCTGGTGTGTACTACTTGTTCGACTTTTTACTTTTTTAGTGCGCTTACTCGACTCGCGGTGTATTATCGCGTCTCCGCAGCCGGCGGAGAGCGGCAGTCCGCGCGACCATTGTCGTCGGCAGGTGGAAAGGGACTCAGCGATATTAATTCGCTGACAAGGGAATTTGGCCAATGAAACTGGCTCTCTTAATTAGGGGTGCGTTTTCCTATTCCAAGAGAGACGTAAATTCTCTCTTTGGAGTAACCAAACCGATCTCATAGAGGAGATCTTCACGATACACAAGTGTGTGTGTACGTCGGTTCTTTTCATAGATCACAGCCATGATGACGACCCTGAAACACAAAGAAAGGGAAAAGGATCGTAGAGATCTTTGTTTATGTGAGAAGGTTACTGGGAAACGGATCCAGAACTATGTAGGATAAAAGAGATTTATGACTTGTGAGTTCAACTGAGTAATCAAGTTGCAACTCATTAAATGGTAGATGCGTCTGGGATACTTGGTGATTGGATTGTTTGTATATCGCCAGAACACAGCGTTCTTTTGTTTGCACTTAGTGCATTGGTAAGGCATTAGTATCAACGCAGATGGTGTTAATTACATGCGTTTGCGTTGGACTGATTATCGCTGGCTAAAAAGGGTCGCCAGCCGATGTGTGTGTAGATAGTTTTTGTACACACATCGAGGCTGGGAAAATAGACGGCGCAATATTTATGATCCCTGTCATGAAGGTTACTTGTATATAAACCGAATCATTTGTTTGCAGGAATTCGTCTAGGGGAATTTGTCTGGCAACGTAGATGCCGAAATCGGTTTGGAATTCCTGATAAGCTAATAAAGAAATCTTACAGAGAATTGGTATGCGAAGGGAATGCATGAAAGGTAAGTTTTCTTGATCATAGATCATAGATTTGATCTCTTTGATGCATGAAACATTTTCAGGTGCCTAATGCGATTACATTGGCGAAAACTTATGCGTCTTCGCTACTTCAAGTTGCTTGAGGATATTTCCCATTTTCTAATGAGGCTAGAATTAAATTTGGGACGAAGAAGGTCCTGTTTTGAACATTTCACGTAGAACGGCTCGTTTCACCTTCGGAGAAAATCCTCCCAGTTTGCTTATTTGTTCCGTAATTTTCAATACCGGCTTGTAGAAAATTCTTCAGTACAACTTGAGAGCAATTTATTTCATTAGCAATTTATCTGTGCGTCATTCCATATTTTATAAATCGACTATTCTTTGTTTTTCAATGTCCGTACGTAACATATTTAGAAAATTAACTGCGTAAAACGAAAAGCTGTTTGTTATCACTCCAGAATGTCTGCAGTGTTTTTTAAGAACATTTGTTATACCAAGCTTTGCGTTACAACTAAGCATGAGATCGAAAAAATGGCTGAGTCTATACTCTGTCACAGGCGAAATTTAAGTTTTTTTCAGGAAATTAATTACCATTTCCGGTAAAGAAGATATTAAGCTATTAAAGAAGCTTTTCCCAGAGTTGGTGTCGGTTGACAATATTTTGTCACAAAACTAGTCATATTAGTTTATTACTCATTCCAAGAAAACAGTAACTTTACGTTTGGATCTATGATTTTTCACAGCACTGTATACGTACTTCTAAAAACTCCAATCATCGTGAGGTTCTTTTAAGTTCGGATTTAATTCCAATCATTCGCATTATTCATGACAAGACTTAAGGCAATTCTATACGCTGCCATTATTCTAGATGCGTTTCGCAGGTACTTGTATTCGGCTCCAACATAATGAAGGATACAAATTACGTCGTTTCATTAATTGAAATTTCCCATCTGAACTGAGTACTGATAGGATCATTTTCCTTCTCATCACACACATAATTTTCCATCACACTGATGGTTCAGAAATTCAGAAATTGCCCCTTTACATTCCCATCGTGGATAATTGCAACTTCTATTTATTATAGTTCAGTGATAGTGGAGCGGATTGAATTTTAGGAGCAATAATTTCGAGTCTATTTGCGGTTCTCCATTTATGAATCGCATTGATCGAAATTTAATGTGTTTGCCATAGGCCGTCATGCTGTGGTTGTTAAATAGCGAACTCAGGAATAAAATATGAAAGCCTCAGGGTAGCGGCATAAATGAGAGTTGTACCGGATTTAAACTAAAAGGTAAAAGCTAATTAAAGGTGAATACAAAACCAAGTATTATAACAAATATTTGTTTGTTAACCATTTGAATACAAACGATTTAGTAATACAACATTTTATTATTTTAGAAAGTTCAATGGAATACAAATGCTCGATAAATTGAAAACTATCAGAAGCTAGTTTGTTGCAGTGTCCACATATTTATAAAAAAAATGCTATACTTAAAAATAATATATAAATAGAATCAGAGTTCTTGTAGGATCAAATGCCTTCGAGATAGCTTCAAATTCCATAACTTGCTACAATTTAAAAAACAAAATATTTAGCTCTTCGCCAACGGGCACAATAATACTGTAGTGAGCTTAGGGTTCGCTGGATTAATTATTTTTAATAAATAAGAGCTGTTAAATCGATTTTGAATTAATGTGACACTTTATTAGTCCGTTAATAACAACCGTTACTTTTTACCGTACACTTAACGATTTCTTGACTTATCGCTTCCGTACTTATCCCGTCTTTTACTTCTTACTTATTACTTCTTACTACCGCACTTATCGCTTGCTTCACTTGCTACTTCTTACTCATTACTTTCTACTTATTACTTCTTACTACCGCACTTATCGCTTGCTTCACTTTCTACTTCTTACTCATCTCCATGATCTGTGTGCGACGTATTTATACCGTTTCCTCACATTTTGATTCGGTGTTTCGTTTCTGTCCGTTCCATAGCCTTGAATGTTCTATTGTTGATAGTCTCCAGTTTTCCAGTACTTTATAGAATATTCTAGTACTTTGTTTCGGACTTTCTCGAATATTCTAGTACTGATTGTCATATGCGTCACAATACCATTCAGTTGAAATTTTGCAATATTCTTATTGTCACGATGACGGAGGCAAATATCATTACTTTAATAGCATATTATATATTACTGGAGGGCTCTGTCCAATCCGAGCTATCGCTGCCAACTTCCATCTTGACCTACTACATTGGCGTATTATATAACGCACAAAACGCCCTGCTTCCTCGCGACAGAGGGAAGAGCGTTTTTACGCGGAGTTTCGGTAAAGGAAAGGAAAAATGGAAACGCATATATAAAATTTAAATAACATTTATTTTGTCCGCTTGTTCGGACATTCTTCCCGAAACTGAACTTACCTAAAAACAATCGAGAAAAATGAAACTTAAGTCCACCATCCTTTTCTTTATTGGATTTTTAGACTAATGCAAGGAAACATGGAGAAAGGTTTTAACATGCGCTACGACAGGAAACAATAGGATAAGAGTTCTGCGTAGTAAAAATTCTTGAAAAGGGTCTGCAAATGTGCATTTTATGACCCAAAGTATAGATGCACGACAAAAGGACATGTAGCTTGCTTCTTAACATTTTGTTTTTGGATTTGTCGGATCTGGGTAAAGAGTGTCTAGACACAATTTAGTGTGAACGGAATGGAAAATGTGTTGAGGGAGCTTTTTACAGGAATGAATAGGAATTTGTGAAAACACACTCCTGGAAGGTCATGAAAATGCAAACCGGCATTTTATACCCGCCTGTCACCCGGGAGACCGGGGTTCGATTCCCCGTCGGGGAGCCTCTGGCGCAAGACTAATGACCTTGCCCAGAAAAAATAAATCATTATGGAAAATTTAACAAGCCTCAGGACTTGCTAAATAAGGCCAAGACCGGTTCCCGGTTGTAGTGCCGATGATGATGATGATGATGATGATTTTATGATCTTAGATAAAAATAGGAAATAAGTTTATGCGTGAATATCTAGTTCAAGCATTTAATTTTACTTTGAAATTTGAAGTACTTTGGGGATGTGTTATTATTATACATTATGGATATGGAGGAAAATAAAATGTGGGAGGAAATGGTAGGCTTTCACGGAGCACTACATGGACTAAAAAGTCCCAATGGAAGAGGTGGAACTACTACAAAATGGACATGACTCATTTCGAGAGACTCAACTGTCATTAATTTATGTATGAAGTTTCATGAAATTTCGTCGATTCGTTTACAAGTTACAGTCGTTTGACTGACACTACCTTCGCCTTCGTAAAAAACAGTGGGAAAACAGGAATATCGCATCTTAATCAAACATTGTTTTTTAATGGAGAAAACTTCTGAACGATCATTACAATAGTTGCGGAAATGTTATTCCGAATCTGCTCTTTCGAGAACAAGAGTTTAACTGTGGTTTAGTGATTTTAAAATGGGTCGTGCAAGCACCTAAGACTAGGCTACGAATGCGGAAATCGTAAAGCAAGTGCATCGAATCGTTTGAGTGATCGTAAAGTAAAGTTGCGCCAGATAATTGAGGCTATGGGCATCTCAAAAGAAGGGTGGGATACATTTTGCACGATCTTTTGGAGATGAAAAAGCTATCGGGGCGATGGGTGCCGCGTTTGCTGACCCTCGACCGAAAACAGGAGCGTGTTGATGATTCAACGGCCGGTTTGGCGTTGTTACAGCGTAGTCGAGCAGACTTTTTTCGACGTTTGGTAACGATGGATTAAACGTAGGTCCATTACCATATGCTTGAGGTCAATAGGTAGCCTCCAGAGTGGATGGAAACCCACAAAAGCCGACCAAAGCAGCAAAAGACCAACGCGCGGTCGGGAAGGTTTAGGCTCCGTTTTTTTGGGCTGCGCATAGCATAATTTTCTTCGAGTACCTGCAGAAAGGAACAGTCACAGGAGAATATTATGCAGCGTTATTGAACAAACTGAACGACGATGATAAATAACCAAACTTTAAGAAATTCGTCATCGCATAATCGGGCTCGGCCTCAAGGCTCTGTCCACCCTCAACTGGTAAAGGCATTTTGTAACATCAGGAGCATCGGTTTCACCAATACGAATGTAAATGCCGTCCACCAATATTTGCAAACAGTGAAACCTGATATACTTGCCCTAATTGAGACCGAGATCGATTCGTCAAGTGTTCGACATATCTTCGTTGCTCGGGATACGACTTACATTCAAGATTCCGTTTTATGGGTGAGTCTGCGTCTTCACGCGGTCCGATCTAGCTTGCCAGAGGATGGAGGCGTTAGAACCCAATAACATGGACATCAGTAGTAGGGTTATGTACGTTCTGGGACAATTTTCTGGCTCAAAAGCTCTTTTCTGGCTCAAAGCTCTACGTCAAGGTTGAGATCAGTTTGTAGTGTGGTGAGTGTTGATAGTGGTATGTGGTTCATGGGTGGTGGGTTCTTATGTGAGGTGTAAATAGTAGTATTTAGTGTATTTCTTATGAGTATTGATATTAATAGTGATATTTTGTGGTTGCGATTAATGGTTGTGGGTTCTTATGTGGGGTGGAAATAGTAGTATTGGTATTAATTGGGTATAGTTTGTAGTGTTCTTATCGCTGTAGTTGTTGGATTTTGTGCTTTTTTTGTAGGTGGTGTTGAGTATTGAGCTTTTTGTAGGTGGTGGTGAGTATTGCGGCTTGTGGTGATGTCGGTGCTTTTTGTTATGGGTTTATGTTTTTGCTAATGGATTTATGCTTAGATGGTGATATCGGTGCTTTTTGTCATTCATGGGTGGTGTGTCTTAACTGAGGTGGAAATAGTAGTATTTAGTATATTTCTTATGAGTATTAGTAGTAATTGGGTATAGTTTGTAGTGTTCTTATCGCTGTAGTTGTTTGTTTGGGCTAGTGATTAATCGTTATCAGCGTGGTGGATCCGTGGATTTTGTGCTTTTGATGCTCTTGGGTTTTTGCAGGTGGTGGTGATGAATGCTTTTATTGACTATTGGGCTTTTTCTATGTGGTGGTGAGTATTGGGGCTTGTGGTGATATCGGTGCTTTTTTTGTTATGGGTTTATGTGTTTGCTAATGGATTTATGCTTAGGTGGTGATATCGGGGCTGAATGGGTAGTGCTTTAGGCTTTTGTCTCAGTTGTAAGCTGTTAATTGTGGTAGAAATAAAAACGTTGTCTGGGTTGTGCTTTTGGCTTTTGTCTCAGTTGTAAGCTGTTAATTGTGGTAGAAATAAAAAAACACTGTCTTTGTTGAATTTTGTTGTTTGTGGATTTGTATGGGAAATGGGTTGTTTTTGCTGGAACTTAAACTGACTTCCCCTAAGACACAGAGCTAAGCTAGTTGAATTCACCTAAGACGCAGAGCTAAGCCAGTATTCAAACGAACAATAACAAGGCGGAGGCGGGGGCCGGGGGCTTTTTGCTATTGAACTTTTTGTTGGGGGGTGTGTGTTTTTGATAATGGATTTGTGCTTAGGAGGTGAATGGTTTTGCTGCTAGTTGACTTCACCTAAGACGCAGAGCTAAGCTAGTTGACTTCACCTAAGACGCAGACCTAAGCCAGTATTCAAACGAACAATAACAAGGCGGAGGCGGGGGCCGGGGGCTTTTTGCTGTATGATGTTGATGAATGGGTTGTGCTTTTGGCTTTTGGCTGATTCTTAATATATGAGAATTTTTGATTATTCTATCAGCTGTTTGGGTTCAAGGTTAAAATTTGGGTCGTAGGTTAATTGTGTCACTTTTTTTGTTTTACGATTATATATAAAAGAAGATGTTTGAATGATGATGATAACACAGAATGATTAATGTTCTACGAGAGCAGAGATAAAGAAATTGAGTTTGAATTAAGCAAAGTAGCAAGAGATTCAATACATTTTAAAGAACATTTTAAGGAGCATAAAGTTCGGTTCAGGTTTAATGTGAAATCGTTGGGGAGATTAATCTATAATTTATTCCGAAAGAATTGTATTTGGTGCAGAGCTGTTAAATAGTCATGTTTTGGTGTGAAACTTTAAATGATGCTACCAAATTTTGTGTTTGTACTCAATCATGGCGCGAATTATCATTTGGACCTGTCACAGTAATTGGAAATATATTAAAAATTTATGCGACACCAGAAGATGGAAACCGAACACTATTAGCAAAAATGTTAAATGGTGAATCATCAAAAAAAATACAAGATTTACAAATCAGAGGTATTGAGAAAGGTCAGCACATAAAAATAGAAGCAATTGGAGGTAATATAACGGTAATGGGACAGGCTGACAGTAATTGTAGAAAAAGGTCGAGAGTAGATTACTTTCTCCCAGATTGTCCATTCGCCGATGAAAATGATTGGGAACTTGCACCACTGTTAATGGTTGATGATGAAATATACGAGGAAAACGAACAAAGGAAAAACAAAACAGTTGCTGAAAGAAAAATGAAAATAAAGTTGGAGTACATGAAAATTCGAAACGAAACAAAGCAAAATATAAATGGAGATAATATGGTTGTAGAAGAAGATTACGTGAATAAATACGAATCCGAATACTAATTGCATTTTAGTCGTTCAAGAACATTCACTGCAAACTGATCAATAATTAAAAAAGAAAAAATGTTTGCAGTACAACTCTTTTTGATAATTTTAGTTGGAGTAACTTTTGCGGCGCCAACAGCAAGGGTTCAATTAAATGATAGCAGTAGCAGTTCATCAAACCTTGAATTTGATATTATCTTACCAAATAATGATCGCATACAAATTGATTTATCATTTATACTTTTAAAACATCAGAATTATTCAGATTTAAATGCAACAACAACAACAACAACAACAACAACAACAACTAGTCCTACTACCGCCACTACATTATTGCCTAATACAACTAATGACAAGGAAATTACTGAAGATGTTGACACCTTTAAATATGTGAGTGTGGAGGAGGCAATAGAGGCGTTCAGGCAAGATTTAATACGAAAGGAAATGAATATTGCTGGATATATCGAAAGTCAACACATCTTTTATAGACATTTCAAATTGGAGTTTGACGGCGACAAGGAACTAAAAATCCGATGTTCTTATGATAGTAATTTTGAGAGAAGATCGTTGATAATTAAATGCTTTGAATATCGTGAATATGAATCTGAAAGAATTCTGAGCAATGGAGAAATCGAGCACATAACAAAATATGATACAGATTACAAATCAAATTACGAATTGTTAGATATGAGGAAAGCGAAACAAACATATCACATGAATATATCTTAAGAAATCACATATATATATAAATAAATAATACGAATATTACTATTGAAATAACTGTGTGTGTTTTATTTATTCAACATTAATCAAGTCTATGTATCCATCCTTTTCATTTATAATTTTACATTTAATCAATTCATTAACAAATGGTCTATATATTCTTCTTTTGTGATTGCTCCAATTCAATAACCCTTCTTTATTGTTAGGTAAGCGAACAAGATAGCCTACACCAAATGTTCTTGTGACAGTACACTCTACGATTAGATCCTTTGCTATTTCCATAATGCTTTGATTTGTCATATCAGCTGGCTTTTATTAATCCATGAATTATGATCATTTGAGAAACCAAGCCACTTTACATATACTTTGTTGCCTTTAGATTTCAGTACTTTTTCCACAAGGAATATATCGGGGTGGTTGGTTTTTTGTAATTCTTTTTCATAGAAACTCCCTTGAATGGGTTGACCTTGAGAATCATCAAGTAAATATGTGATAGGATTGGTTAGGTTGGTCTTTTTTATCGTGAATATTTCAGTTGTCCAATTGGGTGTGTAGCCTTTCTCGAAAGCATGTTTAAATTTGCTTATTCGAACTTTATCGCCAACTTTAAATTTAGCCTTTGGAGCGATTTTAATGTGATTGTAAGCCGATGACAATAGATCTTTAGAATTTTTTTTATTTACATCAACTGGTCGCATTTTTATTGTTCTATGTATAGAGTTATTATATTCGTGGAGCAAGCCTTTTAGGATCGGTAGCCATTTATAGTTGCCATTAAAACTGAATTCTCGCCACATTTTCTCTTTAAGCGTTCTATTGAACCGTTCAACAATTGAAGCTTTCAATATACTATACGTCGAATAATGATTAATTTTATGCGTCTTCATTAGAACCTGGAAGATTTTATTGAAAAACTCCTTGCCATCGTCAGTTTGTAGATTTTTTGGTATTCGATTGGAACTACTGAAAATTGATTTCATAGCTTCTGTTATGGATGAGGCACTTTTATTCTTCAAAGGAACTGCCCACGCATACTTTGAAAATGTATCAATTACAGTTAGTAAAAAGTTATGTCCATTGTTTTCCTTGCTATAAGGTATCATTTCTACCAAATCCGCTTGCCATGTGTCATCAAACCCCTTGATTATAACTCGCCGTCTGATAAAATGTCTTCGTGCAGGTTTATGCAATTCCTCAACAACAGTTCGTTTACTCATCGTCCGCACAATAATGAATAAAAAAGCGAAATTTGTTATCTTTTATAATTTTTTTAATTTTATTTTATTAATCTTTCATACAGTAACATCAGTTTTTAATTTTAACCATTTTATGCTCATTCATAAAGCAAGCGCAAGTGTCTGGTTTATTTTTGCAAAGATTTTCCTGAAAATGGCACGTGTTGCAGGATAAGTTCCTTAAAAATGAAATGTAATCCAGTATCTCATCATAGTGCTCATCCAGTAGAATGTGTTGTTTGCTTTGTAAAAATTTCAAAATCTCTTTAAGAATCGCAGTAGTATTTATATTGGACATGGTTTCAAATCGACTCACAACAGCATACTAGGGGTTTTTGTTCTTATAAAATGCTAATAAAGTATTTATTCGGGTCAACACCCTTTCAATTCTATGACATGAACAAGTATCGGGACCCGCTTTACATGTATTGGAAGACCAAGGGCAATTGGTGTAATGGTGTCCGTGAATAGTCTCGACGGAAGGAACGTTTTCAAATTTCCTTAGAAATCCGATACAATTTAAGATCTCTTTGTAATGTTCCTCAAGTATAGTGTTGGGTTGATTGTTTAGTAAAAAATTTAAAATTTCATCCGAGATTAAAGTTGACATGGTTTCCAATTGAATTTCTAATACGTACTAGTATAGCAACTCTTAAATTGGAGGATACTTCTTTGTTTTATGATTATATTCTGGGGTGGGCTCTTCGAGTTTCTTATCATTGCTCTTTTTAAATTTCTCAAGTATATCGAGGAAATAGTCTTTAAACTTTCTCAATAAATCAAGTGTATTAAAATTTTGATCATCAATGTACGTGCGTAATATTTCATCATTTTTTTCCAATTTTTCATCCATGACCCGAAGATAATTTTCTAATAGTTCATCAACATACTTTTTTGTTGTAGCATCATCAGCATCAGCTGGTTCTTTGATATTCTTCAAAGCTTTATGATCACCATCAAAGTACCCATTTAAGTGTAGTTTTAAGGTTTTTGCATTGATTACCTCTGTAAGAGCATTGAAATTACTCTCAACATATTCTTGAAGTATAGATATGGATTTATTTTGAAAATCTATGGTATCGTCTATGTAGCCTTTGTTGACAGCTTGGTGTATGGCTTTAGGTATTCCGACATTATTCAAACATTTTCCTTTCATATCAAAATCACCATTAGGTAATAGTTTAAATCCTTCTCCAGGTGGTCCTCGAGGTCCAATAATTGAATTATGAGAGCGCTTGAAGCTCCTTCCGAACTTGTCAACACTCATCTTGCTTATAATTATTTACTTGTCATGTACTGATGTTAATATATAATATTTGCTTCGCGAAGTTCTTCAACAATTGAGTTTATTTCATTTTGGAGATTATTATTTCCCGCTCTTTGAGATGCAATTAAAAGTCTTAGTCTATCAACGAGATCATTAGCGTTATCCCAATAGATATAATCAACAGGGTTATTAGAATATGAATTATCGTTGTATGCTTTTCCAATTGTCTTCTTCTTCTTAGACATTTGAAGTAAAGGTCGGATAATATGCTTATATTTGTGTCCTCTGTTGCCTTTAACTTGTGAGGTACTATCGTGATTTTTCAAGTGTGCATTTGTTTTTTGTAAAATCGTAAAATATTGTTCCAAATCTTCATTGTCATATCGAGCTTTTCTAGGAATTTTCCTAAAAATTAATTCATAAAGACCATCTGTTCCATGGAAGATTTCACCATCAATAACGAAATCCTTTTGGTCATTAATTACAAAACTTGATGTACCTAATTTCGTTGAATTTGATTGTAGGTCGAAATACGGACCATAGATCTTATCACGATTCTGATCTGATGGCGAAGCTCGGTTATATGGTGTACTTTGATTAAGATCATTGGAATTAGCAGGTGTTCTAAATGAAAGATCCCCGTCAGATGGTTGAAATGAGACTGATTCTGGAGACCCTTGGATTGTTTCTGGAGAACTTTGGATTGTTTCTGGAGAACTTTGGATTGTTTCTGGAGAGTCTTGGAATTGTAGTCGGCGTCGTTTGAGTTGTTGATGCTTTACTTTATCAATTATATCGGTTTCGGTATCGGCAGCAGCAGTATTACCACTTTTAACATTTTTCACGAGTTCTTTTAAGGGTTCGACTATAGGCTTAAAAGTATTTTCAAATTCCATTTCCTTCGTAGTTTTTCCAGCTTTGAGAAGCATATATTTTCTTTTCAGAGCTTTTTTAGTTTGTATGAGATCCTTAAGTAAATTTTCATTAACGTCCATATTTGTATATAAAAAACAGGGCGGTTCCAAACAGGGCGATTCCAAACAGGCTGTTTCTTCAAGCAGGGCGATTCCAAACAGGGCGATTCCAAACAGGCGGGTTCTTTAAACAGGGCGATTGCAAACAGGGCGATTCCAAACAGGCTGTCTCTTCAAACAGGGCGATTCCAAACAGGCGGGTTCTTTAAACAGGGCGATTCCAAACAGGCTGTCTCTTCAAGCAGAGCGGTTCCAAACAGGGCGATTTCTTTAAACAGGCGGGTTCTTTAAACAGGGCGATTGCAAACAGGAGGGTTCTTTAAACAGGCTGTCTCTTCAAACAGGGCGATTCCAAACAGGCGGGTTCTTTAAACAGGGCGATTCCAAACAGGCTGTCTCTTCAAGCAGAGCGGTTCCAAACAGGGCGATTTCTTTAAACAGGGCGATTCCAAACAGGGCTGTTTCTTCAAGCAGGGCGGTTAAAACAGAGGACCGTTCCAATGTTATCGTATAAACAGCTGATTAATGACTGATCAGTTTGATATAGATACAATTTCTTTAAAAGATTTATTATATCGTCCCTTATCTATACTAGAATCTTTATTGATAACCAAGAACCCAAATGCATCTTTCCAGCATTTTGCGCATAATTCTTTGAATTTATTGAAGGTCATATCGGAATTTATATGATCATTGTATATGTGCTTCAGGTTAAGTTCGTCTTGTTTAAATATAACTATATAGTTTGCATTGTCTCGAATCAAATGTTTTGGTATATGCGTATACGATTGACACAAGTAGAAACTGTCCACATCGTTATGTCGTCCCATACAGAAATATTCTCGAATGTTGTTTTGTTTATCGCATGCAACATCATCAAATATAAATACTGAATTTCGTTTTGCTTCAGAAGGTGCCATAATTTCACAATTATTTGAAAATTCATTGTACTCCATACCCTTGATAGACTTTATTAACCTTCTCAAGTATGCATACTTTGGTTGATGCAAAGACTTTGAGTATATGTATAGGTTTTCAAATTTTAACCCATTGGGATCGACAATAATGCTCAGCATGACATTAGTCTTTCCACAGCTTGATGGTCCGACAATTATTCCTCGAACACTATTTGGGAAAAATGCTCCATGTTTCCTATGTTCCTGAATTTCAGTATCAAAATTTTTAACTTTAATAATATTTTGTTGTTGTTGTTTTATGAATCGCATTTTACAACTGAATGAATCTAATCAATATAAAAGACAGTGTTTTTATAGGTGGACATTTAATCATTGATCAGCACATATACTAATAAAGTGCTATTAAAATGATAGACTACCGAGTGTATCCAGTCAGTCGAAAACAATCATTCCAAGGACACGGATTAGTGAATTCCCTAATTAATAAACTACCGATTGAGTTACATCTTCCGTCATATAATTTCTGTGGACCTGGAACTAAATTAGAAGAACGTCTTGCTAGAGGAGATCGTGGAATTAATCAATTGGATGAAGCTTGTCGCGAACACGATATTGCATACAATAATAATAAAAACTTGTCCGATCGACATATTGCTGATAAAATTCTAACGGAAAAAGCCTGGCAGAGGGTAAAGGCGAAAGACTCTTCTATATCAGAGAAATTAAATAGCCTATTGGTTACGAACGTGATGAAGGCTAAAACAACACTCGGCATGGGCTGTCAATCTAAAACATTGAAAAGACGTTCACGTTGCAAGCGAAGCGGTTTATTCAAAAAAGCTATAACAGAGGCTAGAACTGCTATTAGGGAGCCAAGAGCCGAGGATCCAGACACAATCGCAGTTACAGCTTTACAAGCAGCTAAAAAGATTATCAAAAATAAAAGAAGAAACATTACAATTCCCAGAGTTATACCGCTACCGAAACGGGGAGGTTTCTTACCACTGTTACCCATCTTAGCTGCATTATCAGCGGTTGGATCTTTATCTGGAGGAGCTGCAGGAGTAGTTAAAGCAATAAAAGAATCAAAAGTAGCCAAAGAACAGCTGGAAGAGAACAAACGACACAATCAAGCTATGGAAGGAATAAAAATTAATCAAGGCAAAGGGCTTTATCTACAACCCTATAAAAAGGGATTTGGTCTTTTCCTAAAACCTCAAGATTCAAAAAACTTTTAAATTTGCTACCCAATCGTCCTCTCACCAATATTGATATTGCTAAATTTGGAAAAATCAATATACCCAATTTTCGGGGTGCTTACATGAGAGATAAATTACCGATTAAATCACTTGACATAGAATGTGGTGTAATTAATTTAGACAATGAGAATGGACCAGGAACCCATTGGGTAGCATATAGTAAACATAAAAATATCGTGAAATATTTCGACAGTTTCGGTAATTTAAGACCGCCTAAAGAGGTTGTAAGATATCTGGGTGAAAATATCCATTATAATTATAACAAATATCAAAATTACAATACATTTATATGTGGCCATCTCTGTTTGAAGTTTTTAATTGAAGAAAAATATAAATAAGTAGAGGAAAACTAGAGTTTGTGTTTTATTTCATTCGAAACAGTAATGTCGTTAACACTAACGTTAAGCGGAAACAAATCTACTCTCACCGCAGAGTACTTTCCTCCAATAATCCTAAATTCTGATTATGTATGCGGTTTAGTTGACTTCCAGACCTACAATTCTATACCTAATGTTGATGTATTTAATAATTTATTTCATTTTGGTGATGACGTAATAGAATTTCCTATTGGATCATATGAGATTGAAGATATAGATGACATTATTCAAGAAATTATCGAACTGTATAATGAGAACCACGATAATAAAATATCAATCAAAATACAAGCAAATAATAATACTTTAAAATGTGTAATTTATAGTACTGTAGAAATAGATTTTTCCCAACCTAACTCTATTGGATCGCTTCTGGGGTTCAGCAAGAAAAAGCTAGAAGCAAATAAAGTGCATGAATCAGATCTTTACGTTGATATAAACAGAGTAAACATTGTGCGAATTGAATGTAATTTAATTGATGAATCATATATCAATAATCAACCTGCTCATATACTACACGAATTTTCGGTTAACGTTAGTCCGGGGTATAAAATAGTTGAAGTTCCTCGCAATGTTATCTATTTACCAGTGAACGCTAAGAGGATAAGTTCTATAACATTGAATCTCTTAGATCAAAACGGAAATTTTATAAACTTTCGAGGTGAAACGGTAACAGCTCGATTACACCTTAAACGCCAGCAATGATAATATATGACAGCTCATCTCATCCCTCATATAATAAAAGGACCGGTGCTACTATTAACACTACCAATATACTCTCAACTTCTGCTAAGAGAACATCAAAACTTACTCTACAAAATCAACAATTTCTGCTATCATTGGGATACAAATTGAAAAATTAAATTAAATCTAACAAAAGACATGCTGAATATTTTCGAAGAACCAGAATTTGAGGAGAGTATCTCAAAATTGGAATATCATACATACTCGCCATACTTGAATAATTTCGAGAAAAATGACATCATTCAAATCTGTGTCCAACATCAAAATCTTAATATCTTGCCGTCAGAAAGTTACATTTATATTGAAGGTACTGTATCGAAAACTGATGGATCGGCAGTTGAGAAAACAAAACTTGTGAATAATGGAGTAGCTTTCTTATTCGACGAAATTCGTTATGAATTAAATGGTGTGGAAATTGATAGCAATCGTAATGCTGGCATCACATCAACTATTAAAAATTATATTTCTTTAAATAAAAATGAAAGTGATATGCTGTTTAATGCATCTTGGTCTCCTGATTCCTCAATCAATGTCAATGGTTTCTACTTTAATTTTTGCATACCCCTAAATAAATTATTGGGATTTGCTGAAGACTACAAAAGAGTAATTCCAAACGGACGCCATGATTTAATTCTAACACGCTCCCGTACAGATGACAATTCATTAATTTCTGACGCAGATGAAAAAGCAAGGATAAACTTGTTGAAAATACAATGGAAAATTCCTCACATTACATTGTCTGATTCTTTCAAATTAAAGCTATACAAACCTATTAATGATGGACAATCTATGAAAATTGCTTTCCGGAACTGGGATCTATATGAATATCCTGCCTTACCTAGTACTAATCATCATATTTGGAATGTGAAGACAACCTCTCAAATGGAAAAGCCGCGCTATATTATCCTTGCTATGCAAACCAACAAACGCAATTTACTTAAAGAAAATCCAGCTAATTTTGATCATTGTAACATTACTAATGTGAAAGCCTATTTAAATTCCGATGCTTATCCATGTGAAGATTTAAATCTATCATTTGATAAAAATAACTACAGTTTACTATACAATATGTACTGTAACTTTCAAAAAACCTTCTATAATCGCCTAGTTGCTGAACCTTTATTGTCAAGAGAAGCATTCAAATCACAAGCGACAATTTTCGTAATAGATTGCAGACATCAAAGTGAAATAATAAAAAACGGACCAGTTGATATTCGTATTGAAATTAAAACATCAAAAATAATCCCTCCTAATACGTCTGCATACTGTTTGATGTTACACGATCGCATTATAAACTATAATCCATTGAGTCAAATAGTTTCTCGAGAAATGTAATCGTTACTTGTCTGTTAGCTCTCGCTGAAGAAACACATATACGCACGCACAATTGAAAATGTATTTTATTTTCGACGTTCAAGGATTCAGAGGATCAAATAATAAGTTTATTCCAAAGGAAATAGCTGTACTGCGCAATGGACAACATCAGCATTTCATCTTAAAACCACCATACAAGTTTAATCAGCTATCACCATCGCTAAGAAGGCAAGCTCAATGGCTTTATCACAATCATCATGGTTTATCCTGGAATGGAGGAGTCACAACATTTTCAGAAGTTAGAAAATATCTTCAAGATAATATACAAGATTCTATTGTTTACGTTAAAGGAATGGAAAAAACTCAATGGATGAAGGAATTACTACAGAATGAAAATGTTGAAGTAACGGACATTGAAGAAGTTGGATGTCCTAATTTAAGGGAATTGAAGCGTCTCTATCCCAATGAAATGAAATGTACAAACCACAATAAATGCTGTGCACTACAAAATGTTTTTCTGTTGGAAAAGTTCCTAAATGGAAGACGATAAAAATAAAACATGTTATTTCTTTAAAATATGAATTTGTTTTTATTTCATTTATGATTATCAAGAAATCTACGTTTTTTCTGCACTGGGTTTGTATGTTGTTTTTATTTCCGCCGCAATTAACAGCTTACAACCGAGACAAAAGCCAAAAGCACAACCCATTCATCAACATCATACAGCAAAAAGCCCCCGCCTTGTTATTGTTCGTTTGAATACTGGCTTAGGTCTGCGTCTTAGGTGAAGTCAACTAGCTTAGCTCTGCGTCTTAGGTGAAGTCAACTAGCAGCAAAACCATTCACCTCCTAAGCACAAATCCATTATCAAAAACACACACCCCCCAACAAAAAGTTCAATAGCAAAAAGCCCCCGGCCCCCGCCTCCGCCTTGTTATTGTTCGTTTGAATACTGGCTTAGCTCTGCGTCTTAGGTGAATTCAACTAGCTTAGCTCTGTGTCTTAGGGGAAGTCAGTTTAAGTTCCAGCAAAAACAACCCATTTCCCATACAAATCCACAAACAACAAAATTCAACAAAGACAGTGTTTTTTTATTTCTACCACAATTAACAGCTTACAACTGAGACAAAAGCCAAAAGCACAACCCAGACAACGTTTTTATTTCTACCACAATTAACAGCTTACAACTGAGACAAAAGCCTAAAGCACTACCCATTCAGCCCCGATATCACCACCTAAGCATAAATCCATTAGCAAAAACATAAACCCATAACAAAAAAAAGCACCGATATCACCACAAGCCCCAATACTCACCACCACATAGAAAAAGCCCAATAGTCAATAAAAGCATTCATCACCACCACCTGCAAAAACCCAAGAGCATCAAAAGCACAAAATCCAACAACTACATACCCATTCGATTACGACATCAACCAACAACCAGCGATAAGAATACTACAAACTATACCCAATTACTACCAATACTCATAAGAAATACACTAAATACTACTATTTACACCTCACATAAGAACCCACCACCCATGAATCACATACCACTATCAACACTCACCACACAACACACACATCTCCACCTTCACATAGAGCTTTGAGCCAGAAAAGAGCTTTTGAGCCAGAAAATTGTCCCAGAACGTACATAACCCTACTACTGACATCATATGGTAGAGGGTCGTGCTGGGGAGTTCTGTCAAATTTCTTTGTTGTCTTTACCGCTCCCCGAATGACGATCGACCAGCGGCATTCGAACATCTTTCACGTATCGTCGACCGGATACAGATCAACCACCCGGATTTTGAAATTATCGTCTTTGGCGATTTTAATGTACACAATTCCGGTGCATTCCAACAGAACCGACAAGGCAGGGGGCTGGCGGAGATGTTTGCTGTTAGCCACAACTTTATTCAACTCGTGGAGGAACCCACGCGAATGCCGGATGCCCGAGGTGATTATGCGAACTCCTTGGATCTGTTTTTGACATCCGAGCCGAGTATTTATACCGTAGAGGTTTCTGCACCAATGGGAAACTCCGATCACTGCTTGGCATCTGTCGCCCAACCACTTGCGTATCAAACGAATAACCGGCCTAGGCAGCTTCGCCATGTATGGAAGTATGGGGCGCTAACTGGGACGATTTGCGAGATTTCTTCGCATCTTTTCCATGGTCGGAGGTGTGCTTCAGAGATCCCGATGTTAACGCTTACGCGGAGTCGGTCACAAAGATTCAAAGGATAAAGCTAATGTGTTCGCGAATCTATTTTCCGCGAATTCAAGTCTCGATGACGGTCTTTTGGAGCCACCTGTGATCGCGTCGGTACGGTCTTCGATGCGGGATGTGAGATTTCGTTCGCGTACTATTCAACGCATTTTACGTGAACTGGACTGGCAACCGGCCCGAACAGAATAATAGCAATAGTCCTGAAGAACTGTGCTCCAGAACGATCGTCGGTTCTTGGCATACTGTTTCGCTTATCTTATATACGGAGGCCCTTTCCTACCTGCTGGAAAATCGCTCGAGTTCAATCAATCCCAAAGATGGGAAAAATGTGTCTCCGACATAATTACCGTCCGATAGCATTACTGTCTATGTTATCTAAGGTGATGGAAAAGGTCATCAACGCCGAGTTAATTAAATATTTGGAGTGCAACAGACTTCTGAATAATCGTCAACACGGATTCGATGGCATGCTGTCCATGGGAGACCTTTTGACCGTTATAACTGATATATGGACATTTGCGATTGAGGGGCCTGGTGAGTCAATGGCGGTCGCATTGGATATCTCCAAACCTTTTGACCGCGTCTGGCACGGGGCATTGCTGAGCAAACTCTGTTTTGCAGATATTTGTAGTAGACTTTGTCAATAATAAGACGGGAAGGGGCGAACATAAGGTATCCCAACAGGGAGCCGTGCTAAAGAGACCTGGCAAGGTCGATACTGCAGCCGGTACTCGCCCGAAGGCCCTACACACACAGGGGAGGTCTACGAAAAAATGTTCAGCCTCGTGTTACCAGCAAAACCGCTCGCCTAATGCCTAGACAGCGTCCAAGAAGGGTAAGCCTCGATACAAGGCCAGTAAGCTGTAGATCGCACCAGTTTGCGGTTCATCTCCCGACGGTGCGAGCATCCTTGCATCAGAACTCGTTCCGTTACAGAGCGGGGAAGCTGGGGAACTTCGTTCCCGCGCGATTGGTTCCGGAGCGTTACAACCGGCAACTGTTCAAAAGGAACTGCAACCGTTTTTTTTTTTGCTACATTTCGCCTCTCCCGAGAGAAGTGGAGTAAAAAAAAAGACGAAATAAAGAAAAAACTGCCCCATATGGCAAAGAAAAAAGTTCTGTACCATCACGATAATGCACCGTCACACACGTCCTTGAAAGCGAGGCCAAATTGGACCAATTACGATTTGAATTGATTGCTCACCCACTGTACTCTCCAGACTTGGCCCCTAGCGACTATTATCTGTTCCCAAACCTTAAGCGATGGCTACAGGGAAAGAGATTCAGATCAAATGAAGAAATCAAGTCGGAAACCAAGGCGTATTTCAAGGACTTGGACGTTTCGTACTACAGAAATAGCATCGAAATGTTGGGAAATTGCTATACCAAGTGTATCGCTCTCGAAGGCAACTATATTGAGGAATAAATATAATTTTGCCACAAAAACGTTTGTTTTCATTAAAAATCAAAGGACTTTTTAGCCTATGCAGTATTCAGAAATATACTTAAAAACGTTCAAGATGAAATTTGAAGTCCTTCATACAATATGGATGTGAAACGAAGCGCGCTACAATATACCACCAGTGCGTAATTTGTTTTATATAGATGCGTTTTTCTCGATATGTCTTTTTCTTTTCAAATAGCGTGCAGTGTCAATCGAAGACTAATTGTTTGATCATCAGAAACGAGAGTTTTTATTGTTTTCTATTGAAGTATCTATATATTTTGAAAGTACATTTTCTAAGGAAAAACAAAACGAAAACTTGACAAAAAAACCCTTTTTTTTTCAAATGACTCTTAATTATTTAATGTTTCATATTTTTTACTAAAATTTTGATTCAACTAATATCTAAGTAGCTTTTAACGTCTAAACTAAACTCTTGACTCCAACTAATTAATAGAAGTTGCAACTGAGCTACGTTCACTCCCCTATTTTGTTACTACTCACTACATTCATTAAAGCTGCTTTCATATTTTCGCAATTTTTTCCAATTTAATTCGAAAGATACTTCGTAAATTCTAACCTCCACTCCAACTGAACAAAAATTTCAATAATTATAAGTCATAACTGCATTCCCTGTATAATATTCAATTGCTCCATTCTCCTCAACGATGTATCACCTTATGTGTAGATGTTGGGAGCGTCGTGACAAACTTGCTGATCTCCTCCTTTTCTCAAGTATCAACGTAACAGTAGTTGTATTTGAATAGGCGAAGTGCATGGACATGAAATAAAAGATATACCATATATATACAATATAATGTGCAAAGTGCACTTGTTTTGTTTATTAAATAGCAAATACGACATCACCCACAAATCACACGGAACACCTATTACAGCCAAATTTAAACTCTAACCACGATCACGACGATATAGGTTCTTCAATAAGTATAGCTATCCAAATACCAGCAGTTATCTTCACAAAACTGCACGAAAGTATTATTCATATGCTCGTTATTCAGCTTATAACATTTAGTAAATGATAGTGAAGAACGGATTTGAGATACACGCAAAAATCGCGAGAAGCATCGGTGCATCACTCTCATCACACATAGTATAGCTCTCCAATTAAAGTTAATTCAAGTCTGCACATTCTCCGCGTTGTCTTCACTATGATTACATGTATGATTACATTAGAATTGTTTCAATCAGTTGAGATTTTTTCCGTTGTTTATAATTCATAGTCAGTTAGTACAAAATAGGTTATGTTGTGGCCACTCTATGAGCCACACAAATGCTACTTCGATGACACACGTGATAATGGTCACGGTTTTATCACACCAAATACCCTACAGAGTCTGGTTAAATCTCGACACCCTAAGAAGTCACCTGGTATCGACAACATGTCATACCACTCGTTGCGAAAGCTTTCTGCCTTATTCTTTATAAAGCTCTCCATTCTGTTCAACCATGCTTACAACATGGGGTACTTTCCCCAAGCTTGGAGGGACGCTATTATTTGTCCAATAGCCAAAGTTGGGAAACCAACGTATCACCCCTCAAGCTTTCGCCCTATCTCGCTTCTCACTTGCATCAGCAAAATATATGAAAAATTCATATACAAAAAGCTAAATAACTTTGTCAGTGCCAGGCACCTAATACCTGATTTCCAATTCGTATTTCGAAGAGCGCACAGCACCACTATGGCTCTTAACTTATTTCAAAACCACGTCTGCGTGCGGCTCTTTAATAAGGAACCCACCGTTGCGGTAAGCCTAGACATTGAAAAAGCTTTTGATACGACTTGGATCGAAGGTCTAGCTTTTAAACTACTGAATACTGGCCTCAGTAGAACGCTATGTAGCATCATCTACCAGTTCGTTCTAAACAGAACCTTCCAAGTTAGAATTAATGGAAAGATTTCCCGAACTTTTCACGCCGCTGCAGGCGTACCACGGGGCTCCATTCTAGGCCCCATCTTATTCAATATTTACACCTCCGAAATTCCCCCCCCCGCGGACGGGAGAGTAAACCAAATATGCTATGCGGATGACGTCCTGGTGTACACGTCAACCAAAGGCCCTAACCTCGCAACAAATCGACTCAACCGTCACTTGGACGAACTGTATCAGTATTACAGTCGATGGAAAATACGACTTAATCCATCCAAAGCAGTAGCCATAATTCTGAGTAGTAAACACACCCAACCTACTTCTCGATATTCACAGAATATTCGAATAAAAATGGGAGATACTACGATTAGACCACAGGACAAGATGAAATATCTCGGGGTCACTTATACCCCAAAAATGAATTTCATCAAACATGTGACCCACATTCTCCAAAGGGGCCTCGGTCGGTCTAAGCAACTGCACAACATCCTGAAGTGGAGGAACAAAGTTGACACCAAAGTTAAGCTTCTCTGCTATAAGCAGCTAATCCGATCTGGAATATCGTACGCCTTTCCCATATGGTCCTGCATATCTTCGGCTCAAATGGAAAGACTTCGGGTTTTCGAAAGGAAACTCCTCAGAAGATGCACCAATCATTCTAGAAGGCCTGACGGTCGTCATTGCCCCAACTCTCACCTATACGAAGGCGCCTCCATTACCCCTATCGACGAGTACTTGCTTCAATTAGCATATAAGTACCTCGAAAACATTCAGAACAGCGAGAACCTACTTGTACGGGACTCTTGCGTTCTTGACCCTTCTCTCTCTCGATCTCTTCGGATCAAACCCCCACAATTTCTTCTTCAGTACAAAACTGAAGAAAGCACCCTTCCCAACAACATTCCCCTCTATAATAGAGGATTCCTGGACCCATCCCATAGGGTCTACAATTAACAAACCAAACACACGAACGCACAGTACAAGACGGCACAAACACAAACATACACACCGACCAAAGAGCAGATTATCAGACGCCAAAGACGTGATCTGCGTTTACTACCGCACCCAAGACCCACCGGTCTTGTAAGATTTCTTTCCCACCATCCCTCTATACAAGTAGTTAGAGAACACTTGGACTAACACTGTCCACACTATCCCTGGATACCCCCCTTTTTTCTTCTCTTTTCAGATGCCGCGAGACCGAGCCCAATATCCTCACGGATGTGGGTGATTCTGGTTATCGCAAGATGACCAGAAGTCAGAGACAAGATGAAGGACACATATGTCCTGTCTCGCCAAATTCGGCCTTCTCGCCACATTTTTTTTTTTTTCCACACAAATGCTTCTGTAAAGCAAAATTGTTCTTCGCCCACCAAAAAGAGGCCACACGTCCTGTTGTCCGCCGTTTCACGTATCCGCAAACACGTGGGCCACATTCCTCTACTAACCGCCCATGCCTGTACAGCTGTTGAAGAACGGAATTGGTTTGAGAGTTCATTTGCTGGGTAAACGCAAGCGAGATGTCGACAGCCACCGAAAATTCCATGCGATGCGGCCAAAAAACAAACAATCTTCGCGGTCTCTCCTTAACCTAGCCCCAATCGGTCTTCCTTAACGGAAAGGATCATTGTAGAAACAGAAAAATAAACAATAAACGAAAGTTAACACTGTTCCTACAATGGAATATATCTAGATACTAGATCTCTCCAAGGCTCGTACAAGTAGGCACTTCATCACTGCACTTGTATTTGCCTATCAGCCACCAGAGTTTCACAGATTAACGATGTATTCGACATACTCAGAGATGCTTGACTCGGACTACGGACGTTGAAAAAGAAAAATAAAGGGGGATGCCGTCATACAATGTTGAGAGAATATTGAAAGACCCCTAATCAGACAGAAAGGCCTTTAATCTATTTCCAAAGTCAACTATAGATTTTATTCTTAATCCAGCTCTGGTTGGATGGATAATGCTTTTCCTTAGGTATCTGCAATGGGGGTCTCCTATTTATAACACCTTTATTCATTTTTCTTGACTACCAACGACTGCAAAACTCAGAGAGAGTGCACACACGTATCCGTAGTAAAGAATACTTACAAGAGAAGTGAAAAAATGCACGCATGTATGCCATATATCAGAGCATTCACTTAGCATTCAAATAACTCTAGCAGCGAGTTAAGACATCCTTGCTTATACGCAGCGATAGTCTATGGGCTACGCTTTGGTCCTAACCTTTTAACAGTTCTGTTTTGAATCACTTTCTCAGTTCACCCGGAGCTTTCGACTGCGTTTGACGTGTTCATCTCGGTCGCGAGTTCTCATTACAACCATTCCCAAACGCGATAGATCGCCTGATACCGGGGACAATTGCTTGTCCTCGGATAAAAAACTTCGTTCCACTATGCATCCAACAAGTGGGCTTGGTAAAAACCCCTACCGTAATAAATTCACTCCCCTACAATGCCATCCAGATACAGATAATTCTGAAATGGACGAAACTGATTCGCCAATAATCAGAAAAGTGTATGTGCCACCAATCAAAGTGCTGCAAAAATCACCAGAATATGTGCATAGCCTCATGAAAAAGCTTAAAATATCCAGTTATTCAATAAAAAAATTAACAATTGGTATAAAAATAATGTTCGGAACTATTGAATCATTTAATATTGTGTTAGAAAAACTAAAAGAGGATAACTGTCAATATTTTTCTCATGATATTAAAAGTGCTAAAACTTTCAAAGTTATTTTGTATGGACTGGATGATATAAAAACTAATGAACTCAAAGCTGAACTCATTTCGCTTGGCTTAAAATGTTCTGATGTTAAAAAAATTGAAAAAAAACATGATAAATTTACTGACTTTTTTTATCTCATTCACTTTGAAAATGGAACAATTAAATTAAGTGAACTTAAAAAAAATTATCGCTCAATTTTTCATACCCAAGTGAGCTGGAACTTCCAAAGGAAAATCAAAGGTAAGGTGACACAATGCTTTAATTGTCAAATGTTTGGACATGGTGAGAGAAATTGTCACATAAAAACATATTGTGCTACTTGCGCTGGTTCACACAAAACAAGCGAATGTAATAACGCTTCGGTAAATAAATGTGCCAACTGCAACGGCAATCATAAAGCTACTGACGTCACATGCACCAGTAGATCTAAATACTTAGAAATAAAAGAAAGATCATCTGGAAGATCCAAGATCCATCCAAGAACTCATTTCGCTGCATCAACTCAAATTTCAAATCATCAAGCTTGCCAAAAACCGATTTCGTTTGCCTCTATGAGTGATTTTCCTACGCTTCCACAGCCACAGCGACGACTGGGACTAACCAATGCTCCGAGCAAAAGCTTTCCAAATTCAAGCCCGCAAATTCAAAGTTTACCACCAACAATTAATGCATGGGAAAATGACTCACGCGGCGCTTCTTCATCAAACAATAACAATAATTTACCCAACAACAATTCAGCACTCTTCACAATCGAAGAACTAAATTCCTTGTGCATGGAAATGATCTCAAATTTATCAGTTTGTAAAACGAAAATAGAACAATTTAATGTGATCGCGCATTTAGCCACTAAGTTTTTATACACTAATAATGTTAAGTAAAATGGCAGATACACATATAAAAATAATTACTTGGAATGCTAAAGGCATACGTAATAAATTTCATGACTTTTTAAACTTTTTAAATAGCTATAAAGTTGATGTTGCTCTAGTAACAGAAACTTGGCTTAATTTTGATATAAGACTCCCATCATCTGACTTTAACTGCTATCGCATTGATAGAGTAGACCAAAGGGGTGGGGGAGTGGCGATTCTTATCAGGAAGTCAATTCAACATTCGCTTTTACCTGTAATTCCAACTAGGCTTGTGGAGAATGTAGGTGTAATGATTAAGTTAAGAAACCATAAGACAGTAAAAATCTATTCTGTTTATTTCCCTGGTGGATCTTCGTCGGATATTAAAAGAAAATGGCTCAAGCAGGATTTAAAAAAGTTATTCACAATGAATGGTGAATTTCTATTAGGTGGTGATTTTAACTGCCGGCATAGAGATTGGGGGTGTGTAAGAGCAAATGCTTGGGGCAATATATTGGCTGCCCTTCCATTGGCACTACCAATTAATATTTTTTATCCACCTTGTCCAACTTATTTTCCCGCAGGTTCTCGTGGCATCCCCTCTGTCCTTGACTTGTTTGTGTCAAATGTCCCTGGTCTTATAACAGAACCCGTTTCGTTAAGTGCTCTCAGTTCAGATCATAATCCTGTTTTTTGTAACCTTTCTTGGTTGGGTGAAAGAAAGATTCAATATTTCCTGGACATGAAGAATGCTAATTGGAATTCATTCAAATCAAAGATTAAAATGAGCCTTCAAAATAGTACTACAAATCTTGAAAGAGTGTCTTGTAAAGATGATGTTGACCTTATTGTACAAAACTTTACACAAGCTATAATTTCTTCGGTTGATGAAAGTATTCCCAAAAGAGTAAAAAAAGATATTTTTAAAAAACTTCCAATCCATATCTTAGAGCTTATTAAAGTGAGAAACATTCATCGAAGAAACTGGCAGAATTACCGTCAGCCCTTTTCTCGATCAATGGTTTCCCATTTTAATGAGCGCATTACTGACCAGATACAAATCCATCGTAATAGAGAATGGAACAAAAAACTGAGCGTTATGGATAAAAATGCTAAACCGTTCTGGAATGTGGTGAAGTTAATCAAGAATAAAAACCGTAAAATACCATTTCTGAAGGATTCTTCTACTACTTTTTTTACAGGTTTTGAACAAGCAAACCTATTTGGAACAAGTTTTTCAAAAAATCACTTGGTCTCTCAGCATTTGGGTGAATTTGAAACTAATGAACTTGTCGGTAACAGAATCGAAAGATTCGACACCACAAACGAATTAACTCCTCTAAATGCATTTGTAGAAGAAGAAAACGTAAGAAATGTAATCAAGTGCTTGCAAACACGAAAAATAGGAGGACTAGACAAAGTTAAGAATGCCTATCTAAAACAATTGCCTCATATTGGAATTAAATACTTAACATTTATAATCAATGCATGCCTTAAATGTCAATACTTTCCTCAATGTTGGAAAAAAGCAATGGTTGTACCTATCCTTAAGGCTGGAAAAGCCCCAGATAAACCTGAAAGTTACAGGCCAATTAGTTTACTTAGCAACATAAGTAAAGTTTTTGAAAAAATCCTGAAACAACATATTTTAAAAGTTGTTTCAGATAAAGATATTTTCCCCGATATCCAATTTGGATTTCGACGCTTTCACAGCACCTCGCACCAGGTTAAACGAATTTGCAGCCATGTTCTAGACCATCGTTCACGTGGTCAATCAACGGGCATGATATTGTTAGACATTGAAAAAGCTTTTGATTCCGTATGGCACAATGGGATAATATATAAAATGATACAGTTCGACTTTCCTTTATATTTGTGTAAGGTCGTCCAGAGTTTCTTATCCAATAGATGTTTTCAGGTTCATGTCAATTGTGATGTTTCTAGATTGATATTTTTTGATTGCGGCGTCCCCCAAGGCTCAGTACTTGGTCCAGCTTTGTACAATATCTACACTTCGGATTTTCCAAATCTACCGCAATGTGAATCAGCTATCTTCGCTGACGACACTGCAGTATTTGCGTCGCATGAATTTTCTCTCAACGTTGAGACAAATCTAAAGCATGCGATCGAGATACTTGAAAAATATTATATGAAATGGAAAATCAAGCTAAATGTTGGGAAGACACAAGCCATCTTTTTTACCCGAAAGAGAAAAGCTTGCTATCTTCCCAGCAGTCAGCTGCAAATAAATGGTACCACGATTGCATGGGAGCAATCCGTAAAGTATCTCGGAGTTCATCTCGATACAAGACTCACATTTAAACAACATATTCAAAGTACTCTTAATAAAATGAGTATTGCTATTAAGATGCTTTACCCTTTTATTAATCGCAAGTCTTTACTCACAAATGAAAATAAGATTATTATTCATAAAGTTATTTTCCAAGCTATACTGTTATATGGGTGTCCAGTATGGGGTAACGCTGCAAGGTGCCATTTGAAGAAGTTACAGGTATCACAAAACAAAGTTTTGAAAATGATGCTAGACCTCCCTTGGCACTATTCAACCTTAAGTCTCCACGGAAGGGCGGATGTTGAATTGATTTCTGAAAGAATTCGTAAACTAGTATATAACTTTAACATCAGCTGTGAAAGTTCTGAAAATCCTCTCATAACCCAGCTTCTTGCTTAATTTGTCATAATTTCATGTAAATATTTACATTTTATATTATTTATTTTTGGTTTTATTTTTTTTTTATTATTTTTTTATTTTTTTTTTTTTTTTTAAATGAAGGTTTTTCTTTTTCGTATTTTCCTTCGATTTATTCTTTTAATTATTAATTATACATATTTTTCTTTTCTTTATCCAAGATAATGTTTCAGTTGTAAGATATAACTTATCAAATCTCTGAATTGTAAAATGTGCGGTCACAGACTTTTTTTTTGAAAATATTATTACGAAATAAAAGATCTCTCTCTCTGAATCACTTTCTTCTCTACTATGCAAAACGCTATAAATTCGCCTGTGGATCCGACTTATGCAAATAAGCCATACTGCACCGTTTGTTAAACCAGTGTTGATGTATGCATACTTTTAGTTTTCTTTTTCGTCGTTAACAGTCTCATCCGCAGTGAGAAGCTCTTCATAATGCGGAAGCCAAAACAATGACTGTGTCCATTCTTCCTTTTGTCGTGTCTTTATAGCGTTTGGGATAATAGTGAAGAACGTGTGATTCGAACTGACGCTATGACTGTTAGAATCATCAAAAATTGAACCAATGCGTAACACATCAGGCTACTGGCCGTGCTTGGAATTCGATTTTTAAACGCAAGCATATTCCACTGATGTGAATTGTTATTTTATCGCTATGGTATACGGCTCTGATAGTATAGTGGTTAGTATACCCGCCTGTCACCCGGGAGACCGGGGTTCGATTCCCCATCGGGGAGCCCCTGGCGCAAGACTAATGACCTTGCCCAGACAAAATAAATCATTATGGAAAATTTAACAAGCCTCAGGACTTGTTAAATAAGGCCAAGACCGGTTCCCGGTTGTAGTGCCGATGATGATGATGATGATGCATTATTTTATTCGATTTTCGTTCGGTGTTCTTCACTATTTGCTTGTGTATTGTGTGTGTGTATCTGTTAGAGACGCCACATCTTCATTAAAATTCACCGATTCCACTAAGCACTAGCCTTTAATGGGATCAGTTCGTGTGCCACTTAAAACAAACGATTTTTCTTCATTTCCCGATAGAAAGATGAATCTCAAATTGTTTTTTATCGGCAGCCTTTTAATGAACAGATACTCGTCGGTTAGAGACTTAAATAAGCTAAAGAGCCGTCGTGCGTTTCCTACATATATTATCAGTTTTCTTGTAACCGTTATACGGAGCATGTCGTAGTATATATGTTGCGGATTTACAATTAAATGTAGTAGAGAATTCTTGTACGTTCGCATCTGCCTGTCATTTTCCAACTTTTACCCGCCAGCTGACAACGCGTCGATGACAGGATAAAAGGAATTAATCGCCGATTTTCAAATCAACCCAACGGTCATAGGGTCGCTCTCGATTCTTCTTCTGGAACCTTGCTCACCTGCGTTTTTCTCGTGGGAAAATATTCCTCTTAGTCAGTTACTTCACCCAGTGGACTCTTCATAGTCAGTTATTTCACCCAGTGGACTTTCCATAGTCAATTCTTTTATTCCGTGGACTCTTCGTAGTCAGTTACTTCATCACGTGGACACTTCATAGTCAGTTATTTCATCCTACTGACTCTACATAGTTACTTACTTCATCCAGTGGACTCTTCACAGCCAGTTGCTTCATCCTGTAGACTCTGCATAATCAGTTACTTTACCCCGTGGATTCTTCATACTCAGTTTCTCATCCCGCGGGCTCTTCTTAGTGAGTTACTTCATACTGTGGACTCTTCATAGTCAGTTACTTCATCCTGTAGACTCTGCATAGTCAATTACTTTACCCTCTGGATTCTTCATACTCAGTTACTCATACCGCGGGCTCTTCTTAGGGAGTTATTTCATCCTGTGGACCCTTCATAGTCAGTTGCTTCATCTAGCCGACTGTGCTTAGTCAGTTTCTCCACCCTGTGAACTCTTCGTAGTCAGTAACTTCATGCTGTAGACTCTTCATAGTCAGTTACTTCATCCCGTGGACTCTTGATAGTCAGTAACTTCATACTGCGGATTCTACATAGTCAGTAACTTCACCCCGTGCACTCGTCACAGTCAGTTACTTCATCCCATGGACTCTTCATAGTCAGTTACTTCATCCTGTGGACTCTACATAGTGAGTTCCTTCATGGGGGGGACTCTTCATAGTCAGTTGCTTTATCCTGTGGATTCTCGATGGTCAGTTCCTTCATACTGTGGACTCTTCATAGCAAGTTGCTCCATCCGGTGGACCCTTCTTAGTCAGTTACTTCAACCTGTGGACTCTTCATAGTCAGTTTCTCCACCCAATGGACTCTTCATAGTCAGTTGCTTCATCCTGTAGATTCTGCATAGTCAGTTACTTCACCACGTGGGCTCTTCATAGTCAGTTCCTTCATCCTGTGGACGCTTCATAGTTAGTTGCTTCATCCTGTGGACTCTACATAGTGAGTTCCTTCATGGGGGGGACTCTTCATAATCAGTTACGCCATCCTGTGGACTCTTGAGAGTCAGTAACTTCATATTGCGGATTCTACATAGTCAGTAACTTCACCCCGTGCACTCGTCACAGTCAGTTACTTCATCCCATGGACTCTTCATAGTCAGTTACTTCACCCTGTGGACTCTACATAGTGAGTTCCTTCATGGGGGGGACTCTTCATAGTCAGTTGCTTTATCCTGTGGATTCTCCATAGTCAGTTCCTTCATACTGTGGACTCTTCATAGCAAGTTGCTTCATCGTCTGGACTCTTCATATCCAGTTACTTCATCCTGTGGGCACTTCATAGTTAGTTCCTTCGCCCCGTGGACGTTTCATAGTTAGTTCCTTCACCCTGTGGACTCTTCACAGTCAGTTACTTCATCCTGTGGACTCTTCATAGTGAGTTACTTCAGCCGGTGGACTCTTCATAGTCAGTTACTTCATCCCGTGGACTCGTCACAGTCAGTTACTTCATCCCATGGACTCTTCATAATCGGTTAGTTCAACCTGTGGACTTGTGGGGGTATAAGGGTGGATGATGCCAGCGTACGGCACGTATTCCTTATACCTCCCATCGATCCATGGGATTTGTTCATCTTTATTGAAGAATGCGTAATTGTAAACATTTATAGGACGCACGTCCACTTCCTGGTTGTACCGAATCCGATGCGCATATTGGACGACATCTCCTTCGAGTGGATAGATAAATAAACGATTGAAGTCTAATTCGAATAAGTGAGTTAAGACACCAAAGTAATCAATAAAAAAGATAACAGATAGCACTGCCAGCAAGCGTTTTAATTTATTTAAAATATTCACTAGAGACAACATTCCGATGCGGTCACACAACACATAACTCAGATAATATTTTCGACTAATTACAATTGTAATCCTACAGTGTAGGATGTCCGCGGACGAGCGTGTGCATGAGCATGCACACGCGGTGGCAATTCGCGACACCACCACCTTTGATTAAACACGTTAATCGACTGACTTGAAAAGGGAAGAAATTGGATACAACCAAAAGAGAACATACTTCTGCTCTCTCATTGCCACGTTCTTCGATGTGTGGTAGGTTACATCGGTAATCTGATGATCGAAGAGAGCGGGACAATAAGAGAACAGAAACACGATGTACGATTATCCTAGGGGTGGGTTTGGTTGTATGTGCATGAATCAATGTAGTTCTGAGCGGAACCCGTTGACCTGATTCGGTAGTATGGTGAGTTCAGTGTACATTGATCCATACGAAGACAGAACTGAGAAAGAGAGGGGAATTGAGCTGATGATATTCACCTGCAAAAAGAGAACATTGATCCCCAGCGAATGAAGTGTCTGGAGAAAAGCCGAAGTAACGCTAGGGAAATATTATCACGTGATTCAATCGAATGTGGTGATAAATTTCCCAAGCGGATCTGCAATGATACGACAACTTCGTCCGGCTGGATTTGGTTGTCGCTAATCTACATGGACACGAGTTGCCGTATGGCAAAAAAGGTAAGTTAAACTCATTTATGCATTGTCTGCGTGGTACAATGAGTTTAGCTATGTGTCCTTGGTGGAAACATGCTTTGCAGGTGAACAGGTAAGTAGGGGGAAATGGGGTTGATTTGACGCGCTGAAAGGCGGTCGAAATTAGGTAGGAAATGATCGATGGAATTGTGGGTCGTTTCTCATGTAGAATAGAGAAACCCCCCACAGACTCTTTATACAGCTCCTTCATCCGGTGGACTCCCCATAGTCAGTTACTTCATCTTGTGAACTCTTCATAGTCAGTTGCTTCATCCTGTGGTTTCTGCTTAGACAGTTACTTCACCACGTGGACTCTTCATAGTCAGCTGCTTCATCCTGTGGTTTCTGCTTAGTCAGTTACTTCATCCTCTGGTCTCTTCATATTCAGTTACTTCATCCTGTGGGCACTCCATAGTCAGTTACTTCATCCGGTGGACTCTTCATAGTCAGTTACTTCATCTTGTGGACTTGTGTCGGTTCCGCCAAACCCCACTGTCTTCTTACCGTAAAACCCCCATAACATTCAGCCAATTTCCTAACTTCACTAATGCAATCGCATTAGTACCTGAAAATGCTTCACGCATTATATAGATCAAATCTATAATCTTAAAGTCCCTGTAAAGAAAACTTACATTTTCATGCATTCTCTTCCCATATAATTTCCTGTAAGAATTTCTTTCTACCTTTTCAAGAACACCAGGCAAATTTCAATTTCCAACACCTGCACCGCAATCTCACCCAGCATACCTGAAATATTTCCTTTTTCAAGGACAGTAATGCATACAACGCGTTAGATAAGGTTCCTGGAAATAATTCTTGAAAGTGCACATGGCATCATGAATCCCAAGTCAGTCGGCACCCTTTGTCTGTGTTAAAATCCTGTGTCGGACGGCTTGTTTTTACAGCTGCAATAAAACGACCCGCGATTCGTTTGTACAATCGACAAACAATCACCGCATCTTAGGCATTATCAACGAAACCAAATTTTCTAGCATTTCCTAATGCAAACACGAAACCCGTTTCTACTGCAGGCAGAGATGCCATAAACATCCAAATTGCTTTTAGCACCAACTGCAATGCACTTTTTCCTTTTCCTTGTTTCAGGTACATTCCCATGGCCTTGTGTATGAAAAAAACCAATGTGATCTCCACTCACACATGCACATACATTGCCAACTCTTTCTTCCTTGTTTCCACCACAGGGAAACACTTTCTTTCTTGGGTAAACTCGCCCCAAAACGTTTTCCATCCACTGACCGCCACGGTTACGCGAACTCCCACTCACCGGTGCGCACGGTGGCGATAATATACCCCGAGTCATGGCGAACATTCTGTTTTTATTGACTTCACATTGTATAATCTTAATATCCAATAAAAAAATGAAACGAAAACAATAATCCACGAATTCAAACAAGATATTCCAATAGTCGTGTTTTTCCTTAATTTCGAAATAAGCTTAACTTAAACAAATCAGAGTGTTTCATTTGTACTATTTTTCCTGGTGACGACCATGTGTGCCTATCCTTTTTGGCTTTACTCCTGGTTGTGGACAAACGTGGCGGCGTTTCGTCCTTTTGTTCGTAGATGATTGTGGCGGAACTTTCTTATAGTGATGATAGAGGAAGAAGGGAATCAGCGCCGTACGCCGGCGCACCATAATTCTTCCCCACAGACTCTTCATGGTCAGTTGCTTCATCCTGTGATTTCTGCTTAGTCAGTTACTTTGTGGGGCTTTTCAGGGCCCGAAGAGCCATACATCATTCGATCCCCACTATTCCAGGCGAACCGACTCACCACTAAGTCGAACTTCAGCAAGGTTGCGTAACCTTGCTACGGCATTTACCCCCAGCCAAATCGCTGGAATTAATACAGTCACCCAATCGGATAACTGTTATGAATATCCGTTAGGCAGCTTACCTATTCTGTGGGGGTTTTCCTTCCAAACCCCTTTTTCACCCTTCACCATCCCTGAAAACATTAAGTCCACGGCAAAGCTTATCACTTAGCCGTGGCATCGAAAATTCATCCTCGGGTAGGCATTGATATCTGAAAAAACATTAAGTCCACGGCAATGATTATCACATAGCCGTGGCATTTGAAATCTTATCCTCAGGCATACATTCTACCCAGGGTATCTCGTTTCCACAGCCTTATGCTATGGAAACAACATCAACAAAGATTTCTTTGATCACTCGTTTTCTTGTTTGCACATGGCACACCAAGCATGCGGCTATTAGGTCCCATTGGTTTGCCACCGCCGACAAGGTTTCGGCTGAGGCAAACCAAACATTTCCCCAATTACCAGCAATAGCTGGTTTCCTATCATCGGTCCCCACCGATCAGGGACCGCAAACAAGCAACGAATTGGATGCAGCCAGCAAGTGTTTACTTTTAACATCTGGCAACGGCTGCACCCTATATTCGTTGCAATATCTAAACAACGCGTTTGCACCACAGAGTGTCTTGAATATACAATCCCCTATTAACGGCCGCCACCCGTCGGCGGACCTAAGGGAATTCACACCATCAACCGAAATGTTGATTTATGGCCTCCCATAGGATGACCAGATCTTCGGTTCGTGTCATTTTCACCCCAGATATTCATTGTTTGCATTCGTGGAAGATGCAGTTGCGATGCTGGCATCCATCCTCGGGCGCCGGACGATCGTATGCGAGGCATACACACACACGCATAATGTATGCCTATTCCCCGGTCCAATCACGATTAACTACCTCGAGTTAATCGTGTGGCTCCTCCCCTTTTGCGGTTTTCCTTTAGGTGTCCCTTTTCTTTTGTGGGCATTAAATAACCAGTCAGATCTCATTTTTCGTGGAGTGCGTTTCGGTGTCGAAGCTCCGAATTGTGCCTTATCTTTCTTTGCACTTTAGTACAAATCGAGTTTTCCAGTGATTGGAAATCGTGTGATGTCCCATTAATATTAAAGCCATCGTGTGATGTTCTAGTAATAGTAAAGCCGGGCAATAGTAAAAATTAAAGCAATTAACAATCATTAGTCATTCAAGTGGTGATAACTTAAAGGACATAGTGTGATCAAAAGTACAAGAATCAAGATCAATAAAGTACCAAAATTACATCAGTGTGTTTTATTTGGAGAGCTACTGTGTTCGCTTTTGTGCTCTATTCCTTCGGAATAACAACATCCGCGCTTTTAATCTCCACTCACCGACGACCAGTTTTCTCCATCGAACCAAAACGTGGACTGGAGGTAGAACCAGCGTCCATGTCGACGCACTGACCCACCAGGAACAACCACATTGGAGACCCCGAGTTAGAACACGCCACCTCGAGATAAGTTGGTGTCAAAACAGCGCGAACCATATTGGTGACTTCCCAACGAACAAACACGCAACCTTCCTTCGGGTACCAAAATTAATCGAAGACAATAGAAGACCGATCTAGTGACAAGAGTGACATTCAGTGAGCAATTGCCGGAAAACATCAATGGGCAAAAACATCGCCCCAACGCCAGCCCAACAACAGCACCTGGCATACCAACATCATCGGACCAGGAACTGTCTGATTGACGAAAACACAACATCACCAGACGACACAACAGGTATCCTCCTTGTGCTTTATTTTTTTTTTTTTTTTTTTTTTTTTGCTGCTGTTGTTCGGTTTTGAAATTTTAATAAACGGTTAATAACAATCTAACTGGCGCATATATAAAAGTGTTAAATAAAACAATAACGAAAATAGTAGTAGATGACCCTTGTTACGTTATTAAATTTACATAACAAAAAGAAGAAAGTTTATTTCGGGATATGAAGAAATAAATACGACACGAACACACCGAGCAAAGACGAATTGTAGTAAATTCTACTAAAACGTATTAATAGTCATCAAAAAAAACAAAAAATAGATAAACACAACTACATTTTAATGAAAGAAAACTAGAAAAAATCCTATTAATAGCTGGTAGCAGCTGATAAACAAATTAAAATAATTTTTTTTTATAATTCCAAACTTTTAAAACTATTAAAGCAAAAAATACTAAGAAACTGCATTAAAAGTTCAATCTGATCTAGGACGGTGTAAAAATTATCTAATTCAAATAGTTAAATAATTAAAGCAAGACTTAAAGGAGTTGTGGTGAAAGTCTGTAGATATTCCAATTAAATACATATTTTTGTTCCTCCCATTTTTAAATTATATATTATTTTCTTGCTTTTTGTTTTGTACTGTAGTTCAAATAATCACAATTGTAATATAAAAAGATAGCTTTATGAATTTGTTTTCATATATACATTCTATCTACACTGAATGATCCGTTATTTTGTATACAAATAAAAAATACATACACTTGCAGAAGCACTATTATATTGTCCCTATATTAAGTTTAACATAAATAAATAAACATTATTAAAAACAAATAGAAACAATTGTAAGCCCCTTCAGGGTATCAAATAACATATATTCTCGTTCTGCAGTACTTACGACACGACTTCATAGCTTCTAAACATTTTTCAGACACACACCCCGGCACACATTGAATTCTTGTTTTCCCTCCCTTTTGGAATTTTAATCGTCGTTTTAATTATCCATATTGACAAGCTTTAATTTGGAAGTTCGGGTAGGCAATACTCCAACCCTGCACGTCCGTGTTAACGACTACGCTCGACGCATTTTGATTAATAAACCCGTTTCGGGGGAATTCAAGATTCCATCACTCCACGTGACTTCACTTCCAACCTTCGCACGACCTGTCTCGACTTGTGAGAACCATTGTTTCGGGACGTTCGTCAGTTCTCTCAACCTCCTGCGACTTCTTTTAGCCTCATTGGCCTTTTCCCCACGCCTCGCGTCCTCTGGCGATCGACTACTACTTCCGTCGTAGAACCCTTAATTCAATACTGAATCGTTTTTGTTCCTGGCGGTGTACCCTCGATCTTCTCCAATTCTCTACTCCTCGCGTCCTATTGCGACCTATTTCTACTTCTTCCGTAGAAACCACGACTCAACTCTGCTCTTTAGGTTTCAAAGATATAGATAAAGGTTAATTATCGCAGGATTAAGCGGTATATCAATACAGTGCTTTCCGTTTATTCGCGACCAACCAACCACTATCAACTTGCTGCGACTTCTTTTGACCCATTGGCCTACCTTCACCGTCTTCGCGTCCTCTTACGCCTGTAATTCCCGTTTCGCGTCACTATCCATAATGGTCAACACTCGAAACACCATGGCCAGAAAGGCCCAGGAACACCCCGAGTCCCTTGAATTCCACGACGCCTCCAGCGTCGATTTCCCCACTGAGCAAGTCGATGCTGACCTAGACTTGCCCGGACAACCTACCCCCCTGGCACCACCGGTTGCCCCCAGTGTTGTTAATCGACCCCAACCTGTTTCTTCTAACGCACTCCCGACTTCCTCTAACGCCCCTAGTGCCGGCCAATTGATGGATTCTGGCATTATGATGCCCACATCTCGTGCCGGCACCTCACAACAAGCCCATAGACCTTCAGAGTCCCAAGAATTCCACGATGCTTCCAGCCTCGGGAATGGGACTCGTCCTTCAAATATAGGGCTTCCCCCCTTCGATGAGGAGGACCCAGACCTTTGGTTTGCAGTGGCAGACCGCATCTTCCAGGCCTCAGCCTTGCACGACGAACAACTTCGTGCAGTCGAGCTGTTGAAAGTGCTTGACCGCACTCAGCGACCGCATGTTGCCCACATAATAAGGTCGGCCGGCCGCAACCCGTATAGCAACATGCGTGAAGCTCTGCTCGACGCTTTGGACGAGCCTGGAAGTGTGCGGCAACAACGCTTAGCCGCTGTAACCAACCTTTCTGGGATGCGACCATCTCTTTTCCTGACCCATTTACGCTCTATAGCGGGGACCAGGATTGGGGACGACCTGATAAGGCCTCACTTTTTGAGGTGTCTTCCCCAACATGCCTGTTCGGCACTTATAGCCCAACCCAATCAAAATTTGGGCTATTTATCCAAAATTGCGGACGCAATTATGGAAAGCTCAGATCAGTATTCTGAGCCTCCTGCGTACCAGGTAGCGGCGGTTTCTCAACACGCCGCCCAGCCTACACGGCACCCTCGTCTGCCTTTCACAGCCCCTCAATTGGTCCCAACTCTCCATCCTCCTCAAACTCAATTACCCCATAGAAGGCCCGCCTCAACCAATTTCCCTCAGGGGAATCCAGAGGCAGGCCCCAACGTATTTAACCAAAGAAGTTCGCCACCACAATTAACTCCGGCTGACCTTCGGGCGCTCCAAACCTCACTCCTCCGCGAGATAAGTCAATTTCGCGCGGAGGTGAGAAACAGTCCTCGAGACGCCCAGAATCGTGCCATGCCGAGCCGTCCTCTCAATCGGCAGAATTCCTTCCAAACTGCCCCTCAGAGGGCCTATATCCCTCAAAATGCCCCACAGAGGGCCAATTCCTCTCAAAGTGGCCCTCACCGGGCCAATTCTCAGCGAGCTCCGGCTCGACCTCCCCGTAACGGCAACACCAATAGGCAGAATATATCTGATAATGCCGTTACTCTGCCTTGGTGCGCCAATCACCAACGATATGGTGATCGCGCATTCAATTGCAAGGCGCCTTGTGGTTGGACGCAACCTTCCACCAACCAAAGGCGCTCTTTAAACTAATCTTGCCGACCGACCCCCTCGCGCAATCGGCCGGCACCCATACGATAAGTCGCCTAACCATCCGGGATTCTAAACTGAATATCGCTTTTACTGTCGATACCGGCGCCGATATTTCAGTCCTCCCGCGATCGTTTGCTCCGCGTAACCGCGTGCCAGCCGCACTTAAATTGTCAGCGGCGAATAATACGCCGATACTTACGTACGGACGTAAAAAGCTGACACTTCAATTGGGTCTTTGTCGTCCGATCACTTGGCGTTTCGTCATTGCGGACATAAATGAACCCCTGATAGGTTCCGACCTATTAGGTGCACATAATCTGTTGGTCGATTCGACCCATAACAGACTAGTGGCTCCAACCGCACCCCCCTTGCCCATGACGGCATCTCCAGCGGCAACTTCAAGGGCCACAGAGTGCACAGACCCATTTCAAGCCATGGTACAGGAATTTGTTAGTACAACAATTCCTCTACCTAACCAGCGTCGACATAAAGCCACGGTGTTTCATCATATAGAAACACGTGGTCCCCCGGTGAGCCAGCGTCCTCGTCGACTGGCTCCTGAGAAATTACGTGCGGCGCGCGCGGAGTTCGAGCACATGATCGAACTTGGTATCTGCCAACCGTCGGACAGTCCCTGGGCAAGCCCACTCCACTTGGTGAAGAAACGTTCTGGTGAGTGGCGCCCATGTGGCGATTACAGGCTGTTGAACGCAGCAACATCCCGGACAGATACCCTATTGCACACCTCTACGATTTTTCGTACAAGTTACGAGGGTGCAATGTCTTCACTACCCTGGATCTCACCAGGGCATATCAAATTCCGGTGGCACCAGAAGACATCCCCAAGACCGCAGTCATTACACCTTTCGGACTCTTCGAGTTCAAAGTGATGACTTTCGGCCTCAGGAATGCCGCACAGACATTCCAGCGTTATATCGACACGGCTTTACGTGGTCTTAATTGCTGCCATGCATATCTTGATGACATTCTCATCGCCTCCAAAGACCACGCCGAACATAAACGCCACTTACGTCAGGTCCTAGAGCGCCTCCGTGAATTTGGTCTTGTCATCAACCCAGATAAGTGTCAATACGCCAAGGAGCAAATCACCTATCTGGGTTATGTCGTTGACAACCAGGGCATTCGCCCACTACCAGACCGTGTGGAGGCCCTCATGAAGTATCCTCGACCTACTAACGTGAGTGAGCTTCGTCGATTTCTGGGCATGCTTAACTTCTATCGTCCAACACTGAAGAACGCTGCCCAAGTTCAAGCTCCCTTAAATGAATTTTTGAAAGGAGCTAAGCGCAATGATAAGCGCCCCATTAATTGGACAGAAGTCTCTGATAGAGCATTCCAACTGTCCAAAGAACAATTGGCAAATGCCACCTTACTCCGATACCCTCTCGAGGAAGCGGCACTTTCTATCCAATGCGACGCATCGGATACCGCAATCGGAGCCGTCCTTGAACAGGACATTGAAGGCCGACCGGAACCACTTGGTTTCTTTTCAAGGAAGCTGAGTCCCACCGAGCGACGTTACAGCGCCTACGACCGTGAAATGCTCGCGATCTACAGCGCTGTTAAGTACTTCCGTCATATGATAGAAGGTCGCTCACTCTCCATCTTAACAGACCACAAGCCATTGGTCTATGCGTCCCGGAAGAAGTCGGGAAATGCCTCCCCCCGACAAGAGCGTCAATTAGACCTCATTGGGCAATATTCTACGGAGATAAGGCATATCTCCGGTAAACAGAATGTCACGGCGGACGCCCTTTCTCGAATCGATACGATTCATTTGCGTACCGCCTTGAATAACACTGACCTTGCCCTAGCTCAAGAGGAGGACGAACAGCTCAAGTCCCTCCTAACTGCCGATACGGCACTAGAGCTCAAGAAAATTACCCTTCGCGACCCTTTGGGCGAAATCTGGTGTGATGTCTCCACTGGAACCGCTAGACCTTACATTCCCGAGAAACTTCGTAAGGGCGTGTTCCAGGTTTACCACAACCCAGCCCACCCCAGCGGCCGAGCAACAGCCGCTGCTGTCCGTCGCAAATTCATTTGGCCCCGGATGAACAAAGATCTCACCGGTTGGGCCCGTGCTTGTCTCCAGTGCCAGCGCTGCAAGGTAGCGCGACATAATGTACTGGAGCCAGCGCAATTCAAGCTTCCCACGGCACGCTTCGCCCATGTGCACATAGACATAGTGGGACCGCTTACTCCATCAAGAGGATTTTCTTATATCCTCACTATCATGGATCGCTGCACGCGATGGCCAGAGGCGACACCTCTCCGGGCAGTTACTGCCGAATCAGTCGCCAAGGCTTTTTACTCAACTTGGGTCACACGCTTCGGTGTACCAACCACCATAACTTCGGACCGAGGTCCACAATTTGAGGCGACCATTTTTAGGCAGCTAACAAATCTTCTCGGCTGCCAAAGAAGTCGTACCACCGCCTACCACCCGCAATCAAATGGGATGATAGAGCGCTGGCACAGATCTCTTAAAGCCTCACTCATGTGTCATAATGACACACAATGGTTTGACGCCCTACCAACCGTCCTCCTCGGCCTGAGGACAAGCATTAAGGAGGACCTGGGTGCTTCGGCAGCAGAGCTTACCTACGGTACCAACCTCCTTCTTCCAGGAGAACTTTTCCTGAATGGCGAAACACCACGTGACCAACTTCGTGAGTTGGGACATCTCCGTGACCTGCTACGTAAGGTTAGGGCAACCCCCGTAACCAGGCACGGCTCCCAAAAACTTTTCGTCCACCCTGAACTGCACAGCTGCACGCACGTCTTTGTCAGGGTGGATAAGGTCAAAAAACCTCTCGACCCACCTTATGATGGCCCATTCAAAGTCTTCCGCCGCATCAGTGTCCGCGTATTCGAGATCGACATCAGAGGCAAGCGATCCACGGTCAGCGTCGAAAGACTTAAGCCCTGTTTTCTGGAAGCTTCCGCTCCAGAATCATCTCCATCTTCGAATACCACTCCTACACCACCGGCACAACCTCCCCGTACTCGCGCTCAAGCGCGCGCCCATAGCCAACTAACCTCCTCCTAACCTGCCTTACCTGTTTCGTGACTACGTCACTGGGGAGGGAGTGATGTGGGGCTTTTCAGGGCCCGAAGAGCCATACATCATTCGATCCCCACTATTCCAGGCGAACCGACTCACCACTAAGTCGAACTTCAGCAAGGTTGCGTAACCTTGCTACGGCATTTACCCCCCAGCCAAATCGCTGGAATTAATACAGTCACCCAATCGGATAACTGTTATGAATATCCGTTAGGCAGCTTACCTATTCTGTGGGGGTTTTCCTTCCAAACCCCTTTTTCACCCTTCACCATCCCTGAAAACATTAAGTCCACGGCAAAGCTTATCACTTAGCCGTGGCATCGAAAATTCATCCTCGGGTAGGCATTGATATCTGAAAAAACATTAAGTCCACGGCAAAGATTATCACATAGCCGTGGCATTTGAAATCTTATCCTCAGGCATACATTCTACCCAGGGTATCTCGTTTCCACAGCCTTATGCTATGGAAACAACATCAACAAAGATTTCTTTGATCACTCGTTTTCTTGTTTGCCCATGGCACACCAAGCATGCGGCTATTAGGTCCCATTGGTTTGCCACCGCCGACAAGGTTTCGGCTGAGGCAAACCAAACATTTCCCTAATTACCAGCAATAGCTGGTTTCCTATCATCGGTCCCCACCGATCAGGGACCGCAAACAAGCAACGAATTGGATGCAGCCAGCAAGTGTTTACTTTTAACATCTGGCAACGGCTGCACCCTATATTCGTTGCAATATCTAAACAACGCATTTGCACCACAGAGTGTCTTGAATATACAATCCCCTATTAACGGCCGCCACCCGTCGGCGGACCTAAGGGAATTCACACCATCAACCGAAATGTTGATTTATGGCCTCCCATAGGATGACCAGATCTTCGGTTCGTGTCATTTTCACCCCAGATATTCATTGTTTGCATTCGTGGAAGATGCAGTTGCGATGCTGGCATCCATCCTCGGGCGCCGGACGATCGTATGCGAGGCATACACACACACGCATAATGTATGCCTATTCCCCGGTCCAATCACGATTAACTACCTCGAGTTAATCGTGTGGCTCCTCCCCTTTTGCGGTTTTCCTTTAGGTGTCCCTTTTCTTTTGTGGGCATTAAATAACCAGTCAGATCTCATTTTTCGTGGAGTGCGTTTCGGTGTCGAAGCTCCGAATTGTGCCTTATCTTTCTTTGCACTTTAGTACAAATCGAGTTTTCCAGTGATTGGAAATCGTGTGATGTCCCATTAATATTAAAGCCATCGTGTGATGTTCTAGTAATAGTAAAGCCGGGCAATAGTAAAAATTAAAGCAATTAACAATCATTAGTCATTCAAGTGGTGATAACTTAAAGGACATAGTGTGATCAAAAGTACAAGAATCAAGATCAATAAAGTACCAAAATTACATCAGTGTGTTTTATTTGGAGAGCTACTGTGTTCGCTTTTGTGCTCTATTCCTTCGGAATAACAACATCCGCGCTTTTAATCTCCACTCACCGACGACCAGTTTTCTCCATCGAACCAAAACGTGGACTGGAGGTAGAACCAGCGTCCATGTCGACGCACTGACCCACCAGGAACAACCACAACTTCATCCTGTGGACTCTTCATTGTCAGTTACTTCATCCTCTGGACTCTTCATATTCAGTTACTTTATCCTGTGGATTATACATAGTCAGTTACTTCATTCTGAGGACTCTTCATAGTCAGTAACTTACCCTGTGGACATAGTCAGTACCTTCATCCGATGGATTCTTCATAGTCATTTACTTCATCCTGTGGACTCTTCGTAGTCAGTTAATTCATCCTGTGGACTCTTCATAGTCAGTTACTTCACCCTGGGGATTCATCAACGTCAGTTACCCCCTCCTGTGGAATTATCTTCGTCAGTCAACATTCTGTGGACTCGCTCGATTGTTGGTCAACTCGATCTGTGGACGCCGCCTCGTCAACTCTACATCTCGGAACAATATGTCAATAAAAACGAATGAAAAGCCTCGCTATTCCAATTAAAAAAGCTCTCGCGATCATTCTACGTATAGGTCAACTTAAAAAAGTGTTTATCGAAAATCAACACACGTTTTTAGAATTGATTTCACACAGGATACATAAATGATGAAAAAGTCGAGTTAATTACAAATACATTCCTTTTAATAATTACAATCACCCACGATACATAAATATTGAACAACAACAACCGACGAAAAAATCACCGCAGCCAACCAACCAGTACACTGACCACAACAGTAACAAACCGACGCCATCAAATTTTTTAGAAAATTAAAAATGAATGTGAGGCGTCGAAGCCCACAGAGCAATATATAGCGAACAACAACAAACCGACGCCATCAAATTTTCAAAATAATTCTAAATGTGAGTGAGGTGCCGAAGCCCAGAGATCAATACATAGCGAACAACAATAAACCGACGCCATCGAATTTTCTAGAAAATTCTTAATGTGAGTGAGGTGCCGAAGCATACAGACCAATACATAGTGAACAACAATAAACAGATGCCATCGAATTTTCTACGAAAATTTAAATGATTGACGTAGCTTTATTTGTGTTTTCTCTCAGTCACACAGTTTGCTCTTGAGTGTTTTTTAAATTGTCGCCAAACTACGATGGTAGAGAGAGAACTCTGATTTTTTACTAATTCATAAAAATTCGAAAGTTAACGCAACGTTGATGTATTTTAACTTTTTTTTTTTGTTTTCTGCGCGCTTTTTTTTTTTTTTCGTTCGGGCACTCTGAAAGTCGCATTCACAACATCGAGAGACTCGGGAGATGGAGCATAAATCACTGAAATTTGATCATTTTCATATACAAAGCTATTGCAATATATCATTTATACATAATGTAATGTCGAAAATATTTGATTCAATAATTTTCTCTTAATCAATTCTAGAAAGTCACTTCTTTTTTTTGGGAGTCATACTAGTTGAGCCCCTTAATAAAAAATCCTGAGTAATTCTGAACCTCGTGCCACGGGAACTAGCATCATTCTCTCCAAAAATTAAAAGCAAAAACCCAACTCCATTGGTTTTTGAAAGTTCCTAAGCACATCCTCCAAAAACGATACTGTACTCGTAAATGTCGCATTTGTGGTTGTTCGCCCCTCAATTTTCGTTTTTATGAAATACGTGAATAGTTAAGCAAACAATTACAGACTTGCAGTACAATAAAGAACCGAATGTATCTCTTCCTGTGGAATAGTGTTCATCGTGTCAATGTAACTGGCGTCGGTTTTGGTGTAGAGCTGTCGAAAGCCACCCTGGAACTTAAAGTGTCTTACCAATAAACGAATAACGGTTGAATGGAAACAAGTTGACTTTAAAGAGTCTCTTGGAAGACATCACAGGTAGGCAACCGCAACGCTTGCCAACCATCAAATGGAGGGTATTCTCACTCCAGAAGTTAGAATAAAAGGACTAGCGAGCATATCGTACAAACAATCCAAACAAAATAACTTTCTAACCCGACACAGGATGCGGTTTTTTTTTCCTCCTTTTTCGTGGGGTTTTATGGTTCGCGTCCTGAATTTTTGTTGTTTCTAGTTCCTCCTCTTTGAGAAGGAATTTATGTTATACTGGGGTTTTGTTAGTTTCTTTTTCCGTTTGTATGTTTTGATCCTTTGTCCTGCTTTGCACTGGGCTCTGTGTCTATTGGAGTCCATTCCTTCGGGTTAGTTTTCGAGAATTTAAAGTATTTTTATTGATAGAAGCCACAGCGGACAGTTTCGTTACGAATCTGGTTAGTAAAACTGGCGTCGGGTGATGGTGTCATGGTGACATGGTGACATGACCTTTGTCTTGTTGTCTGTGTCCTATGTCCTGTGTTCCATTGTCCCTTTTCGGTTTTTGTTTTTAGTTTTATGTTTTCCGATTTAGACAAATTAACGTTAAATAGAAAAGGCGAAAGAAAAAAAAATTGGTCGAGTTGTTGGCTTGGTTAGACATCTGCTGACGACTGACAGGATAACAGGAAATTTCACAAACACAAATGTTTATTTCTTTTTTTATTTCGTTTTAATAATATTTAGATGCGATATTTGATTTAATAGTTTTTTGGTGAAGCTGTGTATATATATATATATATATATATATATATATATATATATATATATATGCTTTGATTGTTTTTTAGTTTTTTTAGTAGATTTCGACGATGTAGATATAGATTTGTATGAATACTTTGGTTAGATTGTACGAGGGCAGTCCCAGAATTAATCGGCCTGACAAAAAAAGACAAAATATTTGGCAAAAACTTTCTTTATTTCTCAACATAGTCTCCTCTTAACTCGATGCAGTTTTTCGAACGATGTTCAATAGCTTCGATATCTTGTTTATAGTGAGAAACGTCGAGCTCATCAAAATAGCCATCTACTGCAGACATCACCTCTTCATCGTTGGCAAATCTCGATCACCGAGCCAGTTCTTCAAGTGTGGAAAGAGGAAATATTCAGAGTGTACTAAATCAGTCGAATAGGGCGCGTAGGAAATAATTCGTATCTCAAATCATTGATTTTGGCCCACTACAATAATGGATGTGTGAGCAAGTGCATTGTCGTGATGGAACAACACCTTCTTTTTTGACAAATGCGGCTTTTTTCCCCTGATTGCATGACTCGAACACTGCAATAAGTTCGCATAATACTGGTCGTTACTGGTTTTTCCTTTTTCAACATAATCATTGGAAATTATATTCGGCGCATCTCGAAAAACGGAAGCCATAACCTTGCCTGCAGATGGAACCCTCTTCACCTTTGACGTCGATTCTTCCCTTTCAATCCATTGTTTTCCCTGTTCCTTTGCCTCATCCATAAATGCAAAATCTCGGCTTTGTTGCGGCGAAACATAGCCAAACACTCGATTGAAACATCCTCACGACGCTATTTTGTTCGATCGTGAGCAAACCCGGCACCCATCTTGCAAACAGCTTTCTCATGTCCAAATGTTCAGTCAATATGCGATGTACAGCACACTTGGAAATGCCTATCATTTCTGCTAACTTGGGCACTTGTAGTCGACGATCGTCCAATAATATTTTGTGGATTTTTTTACCATTTCTGGAACAGTCACCTCATTTGGTCAACCATTGCGATGTTCCTCTTCGCAGCTCTTAGGACTCCTTTAAACTCCGCCACCCAATACTTCACTGTTGAAAACTAAGGTGCAGACCCCCCATAATAGAATCTAGCTCAGCTTTGATATTGGTTCTACTAAGTCCTTTCAGTTGAGCTGGGATTTGCATGAACGAAAACAAGGGAGTTAGAATAGAAAACCACCTCTCAGAACCATTTGAAATCCGGGACTGAATAAAACAGGGAGATGGTCTATCGCCGTGTCTTTCTAACCTTGTGCTCGAACATATCATCAGAAAGGTACATGACGACAACATGGCCGGATCATCCCTGAACGGGGTCACACAAGTGCTCGCATATGCGGATGACATCTTCGTTTTGGGCGATAATCTAGAAACTGTAAGTAAAAATAGTGAAATCATCATCCAAGGGGCATCTGTGGTGGGCCTAGAAATAAATAAAGACAAAACAAAATACATGATTATGGCGAGAGCAGGTGGAACTCAGGGAACACATATAAACGTCAGAGGCAAGATATTTGAAAAAGTTAAAGAATTTAAATATTTGGGAACGATACTAACAGCCAGTAACGAAATGTCGAAAGAAATTAACAAAAGACTGCATTCCGGCAACGCTAGCCGGCACGCAGTCAGTAAACTGCTGAAATCCAAACTACTATCACGTAACATAAAGCTCTGTGTCTATAGAACAGAGAACGAACATTTGATTCATTTATCGCGTATTTATTTTACATTTTGGATTTTGGGAATTGATAATTGAACATACAATACATATGAAGATATGCGTTGTGATGTTTGAATTTTAAGGATTTGAATTCGATGTTCAACAATTGAACGTTTGGTTCAATTTGTTTGGCATTGACTTTAACGTTCATTGGGGGATATGGATGCGTTGGGTGGGAATTTGATTAGTGGGTAATATGTATGGGGAAGGGAAATGGTAGGGCTTCTTGGAGCACTACACTGGGTATCAACTCAATAATGTGGTCAATTGCGTTGAGAACGAGTTCGTGGGCTTCGACGGGCGAAATGTAGGAAGAAATAATATAGATTGATTTGCGGGGTAGTATAATTTTGACTGCTACATAATTGTTGTGGATTCACCACTGGAAAAACTCGACTACGTTCGCCAACTGTCATCTACCAACAACACGTCGGTGACAGAGAAAGACATTTATTATCATTCAATCATCTTTTCTGGTGGACGCTCAACGATTATCACTCGGTCATCTTCTTCCAGTGGACGCTCAACGATTATCACTCGGTCATCTTCTTCTGGTGGATATTCAACGATTATCATTCGATCACCTTCTTCTGGTGAACGCTTAACGATTGTCATTCGATCATCTTCTTCTGGTGGACGCTCAACGATTATCACTCGGTCATCTTCTTCTAGTGGTCGCGCAACTATTATCATTCGATCATCTTCTTCTGGTGGACGTTCAACGATTGTCATTCGATGATCTTCTCCTGATGGACACTCAACGATTATCACCCGGCCGTCATCCTCTTGGACGCTTAGTCTAGTGAACGTTCGTCATCCTCTTGGACGATAACTTTATTGGATGCACCGTCATCCTCTTGGACGATTTATTTATTGGACGCACCGTCATCCACTTGGACGCTTACTCTAGTGGACGGTCGTCATACTCTTGGACGAGTTCTTTATTGGATGCACCGCCATACTCTTGGACACCTAACGATCGGCAGGATGATTATATCCAAGAACAACCCCAAGAAATCAACTAAACACCTACCCCCGTTACTATATCCCTAGAACCTGATAATAGCCGCACTCCCCTTCCTAAACCAGCCCACAAAACCACTTCGTTTCCCCTTCGCCTCGCGGCACCCCTCCATCCGATCACAACTCGCCCCCTAAAGTCACACACTCCGCAAATGTTAACCCATCGTTCCTTCTCCAAATCTGCTCAAATCTGCACCCCCCTTCCCAAAATAATGACAACTCGATCTACAAAATCCTATTTCAAGCCAAATTCGAATCCAATACCTCTCCCTAATTCCAATCACTTCAGCACCCGTCACTCTAGCCCCCACCCCCCCCACCTGTCCGTAATAAAGCCCCTCTTAATCACGACATAATTGCTCGCTCTATACCCCAGACTGCCCCTATCTCTTGTCCCTTCCGCCTTTTCGACCGCAAAACTGGATCACACACCTTTAATCCCAATAACCCTGTGGCGGTTTCTTCGAACGCCACTACTTACCTTCCCATCATAATTCGAGAACTTCCACCAAGCGTACAAAAAACCCTATAAAATAAGTACTATGGCGGTTCCATTCGAACGCCATTACTTATGTAGGGTTATATTTGTATAGATTGTTCTTCTTACCTCGGTTCCGGGTCTTTTGGCCTTGTGTCCAAGATGAAAATAGGAGATTTAATTAGTTTTTATTTTATTTATTTTAATCATTGTGGCCGTTCTGGCCTCCGGATCCAAACTCATCTCGAATCCAAAATGCACTCCCCTTTTATACTCTGTGGCAACAGAGATTTGTTAAAGATATTATTTAAAAATTCCAAGAAGCCCAAACAAAATTGTGTGTGCTTCAATTGGAATAGGATTCCCGGAAGTGTACACGAACTCTATCTGAACTAATTCCCGGAAGGAGAAATCATGAAATGCATTTAGTATTACGCATTTCATAATGTTTAGGACTTGGATTGGGATTATAGGTAAGTGGGTGAGAGTAGTGATTTAGGATCACTACATTCCTCCCCCCTTTAGAAAAGAAAATTAATCTGGAAGAGGTTAATTTTCTAGAATAAGTGAAAAGCAAGGGGCGGTGGCATTTTGAATTCGCGATAGTTTACATTTTTTGTTTTAGTTTAACATTAATTGTATTGATTCCTTATGTAGTTTAACATTATTAATGATAGTTTGTTTGTATAAAGAATGGTATGGTATTTATCAAATAATTGTGGCTGGTGTCATGTTTTCATTTATCGTTTAAGTATATTAATGAAAGTGATTTTTTAAAAATATACGTATGTATTATAAGAATAAGTAAATAGATTTCTTAAATTAGTAATTGTTTTCATTTTGGTTCGTATTTTACTATGTTATTTTTCTAATCTATACATAAGCCATTAATATTTATTTTGTTGTTGTTGTTAATTTAATGCTAGATTAATAGAGATACATGTGTATTTATTTTTTAAAAAGAGCCTTACACTAGTAGTAAATATAAAGTGCATTTTATAATATTATTTAGAATTCTTTATAGTTTCATTCTTTGTTTGTATTTTGATTTACTCAATTGATTACATGGCAATTTTAGCTTAGGTTTGGTTTCGTATATCTGTATTGGTTTTATTTACGTATATATTTTTTCAAATAGTTATTTACAATTTAGTATTTATAAATTGTCTTCCTCATTGGGGTCAATGTTTGTTTTGTTTTAGTTGTATATGATTTCTCTTTTGTATTTCATTCCATTTATTTCAATATTACCACTGTTTTGTCATCTTTGTCAATATTGTGTGTCCATTAGTATTTTTAAGTGATAAAATATCGAACTATAATACACCCTGGGGATAGTATATGTCTGGGGTTGATAGTGGAAAGGAAGGTGAAACTGGGGCGAAGATCAGAACTAATCAACCTTGGAATACGATTTCAGCCTCCTATTGCTTATTACCATTGACTTCTGACCAATTTTGATGGTCGTATTGTTTGGCTCAGTTATTCCTGTAATGAGGAAAGGGCCCTTCCAGATGGGTGTCTTTATCCTTGCGGTTTTTATACCTTACTAACACCCTGTTTCCCACTTGAAACGTTTGTGACTGTGTTTTATTTCCGAAGCGTGCGGTTGCCTTCAGAGAACGGCACTCCTCGCATTGCTTTTTATATCTCCTAATGTCGGAGAGCATGGACGGCCACCAGTATCTTTGTCGAATGTTATTATACGATTTGGTGATGCTTTGATGTCCACCGGAAGGGGAATTGTGGTAAACCCTGAGTATCGTCGCGATCTCATTGAGGTTTGTTATTTTTTCGGATGTTGTGGGGTTTGGCAATAATTTTTTTATTTTGAGAAGAGCTAGGGCACGAGTTTGTTGAGTTAGCTGACGAAGTGTCAGTTATTTGATTAATACCTTTGATGTTACCACTTAGATCCTTGGGGTTCCTCTTTTTATGGTTAAGATTTAACCTGAAGATTTTGGGCTTACCTTGGGCTTGCTCCTGTTTCCCTTTAGCGTATTTATTTTCAGGTGCCTTTTTCCCGACCCGTGAGAACTTTATTGGCACACTAAATACTTTGGCGTTTATTTCCGTGCGAGGAAAAGTGACGCGTTGTTTGGGGCCTTCCACATTGCAATATTTTGACAAAAAGTCATTTCCAAGCAGACCGTCTTCTGGTAGACCGGGCATACTGCTCACTACTTGGAACTTGCATGGGAGTTTAGACCTACCTTTTAATTTGAAGTTGACCTTGCAGCTTCCCAAGGTCCTAATGCTTCCGAACGGTGTCTCTAAAGTGCAAGCCTCTTGCTGATTTATTTTGGCGTCTGATTTTCCAAGGCAATTTTTGTTAATCAGGCTTACTTCCGCACCGGTGTCCACTACTAGTGTTGTGGTTTTGTTAACACCTACATCTATCGGTAGTTGGACGGTGGGAATGCTGGTTAATGGCGAGAGTGGGGTCCTTACATGGTAGGTCCTTTTTGCCACCGAGGGTTTTGACCTTCGTTTTGGGCTCGAGGTGGGGGAATTCTTTGCAGGTTGGCATTGAACTCGCGACTCCCATTTCAGCTTTTGCTGACAGGATCCTAGATTGTGACCTTGTTGGCCACAGAAGTCGCAAGTCTGCCTTATGTGCAGAACTCTTTTTACCTCCCTTAAGCGCCGGCAATCACGGATATCGTGATTTAATTGCAGGCAGTGTGTGCAAAAGGGAGTATTTTTTCTTTTGACACAATCCTCATAGACATGCCCCCCTTTGTTGCAGTAACTGCAGGTTATCCTGCTGAGAGGGGCATCATGTGTCAGTGATGTGTTGGGAGGGTCTGATTCCATTACCTCTTCGGTTCCCCTGTATGGTTGGTCAGCTGGTGGTATTTGCGCCTCTAGTTGCGGAGTTCCCTGTGTAGTGGGTTGGATGTGTGGCAACCCTTCTATATTTGGAATATTGGGCATTAAAGTTTGTCCCAATTCGGTACCTAAAGTTGGGTTATAAGCTTCTGGAGGTGCTACTGGTGTATAAGGCGAAGGAGAGTTAAATGAAACCTGCGAAGAGATTAATGGCAGCTGAGGTTGTTGGATTTGTTCCAAATCTAACGTTTTTTCCATTAAGGAATCTATTGGTACATCGCCCATCAGTAATAAAAATTGTCGATGGTACGGATTTATCAACCCCTTTTTGTAGATGCTTTTTGCAAAGTCATCTAATTGTATCTTTACGGCCTCAGACAATATGGGACCGTATTTTAGTTCCGCGGCTTTCTTACATTCCCTTAACGACTTCTTTAGTCGTAATTGGAATAGGATAATTGCTTCTGCCGGATTTTGCCGAGTAGCTAATAGCCTATTTACCAGGTCCTGATAATTTTCTGCTGGCAAATAAACTTTCCTTAGCAAGTCCTCGGCTTCCTGAAACGTTGCGAACGGAGTGGACGCGAATAAGGCAGAAGCTTCACCCCGTAGCCTAGTAGGGAATATTTGTAAGAAAGCCCCGTGTTCTTCAGTCCTGAGGCAGTTTAAAACCCTCTTGCAGCAATCCAAAAAGGTTTCCAATTCTGCACCTATATGCGGATTTGGTTCCCCGGAGAAGATGGGGATTAGCTGTGCTGACAGCTTCGCAACCTTTGTGTAATCAATGGCCATTGTTTCAAAGGTTGCGAGATCCGTTTGGTGCTGAGGAGCTGAAATTTCTGATAGGTTTGGACTGGGGTCGCGAGTTTTGATCGGGGGGGTTACTTCGATTATTGTTCCGCTGCGAAGTCTTGTATGAAGGAGGTACAGGGTCGTGGGGCGTGCTAGGGCTTGAGGTGGTTTCTTGTTCCATAGACCGACAGAGAATAATATAATAATAGTAACAATATAAACTGGAGAGAGGGATACAGGTATATGGGTTTCAGATGTTTGCTATCCCAAGGGCGAGTGTTAAGATTATTATTTTTGTTTAGAAATTCTTCCCTAGGATAGGCAGGTGCACAATATAGACAGACAGACAACTAGGGATATACGTTTTACAAGGTTGATTGGTAGTTTTGGGATTATTTTAGAATAGCTTAATGATAAGGTAAATATATGTTGTCATTTATGATTAATTATAAGGAACATGGTAAACTATACTCAATCAAAGCAAATTATTCCTATTAAAAAGAAAAATAAATGGCCACTTAGCTGTTCTCTGTTGTTGTAGTTGTTGAGCAAGCTGCTGTCCATTGGTCCTGCTACTGTTGGAGCTCCTGCTGTTTCCCTTGCTGTTCTAGCCGCTAGTGGCGTGCTGGTAGATTACTGCCCGTTTTGTTGACGTTGTTATGAGGTGGTTGGTACTCTGCCATCGTTGTTATTTTTGTTGTTGTTGGGGCTGTTACTGCCCGTGAGCCTTGATGTTGTTTTTTTTTTTTTTTTTGGTTTTTTTTTTTTATTATTTTTGTTTTTACACTGGTATTTAGCCCCAGGTACGCTGTTAATTATTTTTTGTTTTTTATTATTTTTTTATAGCACTTCCTGGTGTTTAAGCCCCAGGCACGCTTTGAATTATTTTTTTTTTTTTTTGTTGGTTTATATTACCAAGTCGTACCTCCGGAGCCAGACTCAACTCCGGACGCAGGGCTGAAGGTGTCTTGTGCCCAGTACGCTTGTAGTTGTGTTATTGTAGTGATCAAGGGTTTTCAAGCACTTACAAGTGTTTAACTTTGGCTTCCTTGATCCTACCGGCTGCGCCAATTATGTAGGGTTATATTTGTATAGATTGTTCTTCTTACCTCGGTTCCGGGTCTTTTGGCCTTGTGTCCAAGATGAAAATAGGAGATTTAATTAGTTTTTATTTTATTTATTTTAATCATTGTGGCCGTTCTGGCCTCCGGATCCAAACTCATCTCGAATCCAAAAAGCACTCCCCTTTTATACTCTGTGGCAACAGAGATTTGTTAAAGATATTATTTAAAAATTCCAAGAAGCCCAAACAAAATTGTGTGTGCTTCAATTGGAATAGGATTCCCGGAAGTGTACACGAACTCTATCTGAACTAATTCCCGGAAGGAGAAATCATGAAATGCATTTAGTATTACGCATTTCATAATGTTTAGGATTATTAGGAATTGAATCAATGTACGACAAATGGATTTTGGTTTAATTTGGTCGTGCATATGATTCAATTGGATTATGGGTGAGGTAATTAGGAATTTGAATCAATGTGCGGCAAACCAACTTTTGGTTTAACTTGTCGCTCATATGATTCACTTGGATTGGGATTATAGGTAAGTGGGTGAGAGTAGTGATTTAGGATCACTACACTTACCTTGCAATAAGCATGCCCAACCGTCCACCGCAACCGCCTGCACGCGTTCTCCCCTGACAGGCTTTCCCCCCATAATATGCATTCAATGCATTTGCGAAACCTACCTGAAGGAGAAATCTATTTATGCACTTACAGCATCATCGCAAGGCACCATCAATTTCCTAAAGCAATTCGGTTTCACCAATAAGAAACCGACATGACACGAACCACCGCAGGGCGCCGTCAATATTCGTTAATGGCAAGAAGCATATGAAACATTCATGTTCCTTAAAAGCAATTTGGTTGCACCATCAAGCAACCAACATTACCCGAACCATATCTATGAAATATCTCCTAATGAGTCTGCCACACAAGCGGAGGAGATATTTCTTCTTTTCCTTTTTTACCTATGCCCACATCGGTCGGTCACCCGATCGACAAACAATGGTTTAACTCGCACCTGGTCGCAAAGGGGAATTGAGTTCTCGTTAGTATAAATACACATATGACAGTTCGACCCTCTGAAAACGCCAGCAACGTGCGCCCGATGCCTTACGCGGTGCCGATCTGGTAAACATTCTCATGTTCCTATTTCACGATGGCTTGCACCAGCTGCAACCACTTCGTGAAACATTTCCTTTTATGGAATCATAATGGCCGCGGTTCGTATGCTCATGGGCACATCGCATCTGTGTGCGTGCACATCCTCACCATGAAAGATCATCCCTTATTGATCACCGAAGCGATGGATGGAATTTGGTATTCTGTCGTTTCGATGGCAATCACCAGTCTTTCAACAGATTCCGTGGAGGAAAGTCGTTCCTATAAATAGAAGTAAGTTAAATTTTAAGAAAAAACAAAAAAAAAACAATTCGGCACAAAGTTTTTCTAATTTTTTTTATCACAAATATTCATAACTAAAGCCATAAACAGTGTTCTGTCGCCGAAAGGCAAACTACACAATAGTCAAGTATTGTTTAGCTTAAAGTGTCTGCGTAGGACCAGTAAGTTATAATATAAGATAATGAAGCTAGTGTAAAAAAAATGGGTACCTCAGCAATATCACACTCCGTTTAAACGATATAAGTGTAGAGGTCGCTACAGCCTCGCTTTACACAGAAATCTACAACACCAAATGCCTATATGGCCCATATTCTCGAGACAGGTTATCGTTCTCATGAACGCCCCCTTGGTATAACCGCAAACTCCGCACCCTTCGTAACAAGAGGAATAAGCTGTAGAACACTTTCCTAAATACGCCTTCTCCCTTGGACTACTCCAACTATCTCGGTTGCTTTTATCATTTCACCGAGCTTTACATCTCCATCTATCACAATTACGTCAGCAAAGCTCAATTCAATCTGATCAACGACCCCAAACCTTTCTTCCACTTTATCAACTACAAACGCAAATCTGATGTTTATCCCAACTCTCTTTTCTACGGCTCAACTACTACAAGTGACTCCCATACCGCAGCCAATCTTTTCGGTGCTTCTTCAAACTATCATTGGCGGATGACTCTTCCAAGCCTAGCCGCTTTTACTTCACTGGCCTATCTGAATTCTCCCTCGGCCCGCTCATCCCACTACACATTCAACAACACCAAGTTATAGAAAAACTTGAACAACTGAAAAACGATTTCAGCCCCGACCCAGACGGACTCTCTGCTATCCTCTTAAAAAAAATGTTCCTCTCCTCTCTCTATCCCGCTTGCTTCAATCTTCAATCTACCCTTGCACAAGGTCTATTCCCTGACATTTGGAAACCTCTTACATAACCCCCATACATAAGAAGGGGCCAAAAAAACGATATATCCAATTATCGTCCCATTGCTAAGCTTTCGCACATTCCTAAAGTGTTCGAAGGCCCTCTAATGATGTGTTATGTTTTCGCATCACACCCATCATCTTTCCCCGCCTTGTTGAATTCACATCCCACATACTACTTGCCCTAGAAAATGGCGATGAAGTCGATGTAATCACTACCAACTTTAGAAAGGCCTTCGACAAAATCTCCCACAGCCTCATTCTCTTTAAGTTATCTTTCCTCGGTTTTGAAACCTTGCTGAGTAAGTGGATATCATCCTATCTCAATTATCGAACCTGCCGCGTGCGATTTAGATCCACCCTCTCCGATCGTTTTTTTTCCAACCTCAGGTGTCCCCCAGGCCAGTCATCTCGGCCCCCTCCTATTTATCCTAACCATTAACGACATAGGCTGTAGTATCAATCACTCCTTGATTTCGCTTTACGCAGATGACACCAACATTTTCAGGACAATCCGCTCTCCGTTAGACTCCCCACTTCTCCAATCGGATCTTGACAGCTTTTCGACTTGGTGCCTAAATAACTGCCTAGATCTGAATATCGCCAAATGTCACGCAATCACCTCTCTCGGAAGCGGTCCCCCAGCCTGCCACGCTCCTATCTCTTTCTGAAGCAACCGATAACATCAGTTGAATCGATTCGCGAGCTGGGCGTCAAGGAGCTTAAATTTACCGCATGTTACGTGCGGCTTCCACCGCCCCCATCATTTATTTGTCTTTAATATCATTTAATTTTAATATGGCTTGATGGTAAGGTGGTGGAAGAAGTACACGATCCACATGTGAGTGTGGATCGTGTACAAGTTCGAATTCTGTTTTCGAAGTGGATGTCGATGGAGAGGGAGAGGGAGACAGCGGGAGGAATTTTCGATTCCGTTTTTGTTTTTGCGTTTTGTTGCTAGAGACTGTTTTTTGAAGATTACAGTTGGTAGACCGGAGTTGGTGAACGCTTCTTTTTTTTTGGTTTGAAGAAAGCAGAGGAAGAGCGCCGGTTCATGTTTTTTGATTAAAAAAAGTAATATCGAAAGGAAGAGAGGAAAAACTCGACACCTCGTGAAATATGTTAATTCTAGTTGAAAATGATATGTTTAACGCTTAACTAAAAGCTGTACAGTTCTTTTGATTGAAAAATAAAAGTTGTACAGTTGTTTTTGATTGAAAAATATTGGAAATACAGAACAGCAGCCGCTGCAACCAAACCGTGCCCTTTTTTGACTATATTGCACCGGCGCCGTTTACAGACGCAAGTGCTTAAACGTGGATTGGCCGTAGCTATCCATCAGGCCCGTGTGTTAATCCCTCAAAGACACGTTCGGAAGCAGAAGCAGTGGATGAGATTCCCATCGGTAGAGGTGCGACTGAATTCGCAAAGACGGACATCGACTTTCCTCTGGAATTACGGTTGGCGGTGGCCACCCAGGTCGTGTTAAACAGGAAGAACCTGAAGAGCAGCCACAGGTGGTGGAGTAGCAGCTGAAAAAGAAGAGGAGCCCAAGCTGCCGCTAGACGAAATCTCTGGAGGCGAGGTAATGGACGCACCCCACGGACGAAGAATCAAGGCAACCAATTTCACTTAACACAAAAGAAAAATACATTACACGCACATATTGGTGACACAAAGCTTAAGGCCAACACCGTCCTTGGGTTTGTCAAACGCTGCTCGAAGGAATTCCTAAGCCCCTACGTCACCCACTCACTCTACATAACCTTTGTCCGCCCACTACTTGAATGTGTTAGTGAGGTCTGGTCCCCGTACCAATTGCCTCACATTCGCAGGATTGAGGGCGTTCACCGTCGTTTGTTGCGCTTTGCCCTACGTGGACTAAACTGGGAAAATTCGCTGACTCTACCAGCATACACAAGCCGGCTCCCTTTAATCAATCTTAACACACTAGAAGAGCGCAGAATCGATGCCGTCATCATCGTTGTCCACCGTCTTCTGTCAGGCTCAATCAATTACCCAAGCCTGCTCTCCACTATAAGATTTCACACAAACCCCCGTAACGTACATAACCCTTGACTCTTTTACTTCGCCCGCTCGTCACACTTCTTATGGCGCTAACGAAGCCATCTCGCGTATGCCACGACGGGCTAACTCTTCCCCCACCCCCTTCGATTTCAACCTCTTCACACCCGCTCTTAAACGACGTCTCAGAAGATACCCGTCCTAACCCCGCCCCCTCCTCCCAATAACCCCTCTAACCAGCAATCCTACCTCTCCTCTCCCGCTCTCAAACTAGTTCCCCCCTATACCGTTCCAGCTCCACCCACAATTTCAACCTCTCCCCTCCAGCTCACTAACCCCGCCCCCTACCAGCCCGTGCACATGTCATTCATTGTCGCTGTCTCAGAAATGTCACACTTTCCACCCCCACATACACTCGCTCTTCCCCAGCCTCCTACCTCCCCTACCACCCAGTCCTCCCAGTTTTTTCTCCTTTTTTTTGTTTTTTAAATATTTTTGAATTAGTACTTTAGATTTTAAGTTAGTCTGTAAGGTATTATATAAATTTATGCTTGGATTAAGCCTAATAAAAGAGGGTTCTGCCCTCACTAAACTAAACTAAATTAAACTAGAATTTAAGCATTTTTTTTTGTCTAGTCTATGGTATAATTTAGAATCTAAGATAACAAAACGAAAATAAAAAATGGTGCAAAAATGAAATGAAAACGGTCACGATGCACCACGTGTAACACAATTTCACAGTGGTATTTTCTATTGAAATTGTTTTTCTATGTACTCCCAGTTTCCATAAATAAGTGTCAAAAACGTTTAGTTGTTCATTTACTTCTTTCTTTGAAAAAAAACATTCCAAGCAAATCAATAATTTTTGGGCTGCTAAATGAGAAAAAAAAGGGAAATAGTCCCAAGCTTCATTAGAAGGAACAAGTACTTGCCAGAGATTTGCCCAATCTTTACGTAAACAAAAGAAATTATTATTCAGAAGCGAAATTAAAACCCTTCGTACATCTGTTTTTTAAACTTTAAAATGCCCTTTTTAATAGACACAAAAACACAACGTACAAAAAACATCTAATTTGTCTGAAATGAAAAAAAGCATTAAATACTACATCCGTTTTTTTTTTGTCCCAGAAGTGCACATTTGCATACGATGCAATAAATTGTACGGTCAATTGCACCTATTTGATTTGGATTTGCAACAGCAAAGTGTAGTCAGTTAATCCTTCGATCTCCTCCTCCGCACGGATACAACTAATCACAGGCCAACTAAACTGAGATATCTACCAACAGTTGTTGGTACGACGCTTGTATCGAGCAAACAATTAGCATAACTATTTGAATAGTACAGCCCGCTATCACTCTCTCAAACAGCCAAGTATCAACTCGCTGATTTCGAGATGGATATTCCCTGTAGTGTCCTTCCTCTGTCCATATATATTTGCGGATTAATCATTATAATGGCAACGTGATGACTATGGAGGTTTGAATGCCATCGGTTGCTACGGGGTAGTTGTGTGGTGGTGTATTTTTGTTATCCTAATAGATATAGGGATACCGAATGAATCCTTCCTAACGGTTATTGCCGTTTGATAAAGCACGCCTCAGAAGTATCAAAAAATTTTTTTTCTGAAAAACAGCGTAATCGTAAACAGCACTATTAAAAAGAGTAAAAAAAATGCAAGGATTAAACGTAGAGACTGGCTGCACAAACAGATTTACAAATACAGCGCCATACGCGGGAGTATCCTGATATTATAGGATAACATGGAAAGGAATTAAATTAGCCAATTGGACGCACAATTTATACCCACAAAGCTGTTCGTGAGCAAGTACAGTTTGTAGTGGGCATTAAGTGCTGGTAAATATTTGTTAATTCCATCTTTTCTTGTCTCTTTTTTTTCATGATTGTACTTAATTGTATTCATTTATATGTTTTAGTTAAGTAAATTGTTAGACGAGTTATGAAGATAGGTTAATTCAGAGTTTTAAGCTATCAATAGTAAAATATATTCCGATAGTTGGTAGGTGGACACTTTTAACTTGAGTAGTCTAAGATTGAATCGATTAGAACACACATGTGGAAACAGTTGAAGATGGAATTTGAAAACTAATGAAATACCAATAAATGAAAAATATATTTATACAAATAACAACCACAAAGTAAACACTTCTTTGGTGCCAAACGTCGTTGTAATAAAACCAAAGTTTAAAGAAGTATATGACTTAGAGTATTGCGTTGCTTTTCAAACTATTTTTTTTTTTTTTTTTTTCATTTTTACAACATTTTTTATTTTTCTTTTTATATTCTTAACTTCTAAATTAAAGGCTAGACAAAAAATGCTTAAATTCTAGCTTAATTATCTTATATAATAACTTACTGGTCCTTCGCAGACGCTCTAAGCTAAACATTACTTAACATTTGTATAATTTGCCTTTCGGCGACAGAACTTTGTGGCAGTACTGATATTTAGTTGAAATACAAAGAAAAATTTGAAAAACTTTGTCAATTTTTTGTTTTGTTTTTTTTTTCTTAAAATTTACCTTACTTAACTTACCTACTTTTTTTTTTTTTTTTTTTTTTATGTACAAGCACTTAACCTAACTTAACTTAAATCTTATACTACCCTAATTCTAGAAAAGCTAAGCCTATGTAAGCTAGCTGATGATAGTATGATTTTTTACCGACTTTGGTACCCAGGTCTTTATATGCCATTCAACCACCAGAACTGTTGACGCTGTCTAATACTATCGTCCCGGTCTCTGCGGGAGATAGCCCTACTGAAGCGCAGGAGCTCTTCTTCGGTGCGCGCTACTTCCCGGTCGTAGCACAATCGCCCGTCTACAGATGATCTACTTACATGATAGATCAGCGGAATTCCGGATCTATCCTGTATAAGCCCTTTCATATCCAAGTCAAGGAACGCCTCTGGTGGAACAAAGCCGTTGCGACGCACGCTCTCATAGTACAAGGTGTTTGGATAATAAGCCCCGAAAATTAGGTCATTGGACGAGCTTATTGCTCTCGCAATATGTCCTCTGATTAATTTAATCATAAAATTATCCACCCTATTTATGTACGCTTCATTATATAAAGTCTCATTTGAGTAATACTTTTTATAGTCCGATTCCGGTGTCCGATATAATCTGAGACAACTTCTGAGTTGCTTTTCAAACTGTCTGAGGTATTATTGCTCTTAGTGTATTTCCGACATTCGCGCAATGTCAGATTTCACGATGTTTCGTTCATTTTAACAAGGCATCAGGTTTCTTCTTTAGGTTCACCGTATTTAAGAGAGCGCATGCCTGCACATTCACTGCCGGAAACCTAACGACGATTGAGATAAATATCGCTGCAAGAAGACCACGATATTCTATTTGAAACTTCGGAGACTCATGTCCCGAAGTACAAATTTGCAAAGACTTATCAGATTCCCCATGACGACTTCACTCTTCATTTCATCTAGGAGCGTAAAAAGCTCTGCAGAATGACATATCGTCACCGCTTTACGCAAAGGGTGCCATTATTGCGATCCATTATTCACAATATTGGCACACTGATAAAACAGAGAATCCAAAACAGTCCCACCTGACAATTGGAAGACGAATTGAAGGGTATTCAGATAGACCAAAACGTTTATAAAAACGTTAAAAAGATATGCGGCACAGCTCGTGTCACTGGCCCAATCATCCACATCGGTGTTGTTGTCAATGACACTAATACAGCAAACGTCATCAGAGAGATCTTTGGAAATAATCACAAGCTCACACACGAGAATGGCGACCCGGATACTAATGCAATCATTAGTTCAAAGATTTACATTAAATTAGACAACTTTAACAAGATATTCGTTATTTTTCATCTTCCCCGATTTTCCGCGCGAGAAATTTGTTTGTTAAGATTTTTTCAAGGAGAACTTGCCGCCTCGGAGCCTATCTTAAGACTCTAAAAGTTAATTACTATTTACAATTTTGGTTTTATAATTTACGTAGCTGACCTAATTGCCGCCCACAGAATCTTTCTTAAGACTAAAGTACTTTATTTTCATATCTTATCATCTAACCTAAAATTGCTTATTTTGCTAAAACAAAAATATGTACAAAAAAGGAACCGGAAATGCGTAACATGATCCGATCACCGGATGCGGGCAGGCTAACAAACTGACAGATTGCTGGACGCACGTTGGTGATCGACAAAATGCTAATCTGGCGCCTCCAGCGTCGTCGCATATGCGCTGCCGTGTTCCGTGCAAGTCGTAACGTCAGTCGAATCGATGAAGTGTCACGTAGCACGATGCTACAGTGTGGTGTGAAAAATATTTCACATTACCACATGAATGTTAAAAAAATATTATTATTTTATTATGTTATAAGGCATTCACGATTAAAGACCTCCGTGATGTCAAATAATCTCTCAGATTTGAGCTTAACCAGCATGAAGAAAGATTAAGAACCGCCCAAACAAACGTTCTAAATGAAATTCGTAGTCTTTTCGAAATGGGGAATTCAAAGGCGGTGAGGTCTTCGCTGAGTTTCAGGACAAAAAAGAACCTGTAAACCGTATGCTCTAATCAGATATTCATGTATATTACGAGGGTTGCCTTTTATATTTCGGGATTAGAGAACAAAAACAAATATTGATCATCGAAAATCACTTTATTGTTTTTCAAAATATTCCCCATGAAGATCTATACACTTTTGCATGCGTTTGAACCAATTGTCGAAGCACTTTTGCCACTCTGATTGAGGTATCTCCAACACATGCATTCTGAATGCAGCAACCGCTTCTTCAGGTGTCGAAAAACGTTGACCTCTCAGTTTGTTTTTTACGTACGGGAATAAAAAGAAGTCATTCGGTGCCAAGTCAGGACAATACGGCGGATGACCCATCAAATCGATGTTTTGGGTGCTCAAAAATGCAGTTGTCGCAGCCGATGTGTGAGAGCTCACATTGTCGTGGTGAAGAGTGATCCGTCTTCGGCGGTTGGTTTTCCTGATTTCTTGGAAGACAACTGGCAAACAAATGGTTGTGTACCTCTCAGAATTGACTGTTCTGCGTTGTTCTAGTGGTACGGTTGCGACATGTCCAGTTTTTCCGAAAAAAACAGGCGACCATTTGCTTGGAAGTGCTTCGTGCGCGAACAACTTTTGTTGGATTTGGCTCATCTTGAAACACCCAGTCAGTCGACTGCTGTTTACTTTCGGGCTCATACGCGTAAATCCACGATTCATCACCTGTCACGATGTCATAGACGTGTTTCGAAGCACCGCCACCGTATTTTTTGAGCATTTCTTTCGACCAATTGACACGAGCCTTTTTTTGGGCGATTGACAAATTGTGTGGGATCCTACGCGAACAAATTTTTTTGACAGTCAAATGTTTATGCAATATTGAATGTATGCTGGTCCCACTAACGCCTAAGGTTGTCTCAATCTCACGATAGATCACATGACGATCTTCCAATATCAGTTCGCGCACAGCATCAATGTTTTTCGGAACAACAACTGATTTTGGACGACCTTCACGAAATTCATCTTGGAGTGAACTACGACCACGATTGAATTCACCATACCATCGATAAACACTGGTCCTTGATGGAGCTTCATCGCCAAAAATTGAATTAAGTTCATCCATGCACTGTTGCTGAGTTAATCCACGCCGAAAGTTGTAAACAATAATCGCACGAAAATGTTGACGATTTAATTCCATTTTTGGGCCGAGATGAATCTTTTAAGTTACTGTAAACAACACAAATAGCGCTCGTATGTCAAAACGTTCTGAGTGCGTATAACCTCAAAAATGTCCAACTTTACGACAGAGCTGTCAATTGCCGGATTGCAACACTAGGGTTGCGAAATCCCGAAACATAAGAGGCAACCCTCGTATTTATCCGGACATCACATTCGTGAGTCACGTAAGTTCATTGTTATGACACCGATCGCTAGAAAACCTCGAACTCCGTAGCACAATACTTAGAAGGTACAGCGGATGTTAAAATATTTTTCAAGTGGCGCGGAGGAAACGAGGATGCAGATTGAGCCAACTGCCTGGATATTAGATGACCCTGCACCTTTTATACCTTTTTTCTAAATGGTGTTCAAGTACCATGAAAATCCACAAGCAGAGAACGACTGCTCTTTCTTCAACAGACTCAAAGTGCATGACCATCTCGGATGACAAGAGGCCGTGCGTCTTCAAATACTAATCGCCGATATGGGATTTGATCTGTTGAAAAAAAAAAGGTTGAATATTTTTAACGACAACATAGAAGCTCGTAAGCTGGCGGAAAATCCAGTTTTACTTTCCGAAACCAAGCACTTTGACGTCCATCATCACTACATTTGAGAACTGTTGGATAGCGAAGTTCTAACATATTACTCAATAAGTCAGTAGCCTAACTAATAATACAACAACCTTTAGGTAAAACTCGATTGTATTTTTCAACATAGTCTCCTTCTAGGATGTTATACTGATTCTAACAATTCGATGCCCTTCTTGTAGAACGATTTGTCTTTGGCTTCCACATACTCCTCAGTTTCGAATTTCACTTCTTCATCGGAACCAAATCCCTTCCCCTTTGAGGTATGCAAACATCCACAAGGGTCTGGGGGCCAGACCTGGATAATACGGTGGATGAGGAAGAAATTCGAAGTGTAATCCATACAGTTTTGCCACTGTTGCGATCGACTTGTGACACGGAGATTGTCTTGGTGAAAGAGCACCGTATTCTTCATCCTTTGCATGCGTTTTTCGCAATTACATCCTTCAAACGCACCAATAACGCAATATAATAATCACTATTGGTAGTTCTTCCTTTGTCAACGTAATCGATGAAAAAAGTACCGTAAGGTTCCCGAAATGCGGAGGTCAAAACCTCGCCAATTGATATTTGCGGCTTTAGTTGCCTTGGACGTTTTTAACCTGCTGCTGTCCACTTAGCTGTCTGTCGGATTTGACTTCGTAGATCTGTGGCAATGCCGCCAAACCCCACGGTACACATACCTAAAAACCCCCATTTACCTCATCCCAAGACGCATACGTTTTCGCCAATGCAATCGCATTAGGCACCTGAAAATGCTTCACGCATTAAAAAGATCAAATCTATGATCTTTAAGTCCCTGTAAAGAAAACTTACCTTTCATGCATTCTCTCCGCATACCAATTCTCTGTAAGATTTCTTTCTTACCTTATGAGGAATCCCAATCTCACCAAGTGCATTTCCCCCTAGAAGTATTCCCGAGGACAAAATGATTTGGTTTACATACATTGTAATCATCATAACAGGGACCAAAACAAATATACGCATCTCGCGTCTTAAACCATAAATTAAATCATACAGCATGGGCAAATGCAAATAGGTATAGGTATACCCTTGCCAACGATGCTATGAACACCAATTCCCTGTGAATACCGTAAAACCAATTAGCACCATGTGCATGGGTATTGCGGCTATCGTTACAGCTGCAATGCATAGCTTAGACAATGATCTACCCGATCCCCTTGTGTTCTTATATTTCTGGATCTGTTTCTCATGACTAGCGGCACTGAACAAACAGAAACCCATTAGCACCACGAAATTCGATTTGTTTGTTTCAACGAACACGCATCTCCTGGATGCATATTGTGCCCCATCATGGCGTCGACCCATGAAAAGAACCGACGTACACATATACATGTGTACCATGACGATCTCCTCTACGGAATCCGGTTATCACCACAGTGAAAGCGAATGCACCCGAATTTACCTTACTAAGTGAATCATCTCTGCACGAGATGATTATCGCAGAGTCTCATCACAACCTTCAGTGCGCGCACATCGAAAGTCGTCTGGTAACCGCCGCGATCTCACAGGGGTGTGCACGCCCCCGAGTGTCAAGTTTAGTCGAGATTAATACCCTTTAGAGCCACTAATAACGAGTAGGAATTAAATGATTAATTACAAGTATACAAGTGTAGTCAATATCGTCATCTGGTCAGTGAAGAGTAATACGCCAGCGAACTCAAAGTTATGTAAAACACAAATTTAAGACTCGGTTACCAGTTTAATAATTTTTGTATAGATGCATCATAAAATTAAATAAAAGATCAGTTGAACTACCAAACAAGCCACAAGTGTTTTCGTTTTTTGTTTCTTCTTGGTGGACAGTGTACGACGGAATTCATAGTGACGATGGCGGAAGGAAGTGAATCAGCGTCGTACGCCGGCGCACCATACTTCCCCGCCACAGATCCATGTTTTATCCGTTGTAACATATCGACACACAAACTCCTGTTTATTGTGCTGAAGCCGTTGCAAATAACGCTCTGACATGCGTTGTTGTTTTTCACCGACTGTGAACAGACGCTGCACCAACTTTAAACACAGCTTTCTCATTGGCAAATGTTCATGCAAGATGGTAAATATGCTGCCGTCTGAAATGCCCTCTTCAGCCACACACCTACAACCATCACTCATAATCACTTGCGAAAACCTTTACCCAACATCCTTACAAAACTGTTACCCGTAAAAAAACAGCTTAGGCGAAAACTATATAACAGTTACCCCCCATCTATTAAAAATTAAATCCAACTCTTGACTACCCTGATAAATAGACAATTAAAGCAATTGGCGACCAGGCTTACACGTCTATACTTAACAATATAAAACCCAATAGTGATTTATTCAAAAACATCAACCGACTAACGGGTCGAAAATACAAACCCCGAATCGATTATGTTATCACCCCTACTAGCAATCATCCAGTCCAATCAGATATTGACATAGCACACTGTCAAGCAAATCACTTTTATAAAATCCATCAACAAAACGACTCCCTCTCAGTCTCCAATTTTCAAGTTACCATAAATGACTACATCTCACGCACAATGATCCTATAGCGTTTTGCGACGATAGTGAAGAACATGTGATTTGAACTGACGCTATGGCGGTTAGGATCACTAAAAATCGACCAATGCTCAACACATCATGCCACTGCCGCGTGTACGAATTCAATTTCTAAACTCAAGTAGATTTAACTGATATGAAATTGTATGGTATGCCCTATGGTATACGGCTCTGATGCGTCGCTTATTCAAATTTCTTTCGGTGTTCTTCACTATGTGCTTGTGTATTGTGTGGATCATCCTTCACTCCTTTCATCGCGGAATTCAACGAAACAAACAAAGCATCACATCCTCTGGATAATGCGTCATTCCTAACAGCGGGCGAATTACCAGAATTTATAACATCATGCAACAACAAAAAGTCGACAGGGTTAGATGGAATTCCAAACCTTCTGTACAAAAGACTTCCTGCCAAATCTAGTCCCTATTCTCGTTCTTCTTAACCACATAATTAACGCATCACATTTCCCAGGCAACTGGAAAACCACGGTTATAGTCCCTATCAATAAGGCCAGCCCTTCCAACAACCCTAGGAACTATCGTCCGATATATATATATATATACATATATATATATATATATATATATATATATATATATATATATATATATATATTTTTTTTTTTTTTTTTTTTTAATATATTTCTCTCGGGAGAGGCGGACCTATAGCGCCGACACGGCGCCCCTAGATGCCACCAAATAACTGTTGCAGTTCGTTTTCAAGAGTTGCAGGTTGCAATGCTCCGGGAATACTCGCGCGGGGAGGGAGTTCCACACCTTTCCCGCTCTGTAACGGAACGAGTTCTGATGCAGGGATGTTCATGCCATCAGGAGATGAACCGTGAATTGGTGAGATCCGCCAGATTGTCCTTTGGGGCGCATATAGACCGAATTACGCGGAATAATACCACGAATCTCCGAAGAACCGTACCCGTGATAATATCTGTAAAACAGACATAGGTCGACGGAAGGAGAAATTGTGAAATGCATTTAGAATTAGGCATTTCATAATGTTAGTGGTTATTGGGAATTGAATCAATGTACGGCAAATGGACTTTCGGTTAAATGATTTAGGATCACTACAGTCCGAAGCCCAACCGCTTGGTGAAATACCACCTCATTAAACTATAGGCTTCGTGGAATTGTTAGAAGAAATCCTTGATCACCTTTCGGAGATTGGCTGATAGACACGGTCGAGAAAAAATTGCACCCGAAGGGCGTTTAGGACAGGGAACGATTTCGGAGTCGAGTCGGTGAGGTCATGAACTTCCGGGTCTCTACAGGCCCATAAATAATACTTATAAGGGCGCTAACTCAGCGCTATAGATTCGCCTTTCCAGGGAGAAGTAAAATTAAAAAAAAAAAACCCAGATGACCCCCTTGAAGATTGACATTGATTTTATTTTTCAAATGCGAGTCCTTTCTGTCTCCATGTGTGTATTTTTTTTATCGGCATGGTGGCATTTATCCAATATCTTATCTATTACTACTATTAATATTTATTGGCCTATAGGAATCGGGAAGTTCATGAACTCACTGAATTGGCTGCACCAACGTTCCATGTCCTGTGCACTCTTCTTCACGCTTGACCATCCGATCCGATTTCCTCAAGGCCAAGCCTTATATTCTCCTCCCATCTTCGTCACGACCGCCCTACCGGTCTCTTTTCCGTTGGTCTTCCGTCAAGAATTCTACGGACGGTCCTGTCGTTGGCCATTCTCGCCACATGTCCAGACCATCTTAATCTTTGCGACCTCATTACTTTCACTGTTGTAGGTTTGCGGTATAGCTCCTCCACTTCGTCGTTGTGGAGTTTCCTCCATTGTCCTGTCTCTTCATCATATTTAGCGCCAAATATACTCTGTGGCGGTTCCGCCAAACTGTACGGTACGCTTTCCTTAAAAACCTCCATAACATCCATCTTCCCATATAATTTCGCCAATGCAATCGCATTAGGCACCTGAAAATGCTACACGCATTAATTGAAGCAAAGCTATAGTCGTAAATCAGTGACCACTGTGCATTCACGGCAGTAATGGAGCTTCCGAGCGATCTCGCAGATCTGGAGGAATTCGTGATCCCGCAACCCTACAACTACAAGGCAATGCGATGGCCGCGTTTCACCAGATCATTAACAAGAGAACTTCGTTCGAATGACTTTAATCTGCCAGTAAACAGAAACCTGACAAATGACGAAATCGACAAATAAATCCAACAAATGGACGAAACCGTAAAACGAACAATGGACAAAACAATTCCCAAAACAACAGTTACAGATCACATAAACATGTACAGAAACATGACAATAAACGCACTCCACAAGAAAAAGAGCAGACTGCTATCGAAACTTAAATAATTACACAGACAGTTTACAGCCAGACAAGATCAGGAGATAATATCACTGAAATCCCGATTAAAAAACGTCCAACAATTACTTAAAGCTAATTATAGATTAGCAACAAATTTGTATTGGAACAACAGAATTCGAGCTATAAAAACTAATAACCCGAATATGTTCCCACAAATAACTAAAATATTCAGGAGAAATAATGAAAACGAGATTCACTGTCTCCAAATTCCACGTACTGATGTAAACAAGCAGTTGCTAACCAACATTGGCATAGATACAGAGCAATCGGAGAATCCGGATTTTACCGAATTCAGTGACGATAATCCGTCAATTGACATTAATGCCAATGGTGAGGCTAATAGCCTTTTAATCACAAGGGAAGGACTCCAGAGTATCTTCGACTCATTAAGAAGCAAAAAGTCAGTGGGAATAGATGGAGTACCTAACATCGTACTCAAGAACGTGCCCCCAATGGCAATAGATATATACACGGCCCTGTTTAACAACGCGCTGAATGATGCATATTATCCCGCGCGTTGGAAAACGGCAATCATTCAGCCCATCGCAAAAAAGGGCAAAGACTGTACAAATCCAATGAACATGCGTTCGATAAGTTTACTCCCAAGCATCAGTAAAGCATTTGAAAAGACTATTAACAAAGCTCTGCTAAAATGGGTAGACGACAACAACATTATTCCAAATAATTAGTTTGGCTTTAAGGCGGGCCATGAAACCACACATGCCGCAGCTAAACTGGTCTCTGACATACAATGGAATAAATGTAGGAACCAATGCACAGGGGCCTGTCTGATCGACTTGGGAAAAGCCTTTGATACCGTCTGGATCGAAGGGTTATATTACAAAACTGGTCAGACATGGCATACATAAGCCTTTACTATATGTACTTTACGATATGTTAAAGGACAGGAAGTTCGTGGTCAAAAATGGTAATGTGACCTCTAATAAAACGTATAATATCAAGAATGGCTTGCAACAGGGCGCGGTACTCTCTCCGATTCTTTTTAACATTTACATTAGCGACTTATTAGATGCACTCCCGCAGGCTATTGCGTACGCAGACGATCTCATAATTTACAGAACAGCTCCGAAAGTTGAGATCATAAATAGTTTAATACAGTGAGACTTCAACAACGTGCAGCGCTACTGCGATGACCGGAAACTTAAGATCAACTTCCAGAAATGTGAAGCCATCCTATTTAGAACCCCATTATATAAAGCCACGAACGACACAAGGAAAAACTGGCGAAAGCTAGTTATCGTGGGACCGCATGGAGATAAACTGGAAACCAAGAGTTTAGTTAAATACCTTGGCATCTGGCTAGACCAATATCTGTATTTTAACAGACATGTAGAGGCTGCTTTGCTCAAAGCGAGGAAAACTTTTGCTATGACAAGGAGACTATTTCACAGTAGCCAACTTGACATCAGGGTAAAAGTCATATGCTACATGGCGCTAATCAGGCCAATGCTCATATATGGTTGTCCAGTATGGTTTAACATAGGTCCAAATTTGATGGAAAAGATTCGGGTGTTCGAAAGGAAGTGTCTCAGAAGTTGTCTCAGATTATATCGGACACCGGAATCGGACTATAAAAAGTATTAGTCAAATGAGACTTTATATAATGAAGCGTACATAAATAGGGTGGATAATTTTACGATTAAATTAATCAGAGGACATATCGCGAGAGCAATAAGCTCATCCAATGACCTAATTTTCGGGGCTTATTATCCAAACACTTTGTACTATGAGAGCGTGCATCGCAACGGCTTTATCCCACCAGAGGCTTTCCTTGACTTGGACATGAAAGGGCTTATACGGGATAGATCCGGAATTCCGCTGATCTATCATGTAAGTAGATCATCCGTAGACGGGCGATTGTGCTACGACCGGGAAGTATCGCGCACCGAAGAAGAGCTCCTGCGCTTCAGTAGGGCTATCTCCCACAGAGACCGGGAAGATCGTATTAGACAGCGTCAACAGTTCTGGTGGTTGAATGGCATATAAAGACCTGGATACCAAAGTCGGTATAGAATCACCCTATCATCAGCTAGCTTACATAGACTTAGCTTTTCTAGAATTAGGGTAGTATAAGATTTAAGTTAAGTTAAGATAAGTGCTTTTACATAAAATTAAAAATTAAAAAAAAAAAAAAAAACAAAAAAATAGGTAAGTTAAGTAAGTTAAATTTTAAGAAAAAAAAAGCAAAAAAAAGTTTTTCAAATTTCTCTTTGTCTTTCAAATAATTATAAGTACTGCCACAAAGTTCTGTCGCCGAAAGGCAAATTATACAAATGTTAAGTAATGTTTAGCTTAGAGCGTCTGCGAAGGACCACTTACTTATTATATAAGATAATTAAGCTAGAATTTAAGCATTTTTTGTCTAGCCTTTAATTTAGAAACTAAGAATATTTAAAAGAAAATAAAAAATGTTTTAAAAATGAAATGAAATGAGCTATAGTCGTAAAGCTTCTGCAAGAGAATTCTTACCTTTTCAAGCATTCCTTCGCTTACAAATCCCCTGTAAGAGTTCTTACTTCCCTTATCATAAATTATCCTGAAAAGAAATACCCCGGTTCACATATCATGTAACCATTCCAGCCAGAGTAAATTATCATGGCGTCGCCTATTCCTACCTTCATTCATATATACGATAAATTTCTTTATGTATACATTGGCTGGCGACGTTTTTCTCCCAGCAATAAAATTCCCTGACTCGCACAATGTACAACCCAAAGCAAATACGCATTCCGCGTCCCTTGGCATCAATTGAAATCCAAGCATAAACAATGCAAATGGGTATTCAATACGTACCCTTACTAACGATGCCATAAACACCATTTCCCAGTAACCTAGCTAAAACTAATTAGCACATTTCCACATCGCATCGTGGTCTCTTTGTTTAGCTGCTACGCACATGCATCCGATGATTTCGGTTTTATTTGCTTTACCGAAATCGTATCCTAGGAATGCACTTTATGTCTTTCTTTGTTCTAGGCACACATACCACCATGATCACGATGAGCGAGTGAGCTGTGAACGAGCAAGATAACGTTGAGTCGTAATTCAATCTTCAGTGCGGTTAGGTCTTCTCCCCTTCGCCGTGCCGTGCACACAGTACGGTACGGCAAGCTTATACACTACGCGGGTCAATAACAGTCGAGTCGTGTCATTATTAGTACAACCTCACGAGTAAAATAATTGTGAACCTTCCCGAATTTTAAATAGTTTAAATAAATTAAAGATCACCCACTACAATAGACCAAACAAGTGTTTAATTTTCCGTGCTGCAATTCCTGGATGTGTTTTCCTCATTGTCCTTGGTGACCGTGTTTTCGTATTCAGCGGTATTAGTGATGGGGCAGGGAAGTGAATCAGCGTCGTACGCCAGCGCACTCATACTTCCTCCCCACAACTCCTTAAACTTAATTCTCAAATACGCGGAAGTTATTTCATTCCCGTTTTGTGAGACCCCATTGTAGTGTAACAACATGCCCACGAAATGACCATGAAAAATCATATCAAATAAATCAATTGCCCTTGTCACAATTAGCAAGTTTCACGTAACCAGCATTGGTTGCCGACAATAATTCAAGGTCGAATTGCTCTAGTTACAATTTGAAAGAATCATATGACACCCGCTTGCAAGCTTGTCGCTAGCAGGTGATTCACAATTAATTGGGTCAACTCGTGTCATTCTTCTTGCACTATGCGCTAAGCTGGTGATAGGAAATAAAATAGCACAGTAAACAGAATTATATTGAGTGGATTACGAATTAAGACTGAAATAGTTTGTTAAGCAAAATTTGTATGAGTAATTTAAGAAATTTGTAAATAATTGAATGATTGATTGGGAGTATAAATACCCCAGCACTTTTAATAATAAATCAATCAAATATCTAATCTGGAGTTTGATTCATTAACTGCGGTGACTTCGCCATATACTTTTAGCGGGCTGCGCTTGATACAGCACAAATAGGGAAGTAGGGTTTTAGTCGGCCACTTCTAATAATCTAAATATTACAAGTAATGATAATGCATTACATACACGGAAATCCTACCATCCTACAATCCTACATGACCACATCCAAATATAAATATGACACCATGTTTCGCATCCGTATAGAACAATCGGCATGATTATGGTTCTGTAAACGCGGAGCTATAGATTACGTGATAGCAGTTTGCCAATATTTTATCTGCATATGTTATTTTTTCATCATGGTGATTTGTCACTAATATTTTACGTCGATGCGTTTCTATTAAAATTGTGAAGATTCAGTGTTCAGTTCTATAGCAATAACATATCGGTTAATACATAATACAAGACAATATAGAAACTCTCATGACGGTCTGTATTCATAAACTAATTTCCGACCCTTAAGGCTTCTAAATAGGCAGTTCACAAACAAAATGCAGTAAATACGAGGGTTGCCTCTTATGTTTCGGGATTTGGCAACGCTAGCTATACTAAATCCCATATCGGCGATTAGTATTTGAAGACGCACGGCCTCTTGTCATCCGAGATGGTCATGCACTTTGAGTCTGTTGAAGAAAGAGCAGTCGTTCTCTGCTTGTGGATTTTCATGGTACTTGAACACCATTTAGAAAGAAGGTATAAAAGGTGCAGGGTCATCTAATATCCAGGCAGTTGGCTCAATCTGCATCCTCGTTTCCTCCGCGCCACTTGAAAAATATTTTAACATCCGCTGTACCTTCTAAGTATTGTGCTACGGAGTTCGAGGTTTTCTAGCGATCGGTGTCATAACAATGAACTTACGTGACTCACGAATGTGATGCCCGGATAAATACGAGGGTTGCCTCTTATGTTTCGGGATTTGGCAACCCCAGTGTTGCAATCCGGCAATTGACAGCTCTGTCGTAAAGTTGGACATTTTTGAGGTTATACGCACTCAGAACGTTTTGACATACGAGCGCTATTTGTGTTGTTTACAGTAACATAAAAGATTCATCTCGGCCCAAAAATGGAATTAAATCGTCAACATTTTCGTGCGATTATTTTTTACAACTTTCGGCGTGGATTAACTCAGCAACAGTGCATGGATGAACTTAATTCAATTTTTGGCGATGAAGCTTCATCAAGGACCAGTGTTTATCGATGGTATGGTGAATTCAATCGTGGTCGTAGTTCACTCCAAGATGAATTTCGTGAAGGTCGTCCAAAATCGGTTGTTGTTCCGAAAACCATTGATGCTGTGCGCGAACTGATATTGGAAGATCGTCATGTGACTTATCGTGAGATTGAGACAACCTTAGGCGTTAGTGGGACCAGCATACATTCAATATTGCATAAACATTTGACTGTCAAAAAAATTTGTTCGCGTTGGATCCCACACAATTTGTCAATCGCCCAAAACAAGGCTCGTGTCAATTGGTCGAAAGAAATGCTCAAAAAATACGTTCGCGGTGCTTCGAAACACGTCTATGACATCGTGACAGGTGATGAATCGTGGATTTACGCGTATGAGCCCGAAAGTAAACAGCAGTCGACTGTCTGGATGTTTCAAGATGAGCCAAATCCAACCAAAGTTGTTCGCGCACGAAGCACTTCCAAGCAAATGGTCGCCTGTTTTTTCGGAAAAACTGGACATGTCGCAACCGTACCACTAGAACAACGCAGAACAGTCAATTCTGAGTGGTACACAACCATTTGTTTGCCAGTTGTTTTCCAAGAAATCAGGAAAACCAACCGCCGAAGACGGATCACTCTTCACCACGACAATGCGAGCTCTCACACATCGGCTGCGACAACTGCACTTTTGAGCGCCCAAAACATCGATTTGATGGGTCATCCGCCGTATAGTCCTGACTTGGCACCGAATGACACAAAGGTGCTTCGACAATTGGTTCAAACGCATGCAAAAGTGTATAGATCTCCATGGGGAATATTTTGAAAAACAATAAAGTGATTTTCGATGATCAATATTTGTTTTTGTTCTCTAGTCCCGAAATATAAAAGGCAACCCTCGTAAAGACACGTACACGTTTTATATACAATAGGACGAAGTGATAAACACAGGGAATCTTTTTTTTAACAGAACTATACGAACATGTGTTCTTTGTGATCTCAATGTTCAGCCATGTAATACTAATGGGTATCGAAACTTCCATTATTCCATTACTCTTCTTCTGTTCGCACTGAACATTCACATTTATGGATAGCATGGAATGATTTTAGCAAAAATAGAACAAAATATTCATCTGTTCTGAACACCATGATGGCGTTACGCAAGTAGTCTTGACACTTGTATTACATGTATAAACATTACATAAGACTAGCAATTAATGTTGAAAAATAAACTTAATTCGAAGTTACGTGTCCATAACATTTCAATTACAACTTCTACGTCATTAGTTTCCGAATAGGGAAGAACGACAAAAATCAGGAAACTTTCTTATACGAGATAAGAAAACCAAACCACGTAATGAAGTAATTTACTTATCCCAGAATCTGGATTTTATTCCAAAAAAGGGTGAAAAAACACCTTACCATTAAAAACTTTAAAACCACCTTGTTCCTCCTATTTTTTTATTTAATACATTCCCGCCTAACCTATAGTGACAACCACATAAACGAATAACCGTAATAAGGCAAACCAAAATTAAGATACTTTCTCACTGCTATTACCCTATCCACAAGCAAAAGGGAAAGTATATCCTTTTAACCAGAAAAGGCAACGAGACTACACGCCTTTTGTTCGCATAGTTTTCCATAACATTCCGGCAATGAGGTTCTTAATCTCTTGATCTCCGACACTTTGGCAAGATCCCTTCCGACGACCATCTTCCGCTGGGAAACTTTCCCTGGTTAGCCTGTATGACAATGAGATATAATTGTCTTTTGTGAAGAGAGTAAAATGTAAAATGAAGGGAATAGCAAACTGGCAAGGATAAGACACACGGATTTAATTTTACGTGATGAACAATTCCGACATCCCGACCTGAGCTACAAACACCACCTAAAACAAGAGGAAGTCGTTCATTTTATTTGGGCCTCACTAGATGCGGTACTATACAAGAGACCAAAGCTACATACGTACCACACAAGTGATATCCTTTGTACATAGTTATACATCCAAGTGGATTTCCTTCCTGAGACAATAATCCACCACAACTCATGGTGAGTAATCACGAATCCTCGTGAAACTAGAAAAGCCAGACATCCAGCCATTCAAAGTTGAACAAAATCCTTTCAAGCCATTTCTCCTCAGTTGTTAAAAATGTAATAAATCTTAACATAATTAAATACTTAATTTTGTCGGGTGGAATATATAATATAGTACAGTGGTATATAGTGGTCGCTGTTAATATCCTTTAGTTCATTTTAAAGTTCATGGGTTCGTAAGGTTCCAATCCTCTTTACTGGATGCAAACAAACGAATCGGAAAGGATAAGACAAGGGTAAGGAATGAATGTCATAGAGATACACCGCAAAATCCGATCATTAAACTTTTCGCCTAGGAAATTGGTTAAAAGTAATAAAAGATTACTTGTTCTCGGTTCCCTTTCCGATTACAAGAAGAAAAGGTTTCTATAGGTTTTTCTGTTTTGCTCTTTTTGTTTGCCATTTGGTGTCCTTTTGTTCTTTGACAATGAGATATGCACAGATAAGCTAGGTGAGCGTGGAAGTGATTCTATAAAACTTTGGGAATTTAGTTGCGGACTATTTTTAATAGGTTTTACGTTATTGCCCAATGCTGCTTTTGGAATGTTCGAATAAGCCTTGTTTTAGGACATGAATAAGATAAACAGGGGCGGTTCGAAAGGAAATTAGAATGGAATAAGTATTATTTGTATTATTTGTGGTTGGGACCGCCCTTTTTGGGTTCGCTTTTAAATCTTCGTAAGGACCTCGCTACAGCATTAGGAGATTCAATAACCATCATGAGCTGAGTCCTTTTTCAAGTTGTAATCCATAATGAGGAATGTGTAAATGATTGTTATTAAGGCAAAAATAAGGGGATTATTTAAGCCGAAAAGACTTTTCAATTATATAGATCTATATGTTTGTTACAAAAACAACAGTAACCCAAAATGATGTCGTTAATAAATCAGAAGTTATGAATGACAACACTGAAGGAGGCGTACAGGAAGGTATCACTTTAGAATCCATGCTACTCAATACCTACCTCAGATATTCTTTGTCCTTCAAATAGAGAGAGAGTAAGGTAAAAATATGTTGCGTGGATGACGTTCTTATCTACACATCACCTCAACTCTCACGTAGGCAAACCATTTCAGTCTGACTTAACCCAACAAAAGATGTCGCCATAATTCTGAGTAGTGACTCCGAACCTACTTCCTTATACACACAGAATGTTCGAATGCAAATCAGAGGTACTAGGACCAATCTTCGGCATATGACACGATATCTTCGGGACATTTTTATCACAAAAATGAATTTAATCAAATATGTCGCCCCCATCATTCAAAGAGTCATCGGTCGGTCTAAGCAACTCCAAAACATCTTGAAGTAGAGTAACTAGATTGACACCAAAGTCAAAGTCGTCAGCTATAAACAGCTAATCCGACCCTGAATTTTGCCGCGCTTTTTAATAGGATCTACCTATCTTTGCCTCAAATGTAGTATTCGAAAAATAAAACTTATAAGACGCATCCTCTACTCTAGGAGGCGTGAAGATCGTCATTTACTCAAGTCTCACCTATTTGAAGGTGATTTTATTACCCCTGTCGACGAGTACTTGTTACAGTTAGAATACAGATACCTTGGAGGAGTTGCAATTTTTTCACTTCTTTCCCTTTCACAAAAGGACGCGAGTTAGCTTAATGATTCAGGGGGCTTTAATTATGTAACAAAAGCATTCAGAATAGCGAGAAGCTATATGCACGAGAGTCTTAGGTTCTTGATCGTTGTCTCCTTCGATATCTTCGAATTCGATCATCACAATACTTCTTCAGTATAAAACTAAAGAAAACACCCTTCCCAACCACACCTTTTCCCGTGGTCGGACTGTCGCACCTCTAGACCCGGCTCTTTTCTGGACTAAGGGGACGTTATTGTCTTCCTCACTACGGCACGACTTCCAAGGTCAAAGTCGATGATTGCACACAAATACATGTATATATAATATATAATAATTTAATTGGGGGTACTCACCGTTGTAGGGGGATGCGAGTGAACATACAGGGTAACGTCTGTGCTTACAACCCGGCGAAGGCCAGGACGATCCTTGTCCCTGTTCAATCCAAGTTGACATGCAGTCTCCACGTGACACCCCTGGATAGGACTTTGGCGCCCGTCAAGTAGTGAACCAGTGCATGCAGCGATATCCTGAGAAAGGTTGGCGCAAGGCTATTAACCTTGCCTGTAAAAACAAATTATTATGTACAATTTAACAAATCTATGATAAGGACCGGATACCGGTGGAGAGGCTTGATAAATAAGGCCAAGACCCGATCCCGGTTGTAGTGCCGATGATGATGATGATGATGATGATGATGATGATGATGACTCACTGTTATGCCCCCGGGTTTGGATTGGTGGGGGGGGGGGGGGGGGGGGGCGTCCATGCTGCTTGCTTCTTCAACTTACGTAGTGCCGATGCTCAGTGTGGATCCTATTGTTTGAATTAAGAATAAATTCCACACTCGCTTACTTCAGTTTTTTTCTCACTTTTTTTGACTTTACTTTTTTACTACTTAACACTGACCCTGTTCGTTGACTTTAAAAAAGCCTACGACCCAGTCGCAAGACAAAGACTCTACCATATTGTAGTTGAACTGGGAATCCCGAAAAAATATGTCGCCTTCATTCAAATTTGCATGAACGAATACAAAGGGCGAGTTAGAATAGAAAGCCACCTCTCAGAACCATTTGAAATCCGGGACGGACTAAAACAGGGGGATGGCCTCTCACCATGTCTTTTTAACCTTGTGGTCGAGTATGTCATCAGGAAGGGATAAGACGACAACATGGCCGGATCATCCCTGAAAGGCAGTCACACAAGTGCTCGCATATGCGGATGAAATCGCCGTTCTGGGTGTAAGTAAAAAACGTTCTATTAGAAATAAATGAAAACAAAAAAAAAATACATGATTACGGCGAGAGCAGGTGGACCCCAGGGAACACATATAAACGTCCGAGGCAAGATATTCGAAAAAGTTAAAGAATTTAAATATCTGGGAACGATACTGACGGCCAGTAACGAAATGTCGAAAGAAATTAACAAAATACTGCATTCCGGCAACGCTAGCCGGCACGCAGTCAGTAAACTGCTGAAATCCAAACTGCTATTACGTACCATAAAGCTCCGTGTCTATAGAACCATAATCATGGCGATTGTTCTGTACGGATGTGAAACATACGCTCTCACAAAACGGGAAGAAAACAAATTCCGCGTATTCGAGAATATGGTCCTAAGGGGTATCTTTGGCGGCAAATATGACGAGGAGGCAGGACAATGGAGGAAACTCCTCAACCACGAATAAGAAAAGCTATACCGCAAACCTGCAGTAGTGAGAGTAATCAGGTTGTGAAGATTAAGATGGGCCGGACATGTGGCGCGAATGGGTAACGATAGGACCGTGCGTAGAATTCTTGACGGTAGACCAACGGGAAAGAGACCAGCTGGATGGCTGCGACGGAGATGGGAGGACAATGTTAGGTTTGAACTTGAGGAGATCGGATCGGCTGGTCAAGCGTGGAAGGAGAGCGCACAGGACATGGAACGATGGCCGAATCGAGTCGGTGAGGTCAGAACTTCCGGGTTCGTACAGCCCAATAAATAATATAATAGCGAGCGGCCGACAAATAAGACGAAGGTTTTGATCTTAAAGAGATCTCCTTATGTTTTAAATCCACTCAAACTCATAAAGTGTACTTTAAGTAAACCAGTACCTCTCCATTCAATCAAAATTATATTTTGCAAATCAGCTGTTAACGTCAAAGTTATCCTATGCTTTTCAATTACCTCAACCTTATTTAATAATCCCACCCAAAGTTCCTGAGACGAATACCTCATTACGGCAAATGAATTGATAAGTGGCCTCTAAATCACACTCTTCATTTAAGCAATTAAAATTGCATCCTTGATCATTGTCACCAATCGATATTATCAGTTTGCTATGACACTGTCGGTTGCACTGTACAAGACAAAGACCGATTTCACACGGTGCACCCTTGCAACCGACGTCTCTCTGAACTACACTGCAGACTCCACAGTAAGCATCGTGAGAAACACATACGAGTACGTGCTTTTCAGTATTAAGTCCTACACAATTGAAAGATTAATTAAAATTACGTCAAAGGAACCAATAAGGACCCAATTCCGGTGCTTAACGAATTTCCTAAATTGTACTTCAATTAACAAAGGCAATCTAACACTTGAAAGGCATTCCCACAAAGGATGAAGGGATTTGTGTAACGAAATACTTTATGCAAATTCCTGTGGCAATAAGGATTGCCATTTAGAGGATGATTTGTAATGAAATCTAGTGCGCGTCAAGTGGGTGCAGGGATTATCCGTAAACGTTCAATAATAAAGGGTATGAAATCGTGCTCATATTTATCCTTTCTCCTATAGTCAAGTAAGGCAAAATACACTTGAACTTGTTTGAAATTAGAATTAAATGCCAACGTGCTTAAGATATTATGAACTCTGGTGAATACGTGAATCCCATTCTAAAAAGCTATAATTAGCAAACTTAAAGAATTTGTCATGAACCAATTACTGAGTGATCCTGGAAATCGAGAGTGTGTGCTTTTCATTACTTGTGGGATATATTAATATTGTTATCATGCCAGTGAATGCATGAGACTATCACAAAGAAATGAAGAAAAAGGTCAGTTCCAACATACATAGGTTCAATAAATAACAGGATTGAAATTGTGTTTGTTCCTTGACAATAAACAATGTCTGTAGAAAAAGGATAAAATTGCATGTATCAACATTGCAACTGATCTGTACTATCTATTGTATTCGCTACAACACTACGACAGCATGACTGCCTTGATGATCTGAAAATAGAAAATAGAAAATAGAAAACGCCGGTCTTCGGGGGAACCGAAATACAAGCGAACTGTAAAGCAACAGATATAAAAAAAACATTTTCAAAGAAAGGGAGGGACTCGCGATAGTTAACACCCCTAAAATATAAGATAGTTAACACTCCTAAAAGAATAAGATAGTTAACAATCAAAGCATAAAACAGAGATACTTCAAAATCTGTTCAACCTAATGTCATTCCTAATACACGAACAAAGGAAAACGTGAACCATTGTATTCTAATAATAGAAACACAGATGCTTCAAAACATGAAACACAGGTACTTCAAAACCTGTTTAACCTAATAGATTTAAGTTCGAAAGATATAAATAGATTTAAGTTCGAAAGATATTAATAGACTTAAGTTCGAAAAGTGAATCGGAGATCCTGTCTGACTACGGACTCGCATACACGTGCTGCTCAGCGGAGATAATTAAACGGAGACATAGTTTCCAAATAAAGAAAGAAAAAGGTCTTTTCCTTGTATTATTTTCTTCTAAAACGGCACAAAATAACTGGCGATCCTGCCAATGGTTTTTTTCCTACAAAATTCGATTAGGGTAACGGACCAACACTGTGGGGTGTTCAAAAAAAACCAAAGAGTATCCATAGAAATACTCCATCGTTCAGGAAGAACTCGGTGCAAGGACTTGTTCCAAAGGAACAACGTCCAGCGAAGAGGACGCGACAAGAAAAAAAACATTCAGTGATAAATAGAGAAATCAAGCCCAGATACGACAAAAAACCATTCAGTGAAAAGAATAATAGAGAAATCAAACCAGAGAGGATAAGGAGCACATGAAAATAAAACGGGGTAAGTCAAAAATTAATCCCTTAAGAAAACCCACAGAGAAAGTATCCAGCGACTCAGAAACCGAAGAGATGCCAAACATCACAATGAAGGCAGAACTAACCCTCATGAAACAACAAATTCAAATGATGGCTAATTTAATGAACCAGCAGATACAGAAAATTAACAGACTAAAACCCGCAATAACAACAAACTTGGAGGAACATCAAGACTTAGAGTTCAAGTACGGCCGCCCAGAAGACATCAACCTGGACGTATTTAAATCATTACCAAGGTTCAGTGGAACAGAGGGAGAATACACCACTTGGAGGAAAGCAGCAACGACACTAATGAAGGCATGTGAGGCTCACAAAGGTCACACGAAGTACTGCGAAGCCCTACTAATCATCAGAAACAAGAGTGTTGGAGAAGCGGCATTAGCCCTAGTAAACAACAACACCAAATTTAACTTCGACGCAATCCTGGATCGCCTAGACTTCACATACAGCGACAACAGACCTTTGTATGTACTGAAAGCAGAGATGACACAAATAAAACAGGGAGGCAAAGATCTAACACAATACTACGACGAAGTAAACAGAGCCCAAAACCTGATCATCGCAAAAATCCAAACACAGCATCGAAACGAAGACACCAGGAAAGCATTTCTAAGAGAAGCCGAACAGAAGCTGTGAGCATTTTTTCAAATGGACTAATTAACAGAACAGCCTGGCAAACATTGTACGCACATAAATGTAACTCGTTAGCAGAAGCATACGGAATAGCTCTCACGGTACATCACGACTCGCGATACAATAATATAGCCCCAAATCTACGAGTACGAGAATGGAACCCCGCATACAGACAACAACAACACCGGGATAGACGACTTGAGTACGGAACTAGACAACAGTACCAGGACAGACAATTTCAGCCCGAAAATAGACAACAACACCAAGAGACGACAACAGTACGACAATACACACCATGATAGACGATACCAATTCAAGGAATACCAACAATATCCAAGAGGTTACAACAGGCAACAATGCCAAAAGAACTCACACCAATATCTCGGATCATACAGACAGAATCTACAGAACGCAAATTACCCCAAACCAGAGCCGATGGAAGTAGATAGTTCCATACACAGTACAACAAAACAACCAAACTCATTCAGGAATTAACCCCAACAAGAACAGCCCCAACGAATGAACAACGTGAAACAGGAGTCAACAATCGATTCCCTGAAAAATAACGTAAGTGAATCTATTACCACTAAAGAATCTTTGTTTAGCCTAAGTAATGGGTTACCTAGGTTAGAATTAAAAAATTGTGAAAATAACAAAACATATAACATTTTAATAGACTCGGGAACAACCCAAAATTATTGTATAAAAAATATAGATTTAAGCAGTTCAATTAAAATTTTGCCAATTCAGTCAAAAACAATCCATGGGAGTAGTGTCATAGAAAACAAAAAATATATACGAGTACATATACTAAGGATTAAGGGAATTAAATGCAGAAATAAACTTCAATACAATGATATTAAAAACATCAGGAGAAGCTAACACGAATCAAAAACTTAACTATACGATTGAAAGACAACAATTCAGGGAAGAAATAAATACATTAATGAATAGAAATAGACGAGTAGACAAGAACCTTCCTTACACCACGAATATAGTGGCAACCATAAGAACAAAAACTGAAGAACCAATTTGGACAAAACAATATCCATATCGTATCGCTGACCAAGGCTTTGTCAATAAAGAAATAGAAGAACTACTAAGGCGGGACATAATTCGCTTATCCAGATCCCCGTGTTGCTCACCAATCTGGGTAGTTTCGAAAAAGGGAATTAATGAGGATGGCACACCAAAACGTGGATTGGTAAACGATTACAAAAAACTAAACGAACAAACAATTAACGAAAGGTACCCCGTGCCTAACATAACCCACACTATACAAAATCTAGGTGAGGCTAAAGTATTCTCAACTATCGATTTGGAGTCCGGTTTTCACCAAATCCTAATAGAGGCGAAGGACAGGGAAAAAACAGTATTCGCCGTAAATGGCGCTCTCTATGAATATAATAGGTTAGCATTTGGGTTAAGTAATGTGTGGCAACTCTAACAGATACACACAATTCACAAGCAAAAATAGTGAAGAACACGAACGAAAAAAATCGAAAGAGAAAAAATACATCAGAACCGTATACCAAGCGCTAACAAGGAAATAATTCACATCAGTGGAGTATAGTCGAGTTTGGAAATCAAATTCTAAACACGGTCAGTAGCCTGATGTGTAACGCTTAGGTAAAATTTTTTTCGTGATTCGAGCTGTCATAGCGTCAGTTCGAATCACACGATCTTCACTATTATTTCAAACGCTATAAATGCACCCGCGATCTTTCAACGCGGCGTGGATGATATTTTACGACCATTTGCCACAAAATTTTGCTATGTATATATCGACGATATCATCGTATTTTCTAAAGACAAAGATGAACATATGAACCATCTTCGACAAATTTTTGATGCATTATATAACGCGATTTTAACAATATCTGAAGAGAAATCCCACTTTTTCAAGCCTTACGTAAAATTACTGGGCTATATTATCAGCCATAAATCAATAAAATTCGACCCCGAGAAAATTGAAAGTATAAGAAAATATCGCGAACCAACAAACTTGAAGCAATTACGGAGTTCCCTCTGCCTAGCCGGATATTACAGAAAATTCGTGAAGAGTTACGCAACGATAGCAGAACCGCTCACAAACTTACTAAAAACAGATCAAATTATATCACAAAGAACGAGCTCTAACTACAAACTCAATCTTAATGAAGAAAAAAGAAAATTATTTACGGAACTAAAACAACATTTAGAGGAATGTCTGGAATTATCCCAACCCGACTACTCAAAACCCTTCGAATTGACCACTGATGCTTCTAATATCGCAATTGGTGCAGTTTTGTCACAAGGTGGAAAACCTATTACTTCCGTGTCGACATCCCTTAGCGAAACGGAACAAAACTATGCAACTAACGAGAAGGAACTGTTGGCAATAATATTCGCTCTGACCAAACTCAGACTTTATATACAATGCGTATCGGATTTGACAATATACACGGATCACCAATCTTTAATTTATGCGGCTTCGAACAAAAATACGAACACAAAAATCAAAAGGTGGAAATATAGAATCGAGGAATATGGAGCTAAAATAATTTACAAACCTGGCAAGGAGAATGTCGTTGCAGACGCACTCAGCAGGCAGCAACTCAATAACAGGGTTTGGATTGAGGACATCCAAAATGTTTCGCCAGTTGGGAACGCAACTCCGTTGTTGCCGATGGTTCGCCAACTGGGAAACAGCAAAGGTTGTTTTCCGCGTCGAGTTCCTCCTCGACGGGACAGCAAACTGTATTTGGCGTTGTTGCCCAGCGAATGACTGCCGCGACGGGCAGTAATTAAACACATTTTAAATCTACATTAATTTACTTTTATTTCCGATTTAAATTTTATTTATGGAACGATGTAATGCACGTTAACAAGAAAAAAACGATTAGAGTTATAAAAAACAGTGCAGCACAAAACTGTCTGATCTAGACGTTATATGACAACAGGTGCTGAAAGCACCGTATACAAATCAAAATTTCGCTTTTACATCAAAACAAACTGTGTACGAAAACAGTAAAACCAGCACCGCGTGAAAACAGTACCATGGAAAACGTCACATGAATAGACCATTTTGCTTTTGTCTATTCAGCAATAGGTGGCGCTCCGTGTGGTGTGTTTTTTCCGACTGGTATAAGATATAATATATATGTTGCGGAACTGCAACATCTTCCCGGGCCGCGACGATGGACCCAGTAGTCCTCCTTAGTTGGCGTCACCACCTGGTGTCAGCGCCGTGGGAAGTAGCGGTTGGTATTTGGTTGAGCTCATAGCCCTTAATGCTCGTATTGCTCATACAACGGTACGGTAAAACGGTAGGGTGGCAAAATTAATTATATTGTTTGAATCTGATTATTAATTGAGTTCGTTATGAAATATGATTGGTTATGGAACAGTAATACTTGATGTTATCAGTGTGTGTGTGGGCGTGTGTGTGTGTGTATGTGTGTGACGGAAGGTCCAGTTGGCCATTGATTGCTAACGTTGTAGCTTGTGATAAGGCCGTCGTTGTTTATTGTTTGTAGTCTCCGACATGTTGTGGAGGGGTTGCCTGAGAGGCGATATTTGCCGCATTAGCGGCGGCAACGATGTGATTTGTGTTTAATGTTAAATGTTGGTTGGATCGTAAATCCGTACGTAGAATTATATGTGTTGGACGTAGTCCCATGTCGGATCGTAAATCCATATGTAGAGTTTACATAGTTTGGACGTAGTCCTATGTTGGACCGTGGATCCATGAATGGTCATTGAGCGATGTGGTCGTCAATATGTTGAATTGTTTGTGTTTGTCCCTGGTTGGAAATGTGGCCATTTAGATTTAGTTGAAATCTAGGTGCACTAGATGGAGCTGTCAATTCAGTCCAAAGATCGATTAGTTGCGTTAAAGTCGGCCGTGCAATATTGGTTTTCTATCATCTTCTGAATATGGCCAGCCTGTGCCGATATTAGAAGTATTAGAGTTGCCGCCAACTGCATATGATCATCTGCGTCTTGAATCCAAGGTGATTGCTGTAGCTGATGCTGTTGCAGTTGGGGATGTGTCCCATCTACGCCGCTAAACCAATGCTCGGCGTTGGGCGAACTTTTGATGGGAGCTGAGATTGACGTTGGCCACATTGCCTGGCGGAGTATTTGATCCACTGGTTGAGTGATTGTTCTCCAAATGATAATTATGATGATGGCCACCATATAAATAATGATATGTTCCTTGAATTGAGTGAATTCGCTGAACTTCACATAAGATCAGAAGGGATTGTATTGTTCCCTTCATGGTAGTTCGTGGAAGTTGTTTCGCCGCTATTTGTTGGCTGCTCTGGCCTTTGAACTGTAGTTAACATCAGCCGATTCGCATATCCGACGTTGAAGTCGCTGAGCGTAACTCTTAAAAGCTGAATCGGGACTGCGGTCATACGGGGCAGTCATTGTCTGTGAACCACCATCATCTTCATAATAATTGTCATCATAATGTCTATGCTGCTGCTGCAATTGTTGTTGTGGGTGCTGTGACCGCATATGATTCCTTTTTGGAACAGCATAGTTGTTCATGTTCTGATGGTGTTGTGGTTGAACACCTTGCGGCATATTCTGTTGACCTATAACTGGCACTTGATTGAGCCAGAGAGGTTGCGCATCCGGATTGCTATTAAGAAGATTACTCTGTTGTTCAATAGCAGCCTCTGTTTAATTGTGTCGCAGGATAAAATAGTCCCAATGCTAGGCGCTTTTCTCCATTGACTGGTGGCTGGACCTTGTGTACACCGTTCGCCTTCCGTTGGTCTGATTTCCTGAAGGGTGCCGGCATCTTTCCTGTTCTTCTCCTTCTATCTTCCCTAATCTTGGCACTGAAAGCTATCTTAGACACCGACTCCGTTGGAGTGGTGCCCCCGTGGCAGCTACGTGCAATGGGCGGTGTTAAGAGAGTGCCCCCAGAGCATTTCGCCCAGGCGGCGAAAGGTGAAGAACCCCAGACACTTGACAGCGCGCCTGGGTGGCGAGACGCGAGAAATCCTGGATGCGTAAACGATGCGCTCAGATTTCGAAGAGCGGTGCCCCAGGAACTAATGTAAATGAGATGGTAAATCGCAATTCCCGGTGTTCTTGGACTTATTCATCTGCAAGTTCGATGTTTGAGATGATACTTGCAGGTATAGGACCGGAAGTGTCTTCGTTGACGAATTTTGTCTTAGTACTGGCCGCTTCGATTTCATTACATTGTCCTCTTGACTGTTTTGTCCGATGGGTCATCGTCCTCTTCTTCAGGTTCCTTTAATTTACGCGGGGCGTATCTGCGTTCTGTAGCGTGGACGTGCCAAGTACCTGAAACTTCATTAAAAGAGGAGCCGAATGATGTCCTCAACCTGGTACTGGGAACGATCAGAATGTTCTTTGATTTACCTGCTGTGAATTCTGCAGAATTAAGATAAATGAACAACCTTGGATCTTGAAAGTGGACTGTAATTGGTATTTGCTAAATAATCGTAATTTGTGGACTGTAATTTGTATTTGGAAGAATTACTAGCTTTTCGTTTATTGATGATGACTTGTTCGACTTGTATGTTGAAGTTAAAATATAAGTTGGATCGTAAATCCATCTATATCATCGATGACTTCTTGGACGTAGTCCTCTTTTGGATCGTGAATCCCTCTATGTCATCGATGAACCTTTGAACGTAGTCATACGCGTTCCACTCGAATGAAACGAAAAAATGTTGTTTTATTTATATTGGAAGTTTATAATGTTGGTAAAAATAGGAAATATCTATTAAATTATTCCATTCACCGTCGATTGCAATAGAAAAATTATTAAAATAAAGCAGAAATTAGTTTATTTTCACAAGAGTGATGAACCACCTAATCAGTACGGGCTCGGATATGTCCAGTCCGATTGAACTCAAGAAATATATATGTGGTAAGCATATTCCACTTGACCACGGTGTCTTCGTTTTTCAGAAGCACATCTGCCAGAGTTCCAATCTTATGAAGTGCTCCATTACTTTGTTTATTATCAACGCTTGGTAATGTAATACTTGCATCCGATTCCCATTGTTGTTGTCAGGTTCTAATTGAATAGCTTTCGTATCGGCGTCTATGGCTTCATCGTACTTTCCTGTATTGATTCGGCCATATGCTTTGCTGTAATTTGGATTGTAGAATAATGCAGAGTTGCAGTCTTTAATCGCACGATCATTTTCTGTTGCACGGATATAAACTGCAGCTCGATTACAGTAGAATATTGGGTTTTCCGGATCGAAACTAATTGCCCGGTTGTCTTGGACTACTGCTTCTTGATATTTGCATTCCTTCATCAGGCGGTTGCCTTTATTCTTAATCTGTTCGGCTGTTTCAAGGGATTGTAGATTGCGTTCGTTAACATCGACTGGAACATTTCGAATAGATCTAACCTTTGTGGTTCCGCTTGTGAGGTTGTGCCTGCACTGTTAGACGTAGCTTCTTCGCTATCGAGATCCTCATCATCGCTCAGATTAAACGCTGCTTGCAAACATTGTATAACAACATCCAGACTTTCGACGACGTCAGTGCCCAGCGATTAGCCCTCACTCGGTTGTTTTACATAGTCAATGAAGGATTTAACGAACTGCTTGTGGACTTGATCGGACATTTTCGAAATCTATCAACCGTAAACACTGAATTGCCGTTATTGGTCTCAAATCAATGTCGACACTCAATTCATGTTAGAAACTAGAATAGTCCCGAATCACTGCACGATCCTGTTCTTGATATACGAAGGTGATTGTTTCCCGTTTCACAATTTTGCTATTAATTACGATTTCTTTGTTTAAAATTATTATTGAATTCATTTGCTTTTGTTTGTTCTGCGTATTTCCATTCATTGGAAATTCAGCAACAATCATTGAAAGCGGTTAGCTTAACCTTAGTTTCCGTCCTTTTGTTGATTTAATTAATACTTTATTTAGTTTTGATGATGAAAATAGTGTGACGTCAACACGTAGATTTAATTACAAAGCACGACACAGCACAACACTCCTTAAGTTAAGATCCATTCGGATCGCTAATTAATTTGTATATATTATTATTAAATTATTGCCACCTACCTGATCTCGGCGATATTTCCTTGTTGGTTTCGTCTTCCTTTAACATTGTCCATAGGTTGGCGCTTTCTTGCGGATGAATCCTGAACACTGCACGCTTCGACCCATCCGGCTCAAAGGACCAATATGTTTCGCCAGTTGGGAACGCAACTCCGTTGTTGCCGATGGTTCGCCAACTGGGAAACAGCAAAGGTTGTTTTCCGCGTTGAGTTCCTCCTCGACGGGACAGCAAACTGTATTTGGCGTTGTTGCCCAGCGAATGACTGCCGCGACGTGCAGTAATTAAACACCTTTTGAATCTACATTAATTTACTTTTATCTCCGATTTAAATTTTATTTATGGAACGATGTAATGCACGTTAACAAGAAAAAAACGATTAGAGCTATAAAAAACAGTGCAGCACAAAACTGTCTGATCTAGACGTTATATAACAACAGGTGCTGAAAGCACCGTATACAAATCAAAATTTTGCTTTTACATCAAAACAAACTGTGTACGAAAACAGTAAAACCAGCACCGCGTGAAAACAGTACCATGGAAAACGTCACATGAATAGACCATTTTTCTTTTGTCTATTCAGCAATAGGTGGCGCTCCGTGTTGTATGTTTTTTCCGACTGGTATAAGATATAATATATATGTTGCGGAACTGCAACACTAACACGTCCTCTATTCACTACGTAGACAGCTCCCCAACTTAAAAATTAAAAAGTACATCTAAACCAGTAAATCATTTCAAAAACCAAATATACATTGAATTCTCGAATGAAGATAAGACACAAAGTAAAAATATATTTGACGGATATAGGAGATAACATATCAAAATTAGCGACCTATCTGAACTTCTTAACACCATAAAAAATGTAATAAACCCAAATCATACTAACGCAATACACTGTGACAAAGTAACTTTATATGAAATACGAGAAATCGTAGAATCAAATTTAGAGTGCAAAAAGATAGTCCACGCCCCTAACGCGCTCTCAGACATTATAAACGACGATGAACAATTAAAAATAATTGAAGAAGTTCACCGAAGAGCTCACCGCAGTCACAGAAATAACGCCATCGAATTAGCCGACAAATACTTTTGGCCTAACTTAAGACAAATGTGTAAAAAAGAAGGAAAAGACTGCGAAATATGTCACACATCCATACGACAGACATCCCACGAAACAAATTATCAAACCTACGCCTATACCTACAAACGCAGGAAAACATATTCAAATAGACACATTTTATCTACAAAAGAAAGCATACATCATAACAATAGACACATACAGCAAATATCTATATATACGCAATGTCCCAAATGAAATAGAACCTACCATAGTCGTCGACGAAATCATATTAGAAGTATTCCCACTAGCAGAAAGTTGAATGACTGATAACGCCCCCATATTTAAAGGAACAAAGACAGAATTCCTTCTAAAACAAAGAGGAATAACGCACTCATTTGCACCAGTAGCATGCTCAACAACAAACGCAAACATAGAACGTGCCCATTCTACACTTTTAAAAATCAGTAGAAGCTTGGCGGTTGAAAAGACGAGCACGGTCCCTGACGAAATATTCAACGCGGTGAAACAATACAAATGCACAGTGCATTCGGCAACTGGCCAGAAACCAATCAACCTATTTTTCGGCAACATAAAAAAAGACGTCCAAACACAACTAAAAAACGCACAAGACAAACAAAATAAGTACCAAAATAAGAATCGTAAAGAAAAAAACATATACGCCAGGAGAAGTAATATACGTAAAAAAGAACCGTCGCGGTAAAGAAACCACACGTTACACGAAACAAATAGTCAAAAAAGATCAAGGCACCCTAGTTATTACAGATGGAGGCGCGGAAATACATAAAGATCGTATACGCTCTAACACTAATTAAGTTTACCCTAGATATACACGAACCCAAAGAACTAATAAATCAAACAACAATAGAAATTCCCCTAATCAATATTTTAGTTTACGCATACATATTTGTTCACAGGAAGAATAACGTAAATTTTTAGTTTATAAATACCCAAAAAAACTAAGATATAAAAATTTAGCGTTAGACACCTTTCATGGATTGACAAAAATAACGACAGAAACTATGATCTATAAAAATACTTTGTTTGTGACAGATAAACGTAACAATAAACTAACACATCCTATTTGTAAAAAGATAAACATTGAAATATGAATCAAATTAATAGACAATATATTATACTCGAACTTCGATAACGCATTTAGAAACATACGACACTTTAAGAACAATATAGAGGAAAAACCAATCCGCACTACATTTATAATTATAGGCATATTATTATCATGCATAATGGCCATAATTGTAATCAACAAAGAATGTAAGAGATACAACGAATACAAATTAACAAAAATTAATGCCAAGTCCCAGAAACTTAAAAAAAAAAACAAAAATAGAACTACAAAAATTAAACAATGAGGACATTGTAACCTTAAGCAGGGAAGCAGGGGGGGAGTTAACACCCCTAAAATATAAGATAGTTACCACTCCTGAAAGAATAAGATAGTTAACAATCAAAACATAAAATAGAGATACTTCAAAATCTGTTCAACCTAATGTTATTCCTAAAACACGAACAAAGGAAAACGTGAACCATTGTATTCTAATAATAGAAACACAGATGCTTCAAAACATGAAACACAGGTACTTCAAAACCTGTTTAACCTAATAGATTTAAGTTCGAAAGATATAAATAGATTTAAGTTCAAAATATATAAATAGACTTAAGTTTGAAATGTAAATCGGAGATCCTGTCTGACTACGGACTCACATACACGTGCTGCTCAGCGGAGATAATTAAACGGATACATAGTTTCCAAATAACGAAAGAAAAAGGACTTTTCTTTGTATTATTTTTTTCTAGAACGGCACAAAATAACTCGATCCGAGGTAGGATAAAGTTGACCAAGTTTAAAAGAATAAAATAAAATAAAATTATACATTTCCATCCTGTAAAAAAATTATTGAACCATATACACCATTTGAACATTCATTCGAACGACAGACCTACAATGCTAGAACAATGGCAGTCCATTACCACTACACGACGTGATGGATGCAGTCTGTATTTTTTTTTCTTTTTTCTTTTTCCTATACTTCTCTCAGGAGAGGCGAACCTATAGCGCCGAGATGCCACTAGATAACTATTGCAGTTTTTCTTGAACAGTTGCCGGTTGTAACGCTCCGGAAACACTCGCGCGGGGAGGGAATTCCAGAGCTTACCCTCTCTCTAACGGAACGAGTTCTGATGCATAGATGTTCGCGCCGTCGAGAGATGAACTGCAAATTGGTGCCATCTGCGATGGCGTAAACCAGGGCGTCCACCTCGTGGGAGTGCCAAACTGGTGTTGTATTCCAGAATATTACCCTTATTCGCTTTAACACTAATCTCATGTCCTTTCTAACACAACCTTTAAAACTACATCCTCACATATCTTACATTCTCATTTAATACAATTCATAAATAAACAGACACAATATTCTATATCCAGTCACTTACAGCACATTTAAAAACATGCCCCTTTTCATAACAAGCACATTTTTCATTTCAGAGGAGTACCTGGCTGACTTTCAAACAGACAACTTGTCTCACAGTTTTGCTCGTGCTATTTATCTTAATCAACCGTTATTTTCACAATAATTTTCACAATTTAATTATCATTATCTTGTTTTCTTTGCCTCGTTTTCCGCATACAAAAATTTGAACAAGTGTTAAAACCGTTAAGTTATGGCCCCTGGGCCACGTGTGTTAAACAAAATTAAGCGCAAACGGTTGCGTTACGACCCCGTTATTGGAGGCCAAACTCCTCCCGATAAACTTTCAAAAGTGAACAATAAAGTTCTAGAAAAATCTAAAATGTGTTCAAACACTAACTTTTTTCAACCACTTCAAAGTCTGATGGAAGACTCTCCTGAAATGGATCCGACCAATGACGAACAGTGCGCAGAACTTCCTAAGGAAACCGTTCCGCCAATTGTGGTATTAAAAACAACTAGTGCTCAAGTGCGTGATATTTTGAGCAACATTAAGATAGACAAATACTTAATCAAAAACATTTCGCTTGGACAAAAAATATGTGCCCCAACAATGGACATATATAATAAAATCAGAACCGAACTCGTACGGTTAAAATGTGAGTTTTTCACCCACTCGCGTAAGGAAAATCGTCCATTAAAGGCAGTGTTATCCGGGCTAGACTTAATTAGCAACGATGTAGTGAAAAATGAGCTAATTGCACTCGGGATTAAGTGCCTAGATGTTAAAACCATCACATTAAATCCGTCAACAAAAGCCCTGTACAAACACTACTTGTACATCGTCTACATTCAACGCGGTACTGTTAAATTAAACGAACTAAAACGGAACTACTCCACCTTGTTCAAAACCATCGTTCGCTGGGACTTTAAAAAACATAATCCAGGTAAGGTCACACAATGTCACAATTGCCAGCTTTACGGTCACGGCTCGATGCATTGTCATATAAATAGCTTCTATGCAATATGTTCGGGAAGCCATAAAACATCCGACTGCAAAACGAATGAGGTCATCAAGTGTGCAAATTGTAGTGGGCCACATAAATCCACCGATCCAGAATGTATAAGCCGAAAGCAGTACATAGACATTCGCCGCAAATTATCCCCACGCGGACGTGGAACAGGAAATACAACCATTATTATTATCCATTGATAATTTTCCTCCACTACCCCGATCTGTGTGTCAACCTTCACTTCCTTCATCCACCTGGGCTTCTGGCCTCCATCAAACCCAGCAACCTTCCAACAGTGATACGACACACACGAAGAAAAATCCGTCAGAAACATTAACTAATGATAACCTGTTCTCATTTAGCGAGATAAACTCTCTTCTTAATGAAGTTGTAACCAAGCTTAGTGCTTGTCAAACCAAAGCTGACCAATTTAACGTCATTACTTCATTAGCTATTAAGTACATATACTCGGAAAAAACATGTTAAGAAACACTCTTAACGTCATAACTTGGAATGCGAGAAGCATCGAAAACAAAAAGCATGAATTTTTTAGTTTCTTGATAAATTTTAATATTGACATTGCACTTGTTTCAGAAACCTGGCCCAAACAAGACATTTCTTTCTCACATCAAAATTACATATGCTATCGCCTAGACAGGGTACATGCTAGTGGTGGAGGTGTCGCCATTGTTGTGAAAAAATGTATAGAACATTCCTTGCGTCCTTCATTGCACCTTAAGTTAATTGAGGAAATTAGTATAGATGTAACATTAAGTGACAACTCCAAGGTGAGTCTTTTTTCGGTTTATTTCCCTGGAGGAAATAGAAACCTAGAGAAATCTACTTACTTTAAGCGGGATTTGCAAAAATTGTATAGAGTCAACACTCGAAACAAGGTAATTATTGGTGGTGATCTAAACTGCAGACATCAGTCGTGGAATTGTCTTAGGGCAAACTGCTGGGGTAACATTTTACTAGATGTTACTGAATCCAGCCGAAGTTTTTCCATACTTTATCCACTTCTCCCCACCTATATCCCAGCGAGTGCTAACAAGAACCCCTCAGCTCTTGATCTATATATCACTAATATTCCAAATTACTGCACAGTGCCATTACCTCTAAATGCGTTAAGTTCAGACCACCTTCCGATCAGCCTTACAGTGAATCATACAGTAGTTGTAAATCGTACCAGTTTATACCACAACTATTCCGCCGCCAACTGGAATTGTTATAAATCATACATATATACACGAACTTCGTTCTAGGTGATACCAGCCTAAATTCTATAACCTGCAGCGAGCACATTGATATCCTATGTAACAATTTTGTTTCTGTTATCAATAGAGCGGCCGATCTTGCGATACCTAAATGTTCCACTGCTCCAGTTGATAAGGCACCGCTTCCTGAAAATATCTTACATCTGATTAGGCTACGAAACTCTGAGAGAAGAAAATGGCTGCGTTATAGAATCGATTGTTTTCTAGTTAATGTTAAAGTCTTAAATAATATAATTAAAAACGAAATCTCAACATATAGGAACAAGTGTTGGAATAAACACCTTTCCTCTCTTGACAAAGCTAGCAAACCGTTCTGGAAAATATCAAAAATTATGAAAACGAGAGGGTCAAGTATTCCTCCGTTTAAAGTTCACGACAAGTTGTTTATTTCTTCAGTGGAGAAATCGAACCTACTTGCTAACACGTTTAGTAAGAGCCACTCCATATCTATGCATCTAAGCGACGCGTATACTGAAGCTGAAGTTTCTAACACTATCCATGTACTTTCTCAAACACCAGCTGAAAGTACTTACGCAACTAATATCAGCAAAGTTAAAGAATTGATAAAAAAATCGAAATCAAAAAAGGCTGCGGGTCTCGATAATATTAACAACAAATTAATCAAAGCACTTCCACCTGCTGCAAGTAACTATTTAACGTTCATTTTCAACGCTTGTCTTAAGAATTGTTATTTTCCGGACTGTTGAAAACAGCAAAGGTAATACCTATCCCGAAACCCGGCAAACCGAAGAACAGCCCCGAAAGCTACAGACCTATTAGTCTACTTAGCTGTCTAAGTAAGCTCTTAGAGAAAATCATTAAGGAAAGGATTGATCGTTTTGTGGAAGACAATAACATCTTACCAAACTTTCAGTTCGGTTTCCGTTGTGGTCACAGCACAATCCACCAAGTCTTGCGCATTAAAAACCACATAGCTGGTAAATTCATCGACAAGGAGTCAACGGGACTGGTTCTTCTAGACATCGAAAAAGCTTTTGATACGGTATGGCACGATGCCTTGATTTATAAGCTACTAAAACTTAAGCTGCCAATACCGCTTATCAAAATTATCCAGAGCTTTCTTCGTTCGAGAAAATATGTTGTGAGTATAGGAACCGACATATCCTCTACTCACCAAATCCACCATGGTGTACCCCAAGGCTCGGTTCTTGGTCCCATATTATTTACATTGTTTGTCGCAGATTTACCATATCTAGGTGAAAACATTCAGGTAGCTATGTTTGCCGATGATACGGCCATTTTCTCTTCGGGTGCTTTATTCACTAATGTCTACAACTCTTTGCAAGCAGCTCTTGACAAACTAGCAGTGTATTACAGGAAATGGAAAATAAAAATAAATGGTAATAAAACACAAGCTGTCTGGTTTTCGAAATGTAGGAAACACTGCTACCTACCAAATGGCACTAAACTCAGTATGTGTGCAGTTGATATTGATTGGTCCGAAGACTGTAGATATCTAGGTATTATTCTAGATAAAAAACTCATCTTTCAAAAACACATCACTACCACAATTGACAAAATAAACAAAGTCGTAAGAGTTATGTATCCATTAGTGTGTAGAAAGTCAAAGCTTAGCATCGAAAATAAAATTATAATATATAAAACCATTTTTCAAGCTATACTCCTGTACGGGGCCCCTGTATGGTGTAATTGTGCTCGCACACACAAAATAAAATTGCAAAGGTGTCAAAATAAAATATTGAAAATGTTGCTGAATTTGCCATGGCATTATTCGACACATGAACTACATGAAAACGCTAACGTTAAACAGGTAGAGTTCTACATTGACAAATTCAATCGAAACTTCTTCGTCAATTGTTCTTTTTCTGACAATATTCTCGTTTCCCGTCTTGCGTTATCCTAAATCACTACATATGTACTCTGTCTATGAAAATTATATCGAGGTTATTATTATATAAAATAACCGGAAGCTCGTGCAATATTAGTCTTAAGATTCAAATAAGGGTTTTTTATTGTAGTTTTCCCTTAATTTATTATTTGCTATTCATTAAAATTGTGCTATTGTCGTTATATAGATTTAATATTATAGTTGTAAAGGAATTGCTATCCTAAATCTCTTAAGTACTAGTTGTAAAATATACCATAAATGTAATTATCTACCCAATAAAAATTGAATTGAATTGAATTTTTCATTTCAAAACATATCCACTTTGATTTTCGTTCAAAGTTTATTCAAAATTTTAAGTCACAGAGACTTCTAGATTGTTTTGTTCATTTTATACGACACAGTTAGTTGGAACAAAATGTTCTATAAAAACAGGAAAATTTATATTGTAAAAGGCAGTTCAGAAGAGAGCTCAGCTTAAGATAGCTGAGTTCAAATAAAATAAAATAAATAAAAACTAACTATAGTTAATTTAATAAATATATAACCCCCACGCTCTTCCCTCGAAAGAGGAAGCACGGCGCTGGAGACGTAACACTGGATGACATCGGCTCGAAATCTCGACCGTTGGAGAGACTTGCTAAATAAGACCAAGACCGGATCCCGGTTGTAGTGCCGATGATGATGATGATGATGATGATGATGATGATTCACAAGGAGTTTGTCCCAGTACGGCAAACCGTTAATTCTGCGTATTATTTTAGCATCTTCTATCGTAGTGCATGAGACTTCGTTCCGATTACGAGAGGCAGACTCCTGGTAGTTCCACAACACCAACCCTTTAGCCCATAAAAGAAAAATCGTCCGCGAGTTTTTAACTTGATCTTGGTCTGTTACAGCACAAAGCAACAACAAACAACAATAAGGGATAAATCGATTCCTCAAAGATATAAAAAGGAGAACCGATTCATCATAAACTCAAATAGTCAATTCTTCTACCATCGAAGTAACAAAATTGACCACGACAATCCCATCACCGAAAGGTATACTCCGTTTTTTTGGTAAATTATTGGGTACCGGCAATACAACGGAAAAGGCATTCATGCGATACAACCGTTTACACGGTAATGTGCTGTTCGATGGCAAGGCTTTTTCGATCGGATGACGTTAACAGCAAACTAAAAAATGGTACGAGGTATATTAACGGACGCATAGAGAACAAGCTGGCTGCTTCGTTATTTTCTGCTTGTGTCGTGTAATTCGCATCGTCTAGTGACCTAGAATTTTGAATTATTTAAGTGACCGTTTAAAGTGGCAATTTTATAAGTGCTAGTAAAAATAAAGTAATTTTCAAATGATCTAAGTGTTTGTTTGACACTATCAAAACCTTGTAAAGGCTGTTCCCAAGCCAACTAGTGGAGTTGGCTTTTGGATTGATCGCTGTGCCCAAGCCAACTATTGGAGTTGGCTTTTGGATTGATTACTATGCTGTCACCAGAGCGTGATTCATGGTCTTAGATCACAAGTCGTATTTAATGAATTTGGCTTCTCAAATTTTAGGTTGTTACCAAAAAGTTGGTATGAAAGGACAATGTTACGAAGCCGTTAAGGGCATTCGATGACTGTCAGACACTCGCGGCCAGAACTAATGCTGCAGCGATACTAGCGTTTTGAACGTCTACACGGCTGCTGCTGAAACTTTCAGGATCATCAAGCTATGCAACTCGCTATGAAATCATGAGATAGCAAGTCCGTGGGGAATTCTAAACAAGCAGTCCTGACGGAACTGTGACACTTTACATGTGTCACATCCGAATAAATTCGTAGGTTTATAACACCTTTGTTGGCGTAATTCCAAAACTTCGAGACTAAGTCACTATTACCTTCGTTGTTATTCTCATTTCTCCCTTCCCGTATGAGATAAAATCGTTCCCAACCACCGCGAGTTAAGATTCTTCTATAATTTTAGTTACGAGTAGTTTGCGCTTTTTGCGCTCTTGTCAAACTCATATATAAACGTGTATACTTTGCATTTGTGTCGCTATTACTAGCTTACTACAAATTATGACTATTGGAACCATATGTTTTGTTGAGATCCTAACATAAAAGCATTCAAGTGTTAATTTAAGTGATTGCCCTGCTCAAAGTTCACAACTTAACTACGATTAGGAATGCAGGGATAAGCATCGCAAAGGGAGGTCGCCATACTATGTTAGTGCTATGATAGCATTTATATGTGTTGCAATCAAGTATCAGGTACGTATTACTAGGTATTACGATGTAGATAGGAAATAATACGAGACTTTCTGGTCCCCCTTATGCTTGGTGGCAGGCGGAAAAGAACATTTTCAAATCCACATAGTTGAGAGTAGTTGCAAAACGTCCCTACCATCGTCAGTATCATCTCGTTGCACCGCTGAAGATACTAGTATCGCCCCTGCTGTTGTCGTTATCGTTGTCGGTTTGGTGTCGTTGTCATTCTCATTTTGTTATAGCCGGATGCTCGTTGTTTATCCTGAACGTCTCGAAATTAACCCAAATCTTTCCGCAACATGAGTTGATGACATGAATATTTAAATAACGGAGGCAAATGTTTTACCTAAAAACTTTATCCAACCCACCGCGCTGGAGTTTTGTACGGCAAAAGATGACGTAGTGTTGGAATATTTGGGTGGAGTCCTGTGGCAGGTAAAATGCCAGACGATGTGCCGAGATTTCCCATTTAGTATTTTCAGAAAACCGGAGGGCTCTGCATATAACAGCGAGACAAAAGGACGATACGGTACTTGTTGGAGGTTGTTTATGCGGAATTTGGTTTTTCAGGTTCTCCCTCTCCGTTTTTTCTTTTCTTTTTTTGTGAAAATCTGCAGTGTACCAGGAATGGATTTGCTTTTCATGAGATATTGAGATCTAGGGAAGTAGGGGAATGGTTTATGCGAATTATGATGTCTGATACTGAGTGTAGTAGTACACTGCAGTTTCCAAGGACTGTATAAAACTACCAACCTGAGGGTACATGATCTTAATTATGTTTTAATGGCTGTGCTAAATCCATCATAAATGTAGGACACCAATAAGTTTCAAATACCCCTCGAGTTAAATATTTTTTTCTATTCCCGCTATAAAAGTTTGTTTTTTCCCATTGACCGTGTGAAAGAAGGGAGAGCAGACGAAAATTGTTTGTATAAATATTTGTGACATCCATGCATACAACAGAGGATGGTGGTATGGGCGGTTTAAAGTTTTTCGTAATCAAATGTTTTACATTTCATCTTTGTGATCAAGTTAAGTATTATATATATTTTTTATAAAAGATTTTCTAACAAGCTCTCTGTAGTGTAAATGAGGGGAAATGGTAGATGTTCACAGGTCATATGACTATTTGACCTGCCAAAATATTTGGCCTTAGTCATTCAAAACACCCACTATCACAATAATTGCAGATCGGTAAATATCACAACAACAACAAATACAAATTGACCTAATGGCTACGGAATATTAATCGTTCCCTAAAGGTATCTATCGGGCTTGTTGACTTGTTGACCCATGACTGAGACTACAAAACACTAACAAACGAAATAGAAATTGCTAACGGACAATTAAGTACGACGGTCACCACTGTGCATTGAAGGCCGTAATAAAGCTTTCGAATGAACTGGCAGAACTGGCGGAATTCTTGGTCCCACAACCCTACATTTACGGGGCAACGTGGTAGCCGCGATTCACCTGATCGTTTACAAAAGAACTACACTCGAACGACACTAACATGGAACTCCGCTCCAGTCGAACTGCATAAGAAATCCTGCCTGCTCTTCCTGGTATCCTTAATCTATTGTCCCATACAAGTCTCCGTGAGATTTGATATAAAAGAGAGTCTCTATAAAGACGTTATGTTGGTGCTTCTCAGGTGCGTAGGCCGCAATCCTTGCTGAAGGGGTATACGTACAATGCAGGCTTCCAGATCCGGAACCTGCGCACTTCTCCACTATATATAACTTTATGTTCGATTCCTATTCTAATAAAAATTCCGACACCTCCCCATTGTGAGGAGTTAGGTCGATCTCTTCTATCTTATGCCTTTGGTTTAACTTTTATTTCCCCCGCCAGAAGTACATCAGCGTTTTCGTCTTGCAGCAGGTTAAAAAGAGTAGTTCATCTCTCGGTCCTTATACGCGAATTTACATTTATGACAAGAGCTTTAATTGATATATATCGGTTGGATTTGTAATTCGCCCAATCTTTATGTTTGGCGTTCATATCTTTACCTACGATAAAGCAGTTTTTCTCCAGGTGCCATTGCAAGCATCGATAGAGAGTCTCAAGCTCTGTTATAAACACCTTATGTTGGTCAATTTTGTTAAATATTGCCACACCTCCCCTTTGTGAAGAGTTAGATCGAAAATAAACTATGAAGAGTAAAAGAGGAAGACCTCTTATATATTGTAGCAAGCTTCAGGTTCGCTGGATTAATTATTTTGAATAAATAAGAGCCGTTGAGTCGATTTTGAATTAATATAACACTTTATTAATCCGTTAATAACAACCGCACACTTAACGATTTCTTTACTTATCGCTTCCGTACTTATCGCGTCTTTGGCCGCTTACTTATCGCGTGCTTCACTTTCTTACTTATTACTTCTTACTACCGCACTTATCGCTTGCTTCACTTTCTACTTCTTACTCCCGCACTTTCTGTGTGCGACGTATTTATACGGCTTCCCCACTCTGTTTCGGCGTTTCGTTTCCGTCCGTTCCATAGTCTTGAATGTTCTATTCCAGCCTTCCAGTACTTCCCAAAATAATCTAGTACTCTGTTTCGGACTTTCTCGAAGATTCCAGTACCGACCGTCATATGCGTCACACTACCCTCCGCCTAGATTAGTTCGTCCCGAACTAAGTTCACTGATCTCCTGGGATAACAAAAGTCGCCAGTCGGTCACGATGTACCACTTTCATCTCGGCGTTCGGTCTTCGCTGAATCCTATAGACAACGTCGTTAATTCTTGTGAGAATCTTATACGGTCCTTCCCAATGTTGCTGCAACTTCGGAGACCTTCCTTTTTGCCGATGAGGGTTATAAAGCCACACGTTATCGCCTGCATTAAATCCGGATGCGTTGGCTCGAACGTCGTACCTTGTTTTCATCCTGTCACTTGATACCTTGATTTGCTTTCGAACCAAATGATGAATCTCGTCGAGGCGATTTTTCCATTCGGCTACGTAGTCTTCGGTCTTATCTAGGGCGTCTGGAGGTATTCCGAATCGCAGATCGGCTGGTAATCATATCTCTCGTCCAAATATAATTCTTGCTGGAGAATGGCCCGTCGTATCGTGATTAGCCGATCTATAGCTCAGGAAAAAGGTTTGTACATATTTGTCCCAATCTAGTTGGTGATCAATAACGACCTTCGATAAGTGCTTTTTCATTGTTCGGTTGAACCTTTCGACCATTCCGTCTGACTGCAGATGTAAGGGTGTGGTGTAGCGGTTCCGCCAAACCCTACGGTCTACTTACCTGAAAAACCCCCATAACTACTACCCTACTCCCTTTAGTTTGCTAATGCAACAGTATTAGTACTTAAAAATGCTGCATGCATTTAAGAGATCAAATCTATGATCTTTAAGTCCCTGTAAAGAAAACTTACCTTCATGCATTTTCTTCGCATACCATTGCTCCTTAAGATTTCTTTATTAACTTACCAGGAATTTCCAATCAATTTCGGCATCTACGTCGCCAGTCAAATTCCCCTAGATGAATTCCTGTAAACAAAATAATTCGGATTGCATTCAATGTAACCGTCATGACAGGGACCATAAATATGGCGCCGTCTATTTTCCCAGCCTCGTCATATACCTTTTCATACACATTGCCTGGCAACCTTTTTTGTTTGTCTTATCAATAAACAACCCAAGCAGCTGCATAAAAAAAGCGCAATAGATGCCGAAACCAAATTCGCCAGCATTTCCTAATGCAAATATGAACCCGGTTTCTACTGCAGCCAGAGATGCCATAAACATCCAATTTGCTTTTAGCACCTTTTTCTCCTAACGTCGAAAATAGCGACGAGGCATCGTGTAAACAATGACCCGCATTACCAACGGCGCATTATTTCATTTTTCCCTATTGTCCTTGCCTGCTTTCGAACACGTGCAACAACATTGAATCTGTTCGATCGCGCACATATACCACTGCACCAAAAAGATGGCATTTTCTTAGTGGTCACACCCTTAAGAGAAAAGTTTTTCTCTCTCTTTATTTTTTTCTTAGCGAAATCATCTCTGCATGAGATGACGATCGTGGAGTCTCATTTCATCCTTCGACCCGAGCGGGTCGCGGCTCCATCGCTACCCTGGTGCGCACAGGGAAGCGATAATGGAGAATAATCGTTTGTGTCGTGTCCTAATAAATTGAATTAACAGTGCGGATTAAGCATGAGAAATTTAAATTGATTTAAAAGTTGAAGTCGGTTAAAATTTACCTATATTAAGTAATTTACAAGGTATAAGGCTTATTACGTGTGTATCAAAATATTTTCTGTCAAGTTCTCCGTTCATAAATAAAAGTAGAATTAAAATACATGTTTTTTTCTGTTTAATTGAAAATAAAAATTATACAATCACCTCAGTGACTCTTGCGTTGTCCCTTTATTAATTTGCAACTTATTAATCGGCGGAACATTCAGTGAAGTAGTGGGACGAAGTAGAACTCGCACCCATGCCGGTGCCACGACTTCGTACCCCCACAGTGGTCCTGGTTTTCCTTACGCCCAGTGCCGCACAGATGCCTTGAAATATCTGTGATTCGAAATTTCGGCTTTGATCGGAATGCAGCTCACAGGGAACTCCATATCTGCTGATCCAATTATTGATAAGCTGCTCAATGACGGTTGTTGCTTCTTGGTTTGGAATCGGAAGGACTTCCACCCACTTGCTGAAGTAATCCACGATGACCAACATGTATTTGTTGTTGTCGATTGTTTTTGGAAATGGCCCTGAGATATCAATCGCAATTCGCTCGAAAGGGGCACCCACGTTGTACTGCTTCATAGCGCTCCTTGGTTTTGCTGTTGGTTCTTTGGTCGCTGTGCAAGTTGTGCACTTCCTACACCAAGACTCGACGTCATCTCTCATGTGAAGCCAATAGAATCGAGATCGTAATTTTGAAAGTGTCTTGTTAACTCCCAGATGTCTACCAGAGGCCCTGTCGTGCATTTCTGTTAGAACATCTTTCACTTTTAATGGTGGGACTAGAATCTGCATTCGATGGAATTTTCCGTCCGCGGCTTCCCATTTACGTTTAAGAGTACCATCTTCCACCAGCAAGGAATTCCATTGTGCCCAATATGCCTTGAATGTTCCACTCTTGTCGGAAATATTGTTCCAAGTTGGCCACTCGTTCTTTTCTTTGTGTTCCAGGATTAGCGACATATCTTCATCCTGAAGTTGAGCTGCGCGTATAGCATCATTTGTCCACCCATCTAGTACTTCTGCTTGTACATTTCTCTGGCCGGTACAATGTGTTTCTTCACCTCAGGTTGTTCCGTTGATAGTCTCCTCTTATGACAAGCGCATGAACAACAATTCTCACTCGATGTTTCATTCATTCGTCGACGTTTCCTACAGTCAACAGAGATGTGGCCGACTTCGCCGCATGTCCAACACTTCGTATCAGGTCTCTGGGTTCTCCGTTGTACATGCCCGATTCTTTGGCAGGAACATTTTTGGACGGACGTTTCTCGGACTATATGTACTCCTGGTAGCCAGTTTAGCAGATTCATATGGCAATGCGAACGCCAATATTTCATTAGTCGTCTTCTTTCCTGCTAAACGAACGGCCTGTTGCAAGTCCCGATCTTGGAGTGCGTTTATAAATGCATCCATTGCTACCTCGTTCAGAAATTCCTTAGTCATATTTGAATAAGACAAGTTTGCCAATCGCTCAATTTCTGCCTGCAACTGTTGAAGATTTTCTCCAGGTTTCTGCGTTCTGCTCCTCAGTTGCATGCGGTAGACCTGCTGCATGTGGTTGTCTCCATACCTAGCTTCAAGGCCGTCTCTTACCGCTTGGAAATCTGTTTGCTTCTCTGCTGGTATGGTTTGTAGCAATTCTACAGCCGCCCCGCGGAGTGACAAGATTAGTGATGTTGACTTTTGCTCATCCGACCACTTATTATAATTGGCCGCGGCGTCAAACTGACGTATAAATACGGAGAAGGGTCCCGTTCCATCGAATGTTGGCGGTTGCATCCTTGTATCTTTGTAGTCATGTTGATTGCTAGGCGATGTCTTATTTCTCTCAACACACTCAAGTCTCTTTTCGATTCGTGTTATTTCATCGGTGACTTTCTTGAATTCAGCTTCGTTTTTTAGATCTAGATTTTCTACTTCGTTTCGAATTTCTTCCTTAAAGTGTTGAAAATTACATTTCATCCACTGCGTTTGGGCATCCAACTTTGCATTAACATCTGCAGCTTGTGCGTCCAATTTTGAATTTTGGACGTCGAATTTTGAATTTTGGGCATCCAACTTTGCATTAACATCTGCAGCTTGTGCGTCGAATTTTGTCATCATCATCCGGAACATCTCCGAAATGTCTAACAGTGGCGAACTCTTCTCCGTTACATTGGCACCATCTTGACGCGGTGTTTCTTCTCCATCCGGACAGTCTGGCGCAATCGCAAAAACATATGTGTCAACATCAATACCCTCTTCCTCCATTGCTGCTTGCAGACGTTGTCGAAGAATTTGCTTCTGTCCTCTGCTATCCAGATTCCGGCCCTCAAGTTCCTTCTTCAACTCAGGAACGCAAAGATCCTCCAAATATCGATCTGACATCGTCACAACACACTTTCACACACTTATTCACTTAAACAATAATTAATCCCACTTCTGACACCAATTGTAGCGAGCTTAGGGTTCGCTGGATTAATTATTTTTGAATAAATAAGAGCCGTTAAATTGATTTTTGAATTAATATAACACTTTATTAGTCCGTTAATCACAACCGTCACTTTTACCGTACACAACGATTTCTTGACTTTCGCTTCCGTACTTATCGCGTATTTTCCTTCTTACTTCTAACTTGAGATTTGTCGCTTGCTTCGCTTTCTTACTTATCAGTCTAACTTATTCTTCCGCTCTCCGTGCGACGTATTTATACCGCTTTTCCTCATTCTGATTTGGTGTATCGTTTCCGTCCGTTCCATAGTCTTGAATGTTCTTTCTATTCCAGTTTTCCAGTACTTCCTAAAATAATCTAGTACTTTGTTTCGGACTTTCTCGAAGATTCCAGTACTGATTGTCATATGCGTCACACTACCCTCCGCCTAGATTAGTTCGTCCCGAACTAAGTTCACTGATCTCCTGGGTTAACAAAAGTCGCCAGTCGGTCACGATGTACCACTTTCATATTGGCGTTCGGTCTTCGCTGAATATATTGTGACGCATACGACAGTCAGTACTGGAATATTCGGGAAAGTCCAAAACAAAGTACTGGAAAACTGGAGACTATGGATAATAGAACATTCAAGATTATGGAACGGACGGAAACGAAATACCGAATCAGAATGTGGGGAACTGGTATAAATACGTCGCAGACAGCTCATGAAGACAAGTAGAGAGTAAGAAGTAGAAAGTAATAAGTCTCGAGTGAGAAGCAAGCGATAAGTAAGAAGTAAAATACGCGATAAGTACGGAAGCGATAAGTCAAGAAATCGTTGTGTACGTTAAAAGTAACGGTTGTGGTTAACGGACTAATAAAGTGTTATATTAATTCAAAATCGATTTAACGGCTCTTATTTATTCAAAATAATTAATCCAGCGAACCCGAAGCTCGCTACAATTGGTGTCAGAAGTGGGATTAATTATTGTTTAAGTGAATAAGTGTGTGTGAAAGTGTGTTGTGACGATGTCAGATCGACATTTGGAGGATCTTCCCGTTCCTGAGTTGAAGAAGGAACTTGAGGACCGGAATCTGGATAGCAGAGGACAGAAGCAAATTCTTCGACAGCGTCTGCAAGCAGTAATGGAGGAAGAGGGTATTGATGTTGACACATATGTTTTTGCGATTGCGCCAGACTGTCCGGATGGAGAAGAAACACCGGGTCAAGATGGTGGCAATGTAACGGAACGAGTTCGCCACAGTTGGACATTTCGGAGATGCTCAGGATGATAATGATAAAATTGGACGCGCAAGCTGCAGATGTTAATGCAAAGTTGGATGCCCAAAATTCAAAATTCGACGTCCAAAATTCAAAATTGGACGCACAAGCTGCAGATGTTAATGCAAAGTTGGATGCCCAAACGCAGTGGATGAAATGTAATTTTCAACACTTTAAGGAAGAAATTCGAAACGAAGTAGAAAATCTAGATCTAAAAAACGAAGCTGAATTCAAGAAAGTCACCGATGAAATAACACGAATCGAAAAGAGACTTGAGTGTGTTGAGAGAAATAAGACATCGCCTAGCAATCAACATGACTACAAAGATACAAGGATGCAACCGCCAACATTCGATGGAACGGGACCCTTCTCCGTATTTATACGTCAGTTTGACGCCGCGGCCAATTATAATAAGTGGTCGGATGAGCAAAAGTCAACATCACTAATCTTGTCACTCCGCGGGGCGGCTGTAGAATTGCTACAAACCATACCAGCAGAGAAGCAAACAGATTTCCAAGCGGTAAGAGACGGCCTTGAAGCTAGGTATGGAGACAACCACATGCAGCAGGTCTACCGCATGCAACTGAGGAGCAGAACGCAGAAACCTGGAGAAAATCTTCAACAGTTGCAGGCAGAAATTGAGCGATTGGCAAACTTGTCTTGTTCAAATATGACTAAGGAATTTCTGAACGAGGTAGCAATGGATGCATTTATAAACGCACTCCAAGATCGGGATTTGCAACAGGCCGTTCGTTTGGCGGGAAAGAAGACCACTAATGAAATACTGGCTTATGAATCTGCTAAACTGGCCACCAGGAGTACATATAGAGTCCGAGAAATGTCCGTCGAGGAATGTTCCTGCCAAAGAATCGGGCATGTACAACGGAGAACCCTGAGGCCTGATATGAAGTGTTGGACATGCGGCGAAGTCGGTCACATCTCTGTTGACTGTAGGAAACGTCGACGAATGAATGAAACATCAAGTGAGACTTGTTGTTCATGCGCTAATCATAAGAGGAGACTATCAACGGACCAACCTGAGGCCAAGAGCTCGGGAAACTTGTAAGGGCAGACTTTACGGGGCGAAAGTCGCCTGGTGGAATGTATAGCCCCAGCATCGTAACTGTATCACAACTCCAACGGGATTACCAAAGTTTGGTTATAACTACGATCGTTAATGCAAGGACAACAACAGTGACAATTGACACTGGAGCAACGAGATCCATAATTCGGCCGAATGTCGTGGGCAAAATTGCCCTTAATAAAAATAGAAGATACGCTTTGACGACTGCTACAGGAGAATGTTCTACAGTCTACGGAGAAGTCGAGAGCATAATAGTGCTGGGCAATATTTCCATATCACACCAATTTTTGGTTGTCGATATTACGGACGAATGCATTCTTGGAATGGATTTCATGAAGGAGCATCAAGTTGTTCTAGATATCGGGCAAAGAACACTGCGAATTGGTAACTTGGAGGTTGCTCTTACACTGCAGGACGAACAATTGAGAAGACTGAAATGTTATGTGCGTGAGGAGGATGAGATCCCAGCTCGTTCAGACTCGGTAATTTGGACCAGTCTCGAGAGTGATCCCGGTGACAATCGATTTTATATCACCGAAGCTGCACAAAATCAGCGTAAGGGGAACATCCTTGTTGGTAAAGCCCTTATCGACGCGAAGAAGCACATCGTACCTGTCAGAGTACTAAATGCGTCCGAGGAGCCGTTCACAATAAGAAAAGGAGAAGTAATCGCAGAATGTGCACCCGTATCAATCATATATTATTTAAGCAAGTCCTGAGGCATTGTTAAATTTTCCATAATGATTTATTTTTTCCGGGCAAGGTCATTAGTCTTGCGCCAGAGGCTACCCGACGGGGAATCGAACCCCGGTCTCCCGCGTGACAGGCGGGTATACTAACCACTATACTATCGAGGAGCCCACCCGTATCAATAATAAGTTCAATTCAGACAAGGGGAGAGGATCATTCAATTCAAAAGCCCTCTGGTGCATCCCCTTGGGTTAATAGGCTGATGCCCCAGAAAATCGGATTAACAGATGGAGAAAAGACAAGCGTTGAATCACTCCTGAACGATTTTTCTGATATTTTTGTGACAGGAAATGATAAATTCGGACGCACCGGTATAGTTAAACATCGCATTGACACGGGTGAGTCAAGACCTATAAGACAGCCACCTCGTCTACTACCGTTGGCCAAACAATCAGAAGTAGGCAACATGATTCGAGATATGGAAGAGCAAGGAGTCATCGAGAAATCATCGAGCCCATGGGCTTCGCCGGTAGTGCTCGTCAAGAAGAAGGATGGGACAACTAGATTTTGTGTCGACTACCGCCGGTTAAACGACGTTACGAAGAAAGACAGTTATCCACTTCCTCGAATCGACGACACACTAGATACCCTTTCTGGAGCTCAGTGGTTTTCAAAATTGGACCTAAAAAGCGGTTACTGGCAAGTGGAAGTGAAGGAGGAGGACAAGGAGAAGACAGCGTTTACTACCGGAAACGGACTTTATCAATTCAACGTGATGCCTTTTGGATTGTGTAATGCTCCAGCAACGTTTGAACGATTAATGGAGAGTGTTCTACGGGGACTTACATGGAAGACGTGACTTGTGTACTTGGACGATATCATCGTTGTTGGAAGGAATTTACCAGAACACATCAATAATCTGTGCTCCGTCTTCGGACGACTAAGACAGGCCAACTTAAAGCTCAATTCGAAGAAATGTGAACTCTTCCAAAGGAGAGCAAAATTTCTGGGACACATCGTTTCATCTGCAGCAGTTCAAATGGATCCTGATAAGATAGCAGCCGTCCGAGAGTGGCCTACTCCAGAAGACAAGCAGCAGCTGAGAAGCTTTATGAGATTAGCCACATATTACCGACGGTTTGTTAAAGGTTTTGCCAACGTGGCTAGAACCCTACATGAACTAACGGGTAAAGACAAGAAATTCAATTGGACAGAAAAGTGTGAGGCAGCATTCAACACATTGAAGGCCGAGTTATGTAAGACACCAACATTGGCATTCCCAAGAGCGGATTGCCCATTTATATTGGATACTGATGGAAGTAACACAGGAATCGGAGCAGTGTTGTCACAGGAAGTCGATGGTAAAGAGAGAGTTGTCGCATATTATAGTCGAGTTCTATCTAAGCCAGAGAGAAATTACTGCCCAACAAGAAAGGAACTGCTGGCTGTCGTAGAAGCCGTTAAGAATTTCCACAAATACCTCTACGGACGTTGATTCCACCTTCGGACGGATCATGCCGCCCTGAAATGGGTGCTAAATTTTAAGAATCCGAAAGGACAAATAGCTCGATGGATCGAACGACTTCAAACGTACGATTTCCAAATTTCCCACCGTCAAGGGAAGGTGCATAATAACGCTGATGCTCTATCAAGAAGACCATGTAAGCCCGATTTTAAACATTGTCATAGAGCGGAAGAGAAAGAAGAGGCGTACGACCTGCGAAATGTACAAGTAGAAGTACTAGATGGGTGGACGAGTGATGCTATACGCGCAGCTCAACTTCAGGATGAAGATATGTCGCTAATTCTGGAATACAAAGAAAAGAACGAGTGGCCAACTTGGAACAATATTTCCGACAAGAGTGGAATATTTAAGGCATATTGGGCACAATGGAATTCCTTGCTGGTGGAAGATGGTATTCTTAAGCGTAAATGGGAAGCCACGGACGGAAAATCCCATCGAATGCAGATTCTAGTCCCACCATCAAAAGTGAAAGAGGTTGTAGCGATTCTAACAGATACACACAATTCACAAGCAAAAATAGTGAAGAACACCGAACGAAAAAAAATCGAATAAGAAAAATACATCAGAACCGTATACCAAGCGATAAAATAAAAATAACTCATACCAGTGGAATATAGCCGAGTTTGGAAATCAAATTCAAAACACGGTTAGTAGCCTGGTGTGTAACGCTTACGTCAAATTTTTTTTTGTGATTCGAGCTGTCATAGCGTCAGTTCGAATCACACGATCTTCTTCACTATTATTTAAAACGCTATAATTGGTGACCCCGACGTGATCTGAACACGCAGCATCCACTTCCCATAGTAAAGCAGAACTTCACACACGGTCACGACTTCCGCATAGAGCCCAGCCTCCGACGTTTTCTCGCTTCTCTCTCGTTCGTCCGTCGTCCGCATACGAATCTGATCGTAACGAAGTTACTGCGGCGGGAGTGTGTAGCGATTCTAACAGATACACACAATTCACAAGCAAAAATAGTGAAGAACACCGAACGAAAAAAAATCGAATAAGAAAAATACATCAGAACCGTATACCAAGCGATAAAATAAAAATAACTCATACCAGTGGAATATAGCCGAGTTTGGAAATCAAATTCAAAACACGGTTAGTAGCCTGGTGTGTAACGCTTACGTCAAATTTTTTTTCGTGATTCGAGCTGTCATAGCGTCAGTTCGAATCACACGATCTTCTTCACTATTATTTAAAACGCTATAAGGTTCTAACAGAAATGCACGACGGGGCCTCCGGTGGACATTTGGGAATTCATAAGACACTTTCAAAATTATGAGAGATGACGTCGAGTCTTGGTGTAGGAAGTGCACAACTTGCACTGCGACCAAAGGACCAACGGCAAAACCAAGGAGCGCTATGAAGCAGTACAACGTGGGTGCCCCTTTCGAGCGAATTGCGATCGACATCTCAGGACCATTCCCAAAAACAAACGACAACAACAAATACATGTTAGTTATCATGGATTACTTCAGCAAGTGGGTAGAAGTCCTTCTAATTCCAAACCAAGAAGCAACAACCGTCGTTGAGCAGCTAATCAATAATTGGATCAGCAGATATGGAGTTCCCTGTGAGCTTCATTCCGATCAAGGGCGGAATTTCGAATCACAGATATTTCAAGGCATCTGTGCGGCACTGGGCGTAAGGAAAACCAGGACCACACCCTTACATCCGCAGTCAGACGGAATGGTCGAGAGGTTCAACCGAACAATGAAAGAGCATTTATCGAAGGTCGTTAGTGATCACCAAAGAGATTGGGACAAATATGTACAAACCTTTCTCATGAGCTATAGATCGGCTAATCACGATACGACGGGCCATTCTCCAGCAAAAATTATATTTGGACGGGAGATACGATTACCAGCCGATCTGCGATTCGGAATACCTCCAGACGCCATAGACAAGACCGAAGACTACGTAGCCGAATGGAGAAATCGCCTCGATGAGATTCATCATTTGGTTCGAAAGCAAATCAAGGTATTCAGTGACAGGATGAAAACAAGGTACGACGTTCGAGCCAACGCATCCGGATTTAATGCAGGCGATAACGTATGGCTTTATAACCCTCATCGGCAAAAGGGAAGGTCTCCGAAGTTGCAGCAACATTGGGAAGGACCGTATAAGATTCTCACAAGAATTAACGACATTGTCTATAGGATTCAGCGAAGACCGAACGCCAAGATGAAAGTGGTACATCGTGACCGACTGGCGACTTTTGTTAACCCAGGAGATCAGTGAACTTAGTTCGGGACGAACTAATCTAGGCGGAGGGTAGTGTGACGCATATGACAATCAGTACTGGAATCTTCGAGAAAGTCCGATACAAAGTACTAGATTATTTTAGGAAGTACTGGAAAACTGGAATAGAACATTCAAGACTATGGAACGGACGGAAACGATACACCAAATCAGAAAGAGGAAAAACGGTATAAATACGTCACACGGAGAGCGGAAGAATGAGTTAGAGTGATAAGTAAGAAAGCGAAGCAAGCGACAAGTCTCAAGTTAGAAGTAAGAAGGAAAATACGCGATAAGTACGGAAGCGATAAGTCAAGAAATCGTTGTGTACAGTAAAAGTGACGGTTGTGATTAACGGACTAATAAAGTGTTATATTAATTCAAAAATTAATTTAACGGCTCTTATTTATTCAAAAATAATTAATCCAGCGAACCCTACGCTCGCTACAATATTATATACGCTAATAACATATTATCCCTTATGTCAATGACCGGGTACCCGGGTACCCATTTCGATTTTTTAAAATGTCAATTTGAAAGATAAAAAAAAAAATTTTCATTGAAATTTCGTAATTATCATTCAGAAACGTTTAAATGGAGATGATCTAAGGCATGGGACCGAAATTCGTCTACTAGGCCGAGCAATCGTGAAATTGCGACGAAATGATTACTGTCGGTAAAGTTGGTCATTGACATAAGGGTTATATGTAAAAAGTCCTTAATCAAACAAATACATCTTTATTTGTCCCTTAGTGTTTGAATGCCAACTTAGAATTCACTCAACAATACTTGAATATCTAGAACGTAAGCTTTAGCAGTTTACCTTATTACTCATGCGACGGATAAGTGATTTCCCACGTATTCAGCATTTCCCACGACAGCAAGTTTCAATCCGATGCACTTGTTTTATACTTTAGATACCATATATCGTTAGCAGAATTTTGTGGGAAAATTATTTATTTTTCATCCAATTGTTCAATTAGTATGGTTAATCTTGGTGGTCTTTTGGAAATGTTTATTCACTTGTTATTTTAAGGAGATCCGCATTTATTATTTCTATGTAATTTCGCGCATTCGACCTCAGTTCTACGACTGATGCGAAACCACCGGATCTTTTTTGTTGTTTTTGTATCCCCGCTGAGAGAATCAGGTTATACGATGTAACCGTTACCTCGTATGATCTGTTCAACGGCGATGATTGATCTCAAGTTTATCTGAGATATCATCGCCGGTAACATAGTCGGTAATATAACTGCTAACATAATTTTGTGTTTTAATTTTATTTGGGTAAAATGTAAAAATTAAATAAATATATTATGTTTAAAATGTTAGTTGTTGTTTCTCAGTGGGACAAAGGTGGTGGGGGAGTTACTACGTAACAGGGGGATTGCCTTTATGGGATGGTATCGGTGGCTGATTTTGGCCCTTTTCATAAATGCTTGCTTATTATTAGCGTGATGGGATCTAAAAGTTTGATTTTTCTAATTTTTTATGTAGGTGTAATACTTGAGGAAGGTCTACAAGTTCTCTAATACCAAGGAGTCTTGTTAAATCATATCTGAGTGCCTAAAAAGTGTCCAGTGGGTTATCCATGTACGCTTTTGTAAATACGACAATTGCAGACATTCTGCGCTTACCTCTATGCCTGATGTTTTGTATAAAATAAGTGATAATTGCGCGTAAGCAGCTTGGGGGAATCCGTGAATTGTCATATTACCTTGGAGACGGGAAGACATTTAATACTCCAAGGTACCAATATCCCGTATATCTGCGTAATGCAGGGTCAGGCACCTGGAAATCGCCATCCAGTCCAATGGTGTATTGTACGATTATAATGTCGTATCCGCGTTACCAGTTATCTTATTACGTATGATATCAATGTGTACTCTTAACAGTTTCATAGATTTTGAGAATTCGGTCTACGCTCTTTCGTCAAGAGCTGAATTCTCCAGGATTTCCGGCAAAATCCTGCAAGCATGTGACTACGCCTGGAATCTTGTCCATGCAAATCAGGTTGCCCCTATGTTCAGGTTTAATTTGTCGATTTTCACAGAGAGAGAGCAAGAGAGAGAGAAAGAGAGAGAAAGAGAGAGCGAGTCCAAATCTTGGATATGTAATTGCGTTAATAATATTTCTACCTTGAATGTTCGAAACATTACAAACAACATTAGATATCAATCGAGTCTAATTTGGGTTTTATACAGGAGAAAAAGTTGGGCCGGAGTAAAATATTTCTTGGCTCTAAAATGATAACTTAGTTTTCCAGAGGCGGATCTGGCGATGTTCGACACGTGTTTATGCCACGATATATTCCCACAGACCGTGACGCTGAGCAATTTCAAGTTTTCCCTAGATTCGAGGGCCTGGCCATTCATGATCAACTGTGGAACCGATGATCCGCTTTTCTTTATGAATTTTGCATATTGTATCTTCGTTGCATTGAAGTCGACGAGATTGGCCTTTCCTCACTGCAGGACCTTATCCAGATTTCGATTCAGAGAGTCGATCTGACTACAATTCGACTGGTGCTACGTTGATGCACTAATTGGCCGATCATTCGAAAAGGAGGAAACAAGCGTTCTATTATCCGCAAAACTGAACACTCTGTTATCCGGTTGACTCCAACAAATCATTTATGTGAAGCAATAACAATGTTGGAGCTAAAAGAGAACCTTGACGTACCCCGAAATTAACAGGATACAGAGCCGAAGACTCGCCGTCCACAACCACCCCGATCGATTTATTCTCGAGGAAACTCTTTCATCCAGTCGCAGAGCTGCGGGGAAAGTCCGTATGAATGAAGCTTGATCAGCAATTCTCCGTGTCAAAGTTTTTGACCGATTCCGACGCGGTCAAAAACTTTGAATATATCCAATGCAACAGCTCTTGACTGACTATGCCCCTTAATAGCAGTTGTACATATAACGGTTATAGAGGTCAAAAGCTGTCCCGTGGACTGCCTCCCACGGAATCTGTATTGACGTTCATTCAGAAGTCCGCTGCAGTCCAAATACTTAATTTACTCGGCATTGATGACCTTTTCCATCACTTTAGATAACATAGACAATAACGCTATCGGCCAGTAATTTTGTGGAAGACACTTTTTTTTCTCTCTTTGGGATTTGCTGAACTCGAGCTATCTTCCAGCAGATTGTAAATGTCCTCCGTGCATAAGATGAGCGGAAGAATCTGCCAAGAACCAGCGACAGTTCTGAAGCACAGTTCTTAAGGCCTACTGCTGGTATTCCGTCCGGGACGGTTGTCTTCCTACAATCCAATCAATGTAGAATGCGTTAAATAGTACACGGGCGGAACCTCACATCCCGCATCGGAGCTCGTACCGGCGCGATCACAGGTGGTTCCAAAAGACCGGCATCGAGGTTTGAATTCGCGGAAAATAAATTCGCGAACACATTAGCTGTATCTTTTGAATTTTGGACTAAGGTTCCGCTGTCCGTCACTAACGGAAGAAAAGAGGACGAAGGGAAGTTACTGTTGATAGCCCTTGCTAACCCTTGACCAGAAGGGACGCGAACCATTTGGGCACTCAAGTAGTTTATTGGTCACTCTATCGTTGTAAGCCTTCTTCGCGGTATCATTCACTTGGTTGCCCGCGTTTTTGATTCCAACAAAATTCGTTCTGTTAACCTCAGTGGGATTTATGTGCCATTACTTAAAAGCTTCATTTTTTTCCGCTGTAATCTGCTCGCATTTTTTTTATCAAACCAAGGTTTATCCCATGAATTTTGTTTGATGTCCCCCAAAATGTAAATCTCCATCCCGACAAGAGTAATCTCTGTGACCGATTCCGCGCATGGGTTAATATTGGGATCTCCAAAGCATTCCTCCAACCACGGAAAAGATGCGAAGAAAAACCGCAAATGGCCCCAGTTCGCAGCTCCGTGGCTCCATACATGGCGAAGCTTCTTAGATCGGTTATTCGTTTGAAATGTAAGTGACTGCCTGTCCAATACAAAGCAGTGATCTGTGCCAGTCCGGACCATAAGCCATACATCCGCAATATAGTCGAAAATTTCTCCCGAGGATATCAGGGAATGTACAGCATGACGGAGTGGTATCTCACTGTTGGCGACGTAACATGCGAAGCCGAGACGGAGCAGCACACGACTGCCGACAGGCGAAAAAAAAAAAAAATGGGTGGCGAGAGAGCCGACTTTAGCGAGACTAGGACAGATGTGTCCTTCATCTTGTCTCTGACTTCTTCTCGATAACCAGAATCACACACATCCGTGAGGATGTTGGGCTCGGTCTCGCGATATCTGAAAAGAAAAAGAAAAAAGTGTGGGTATCCAAGGATAGTGTGGACAGTGTTAGTCCAGGTGTTCTCTAACTACTTGTATAGAGGGATGGTGGGAAAGAAATCGTACAAGAGCGGTAGGTGTGGGTCACATGTTTGATGAAATTCATTTTTGGGGTATAAGTGACCCCATGATATTTCATCCTGTCCTGTGGTCTAATCGTAGTATCTCCCATTTTTATTCGGATATTCTGTGAATATCGAGAAGTAGGTTGGGAGTGTTTACTACTCAGAACTATAGCTACTGCTTTAGATGGGTTAAGTCGAATTTTCCATCGGCTGTAAAACTGATACAGTTCATCCAGATGACGGTTGAGTCGGTTTGTTGCGAGTTTTGGGCTTTTAGATGACGTGTACACTAGCACGTCATCCGCATAGCAAATCTGGTTTACTCTACCATCAACAGGGCGAGGAATATCTGAGGTGTATATATGAAATAAGATGGGGCCTAGAATGGAGCCCTGTGGTACGCCTGCAGCGACGTTGAAAGTTCGGGAAAGCTTTCCAGGAAGGAAGGTTCTGTTTAAAACGAACTGGTAGATGATACTACACAGAGTTTTACTGAGGCCAGTATTCAGTAATTTAAAAACGAGACCTTCGATCCAGGTTGTGTCAAAAGCCTTTTCAATGTCCAAGCTCACCGCAATGGTGGGTTCCTTATTAAAGAGGCGCACGCAAACGTAGTTTTGAAATATGTTGAGAGACTGCCGACAGGCGGACTGAGGATCGGCAATTTATACCAGTCGCTCTCTTTGTTCCTGTGACAACGACCGAACGGGGGAACGGGGACAAAAGAGAGAATAACAGCAGTGGCAGTTGAGGAGTACAACCAGTACAGCGCAAGCACCGGGCAAGACTACAACGCCCGTCATCCGTGCGCTAATTAAATAAGGAGATTGAAGTAACATATAAACAAATAAGTACCTATCTATGCAAATATATAATCAAACAAATAAATATAATATGTTTGTACTTTAAAATAAAATAAAATACAAAATACAGTCCACTCATTGATAGGCGATCCGTACTCGTGACATTACCGAGACGCCGCCTTGCAATAACACTCACCTTGGGACCGACTTACCACCTAAACTAACATTTTCTCGAACCAGTTCATCGGCCAAGCTCCGAAAGATACCCAGGGATTTCTCCCGACCATGTCACGGAGCCTATAGCTTGATGGGGTGGTATTTCACCGGGCGTTGGGACCCACCTACCACTCGGCCTTTAGTCGCCTCTTACGACAAGCCGGCCTAGCTGTAAGTATATTCTAACGCTCTACTCGCAAGGCTATCTACCGGTCTTGTATGATTTCTTTCCCACCAGCCCTTCCTCCAAGCAGTTAGAAATCATTGGAACTAACCCTGTAGACACTGTCCTTAGATTCCTTCCCCATTTTCTTTTTCAGATATCTCGAGACCAAGCCCTACATCCTCACGAATGTGGGTGATTTTAGTTGCCGCAAGATGAAGGACGCATTTGTCCCTGTGTCGTTTAATTCGGCCTCCCGCAATTTTGTTGTTGTCTAGATTGACGTCCAAACCTGCGAACGGAATTAATTAAGAAAATAAAACAATCTCAATTTCTAATATCAAGAATCCAGGCCTTTTACTTAACATCAAAAACGGTCACCACTTTTCTCGGAGTTCCGGAAGCACGGTGGTTAATCGCAACAAGAGACCGCAAACATTTCTAAAGAGTTTTTGAATCACATAACAGTAACCGGTTTTTGTATCCATACCAGTAACCGAATAGCATAAATGACCCATTGTGAAAATGGTGCTATTGCGAACTTACTTGACAGACATATCAGTAACGACTAGTAAACATCTCGTTACCCAATCGCAATAGGGGCAATAACGAGGAGGTTCAACGAGAAACATGTCACCCAAAACCATGGCGTCATACTGTAAAAAAAAAGTAGTTCTTCGACAAAATAGGGGGTAAGGAGGTTTGTCCACAGTAACCGTTTCACTAGGTGCCTTGTGTGTGTTTGTTAAAAAAATTCAAAGCCGACAAATAAAATAAGCAAATCGCAACATCAGGGCCTTATATAAGATTTTGTACACTATACGATAAACAAATGTTTGATTGGGACGTGTCACAGTATTAGAGGAAGAATTCATTCCCTAGTGGGCCATCCTCCAGATTGAGCATGTTCCTCACCACTTAAATTTTAGAGTGGATCTCAGAGTTCAACTTGAAAACCTCTTGACAACTTCCTGAGGTTCTTCCTAAATTGTATTTTTAAGGCGCAAACTTCTGATGTATTTATTGGATTTTCTATTGCTTAATTATAACTTAATTGATCAGACTTCCCTCAGCGCCAGTATCCACTACTGGATTTACACTGTCGTCCGTACTTATGTCCAATGGGAGATGTATACTAAATACATCTGGTAGTAACATATGAAATAGTAGCCCTATGGCCTTTGCGAAGATAGAGTAGAACGTGTGATTCGAACTGACGCTATAGCGATTAGGATCATTAAAAAATGGAACCAATGCTCAACACATCAGGCTACTGCCGCGTGTACGAATTCGATTTCTAAACTCAAGTACACTCAACTGATGTGGAATTGTTATGTTATCGCTATGCTATACGGCTCTGATACTTTTTCTTATTCGATTTTCTTTCGGTGTTCTTCACTATTTGCTTGTGTATTGTGTGTGTATCTGTTAGAAACGCCACAGCCCCATATTCGACAATGTCTTGGCCAGGTCGGGAAATTTTGAGCTGGCTGACACCCATGTCTCCGAATTGTGGGACTGTCCTTGCTCTTCGGATTTCAGGTCTTTTTATCTGATATCTAAACTGTGACTCCATTGAACTTGCGCCATCAAGGGGACCTACTCTTAGACCGCACTTCAGTATTCCGCTTAGGATTGAATTTTTTACCTATAAAACTATTTATGTGGGGGACGCAGAGAGTTTGCACCTCTAGCCACGAATGTTGCAGTGGTCGAAACGGAGCTCTCGAATTATTGCAACGGCCTTGTTTATGAGAATTACACAAAATTCTGCCCAATAAGCAACTTCAATAATATTTTAACTGACCTCAATAGGTGTCATTATTTTCTTATGCTAACAATTCATATTTTGTCAAAAACCCAAGAGTAAAGCAAAGCAAAAGTTGTTTCGAACAAAAAATCGCTAACGATCGTTGTCTAGAAGTAAAGCGTTGATTGTTAACCTCATCAAGTTTTAAGTATAATAAGGGTAAGAAAATTTAATAAAGGCCAGTTCTTATACCAAGTACAATGAGTACGTATATCTTTAATAAGGCCTGACCCAGAAAATAAAGGAACGTTAAGTCTTCGATATTTATTTTTAGTATTGATTTTTTATTCAATTATGCGTTGGCAGGGACTTTTACTAGTCAATTACTGTCGAACTACAACTTTTAAGAACCAACAAGTTATTATATAAAAATGGTCAAATTAAATTTGGTATTTTAACGAAGCTTTTATTGAATCGTCTGCGTAATAAATCCCAACAAATAAGCAAACACAATCATTCAACAAATCGAAGAATTAATACAATCTTCATCGATACTGCGGCAATTACTATACGGTGCCTTAAAGTGAAGTACTTCCTCCGCAAAATTAGATGTATTATTCCAAGGCACAAGTGGAATTCACCTTTGCGGCCGAATTCCCATCTAAATTACTTCCCTTCTCTCTGGATTCCAAATTCCGATGATTCCCTACGGTGAAATAAAGGAAATCCCATCAACATTTCCTTTCGATTTTCATGCGAAAATTCACCTGAGCTCCACGGAATACTCAAATTATAATCGACTCCTTTTTCTTTTTGTTTTGAATTTTCTACCCCACATCCTTAGCTGTTGGAGTAAGAATTTACAAGAATCATCAACCTTCAGGTGAAGTGCAGGAACACACAAACACATTTCGAAGCAATTATCTCAATTATGAGTCACTTACGATAATAATGATGTCATATCACCCCCGTGATGTAGTAGTGTTCTTTTTCACCCTAAAGACAGCTAACACACTTATCCTCAGCATCATCGTTATCATTGTTAAGCTGTAAGGTACATGTCGCAAGTTGAACGAGACGACGAGATAAACTCTCGTCCCTTAAAGTGCCAGATAGAATGTCGATTAGACACTAAATTACCTCCATTCATAGACAAACTTCACTTTTCAAAGGATCGCACATCTCACCGGCTGCAGGATGTGAAGGTGTAAAATACTAGGAAACTTTATATTCATTGTGTCAGCCTAACTGCCTTTTTCCAGTGTCAATAATCTCCGACGAAATTGTCACGAAAACTTCATTTTTCCACACCGTTCCTTTAACCCTCATTGTTACATTAAATCCATCATAACTCCTGCAGGGCGATGAGAGAAGCACGAATTATAATCGAACCCCATTCCTAGTTAGCGTACATCCGCCCCCCACTTTCACACATTCGATGGCCGGATGAATTTGACATACTAATGTTTCCTTTAGCGGAAGTTAAGCTTTTGAAAAATCATCTTACGTTCAACTCCATGAGACGGCGCATAGAGTAAAAAAAATCCGAATCCTTTTTAATATCACGGTTAGGCGGCAAATTCTTCCTTTATTTTTTAAGTCCTATTTCCTCCCGTTTTCGGTGCATTTCCTGAGCGTGTTGTGATGAGAGAATGGAAAATAAATGGAGGGAAGAACTTTACGCAAAACTTTTCTTCGGCAAACTTATAGAATTTTCAAACTCACGATTTATTTTTTGTCAATTTTCTGGTGATAAGTAAGTTTTCGAGTACAGAAATACAGAAAAAAAAAAGTGAAATAATTTAATGGAATATATAATTCAAAGTGAAGCGATTGGCTTAAGTCCTCAGGAAAGGGCGCGGCAAGAGATGTGATGCAAATTACCTCGTTCCGGATGACATGATTGTGCAAGAAATGTATCCTGTCTAAAATCGCTGCAAGGTTTTACGATTTCTTTCACACTAGGTATGCTAAGGTACATTCAAAAATATTTTTAGACTCAATTGGGAGCGCGTTTCCAATAAGAGGAATAAACATAATCCTGTGTGTGGTGACTATAGACAAGCCAGGTTTTCATAAAGGGCCACTAAAGACAAGTACTGTTATTGGTCTGCGAACTCCTTATGGAATGTATTCCGGCGCCACCCGGCCAAACGATCTGCAACTTTGCCTTACAGATGTCTCTGAACCTTCCGAATTGAACACTTAGTATAAAGTCCAACAAATACAGCCCTCTGTTTTCCTTTATTACAAGGTCTTAATCTTAATATAATTCTTTAATACAAATCACTTGTAATCAATAGTTTCTCTCTACTCTGTCAAGTGATCTGTATGGTGTTAAGTAGGGTGCACCGGCGTAGGGCGCTGGTTCACTAAATAACCCACCGTTCTTTCACAAAATAAAACATAAGTTATTGATACCTAACGGACACAGAACCTAGGAAATCAAATGCATAGAAATGAAACTCACTATATCAGCAGGCGACAATGGCCTTTTATTTGTGGTACTTTAGATTGTTAGGTTGCACAGGTTTGTACATTGATCGGGACTTGAAAACTGAAAGAGTTCATTTAATCACATTCGTACATTAATGGCAACTTAAAAACTGGACTCCACTACTCGACCTTTGAATTTTACTCCTTGAACGCAACGACTGCGGCAAGTGTGCGTGATTCCGCGATTCAAATCTGACTTCGGTGATGCAACTCCCATCCATCAGTTCGATGGCTGCGAATTGCATAGATAAGGGAGGATTCTATATGTGTCCGCCCTGCGATGAGGACGATGATCGGTGGACACCTGATCAAACAGAAGTGCGATCGTCGGAGGCGATGTACCCATACATCGTTGGTGATGTATGCCAGAGATCGAAATAGATTTTTGTTTCAAAGTAAACAAAAATGCTATTTCACAGATCAAATGGTGGCACACATGATGTATATGATGTGCCTATGATACAAAACGGGCCGTCATGGTATTTGCCAACGATTCCTTGGAAACACCGATGTAGGCAATATCCAATCTAGCCATATGGCTCCGGTGCACAAGGAGACAAATTATTTTGTTAACATAAGTCAGAAGAAACGTCATCGACGGCGACAAAGGGTCAAGCTGGATGGCTATATGTTTGATTAATATGCGGGTCAGCAAAACGCATAGTGAGCTACTGTATGTTTACTTTAGATCTCAGGCGGGTCATCGTAGGCATGGCTGGGGTATGATTGTTTATGGTGAATCATATTAGTGCCCAAATCCCATGATCGGTAGATAACCGATAAAGGAAATTGGTCGCAAGTGTTGCGAATCTCGGGACTGGGGCAATAAATGGTTATGAACCGTAGCAAAACCCATCGGCTACGTCTGTGTCAACAATTACGCTGGCCAGCAAGTATTTATCTATTATAATTGCTGACAAGCCAAGCCGATGGAGATATGGTACTGTTCATATAATAACTCGATGTGATGAATGCCTTTATGAGGTTTAACTTTCAGGTGTGATGCTGCAGGGGAGCTTACGCTGCCCCTAATTGCAGGTAAGTACTATGGGTTTGGAAGGTGGTTAATTAAAGAGGATGGGCGGTTCTTTGGGAATGTATTAAAGAACCGCCACAGGTCTTACGACACTGCGGCGAGGAGTTCCTGTGGCGACTCCTGCTGCTCTAAAAAAAATGGGGTGGCGAGAGGCCGACTTTAGGGAGACAAGGACAAATGTGTCCTTCATCTTGTGTCTGGCTTCTTCACATCGGTGAAGATGTTGGGCTCGGTCTCAAGATATCTGCAAAGAAAGGGGAAGGACGTATCTAAGGATAGTGTGGATAGGATTAGTTCAATTATTCTCTAACTACTTGGATGGGAGGGTGGTGGGAAAGAAATCGTACAAGACCGGTAGGTCTTGAGTGCGGTAGTAAACGCAGATCACGTCTTTGGCGTCTGATAATCTGCTCTTGGGTCGGTGTGTATGTTTGTGTTTGTGCCGTCTTGTACTGTGCGGTCGTGTGTTTGGTTTGTTAATAGTAGACCATATGGGATGGGTCCAGGAATCCTCTATTATAGAGGAGAATGTTGTTGGGAAGGGTGCTTTCTTCAGTTTTGTACTGAAGAAGAAATTGTGGTGGTCTGATCCGAACAGATCAAGAGAGAGAAGGGTCAACAGCGCAAGACTCCCGTACAAATGGGTTCTCGCTGTTTTGAATGCTTTCAAGGTACTTATATGCTAATTGTAGCAAGTACTCGTCGATAGGGATAATGGAGGCACCTTCGTATAGGTGAGAGTTCGGGTAATGGCGGCCGTCAGGCCTTCTAGAGTGGTTGGTGCATCTGAGAAGTTCTCTTTCGAAAACTCGCAGTCTTTCCCTTTGGGCCGAAGATATGCAGGACCATATGGGAAAGGCGTATGATATTCCAGATCGGATTAGCTGCTTGTAGCAGAGAAGCTTAACTTTGGTGTCAACTCTGTTGCTCCAGTTCATGATGTTGTCCAGTTGCTTAGACCGACCGAGGCCCCTTTGAAGAATGCGGGTCACATGTTTGATGAAATTCATTTTTGGGGTATAGATGACGGTTGAGTCGGTTTGTTGCGAGTTTTGGGCTTTTAGATGACGTATACACTAGGACGTCATAGGCATAGCATTACTCTCCCGTTCACAGGGCGAGAAATATCTGACGTGTAGATATTAAATAAGATGGCGCCTAGAATGGAGCGCTGTGGTATGCCTGCAGCGGCGTTGAAGTTTCGGGAAAGCTTTCCATTCACTCGAACTTGGAAGGTTCTGTTTAGAACGAACTGGTAGAGTATCATCTACGACTCTAACAGATACACACACAATTCACAAGCAAAATAGTGAAGAGCACCGAACGAGAAATCGAATAAGAAAATACATCAGAGCCGTATACCTTAGCGATAACATAACAATTCACATCAGTGGAGTATAGTCGAGTTTAAAAATCAAATTCAAGAATCGGCCAGTAGCCTGATGGGTAACGTTTAGGTAAAATTTTTGGTGATTCAAACTGTCATGGCGTCAGTTCGAATCACACGTTCTTCTTCACTATTATTTCAAATGCTATAATACTACACAGCGTTCTACTGAGGCCAGTATTCAGTCATTTGAAAGCGAGACCTTCGATCCAGGTTATGTCAAAAGCCTTTTCAATGTCCAGGCTCACTGCAATGATAGGTTCCTTATTAAAGAAGCGCACGCAGACGTGGTTTTGAAATATGTTGAGAGCCATGGTGGTGCTGTGTGCCCTTCTTAATCCAAATTAGAAATCAGGTGTTAGGTTCCTGGCACTGATAAACTTATTTATCTTCTCGTATATGAACTGCTCATATATTTTGCTGATGCAGGTGAGGAGCGAAATAGGACGAAAGCTTGAGGGGTGATATGTTGGTTTCCCAGCTTCGGCTATTGGGCAGACAACAGCATGCTTCCAGGCTTGGGGAAAGCACCCCATGTTGTAAACATCATCATCATCATCGGCACTACAACCGGAAACCGGTCTTGGCCTTATTTAGCAATTTTCCATAATGATTTGTTTTTTCCGGGCAAGGTCATTAGTCTTGCGCCAGAGGCTTCCGACGGGGAATCGAACCCCGGTCTCCCGCGTTACAGGCGGGTATACTAACCCCTATAGTTTCGAGGAGACAATGTTGTAAGCATGGTTGAACAGAATGGAGAGCTTTATAAAGAATAAAGCAGAAAGCCTTCGCAACGAGTGGTACGACATGTTGTCGATACCGGGTGATTTCTTGAGGTTTCGAGATTTAACTAGATTTTGTAGGGTATTTGGCGTGATGAAACCGTGACCATTATCATGTGTGTCATCGAAGTATGCACTGCTAGATGGGTTAAAGACAACAATTGGCTCGTTACAGTTGTCTAGTTTATTTTGGCCTTTGAATTAATGAATTAATGAATTAGTACCCGGGTCCCCATCCTGGAGAGTAATCCTCTGATTATTTTCAGAGGTCTCTCCGATAATATTTGCTTAATTGGTGCCATTATTAACAACAACACCGTTGTGTATGATTGGACCAATGATACGAAAAGTGCCACATATCTTTTTAACATTTTTATAAACGTTCTGGTCCATCTGAATACCCTTCAGTTTGTCTTCGAATTGTCGGGGGCGATTGTTTTGGATTATTTGTTTTATCAGTGTGCCAATATTGTGAATAATGGCTCGCAATAATAGCTCCCTTTTCGTAAAACGGTGACGATATCTCATTCTGCAGAGCTTTCTACGCTCCCGAATGAGACGGAGAGTGAGGTCGTCAAGGGGAATCTGATAAGTCTTTTCAAGTTTGTACTTCGGGACATGAGTCTCAGAAGTTTCAACTAGAATCTCGTGAAATCGAGTTGTAGCGTTATTTATCTCAGCCGTCGTTAGGTTCCTGTCAGTGGGAAGAGAGAGTTGGTGGAGTTTTTCGTTCAATGTGATATTGAAGTTGTCCTATTTTGTGCGCCCATAATCGGGTATGTATCTGATATGAGCCCGGGATGCTCGATAGCCGTGGATAAACATAGTCACAGCGTTGTGGTCAGATACACCCGCAGATACTTGGGGAGGAGTGATTTGGGGAAGTAAGTCTTTGGACACAATGAAGATGTCCAGGATTGAGTTGCCTCGGGTACCAACCGTAGATGCGACTATTTCGAAGTTGAGGGCATGACAGTTTTCGGTGTACCATTGGAACAAGTTTGTGCAGTTTGGACAAGAGGCGGGGTTGTTCCAGTGGGGATATCTGGAGATGAAATCGCCGCCTATGATGAAGGGGGTATGCCTAGAGGACCTCAATAACTGGCCGATATCTTCGGGATTAATGGGGCCGTTATTGGTTTTATGTGAGTGGTATACGGAGTATATATTCACTCTACCGTTATTAGCTAGATGCAATTCAACCCTGGAGACTTCTATGGACTCGAAATGTGGGAGGTCAATAGCTCCATGGCGAAGTTCGCTATTAACTAGTATACAGGTGCCACCTCCGTTGATGGTAGCGCCACCAGTGAGGGTTCGATCTCTTCGAATTATGGAAAAGTTTGGGAATACCGCCCCGGTGACATGGATGCAACCTAGTTTCGATTACAAGAACCACGTCCGCCCGGTTATTCTTTATGAAATCGGAGACTATCTCACGCTTTGAAAGCGAAACAAGGGAGTTGGCGTTTATGAGGATAACTTTTGTTTTGGGATCTATTTTGGGGGGAATGCCTTGCTCATATGCCGTGAAAAAGAGTGCATCCCTCTCAGCCTCAGTTGTAAGTTTTTCATTTCGGGGCCGAATATCCTCAATCACGCGGGAGAGACTAAGTAGTTTCTCGAGCATTTAGGGTCGCCCCTTTGGAGGCTTTTGTGCCGCCGCTTGGATTTGTGGCATTGTGCTGGCCTGTATAGCGGATCGCTTAGGGGCTTGAAAATGTTTTTGGGGGAGAGGTGGTGAAGGAGTTTTCATATTCTTTGTCTGGATCCCTTTAACCTTGTCAGCAAATGTAAATCCATTTTGGATGAGGTTCTGTGTGGCCTGTTTTCCGAAGTTTGACATGGCTACTTGTTTAACTCGAGTCTCCTTGGTTCTGTGGACTTTCTCTTTATATTTAAGGCAGTTCCTGTAGCTGGCCGGATGTCCTTTCTTACCGCAGTTGCAGCAAGTAGGCAACGTAATTTCATCCTGGGCATTTGTTGTGGGATCATATTTTGCTGGCGGTAGTTCGCACTTGCCAATGTCGTGCGGTTTTCCACAGCGAACGGAACGGCGATCCATGTTGCAGTTTCGGAAGACATGCCCGAAACGTTGGCAACGCCCGCATTGAGGTATTGCATTGTGATGAAATACCTCGAAGACAACTTGTTGATGAAGAGTTGGAAGCGACTTTGTCCGTATTATGGAGTCTATGTCGGTTCCTGGGGCAAGGTGAAGCTCCCATATGTTTAGCTTGCTGTATTTTTGCAATCTGATTTTCACAAACCGTTGTGGGGGAGAGACTTTTTTGACGTCAGTGAATTTGACGTTGGGAAATGTTGCCTCAAGGGCAGTTACGATCTCGTCCTTTTCCCAACAGGCAGCGGCTCGTTTAAAGAGGATGGTCCTTGACTTTTCGTCGGCCGGGTTGAATATGTAATAATTCACCTCCTTGGCCTTCAGGGTATCGTTAACCTTACAGAACGTCTGTCGATCGTAGGTTAAGATTTTATTGAGGCTTGGACTCAAGGTCTTTGCCTTAAATTTCGAGAAACCGACGAACTCCTTTAATTTAATTAGAATAAAGTAAAAATTTAGAGGCCGGAGAAGAACAACAAAAATTCAGTAAAACAAAAAAGACACGGGAACAAGAACCCGAAACAAAAAGCAACAAGACAGGAGAGACAAATCGCGACTGCAGATTGAAGTTAAAATGGTTAAATGAAAATTTAAGCTCATCCAATAATACAAAAAGATAACAATATAACACGAATATGGTAAAACAAAAGCAAAATTAAATTTCGAGAATAAGAACCTAGATTAGGAAAGAGATGATTAAATTGAAATAAATTTATAAATTTTGTATTCAAAATTCAAAGTAATCGGTTGGGTGATTACTCACCAATTCCCAAAAGTCCTCTTTTGTTTGGTTATCCTGTATATGTTTGTTGTTTGTTTTCTAAGCACAACTGGCACTGTAAATACAATTAAAAGAAAGAGTGACGTCTATGCACAGACAATTTCAATTGTTCCTGCTGCTCTGTCCATGTGCCCGCCTTATATAGGCCCGCAGCCGTCGTCTCGTTCGCTCATTTTCTGAGTGCTGTTTTCCTTAGTGGGTTCCTGGAATCGATGCGCCGCTGATCGTAGTTACCCAGAAACCTGTGTGCTGGTATTTCCCTTGCCCTTCCTAGGAATTCGTGTCGACGTGCTGCACCGCCAACAGTCTTCCCCGTAGTTGACCACCATCCGGTGTAGACGTGTCGACAAACGATAGTTGATGAACCGTTCAACGGAACGGCCAAAAAAGTGAAGTGTGAAACTATTATTAAATTATTATTTTTAAATTAAACCGCGTTGCACAACTTAGATGAGTACGGGTCCGCTTGGGACTTCTCTGCACCCAAAATAATAAAAAAAACAATTAGTGCCGATACGCGACATGCGAAGTGTCCCTGTTTGTGTATGTGCACAGTATATTAAATAAACTCTTGAACGTGATTTTCTATTTGTCATTCGCGCAATAAAAAAACGATAAAAAAAAATAGTGAGAACACGTGGTCCATAATATGGACGTAAATCAAATGATTACCAAAATGGGCCTTCGGAGAAGGCAAAATACAGACGTAAATCTAAAGGCTAAACGCCTTAAAACCAATAAACACAAAGATACAGACACGTTGAGTGTCAACGGCGACGACGAAGACAACGCCCATGGTGCCCAGTATTCAGGGACTGGAAATCAATTACAAGAAATAGCTGTCAGCGAAACAAATGCAGACGCCAGCAATCAGATCGAAGTCCTCAACAGACTCATCCACGAGATAAGTCTTAAAAAATAACAACTGGATAAACAAATGGAGGAAGTTGTTAAACTAAAAAACAATTTGAGCCAGAATGAGCAGAAAACGAAAATGGTACAACAACAACAGCAAGATCAAAGACAAAAGCAACCCGCGAAGACAAAGAAAACACGAGAAAATAAGGAAACTCAAAAGCAGGAATCACATCAACAACAACAGCAGGAACCACATCAACAGCAGGAACCAGCTCAGCAGGTGCCAGTAAAAAAAAGGAGAAAGTACTTCCTATCTACATCAGTTATTTTGTATTTTGCTTTCTCCGAAGCACCATTTTGGCATCCATTTGATTTACGTCCATGTTATGGGCCACGTGTTCTCTTTTTTTTTATTGTGCAAGTGACAGATAGAAAATCACGTTCAAGAGTTTATTTATTATACTATGCACATACACAAACTGGAACACTTCGTATGTCTCGTATCGGCACTATTTGTTTTTTTAATTATTTTGGGTGCAAAGAAGTGAACGCCACTACCTACCTTCCCATTAATTACTTACCTTTCTAGTAATGATCCAAAAACTTACTCCTAGTGCACCTAAAACCCTGGAAAACAATTATTATGGTAGTTCCATTGAACGCCATTATTGACCTTTCTATTTAATTACTTAAAGACTTTCTTCTAAAGCACCTAAATCTATAGTTTTTCGCTAATGCCATTGCATTAGCACCAAAGAAACATTTCCCCCAGGGGCATGGTAGCATGCGTCGCATCATGTTCCTGAAAAGCAAATCGGTTGCAGCACCAGGCAACCGACATAAAACACGAACCATATCGGTGCTCATATCTCCTAACTAATTCCGCCGCACCCATGCAGGAGATATTCCTTTTTTCTCTTTTTACCTATGTGCACATCGGTCGGTCGTCCGACCGATAAATACATAATGGCTTACGACTGACTGCCAAAGGAAATCGAATTCTTCTTAAGGTAAATATACCAGCGAGAGTCGACTCCTTTGAGTCGCCAGCGACGTGAACATGGTCGGCATGGATGCTGTGCGCAGTTGACGATCGCATAAACATACAACATCACGTATACACGATGGCTTGCCCAGCTGCAGCCACTTCGTTTAATGTTCCCCTAGGTTGGATTTGCTTATCCCCGGTTCGCATGCTGAGGGACACACAGCATGAGCAACCGGAGTGATCATGGTGTGTGTACACACCCTAGCTGGGACCAGTTGTCGGAGATCTTCTCCTATTGGTTGCTGAGCGGGGGATGTGATTTAATTCTTTTTCTCTTTGAAAAGGGTGGAGAGTCGAGATCGAGCGGTTGTCGAGGGTAGTCGATGCGATAACGTTAGAACAGATGGACGTCTGCTAATTGAAGAGAGAAATAACGATAACTTTTAAAATATATTTTCGAGTCGGCCCGAATGTACAAGTGCGCGAAACAAAACCTTTTTCGATAAACACATAAGCGGAGTCGGGACTATATCCGGTGTAACACATAGAGTACATCGATGTAAGAGTTAAACAATCCTTTTCAAGTACAATAACATTTTTGTGAAACAAATATTAGAACAATAAGAAACAATTCTATCAAAATTAGGGTTCTTCCTATTAAATCACACCAGATCTTTTCAAGTACAATAACATTTTTGTGAAACAAATATTAGAACAATACGAAACAATTCTATCAAAATTAGTGTTCTTTCTATTAAATCAAACCAGATCTTTTCAAGTACAATAAGATTTTTGTGAAACAAATATTAGAACAATAAGAAACAATTTACAACCAAACAGTGTGTTTCAATTGTTTCCTTCCTATGTCAGTGGCCATACCAGTTTCTCGAGTAATAACATTAACTCTCTGGTGGGATCTTTGCGAACCTGTTCCCTTGTTGGCACATATAGATAAATAAACCCCCACAGAAGTCCCAAGCGGACCCGTACTCATTTAAGATGTGCAACGCGGTTTAATTTAAAAATAACAATTTAACAATAATTTAATAATAATTTTACATACACATCACTTTTAGGTCGTTCCGTTGAACGGTTCTGTCGATTGTTGACACGTCTACATCGGATGGTGGTCAATTTGATGCTGTTAAAGAACGTAGAATTCACCCCGATATTCCGTTCCCTCAGTTTCGGTCAACTGCGCAAGCCGCTCTCCTCTATCTATGTTTAAAACTAACCCCCATACCTTACGAAACCCTCGTCTATTTTATTTGACAGCCCATCTTACGGCTTTAACGAATACATTTACCGAATTCTACGGAGTGCCATGTTTTACATCACCTCTTTTAACTTTAACCTTAACACTTCTAGTCTTACACTTCGTCTCCTTATAAACTCTGTAGAAGACCCTACTCTCTCTCCACCCCCTCTACACCTAACACGCAACCTTACATTTATTTAAAGCTTTTCACCCTTCCCAAAATTTTATTCATGTATTATATTATAATATTATTGATTAATTATTTAACAATCAAAATTTAAATTCACATTCATGTTCCCTGGTTTTAAGTTAGTTTTAAGGGTATGTTTAGCTTTTTCTTAAAGCTCAATAAGGGCAAAACCCTCGACCTCATCAACATTAAAATGAAAATTGTCGTCAATGTGATTTTCGAGTCGGCCAAGATACTCGGGAAAAATATAGTTGCCTTGAATGTACATTTGCGTTTTATAGTACCTTAAAGGGCGCAGTGGTTCATTATTAATGCTTTTGAGTTGAACAATTTTCCTGCACACAGAAGTAGAAAAGCCATTGGATATTTCTTATTGCAATATTGTGATCCCGTGCCCAGTGTTTAACTCTTTGACTCCAATAAAAAGTAACGCAGTTAAATTTAGATCTAATGGCAAGTTTATTTACTACTGTTTGACAAATGACCTAACACTAAAGTTCTAAAAATCGATTGCGCTTTGTACAGTCCTTTTTCCAAGGCAATGATTTAAGGACCCTCTTCAAATCTAAAGACAACCCTCCTACCATCCCTCTTTTTGCTCCTCGGCTGTCAGTCAAATATTCCATCCGGATACTTGTGCTGTGAAAATTAACTCAATTTAAGGTAAACAAATATTCGCTGTTGACACCTTTCCTTCAACCGCTTAATGCTGTGTTCCACAAGAATGTCCTGCAAACGCCTACGGCGATGCCAATCTCAATAATAAAGCGGCGTCCTGCACTTGTTTGGCTTCCCTTCATCGCGGCTGGAAATAAAGCGGCATTTTGCCGCAGCTCGCAATTTTTATCGCTCAATTAATTTTGAATTCCTTTTCTTTTCCTTCCTTTTTTTCCTTTTCGTCCTTTTTCGTATTCATTATACTTTCTATATGTTCATTGGGGTGTCGCAATAAAATTGTTTTCTCGCTTTTCATCATTTATAGCAGATTGAAAAGGACATGCCGGGAGCAAAACTACCATCCAGAGAACGTTAATTGCTGATTGTCGCCGGCAGTTCGAAGAGGAAAATTTTGAAAACAGGAATATCTTCCAATAAATAAAGAACTAAAAATATAACTGCATATCAGAAGCGAATAAATAAATCTATCTCCCATTTTATAGGCTATTAAATTGAGGAACAAAAAATAAGAAAACAAAAACAAAACTGGCATAACAAGTCCTGGGCTTTCAGACACATGCCTGTCGTGTGTATTTATATGAACGGCAAATCGGAAACAAGTCCTGAACTACAATCAAATCGCAATGCAATCCATTAAAATGTTGGTGATGATATGCAGTGATTTATAGAATGTTGAAAATGTTTACAGTCGTATTTGAAGGATATGTATCGCTTAAAAATTTGCAGGTCATAGTAAACCTATTTTCAAAGTTAATAATTTGTTTTTTACGTCGACATCCTTATTATACTGAAGCTGTTCTGACATATAGTTAATAAGAAACATTTACCCATAACAATCGGAGTATGGCACATAATCCGCAGATGATTCATTTTTGAAACCCCTACGATCCCATCATGGCGCAAGACTAATGACCTTGCCCGGAAAAAAAAAAAAAAAAAAAAAACAAATCATTATGGAAAATTTAACAAGCCTCAGGACTTGCTAAATAAGGCCAAGACCGGTTCTAGGTTGTAGTGCCGATGATGATGATGATGACGATCCCATCATCCACCAGATAAGAGGTGAAAAAATAGTTAAATACAATCAAAGTTATTTTTAAATTACTACCGCGCACAAGTGTGTATTTTTTGTGTTTCATTTCAACCGCTTCTTCAAAATCTGATTGACTTCCAACCGCTTTGTCATCAGCGACCCAGTGAATTGGGTTGTGAGTAATGGATGAGAGATCACCTTATTGCATCTCGCTGCATAACACCCCTCACTATTTAATCAACCAACCGCATAACTCATATTGCACATAAAGCAATCCTCAAGCAATTAACGCTTCTTTCCACTCATTAACTAATTAACGCCTCTTCCCACAGGCAGCTAATGTTCATATCGCATACGTTGCGATATTCATTCGAAGATCCCATTGCTTGCCTCCGTCCCCAGAGCTACACGCTCATCGCACCATGAGTACTAATGTTACGCGCTCGCCGTCGCCTGTAGCCAGCGCGCCATACGATATCAGGTTGGATTAGAGGCGACTTTACGTCCACCACTGGGACCTACACTGGACACATGACACCGACGGCTTTACCGTGGAAATGAAAGCAATACAGCGAAAGCAAAGCCGACCGGTCCTGTTTGACCTCGGCCCCCTGCCCAGCACAAATGCAATCTCTCACATTTCGATTTGTCGGACGTGGTTGGCGTATGAGTGATGCGATTGACCCGATCAAGGTAAATCGATCATGGGGAAATCCAATTAAGTTGAAATGATAATTGAGCCACAGGCTCCTCGATAGTACAGTGATTAGTATACCCGCCTGTCAGGCGGGAGACCGGGGTTCGATTCCCCGTCGGGGAGCCTCTGGCGTAAGACTAATGACCTTGCCCGGAAAAAACAAATCATTATGGAAAATTTAATAAGCCTCAGGACTTGCTAAATAAGGCCAAGACCGGTTCCCGGTTGTAGTGCCGATGATGATGATGACGATAATTGAGCCATATGATTATGATGTCTCTGGTGCGAGGTCCAAGAGTGCTGAACTTGTGACTCTTTTTCTTTTGATATAAAACAAAAAAATAAAATTACTTTCTATTACTGGCGGCAAGTATAAACCTATAAAATGATAATAAAGTATAAACTTAAAAACTAAGCACGCTCTTTAGAACGCCCAGCTTTCATAACCGGGAACTGTTTTCTCCCACGTTAACCAGCTTTCGCGATGATCTCTTCCATCGTGCCACTGACTTTTCCCCCCGCTGAAGGGTGCTCATCGCAGGCCATAACAGCATCGATTCGTTACTTATCGCATGCCCTACCTCCTCCAAGCTGGACTTTGTGACAGTCAAATCAACCCCTATCGCCCAGTAATCTTCAACTTCCTGGTTTCCTTTTCCTTTTTTTTTGTTTGAATAATTGAATAATGTCTTAACCACTACTCTAGATTTTAAGATAGTCTGTAAGGTTTTATGTTAAGCCAATTTAAGCTTGCATTAAGCTAAATAAAAATGGGGGTTCTGCCTTCAATCAATCAATCAATCAATCAATCAATCAATCAATATCATGTGTTTTTATATCTTGCCATCGCAGCCTATTGAAGTTTACAAGCCCAATCTTACTACTATCGACCACATAATAGAGTTAAGTAATTGCAAAGAAGACATCGTCGTCTTTGGAGATTTTAATCTTCCACACCTCAGTTGGGATTTATCTGACGATCAATCACATTTCATCTCCCACCCCACCTCTGCCAAGGAATGTCTCTTTATTAATCGACTAGATGATTCTTGCCTCTGTCAAGTCGGTAAGGTTCGAAACCTCTTGGGTAGACAGCTAGACATCATCTTTACAACAGGCCCTATCAATATATCAGTCTCACCCAGCACCTTCGTCCTTACACCTATAGACTGTCGCCACCCGCCTCTTTTCGTGACCTTCTTCCGAGTCCACTTGCCACCACCCGTTCCCCCTCCCAATCACTACGCCTACCATTTCCATAAAGCTAACTTTGGTCACATCAACGACTACCTAGGCCGCCTTTCCTTCAACTACGATCACCTATCCGTCGAAGACGCCATCACTCACTTATATACCGAAATCCTTTAGTCTATTTCTCTTTTCGTTCCCCACCCTAGACAAAGAACATAAACCTCATCCCCTCCATGGTACAAACACAAGCTTCGTTCCCTGCATAACAAAAGGAATAAGTTATCAAAACTCAGACCAAATGGCCCCAAAACCTTCTTTCAGTTCGTCAATCATAAACGTAAATCCGATAGTTACCCCACATCGCTTACATTAAGCTCTCATTCCTCATTTATCCTGTTACTATTGCTAACCTCTTCACCACTCATCTCAATCAATCATGCACTAATGACTCCTTTCTTCCTAATCCGTCATACTTCAACTACCTACTTAACTTATCCCTCGAGCTCCTTCTGCACAACTCCTTTGATCCGCCCTTAATTGAATCTAAGCAACTGCTACTCAAAGACGAGTTTACGCTGGGCAGTGATGTATCCCTGCAATTCTCCTCAAGAAATGCTTTTTTTTTCTTTTTTTCGGTAGTAAATTTTTATAATTTGCAGACATTGTTCGTTCGTGTACTTAACCGCGATGAAAATGTTGAGTTTACTGAATAAATTGACAGTGACAGCTCGCTGATTAGTGAAAGGGTGCGTTCACAAATTAAATTCAAAATTGTCAAGTCTCTACTGTATAACCCTATAAAAGCCAAAAAGAAAAAAAACTTAAATTTTTCATTATACATAAAACTCAAGAACCCTAAGAAGATATTAAACGGATAACGGAGAATAAACATCAATCGCGATAAAACCCACCAGTCTTATGACGAAGCAGCAATAGGTACACCAACTATTAGCAACGAAAATAATTCATCTTTAGGTTCAGATCAATCGTCTGACAACGAATTTTGTCCCTCATATCATCATTGACAACATTGACACAAATTGCTTCGTACTTAACATCGCCAAATGCCAATCTATAACCTTTTCCGGCAAATATATTCATTCATCCTCACGCCTCTATTCCTTTCATAACCAACCCCTGACCACTGTCCAATCTATTCGAGACCTTGGGATCCTTTGCGGCAGGGAGCTTAACTTACTCTCTCACATTAACGAGACGATCCAGGAAGCCAATTCTACCCTCGGGTTCGTGAAACGATGGTCTAAGAAATTCTCCGACCCCTACGTAACACAATCTCTTTACTCCGTCCGTCCACTTCTAGAATATGCTACCCAGATATGGTCACCTTATCACAAGACCCATATCCGTGCAGTCGAAAGTATTCAACGTCGCTTCCTTCGGTTCGCTCTCCGACGGCTAGGATGGGAAAGCCCCCTTAATCCTGCCCCCGTACATGAATCGCCTCACATTAATCAACCTCAGAACCCTTGAGAAGTGCAGAGACCTAGATGACATACTGGTCATTCACCGGGTCCTCTCCGGCTCGGTCGACTGCGCCTACCTCCTTAGCTTAATTCCTCTGAACACAGACCCTCGAAATACGGGTAATCCCCGCCTTTCCTACAATTCTCCTCACCGTACCTCTTATGGTTTCAACAAACCCCTTTCGCGGATGCTTAGAAATGTCAAGTCCACCTTGTTCGACTTCGACTTCTCTACCCATACTCTCAAGTACCGACTCCTAAGCCATTCTCACTACCAATCTATATGGCGCTTTCTACACTTTCCTCTCAACCTGTCCCTACTCTTGCCTTCACAATATGTCCTATTTACCTTAGGTTAAGCTTAGTTAAGTTAGTACTTATGTTCTTTAGTTTGTAAAGTTATATATACGAGGGTTGCCTCTTATGTTTCGCGATTTGTCGTAAAGTTGGACATTTTTGAGGTTATACGCACTCAGAACGTTTTGACATACGAGCGCTATTTGTGTTGTTTACAGTAACTTAAAAGATTCATCTCGGCCCAAAAATCGAATTAAATCGTCAACATTTTCGTGCGATTATTTTTTACAACTTTCGGCGTGGATTAACTCAGCAACAGTGCATGGATGAACTTAATTCAATTTTTGGCGATGAAGCTCCATCAAGGACCAGTGTTTATCGATGGTATGGTGAATTCAATCGTGGTCGTAGTTCACTCCAAGATGAATTTCGTGAAGGTCGTCCAAAATCAGTTGTTGTTCCGAAAACCATTGATGCTGTGCGCGAACTGATATTGGAAGATCGTCATGTGACCTATCGTGAGATTGAGACAACCTTAGGCGTTAGTGGGACCAGCATACATTCAATATTGCATAAACATTTGACTGTCAAAAAAATTTGTTCGCGTTGGATCCCACACAATTTGTCAATCGCCCAAAAAAAGGCTCGTGTCAATTGGTCGAAAGAAATGCTCAAAAAATACGGTCGCGGTGCTTCGAAACACGTCTATGACATCGTGACAGGTGATGAATCGTGGATTTACGCGTATGAGCCCGAAAGTAAACAGCAGTCGACTGTCTGGGTGTTTCAAGATGAGCCAAATCCAACAAAAGTTGTTCGCGCACGAAGCACTTCCAAGCAAATGGTCGCCTGTTTTTTCGGAAAAACTGGACATGTCGCAACCGTACCACTAGAACAACGCAGAACAGTCAATTCTGGGTGGTACACAACCATTTGTTTGCCAGTTGTCTTCCAAGAAATCAGGAAAACCAACCGCCGAAGACGGATCACTCGTCACCACGACAATGCGAGCTCTCACACATCGGCTGCGACAACTGCATTTTTGAGCACCCAAAACATCAATTTGATGGGTCATCCGCCGTATAGTCCTGACTTGGCACCGAATGACTTTTTTTTATTCCCATACGTAAAAAACAAACTGAGAGGTCAACGTTTTTCGACACCTGAAGAAGCGGTTGCTGCATTCAGAATGCATGTGTTGCCGATACCTCAATCAGAGTGGCAAAAGTGCTTCGACAATTGGTTCAAACGCGTTTAAAGTTACAGTACAGTTATCTCGGAAAGACTCCTCCGGTTCTGTCGAGTTATTCGCGCCTCATTGGTGTTTTCGGCGAAAACTTCGGCATAAGTGCCAATAATTATATCGAGTTTATCCATAACTCTAAGAATTGATGTGTCTCCTTCATTAAATATCCCAGCAGCGATGTTTGCTGAGATTTCAACAATTTTCAAACCAGAATGCAGGTGTTTTGGAGACAACCGCCAAACTGTTGCATTAAAATTTCCGTTCGCGTTGTGGGCATGGTCCCCGAAGTATCCTTGGAGTGAATCATAAATTGGTAGAAGATGCTCTTTTACCTCTTCACCAATTAAGGGAGTAAGATCTTGACTATTTGGATCTTCGTTCAAAGCGATATCTTCCTGCCATTAACACCAGCTCTCGGCTTCGGTCGAATAATTTTCAATCTGAGGGTTTTCTTCGGTTGACAAAATATGATAATAAGTAGCCATCATTCTTTTTTTTTATGTTTTCAACGCTATTTATATTTCTCTGAATACTTAAACCATAATATTTCATTTCCCTTTTCCTCACCGTTTTTTGTCCTTCCTTATTTTTCGTAGCCCCAAAGCCCATTCATTTTTCTACAATTTCAATATACTCATTTGTTAGAACAGTCAATTCGTCACCATAATAATCTAAATCTATAATGTCCTTGAAAGTTTTTGAATCCCCATCATCTATATAATTACCATATTTAACAACTCGTTTCTAACAGATACACACGCAATGCACAAGCAAATAGTGAAGAACACCGAACGAAAATCGAATAAGAAAATGCATCAGAGCCATAGTATACCATAGCGATAACATAACAATTCCACATCATTTGAGTGTACTTGATTTTAGAAATCGAATTGGGTAGGATGGGAGCTGAAATGATTTTCGGGAAAACTACATGTTGCTTGGTTACAAGCGAGAAATATAGTTTAAGTGAGAAATTAACCGAAGTGGTTTTTGGGAAATATGTATGCGGCTTGATATAGTTGAGGGAGATGATTAATATTCCGTTGTAAGTTTGAAAATACATTTTATTACAGGTTGGGAAATGGATTCTGAGCATATTGGGAAGTGTATTCTTTGCATGTTGCGAATGTGTGCTATTGCAGGTTTAGGTTATGGTGATGCGCTGTTAGCGGTCGAAGTTAGGTAGGACTTGTGAGTTGGTTCTTTGTGTGATATAGAGAACCCCCACAAAACCATATGTCGCCCAAGTCCATATCTTCCAATTCGGGCCAAAAATAATCGGTAATCATGGTGCGATACCGATGGCCATTCACAGTAACGTGACGATCGTTATCGTCGACGAAAAAATATGGCCCAATGACGCCGCCGGCATGCAAACCGTACCAAACAGTTATTTTTTGTGGATGAAGTTGGTGATTCATGACGCACATATGGATTTTCACTCGGCCAATAACGCATGTTTTGCTTATTGACAAACCCATTCATCATCTTGGCGCATCTTTTCCAGTGCCCAATCGGAGAACATACGTCACTTCAAATGGTCCATCGGCTTCAATTCTTGAGTCTGCTTGATCTTGTGTGGGTGTAAACAAAGATACTTGCGCAAAATTGGCCATAAAGTGGTCTGGGCGATGCCCAATTCTTAAGAACGTCGTGGAATTGACTGATCTGGATCGTTTGCTACGGATGCCTGAACGGCAGCGATATTTTCGACACCTCTACCAACCCGTTGTCTCACTGGCACGGTAACATCACACAACGAATATGTAGACTCACATTTTTACACTAAACTTGTTATTACCTGTCTACTAGGGCGAGAATTACGGCCGAAAATTGGAGTTAACGCTCTTAAAGTTGCGGTCACCGACTCCAAATTTCGGTAGTAAATTTTTATAATTTGCAGACGTTTGTGAAATTGAAGTATTTTTAAAAACATTGAGTTGGATCTGGAGAGAAAATCGGTTGCCCAGCAAACGCTGAAATTGTTATACAGTCCGCGATATGGAAAAGGAAAAGTGGACGTCGCGTTGGAATTATACAATACGCAGTCCGCCATGTTATGAATTTGTTGTAGGGTTTTCCAATAGGGACTTGACAACTTTGAATTTAATTTGTGAACGCACCCTTTCACTAATCATCGAACTGTCACTGTCAATTTATTCAGTAAACTCAACATCATCATGGTTAAGTACACGAAGGAACAACGTCTGCAAATTATAAAAATTTACTACTAAAAAAATGTCTCAAGTCCCTATTGAAAAACCATATATATATATATATATATATATATATATATATATATATATATATATATATATATATATATATATATATATATATATATATATATATATATATATATATATATATATATATATATATTATTTACAAGAGGGTACTCACGGTTTCCTAAGGACATTAGGTCTTATGGAACCTAATGTAAGCATACGTTGTTGGACAGCCCTTCCTTTTGCCGTGTTGATCTCGTACCTAAGCTTCACTGCTTGTCCGTTTAATCCACGCCCTCTTGGGTTTTCGGATCGACTATTTAATTTCCTGGTCCGAAGGGGATCTGGTAATTGTTTCAGGATGCGTACGCAAAAAATAACAATTACGGAAAATTCCAATTTCATTTTAACGCCGTGGCAAATACTCACCAAGTACGCCACAACAAAACACTCGTCGCCCACAAATGAAAACTTTACCTGTAGTCACTAGCATACGATATACAAAAACTCAAATCAAATAGAGAAAACCCGGTGTTGTTCTTGTTTTTTTTTCTTTATTTATATTTTAAACCGTATTTATTTATGTACATAACTTTACTTGTTAACTGCAAAACTACCACTCGCTTCCTCGTCAATTCGTAAACTCATATATTAAGATTCAATTTGCCCCCACTTTACCGTCCATCGATTCGTTGAATTTGGGGTTGAGGTTCGCGAAATTCAACACCAAGTAAAAAATCGTTAAGTTAACGGTGAAAATAGCGGTAAATGGTTTTGGATTTAAGGTGAAATGTTAGAAATTGGATATTGGGGTGCTCGTTGAGTGCATTTTGTAAGTCCTATTTGGGTAGGAATGACAACACGTTCGAATTTATGGATAAGGGTGGACAGTTTTTGTATGTAAAATACGATGGAAAGTTTTGACCACAATTATCATTGTTGCGATAGAATTTTATGTTGTGAGGGATGATGTGATTTTAATAATGTGCTATTGCATGTAGGAAAATCTTGTTTTTAGGAATGTGATGTATGTTTCTTGGGATAAGGACACGAATTTGTGGTATGGTTCTTAATGAGGTGATAAAAAACGTTTGTTATTTATGTAACAACACTCGAGGTCATGAGGTCGTCTAACAATTTCGCACAGTGAATTTCTAGCAATTCGTGGACTGTGGTTTGTGACATCTTCCAAAGAATTGAGTGGGATCTCGTTAACAGTGTCCTTCAGCATACCGTGGTACATGCTATAGAATCGCCATACTACTTCCTCAACAGTTACTATATTACAATCATTTTGTGTGAAGTGACGAAGCGGATGGGTCAAGGAATTGACGTGAAGACCTGATTTACTATAGGAGAGTGTTGTCCAGTGTGAACAGATCACGTTGGGGTCACAAATTATTGCATTTAATGAAGCCGTAACGAACATGAGTCAAACCCACGCTATGAAAGTGTTAGAACTTTAACATATCATACCACGGTGACGTGCACACGACGATGTCTCAACTCCCTACTTAATCTCTGGTTTCCTACATTAATGCTCCTGTTAACCATTTTTTATGTGTTATTCACCAGCATTGCGTGTTCATGTTTATCAATTGGAATCTCCACAACTTCCTGTTAACAATAACACTGAAAGGCACTGATCCGTTAACGTATATTGACCAATCTGGTCAACGTCATTTATGAAGGAAACCCAGACGATAAGATCTTTACCCACTAACAGCAAATCGACGAAACGGATCATTTCCAACACCACGTCTGGAATTAAGACATGGCTTAAGATTATTTGGATCTCCTAAACAACTACACCACTGTGCATGCACCAGAATCCCATCGAAAAATTGTGCTTTTGAAGGAGGCCTTAAATCGCGGCGCCTTTTAAAAATGCACATCAATATTTCGTTATGGTTTGTCACCATAAAATTGCAGAATACAGTTCCTGAACGGATGTAGTCAGGATGAGGAAGCAACAGCAAAGCCACGCAAAGTGTGAGCATTTTTTTTTTTTTTTAGATATTCGGATGATCTAGTTTGTTGTTGCTGGTAGTTGTTTTCTTTAATGGGCTCGACCAGTAAAGGTTGAACAAATTGTACGGTTGATCTATAGCGTTTTGGATGATAGTGAAGAATCACAATTGACGCTATGACAGTTGGAATCGCCAAAAATTGAACCAAAGCGCAACCCATCAGGCCACCGCCGTGTGTTCGAATTCGATTTCTAAACTCAAGTACATTCCACTGATGTGGATTTTGTTATGTTATCGCTATGGTATACGGCTCTGATGCATTTTCTTATTCGATAATCGTTCGGTGTTCTTCACTATTTGCTTGTGTATTGTGTGTGTATCTGTTAGACACGCCACACTACTCCCTCCTCAGTAACTTTGTTACGATCAGCTTCGTATGCGAACGACGGAGCGAGGAACGAGCGAGCGAGAGGTCGTCGGAGCAGGCGGGTGTGCCGGTGCTCTATGCGGAAGTCGTGATCGTGTCGTGAAGAACTGTTTTACTACGGGAAAGTGTGTGCTGTGTGTACACAGATCACGTCATAGTCACCAATTATAGCGTTTTGGACGATAGTGAAGAACGTGTGATTCGAACTGACGCTATGACAGTTGGAATCACCAAAAATTGAACCAAAGCGCAACCCACCAGGCCACCGCCGTGTGTACGAATTCGATTTCTAAACTCAAGCACATTCGACTGATGTGGATTTTATTATGTTATCGCTATGGTATACGGCTCTGATGCATTTACTTATTCGATATTCGTTCGGTGTTCCTCACTATTTGCTTGTGTATTGTGTGTGTATCTGTTAGACACGCCACAGATCTCTTATGTTGGGATTTGGTTAAATTAAGCAATTTGACACAAGACTTGTGTAAAAACAACGACTTTTGTCAGATGATCGCGGAGCACCCGAAAACCGCCAAACGTCATTAGCACGCCTGTGTATTAAAAAAAACCGAAACAAACCTCGAGCAGAATTATGATCCTTACTGTATCAGAAGGAGTTCGAAAATAATGGGCAGTTTTTAAATTAACATAAATTTTGAATTAGTAAAATGTTGACAATGTTTTTCTAATGACAATGAATACATTTTCCTTAATATTGTGTATATCAACATTGCCAGAATCGACAAAACTTTTTGGTTGATAAGTTTTAAAAACCGAAACAACTCAGACGTTTGCTGTTTTCGAACCTCACTGTAGCCAGAACATGAAAACTGTTTGTTTTTCCATCTTTGTTCTGTTTATTGAATTTTCATTTGCGCCCATAAATCTTCACACGCTATTAATTTCATTACCCACAGTCACGCGTTGATGTAAAATAAACCCCTGTCTGCAATTGATTGGCTATTACTGCTCATGGTTTACCAGTGACGGATGCATGTCTCCTACCCACTATTCTATTTTCATTAGCTTTAAAATGTACTCTTTATTCATCGGCCTTCATAGCTGTGCTTATTGTCTTTAGGATAACATTTCATGTTCTCTATAATCAGTTTTTATTAAAGGATTCAAGTTTTAGGATCTCAGGCCGCCATGTATGTATCAAAACGAAATTCGAATATTGCCTATTCGAAGTTGCGCAAATGGAACCATAAATATTACAAGGTACAAGAGCATCCTTTCCATGGTCTGATGTAGTTTCGAATCGGTTGCGGTTGAAGTGAAACATGGCGATGCTCCGGAGCTGGACTCGCAAACGCAGACTTCTACTTCTCGTCCTGTAGCATATTTCTGAGTATAACATCCATTGGATGCGTTAACTTTGGCACACATGTAGGTAATGTTTTCGACTAAGGAAAAAGATGAACGCTACCATAAAGTGCCTAGGGTATAGTGCAACAATGGGTAAGTGGAACCACGTAACCACACTCACCGGCGCTGTTGTATATATACGAGTATTTTATGCAGGATTCGCCACGCACCAATCGGCATCCGATTTCTAGAGGTTTTTGATGATACTTCGCCCACATCAGCTGAGTGTTTGGTTCCTTGCTGTTGGCTAAAAATAGGCAGGTATTTCTGCATATTGATTGCTTTTATAGCTTTAACTCTCTTACTACTCACCACTCACCGGTAACAACAAGAGGACGTCGGCAGGGAACGTTTTTCAAATCCCCTCGGAAAGTTTCACATGTTAAATTCTTGATTTCACTATCTTTATCGAATTTTTCACCCAACCACGTGAATCGAAAGCAATATGGATATTCGACTATACTGTGTTTAAACACCTCTGCTGTCACCAAAACGACATTGATAAAAGATGTGAGTGAAAATGAAACCAAAAGTAATCCTGTCCTCCACTTGTTCATCACCTTTAATTTGAAACTAAGTTCCAAATCTTATTACGAAGACGATTCGTTGGTCCTGCTACGAATCAACTCAAAGGATCTCTGATTGCAAACTTCTTACAATCAAAACGAATTTGTCATCGTTGATGGCCATCTGATGATATCTCATTGATATCTTATCGAATATTGTATCGCGTCGGAGAAAGATAATTTTTGTTTTAGTTTGTATTTCGCTCGACTACTCAACTTAACAGGGTTCGACAGCGTTGAAGATGTTAAAGCATTCTTGCGGTATCTAAGTCTTTGATATAATTTGAAGATCTGAAGTGGGATCTATATGCCAAAGAATGATACGTTGATTTTCTTAAGTGGACTCGAGTAAAGATTGACTTTCAAGTAATTTCGGAACTAGAACACGTTGTGCACTTTGAAGCTAAGAGATAATAAGCGAAATCTACTCTACTAATTAAATGGAAATGTGTTACACTACTTGGGTATTTTGTAAATTGTGTAACCGCATATTAATGAGCCTACTGAAAACTACTAAAGCTGTTGCTTATTTTATCTTTTTTATCTAATTCCCCAACCGGCTTCGAAACGTGGTATTTTCAACAGTCTCTTCCAAGGCTTATGGCATCCAAGAGGATGCTCTTCGCTACTTTCGTTCATCCGATCCTAGGTTGGGTTGATCCGAAAAACATTTTTCGTACAAGATGTCATACCCAGATGATTGCGATCAGAATCAGCATTGGAAGCATTGTGGCAAATGGTTCCATCAAGCCGATATGAAAATGACGATATTGGTATTGCATCATATAACATATCTGCACATACAGAAAGAACGCTGTTTCGGATTCATAATTATATGCTCGGGGAGAATCTAGTACATCGTCTAGTACTCTTGTGGTAGTTCCTATTAGTGCGTCAGCACGGACGCGGATTCAACAAAAACCCACTGAATAACAGAGAAATTGTCACATAAGAAAAACCAAACGAATAAAACGCACGGTGTTTATTTAAAACTTCTTTTATTAATTTTCCGCAACACTGGTGATACACTGGCTGGAACAATATTTATTTAATCTGTGGCTATATCAGTTTGTTTGGATTTAGTTAAGGCTTGAGATGAGATTAGACTGTGTTCTCTTGGGAAATTTAATTAAAAAGGTTTTGAAACATTATTTTATACTACACAGTTATATACTTTTGTTTGTCTATTTATTTAACATCAACGCAAACTGGAGTTATAAACTTTTGTTTTTCTATTTATTTAACATCGACGCAAACTGGAGTTATAAACTTTTGTTTTTCTATTTATTTAACATCAACGCAAACTGGACACTCGCAAACACAACACGACACATCAGCCAAAGAGAAGGCGACTCGTTTCGCAGCATTCACCATTAGGCACCTTCAACAACATCAAAATCCCGATAGTCTTGTGAATTTGTTAATATGAAAGCAAAATATAATAAACGCACTAAATGACGAAAGTCCACTGAACGGTTTTAATTAATTGATCCCATTAAAAATAACTTCAGCGATAAAGCATGATTAGAAATAATTGAAACTAATAAATAAACTGCCGACGGAATAAAGTCTCAAGACTCGCCACACACAAGTTGACTCCGAGGAAAAAGGCTGACTGACTAACTGGTGCTCACCAAAGAAAAGGGGAACCTCAAAGAAACTGAAAAAGAGGAGAAGCTACACGATTAACTCGAGGTAGTTAATCGTGATTGGACCGGGGGGAAAATAGGCATACATGATGCGTATGTGTGTACGCCTCGCATACGATCGTCCGGCGACCCTGGACGGATGCCAACCTCGCTGCAGCATCTTACATGAATGCAAACAAAAACATCTGGTCATCCTATGGGAGGCCATAAATCAACATCTCGGTTGACGATGTGAATTCCCTTTGGTCCGCCGACGGGTGGCGGCCGTTATTAGGGATTTTTGTATGCATAGCATTCTGTGGTGCCAATGCTATGTTTAGATATTGCAACGAATATAGGGTGCAGCCATTGCCAGATGTTGAAAGTAAACACTTGCTGGCTGCATCCAATTCGCTGCTTGTTTACGGTCCCTGATCGGTGGAGACCGATAATAGGAAACCAGCGATTGCTGGTAATTAGAGAAATGTTTGGTTTGCCTCAACCGAAACCTTGTCGGCGGTAGCAAACCAATGGGACCGAATAGCCGCATGCAAGAAGTGCCATGGGCAAACAAATAAAACGAGTCAACAAGGAACTCTTTGTTGATGTTGTTTCCATAGCATAAGGCTATGGAAACAAGATGCCCTGGGCGGAATGTATGCCTAAGGATAGGATTTCAATTGCCACGGCAATGTGATAATCTTTGCCGTGGACTTATGTTTTTCTTAGGAATCAATGCCCGGTCGAGGGTGAATTTTCGATGCCACGGCAAGGTGATAAGCTTTGCCGTGGACTTAATGTTTTTTTAGGAATTAATGCCTGGTCGAGGGTGAATTTTCGATGCCACGGCAAGGTGATAAGCTTTGTCGTGGACTTAATGTTTTTTTAGGAATTAATGCCTGCCCGAGGGTGAGTTCTCGAAGCCACGGCAAGGTGATAAGCTTTGCCGTGGACTTAATGTTTTTCAGGGGAGGTGTTGGAGAAAAAGGGGTTTGGAAGGAAAACCCCCCACAGAATAGGTAAGCTGCCTAACGGATATTCAAAACAGTTATCCGATTGGGTAACCGTATTAATTCCAGCGATTTGGCTGGGGGTAAATGCCGTAGCAAGGTTACGCAACCTTGCTGAAGTTCGACCGAGAGGTAAGTCGTTCGCTTGGAATAGTGGGGATCGAGCGATGCATGGCTCTTCGGGCCCCACACTCTCCCCGACAAACATATTCACCACAACACGATGACAGTGCATGAGAAACTGTCAATTCTAACGTGCATTGTTTTACTGCTTTTGGTTTTTTTTCAACTACATATAACTGTCAATACTTGTATACTGTTTTTTGGTGCTCGATCGGTCAATCTATGGATTCTGGAATTGGATATTTGTAAAACATTAATAATTGGATTTAAGTTGCACGCCACCATGTGGTTGTTGAATTTATAAGAACTTTTTGTGTTTAATAAATAAAGTTTTCTCCATCGAGAACTCAGTCGGACTTTATCTATACTCGTCTAAAGACATTCGCCAGTCGCATTGGCTTTGCTTCAAAGTCTGGATTCGCTGCTGAAGCCCAACGCAAATCATCATTTGTAAGGAGGGACAACAAGTTCAGCAAATACTTTAGCGGGACTTCCAATCGGAAGATTTAAAAAGGTATCACTGTTCCTTTAAATATATACACACATTTGGTTTCAGGCAACGTTGGTTTCATCAACATCAACGTGCTCGTTCGCTATTCCCCAACGACATTCCTCGTTCGGCGGAACATCAGCAACGATCTCGACCGACAACATTCCTCGTGCTGCATCGAGACATCGCACATTTTTTCTGGTCCTTCCTTTTTCTGTCTTAGGTGTACAAGTAAATTTAGAAGTGATTGGAGTTTAAGGATTTTAATATAATTTCAGTGAAGTGACGAAGAATATTTGTATGGGACGTTTAACTAAATAATAGCTAAGGGAGTGCCTATTCAAATGTATTGTTAAAAGGAATTATTTTACATTTGCAATTTATAATGCACATGGATAATAGGCGGTTCATTGAAATAATCGCTGCTTAAAACTGGAATGGAAAATGTTATTAGTGACATTGTTATCTCCGCGGATTACGTTTTGAAAATTCCACAAAATTCAAATGATTGTCACGGGGCCTACTCAACAGCGAGACACGCGCTTCAGTGATAAGGAGAAAACACTTATGAGGCAAATGAAATTCGGTGACTGTCTTAGCAAGCGTGTTGATATGTTCAAGGTGAAACTGGATGTTCTTCGACCATGGATTAGTAAGAAAATCACTGATATACTTCATATCGAAGACGATGTCGTTGTTAAATTTGTTTACAACCAACTGGAGGAGGAAAAATTCCCATGCCCAAAGAAATTGCAAATCAACATGACTGGCTTTTTTAATGGACGCAATGCCAGACAATTTATGGACGAACTGTGGACTTTATTATTATCGGCCCAAGAAAGCGAGAGCGGCATACCAGCAGAATTCATCAGCAGAAAAGAAGAAAAAAGGTCTAAAAGCAAGGCAGTTGAATGCGCAAGGAAGCGGCTAAATAAACAGCAATCCTATGAACGCGCAACACAACGCTTCCCCGACGACATTCCTCGGTCGGCAGAGATTATAAATTTTTTCTGCGCAAAGTGTCCAGACTGATGAAAGTCCTTTACCCTCTCGAGCAAGCACTGAAACCGTGGTCCCATCTGCCGGACCACCGAACCGATCACCAGCCCAACCGCAACATAGACAAAGTTCACCTATAAAGCTGGCAAATACATTGGAAAAGCAACACAACGGTTCCCCGACGACATTCCTCGGTCGGCAGAAATCATACACGTTTTCACAACCTACACTTGGAACCAAAAGTAACAGCGTCAAAAAATGCTACCAATTGCTATGCAAAAACGGCGGCTTCCATCCTCGAAGTTGAAGAGTTGGAAGACGAACTCTCTACAACAATAGGTCAAACCAAAGTGCCTTTAACGTCTGCTCTAATACAACAACCAGTGACGATTGAGGAACTTATCGCCGCTCAGTTCGCGGCACAGGAGACCATCGCTCGCACCTTCCTCACCATGCAGGACAATGGACAACCAACCCTGAACGGGATAGAGATAACCAAACGCGCACTCCGCGCCGAATGGGAAGTCGTGTCCAGGCGGCACCACGGCATTTTCTACATGGCGGCACCTGAAGATCAACAACACGCATACTTCGCGGATGATTTTTTCGGCGAGACCGAAGAAATATACCTCGAGGAACAGACGAAGCTCCTCGAGGCCGAATACGCGCTAAATTCAGCCTCCCCAACCATGGCTAACAGCGCCAATCGCCTCCAACCTAGCGAGCTGCCCCCCGTGCAGCTGCCAACGGTCGACACGTTCCAGCAAAAGGAACCGCACCCCAGAACAGTGCGTAAGAGTAAGCAGGCCGCCGACCAGAGTGCCACCTGCCCAAAGCCCAACCTGCCCCCGGTCCCGATGATCGACCCAATTGCGAAGCCCCCACAGACCACGATGCCGCGCACGCATTGTGGGGCACACCATGACATGGCCGTTCCTCGTGGGTTGCGAACGTACAACTCCGACCCAGAGGAACTGGTTCCCTTCACACCGCTTCCGGAGAAAGCAGTGGACGCGGCGCACATAGGATCCGTGTCAGGTTCAACGCCAGTGCCTTCCACGACCACGCCTTCGACTGTTCCAGCAACAGCAGCCGACCCAATGACTAACCAGACCCGTGTACCGAGACAGAAAACACCGCCGGCATTCCTAAGGCAACAGGGCCCTTGCACATTCTGCAGGGCCTCACACACCATCCACGCTTGCGAGGGCTTCAGATCACTCACTCCTGGCCGTCGGAAGTCCTTCGCACACGAACGGAACTTATGCGTCAATTGCTTGGGTCGCCACCGACTACGCGACTGCCACTCCAGCAAGGCGTGCCGTCGATGCCAGCGGAGACATCACACCTTGTTGCATGTCCGGACTACCGCCATCGGCGGGACAATCTCACCGCCGCTCCGGGCCAAAGGATCCGCCCCCCGAATCGACCGTCATGAAGGGGCCTGCGCGCATACAATCAGCACCCCTCCACAGCATTCCGCGTTGCTGCCAACAGCCAAAGTCATCGTGGCGTCGGAGAACCAACAGAGGATTGAAGTCCGTGCTCTGCTGGACCCCTGCTCCAGTGGCACCTTCATTTCGTCGTCACTCGTCCGAAGGTTGTGTGGCGGTTCCCTCGAACGCCACCAACCATCTTCCCATAACCTAAGAAAAAACCCCCATTTAGGGCATACAATCAAAAAGAAAAACAAGTACCGTGGCAGTTTCATTGAACGCCACTATTTACCTTACAGGTACGAAAGGTAACAGTTGCCTGTACTTGCCTCCCATGCCGTACCTGTAACATTAAAAAAGCCGGTGAAACATCAATTCTCGCTGATATGAAATTCCAGCGGCAACAAATACAATATTTGCAGGGCAATTTGGTTTAACAACCAAGCAACCAATATTGCCTGTGCAATATCTACACGATAATCTTTTGCGCGCCAGCTGCACACCAGCAGGAAAAGGTATCTTGCCTTGGCACAGCATGCCCACCTCGAGCGATCACCCGACCGACCGATACATGAAGGCATCCGGCTGGCGCCCTGGCAGTCGAATTCGCAAATGGAAATTTACCATCAGAGTTCGATTGCGGAAATATACCAGCGAAATGTACACGATCGGCAATAATGCTTTACGCAGTCGTCGATCGTGTAAACATTTCAACCCTTTTGCCGTTGAGATACTCGCACATGTGCGAATATTTAAAGGGGACTTATGCTATGTCTGCATACTTGCGGACGCACACAACGTGCAGCGGAAGCAATCATCGTGTGTGTATTTCCACCCCTTTGGTGTTGAACCAAACGCAAAAGGGATATATTACCTAGTATGGTCATCGAAACGATGATGGAATTTTGGTATCCTATCGCTTCGATAAAATTACTTAATCGCGAATTGGTTTCCGTGAGGGTAGGTTGTGTCCTCACGTTAATACACATTTCTCGTGGGACGTCCCAAGAGATGATAGTCTGAAAGTGCGGTTCATGGAGTCCGGCAAGGAGCTAGTAACAAATGTGTATAGTATTATATCTACTTTGAGCTTAATTTGAAAGCTGGATTGTTTAAAATAACATATGTGTTTTGTGTATCAAAATGAACTATGGTACCTACTTTGAGTTTCATTTAAAAGCTGGATTGTTTAAAATAACAAATGTGTATAGTGTACCAAAACGAACTATTGTATCTACTTTGAGTTTCATTTAAAAGCTGGATTGTTTAAAATAACCTATGTGTATTGTGTAGCAAAACGAACTATGGTACCTACCTTGAGTTTCATTTAAAAGCTGGATTGTTTAGAATAACATATGTGTTATAGGTGTTGTGGGCACTCGTGACCTTGCCACCAGAACGTAAGCTAACATCAGCATCACTTCTCGCCTCCACGGCTCGAGACAATGGACACTGAGGCCCTTCGTCCTGTCAGTGCTATCAGTGTATGCACCACCACCACAATCACCGACGAGGGATCTCTCGTTCATAGCGGATCTGGAGGTTGCCGATCCGAACATCGCCTCCACCGACAAGGTGGACATCATCCTTGGGGCAGACATTTACCCCAACATCATTCTCGAAGGTCTAAGGAAGGACCAACGTTCCGGCCTCGTCGCGCAGGCCACTGAACTGGGATGGGTGCTAACAGGCGCAGCACCCACCACGGCATCCAACGTAAAGGTGACAAGGACTGTCACCAGCCATCACCTGGCCATTCCTCGCGGGTTGCGAATTTACAACTCCGACCCAGAGGACATTGTCGAACTTACGACTGACGATCGCAGCTCCCATAACAGAACGAAAAGGAAGTCTCGTCTGCATCGGCCCCAGGGGCCACCTACGAGACCCATGAAACTACCAGCCACCGACCATTTGCGTAGCCCAGCTACTAGACATGCCCCTCGCCCGCCGAATCACCGCAAGGGCGAGAGGCAACCGAAGAACCAGCACCCTGCCCACCCAAGGGATTCAAGGCACCACATCAGAATAGAGATAGGAGCGTGCAATACCCCGTCTGGTGGGCGGCGCACTCCAACATCCAGGGATAAACAGAATCCCAGCGAACCAGCACGCCTCTCAGTGCATCAACAGAGGCTGCACTCCAACAGCATCCGGAGGCACTTGGCCTGCGACTGCCATTCCGCCAGGACACGCGGACAGTGCCAGGGACGACACCGCACCCGACTCCACGCGACAGCCTCTCACAGCAACGGCCGCATCCCGCCTGCCTCTTACTCCAGATGGGCGCCAACGCGCGCAGTACCTGTCACTACCATCGGTCTCGATGCAGCGAGACCCGTCACAAACCATCACGTGGTCATTGATCGTGGGTTGTGACTTTACAACTCCGACCCAGATCAATTGGCCGGTTCCGTGACCTCAAAAGATAGCGGACGCCAGCGATGGAAAATACCATCCCGTCGTCATCGACCCCCCAGCCGTCAGTGCTCCTCACAGCAGACCACGACCAGCAGCGGATCCCACACCGCCGCCTCTGGGCCACCATCCCATTGAGCCAGATGGTTCGCCACTGATTGACGAAGGCGTGCGGAATGTTTCGGATTCATAATTATATGCTCGGTGAGAATCTAGTACATCGTCTAGTACTCTCCCCGACAAACATATTCACCACAACACGATGACAGTGCATGAGAAACTGTCAATTCTAACGTGCATTGTTTTACTGCTTTTGGTTTTTTTTTCAACTACATGCAACTGTCAATACTTGTATACTGTTTTTTGGTGCTCGGTCGGTCAATCTATGGATTCTGGTATTGGATATTTGTAAAACATTAATAATTGGATTTAAGTTGCACGCCACCATGTGGTTGTTGAATTTATAAGAACTTTTTGTGTTTAATAAATAAAGTTGTCTCCATTGAGAACTCAGTCGGACTTTATCTATACTCGTCTAAAAGCATTCGCCAGTCGCATTCGCTTTGCTTCAAAACCTGGATTCGCTGCTGAAGCCCAACGCAAATCATCATTTGTAAGGAGGGACAATAAGTTCAGCAAATACTTTAGCGGGACTTCCAGCCGGAAGATTTAAAAAGGTATCACTGTTCCTTTAAATATATACACACATTTGGTTTCAGGCAACCTTGGTTTCATCAACATCAACGTGCTCGTTCGCTATTCCCCAACGACATTCCTCGTTCGGCGGAACATCAGCAACGATCTCGGCCGACAACATTCCTCGTGCGTCATCGAGACATCGCACAACGCTATTTTTGTATTTTTTATTTTTTATTACACTTCTCTCGGACGAGGCGAACCTATAGCGCCGAGTTTGGCGCCCCGAGATTCGACCAAAAAACGGTTGCAGTTCTTTTTGAACTGTTGCGGGTTGTAACTTTCCGGGAACACTCGCGCGGGGAGGGAGTTCCACAGCTTTCCTAGTAGGAAGTATTGTGCCAGGCACGGACACTCGGTTCACTTCCTCCTCCAACGTCACTTTATAAATCTCTAACAAGAAACACCGCCCACTGGAAGGGGGGACAAAACACTTAGCAACACCACCAAAGGGTTCATCAAGAATCAAGCTCCTAAGCACTGAGCGGACATCACACAGGAATAAAACACGGCATTATAGTTATTGGTTTATTTAGTATTAATTGTAGGTTCTTATGCACTAAACTGTTTCTCGATTATGCACTAAGCAAAGTTTCCGCTAACGACCACACGATTCGTTAATTTACACAAGTTATTAAGGACGAACTTGACTCCAAAATGACTAACTCCGACTCGTTAACGATTACTCACGGTTGAATTTCGCGTCCCCGTGTGCGCCAGGGAGAGGGAGTCACATGACCACGACCTGCTTAGTCGGCGGATGTAAAAGGACTCAACGATAGTCAATCGTTTGGGGTGAAGATCGTTGGTAGTACACATGTATGTGTGTACATGGGTTCTTTCATGGGACACACCATGATAACGAATCTGAAACACCAAGAAGGGGCATAATGTGCATCCAGGAGATGTGTGTTCATTGAAACAAACAAATCGAATTTCGTGGGATGCTAATAGGTTTGTATTTGATTATGCATCGAGGTCATGAGGGGTGGATTCAGGGCAATTACAATTTAAAGGGAAAAGCAACCTATGCATCGTTCGATAATGAGGGTCAGCTGGATAAATAGCAGCCACTCATTAAATGAAAACTGCGTTTAGGATACCACAAACGATATGGATTGTTTATGGTGTCGCCAGGAAGCCTATGGAGGAACAGCGTTCTTTGTTTGCACTTGGTGCGAGTTAGGGGAAATTAGCTTCAGCGTCGATTGCGCTAATTGCATGCAGCTGCTTGTGTGTTTTATTGCTGGGAGAAAAGGGTCGCCGGCCAATGTGTACGTTATGAGATTTACCATACACATGGCGAAGCTGAAAAATAGGCAGCGCGATATTTATGGTCCCTGGTGAAGGTTATATAGTATGTAATCCAAATCCTTTGTTATTAGGAATTCGTCCAGAGGAATCTGCCTGGCACCGAAGGTGCCAAATTGGTTCAGAATTCCTGATAAGGTAAGAAAGAAATCTTACAGGGAATTGTAAGCGGAGAGATGCATGAAAGGTAAGTTTTCTTTTCCAGGGACTTGTAGGTTATATAAATTGGATCTATTTGATGCGTGAAGCATTGAAGGTGCTAATGCGATTGCATTAGCGAAAACTTATGCAGACTTGGTTGTAGGGATGGGGGTTCTTTAAGTAAGTAGTCAGTGGGGTTTGGCAGAACCGCCACATGGGTGCTGAAAAGTTTCCTACCTAACAAAGATACAAGACATTTTTTCTTAAAATTTATTTTTATTTTTCTGTATAGTCACCTTGTAACTCTACACACTCCCATCTCTCTATCCCGCCCGAATAGTACTCGGCGTTTTTCTCTGCAAAATAACTATACACAAAGGTGATGGCAACTCATTTGACGAAAATCATTGTCCACCGAGCGCAATTTTTAGATTAGGGAACAAAAAGAAGTGGCCCGGGCTAGATTTGGTGAGTAAGGCGGATGGTCAAGCTGTTCAAACCATAATTTGTGGATTTTCGCCATGATAACCGCTGATGTGTGAGACGGCACGTTGTCTTGGTGAAACAGGATTTTCTTTTTCGGAAAATGTCGTTTTCGGCAATTTCCGCCTTTAGTTGGTCAAGTAATAATACGTATGCTCCTGTAATGGTTTTTCCTTTTTGAAGATAATCGATTAAGATAACTCCATGACTATCCCAAAAAACAGACGCCTTCACTTTCCCAACCGAAAAAAAAGTTTTTGCATATTTTGGAGCCGATTCCCCCTTTACAGTCCACTGTTTTGACTGTATTTTTGTTTGGGGCGTATAATGGTGTATCCAAGTTTCATCGACAGTATTTAATCGGCCCCAAAACTCGGATTTCTTGCGCCTAAACTGCGCCAACAGAGGATTGGAAATGTTCATTCGAACATGCTTTTGGTTTAACGTGAGTAAACGCGGTACCCAATGCGCGGACAGCTTTCTCATGCCTAAATCTTGATTTAATATGTGACAAACACGTTCTTTGGGCATTTTCATAGCCTCTGCTATCTCTCTCATTTTAATTTGGCGGTCGTTTAGCACCATTTGGTAAACCTTAGCGATGTTATCATCACTTGTTGCAGTTTTTGGACGTCCCGAACGTTCATCATCTCCCAAGCTCTCACGGCCACGTTTAAATTCAGCTGCCCAAAATGTCACTGTGGTAAATGATGGTACAGAGTCCCCATACACAGAGTCCAACTCATCCTTGGTTTGCGTAGGCGTATTGCCTTTCGAAAACAAAAATTTAATGACAGCTTGATATTCAATTTAGTTCATTTTCACAAAAACACTCACATAAAATCACTCAAACGACTGTCAAATAAAAACTACGCTTCCATAATGGCTGAAATTTTGGTGACTAACTTTTAAAAAGATGCACAGCTACATTCACTTTTATTGACGAGTGCTGCACGTTAAGGTCGGAAACTTTTCAGGCCACCCATGTATTCCACGATTACAATTTCCTTTTCCATTAACAAATCTCTCCACTGGTCGCGACTTCGAGCCGATGTCATCCAGTTTGGCACGCCCAGGTTCTGAGAGTTCTGGTCTACGCCATCCCTCCATTGCAGACAAGGTCTGCCACACTGCTTCCTTCCGTACATCCTGCCACAAAGGACTTTACACCTCCGGAATCGTCCCTCCTCACATACGAGGGCCAACAATTCTCCTTAAGACCTTCCTCTCGGGCGCTGCTAAGAGTTCAGAGTGTCTTTTATTGAGCACCCAGGTCTCGAATCCATACATGAGTACTGGTAAGACCATGGTCTTGTACAGTAGTAGCTTGGATGTTCTGGATAAATTTCGGGATTTAAAGAGACTTAATAGACCATAGTAAGCTTTGATCACCCGTTCGCGTATTTCTTCGTCCATACTCTTATCGGCTGCTATTATTGATCCAAAGTAGTTAAAGGATTGCACTACTTCAAATTCGTACGTTAGGTCTTCTCTTCGCAGAAGTTGCCACCATGTACTTAGTTTTCCCTCATTAATGTGCAGTCCCAGCTTTTGTGCCGCCTATTCGATCTGGGCGAAGGAGTCCTGTACAGCCGAATCGGATCTACCGATGATGTCGATGTCATCTGCGTAGGCAAGTATCTGGCTAGACCTGGTGACAATAGTCCCTCTAGTTGTAATTCCAGAGTCGCGGATTGCTTTCTCCATGGCCAGGTTGGAGTCCAGTAAATATGTGTGGTGTTATTTGTTGAGGTGCCAGCAAGGGCACAGGTTCACAAATATTCCACCGCCGTTCACGGAAATAAAACGCACTGATATTGTTTATTAGGCTCCTCGATAGTATAGTGGTTAGTATACCCGCCTGTCGCGTGGGAGACCGGGGTTCGATACCCCGCCGGGGAGCCACTGGTGCAAGACTAATGACCTTGCCCGGAAAAAACAAATCATTATGGAAAATTTAACAAGCCTCAGGACTTGCTAAATAAAGCCAAGACCGGTTCCTGGTTGTAGTGCCGATGATGATGATGATATTGTTTATTATAATTTGTTTTTTTTTATTGTTAATTAAGGTTCACTTTCGGCTTTACAATCTTATAAAAACGGATGCAGGTGTAGCATACATTTAATATACGTAATGTGTCCAAAAAAAAACAAAAAACACAATAAAACTGAGCTCCCGCCCGATTACAACACTGGAATCGACGCACTCACGATAAAAGTAAATAAAAGATAAAACTGATTTTGAACAATTTGTTCCGCGAACCGTGATCGCGGAGTGTATCAGGTTAGCGCACAACTTTAAATAATCAACAAAATCTTCTCAATCCTATACTCGCTTTTTCGACTACACTCAGTGGTGTGCGCACTCCCGTGCACACGCTACGGTGGATGGATACTCAGTGATTAACCTCAAGAGACTCTGGTGAGTCCTCTCTCAGCTAAGGGTGAGTTTGCTTTTCCTCAAGAGAAACGTGAAGTTTCTCTTTGTGGTGGTGAGTTGGAGAGGATCTCTCCGGGTCGATCTTAGCTAGTGTGCTAATGATCCATTGTTTACTCATCCAACGAAGGTCATGGGATAACGAAACTGAGAAAGGAGGATAGAACAAAGGACATCATAAAAGACATGGATGCAGTTGCGTAAATAGTCTGCAAGCCATTAGGAAAATTGGTGCTAAAAGCAATTCATATACACAATGGTGATTGTGCACTGTATCTTTGCTGGCGAAAAGGCTCGAATTCTTGTATGCATGTTTATATGCTAAAGGAATCGATTCTTGGCGGCAAGACGCTAGATGCGTACATTGCTTTTGTCGATTGGACAAAAGGCTGCCGAGACTGTAGATAAACCAGGAACATATGCTGCGCACGTGTGTGGCAGGGTACGCTGGTTGACATGGGCGCCGATAAGTTTTTCAAATTTATGATGCACGTATGTTGTAAAGAATTCTTTCGGAGAATTTTGAATATGAATAATGAATTCTTTACAGGAACTTTTAGGTGATGCATTAGGTACATTAAATGTCCTTGATGAAGGAAACGTTTGCATGTTTGCAAAGGGAATTGGGTTGAAATTGTGGGTGGTTCTTGCGTATGTTTAAAGAACTCCCACAGATGCTTATTAGTTTGGACAGAAATCCCGCTATTTTTACTTGACTAGTTACATTGGTCATGGTCAACCTACAAAGTTGTATCAATTTGTTTGGAATGCCGAACTCCCTCGTGGCATTATATAGTTCTACCCTGGCTATGCTGTCGTAGGCGGCGCTAAAGCCTATAAATAGATGATATAATGGGATCTTAAATTCTAGACATTTATCCATCGCTGATTTGACTGGGATGAAGCCACACTGATATTGGCCAATGATGACTATAGCGTATGTGACTATCCGATCTTGTAGGATAGAGGAGAGTACCTTGTATCGTGTGCTGTGTGGCATGTAGCACCGTCCTGTTGAAACTGCATGTCGCCCAAGTCCACATCTTCCAATTCGGGCCAAAAATAATCGGTAATCATGGCGCGATAACCATGGCCATTCACAGTAACGTGACGATTGTTATCGTCGACGAAAAAATATGGCCCAATGACGCCGCCGGCATGCAAACCGCACCAAACAGTTATTTTTTGTGGATGAAGTGGTGATTCATGAAGCACATGTGGATTTTCACCCGACCAATAACGCATGTTTTGCTTATTGACGAACCCATTGAGCCAAAAATGACCTTCGTCACTGAAGATGATTTTGCGATGAAATTCATCATCTTGGCGCATCTTTTCCAGTGCCCAATCGGAGAACGTACGTCGCTTCAAATGGTCCATCGGCTTCAATTCTTGAGTCAGCTTGATTTTGTATGGGTGTAAACCAAGATCCTTACCCAAAATTCGCCATAAAGTTTGCCTGGGCGCTGCCCAATTCTTGAGAACGCCGTATAATTGACTGATTTGGATCGTTTGCTACGGACGCCTGAACGGCAGCGATATTTTCGACACTTCGACCAACCCGTTGTCTCACCGGCACGGCAACAACGCACTAAACTTGTTATTGCCTGTCTACTAGGGCGAGAATTACGACCGAAAATTGGAGTTAACGCTCTTAAAATTGCGGTAACCAACTCCAATGTTATTTTCAGGCTTAAAATGTATTATGCAGAGGATATGAGTGAGTAAGAGTTTCGTGCAGATTTCCAGGCCGGGGGGGTGCGGGGGGGGGGGTGATAATTAACTCAAGTTAATTATATAACAGACCCTCTCAGGCTAAGTCACCAGATCACTAATTTGCCAAGAAATTCTCCTCTCCTAGCTCTACCCAATCATCTATCGTCTCAAATAAGTCTAGTCACACACCGCGTCCCCCTCCTCCCGAAAGTATCCCTGTCCATCGCCACTTCTTCTCACTCCCCACCCATATTCGATCCCGTCTTTACCCATCAGTAACGATCACACAGCTTACCTGCAAATTTATTGATTGCCGTTATGGTCTGTCCAAACTACGAGACAGAAAGACATGAAAATATCCTCCAGTTTCTGGGGTATCTCCACGACAAGTTAGTATCTGTCGAAGGCAAAGCCGAAACTACTATCAAACTCTCTATTCAACAGTAAGGCTTACCAACCGACGTTCCTAGTCTCCGCAAACTCTTCATAAATTTCCCCGAAATCTTCTCTTCACGGGGTTTACCAATTATTTGTTTCAGAAATTTCAAATATCTACCTATTGCAGTTCATTCTATATCTCTATAGCTTTCGCAGGTGCACACAGAAACCACATTATAAATGGCCCTGCTCATCGACCCCCACTCTTCCAAACCATTAAGTTTGAGGGTAAGTTTCCCCCTCTCATTTCATTTCATCCGCGTTCTTTATATGCATTCTCACGTCCTTTTCGTTTCGAAAACTCCCGACTTACAACAAAATTTTCAATTCAAAAAACAGAAGACTTAAAGATAACTTTATATTTATTGTTCCACCTTTATAACTTTTTGCTTGACAACTTACTAATAAGATGGACCCATACGGTCTTACCAAAACGTCTCTGAGTAATTAGAGTTGCTCATCTTCATCATCACTGGCAGCCATAGGCTTTAAACCACCGAACACCTTAGCAGGAATTGCCTGCTTCTCTATCCGAACCTTTTTCATGATGTCTTCATCCGCATTGGCAGCGTTGTTTGCTTCACCTTCTCCGGTGTCTTCCACCTCTTCATCTTCTTCATCACTTTCACCGATATCTATTTCATCCGGATTGACAACACGATCTTTCTGTCCTGCACCTTGCGTTTCTCCACGAACAAACATGATATTGGCGTTCTGAGGTTTCAGAGCTGCAGCACTCTTTTCTTTCTGTTGTTGTTTCAGCATCTCAGACGCCTTAGCGTCTAATAAACGCATTCCGTCCTTGGTATTCTGATCCACATCCACGACAGACGTTGCCATTTGGGCAGCCATCATATTAACTTGGGTGTTGTATGTCGCTTGCACCGAACGCTTAATTCTCAACATTTCCCGCATAGTGTCTTCGTTGCCGTGTCGCACTTCGAATTCCTTCCACGTCTGCCAGAAGTCAGCTGTTATACGGGGATCGCACACTTGACTGCAATGGGCATATATGGCTCTTGCGCGATCGATCTCCCCAAGTTTGGTCTCCATTTCTGCAAACCGAATACACATCTCGCGCATTCGATCCTCAGGCAGTGACTCGATGGCCTTTTCATAGATCTCCCGAGTTCTCGGTAGACCGTAAATTTCTGCAGCCTTCTTAATGAATATGTTATACATGTCAAACATTTCCTCTGACTTCACTGCAGATGTTGCGCGATCATAAACAGCCATCGCGTGCCTGGCCAAACCATGCTCTTCTTCAAGCTTGGCGTAAAGTAGGTAAAAATACTTAGCTAGATCAGGAGGACAATTCTCTAGACATTGCTCGAAGAGATCCCGAGCCCGCTCGAGCTTCGATCCTCCATAACGCTTGAGGAACTTTGTCAGATAGGCGTTCCAGATGTCGTACACATTTGGCCATTTGAACAGGGCGATGCCTTTCTCATACGCTCGGAATGCCTCCTCAAAATAGTTGTGCTCCTCTAGAAACAACCCGTAGTTAATGATGATCTGTGGAGTACATATCTTCAAGTCAATGATCCGATCGTAAACCGCCTTGCAAGTCTTAAATGTTCCGAAGCTCTCTTCTAAATCGGCGTACATGGACCAAACCTTAAGCGACTTATAGAGGCGCATTTGGACGGTTTCTGTATCATCGTGGTATGCAACTTTCCTTTGTGGCATGGCTGTGGCTTTCTGCATCAGTTCTAATGCAGTTTCGAAGTTCTCTTGTCGTATCTCCATTTCAGCCCATTCACACCAGACAGATGCCAATTCATCTACTTTCACAAACTCCACAAGTGTGGCCTTTTCAAACACCACCCGGGCGTCTTCTATTTGGCCATTGGCTTCGTAGAATTTTGCAAACTCAACCCACAAAGTGTAGAGTTTTCCAACAGCCAACTTGGGCTGCACTGTTTGCACTGCTTCGGTGTATGTGTTGATGATCTCGTGGGGTTTAGATTCGTACAGCTTAATCCGCTTGTGCCATTCGGCGACATTGTGCGGATTTTGACGTAGAAGAACACTGTTCAGTAATAGTAAACGGCGTTCCATCAAATATTCGAACCGCGCCAGTCGAAGTTCAACATCGATGTCATCTTCTTCAGTGGCATCTGGATCGTTGGCTAAAATTTCCATACGACGGCTGAGACTCACTTCCTCAAATTGGGCATATTCATCGAAGACCTGCGTAAAATCACGGACTGTTGTCACTGTCTGAATTGCCTCTTCATATATATCTCGAGCACGGTCGAAGAGGCCACTGCGTACATAGTAATCAGCCAGAGAGTTCCATAAATGACCCAGTTGATCGGTGTACCTGATGACAGAAAAGCAAACTTTTGAGATGAATAGTGAATTGAATTTATAACAATTACCTCCGAAGTCCACCACGTATGATGGCGTCTACATTAAGAGAATGTACTTTATCCGGATTCTTCGATATCAACTCGCACAATTCATTCCAGAGCTGGTGATTGGATTTCCCATGTTTTGATACGAAATGTTCATTGTCCACAAGATACGCCAACTGCTGGGCAGCCTCATCCAACCGTTCCACTTCAATAAGATATTCTATATAGTCTTCAGCATCGTCGGGACATAGTTTTAAGTATCTTCTGAAAACCCTCACAGCTGTTTCTGGGATATCGAATTTTTTTATGAATTTCAGGTACAACGGCCAAATACGATGATGCTGTGTCACTGGCAGGGCACGAAGTGCTCTATCGAACACATGCCTTGTCTTTGTAATTTTGCATTGATTCGTCATGAAGACACCGTAATCCATCCAGATTCGTGGCATTTTGTGCATGAACACGAGTGACCGTTCGAAGCAGTTGTTGACTTCTTCGTATAATGGATCTGTGACACATCTTCCACGTACTTGTTTCCTCCTTGTTCTTAGGTAATTGTACCAAATTTTATAGGATCCTGGCAATTCTTTAAGCGCCCTTTCATAAACAATATTCACACCGAAATTTGGCGCTTTCTGTTTGTGATCAATATAGCGCAGCCAATGCTTCACCGAATAGGCATTACGGAGGATTTCTTCTTCATATGGAACATCTTCTTCGGGCTGGAATACAGGAGTATGCTAAATAATATGTATCTAATCAGAAAATAAAAGATATTCTTACGAATTCAATGTTCAAATTGCCTGGCTTTGCAGCAGCTACCATGTTTCTGATAAACGTTTGTTTTGGATTTTTCTGACAAGTGACAGCTGTCCTTCACCATTGTCAGTGGCTCTCAAAGTGCCATTTACTTCTGAAATTCACAGTCAACCCTTATAAAATTGTGCGAATACATTTTTCTTTAAGAAGATTTTGTTTTCTGCATATTGTAGCGAGCTTAGGGTTCGCTGGATTAATTATTTTTAATAAATAAGAGCCGTTAAATCGATTTTGAATTAATCTAACACTTTATTAGTCCGTTAATAGCAACCGTTACTTTTTACCGTACACTTAACGATTTCTTGACTTATCGCTTCCGCACTTATCGCGTATTTTACTGCTTACTTCTCACTCGTTACTTCTTACTTATCGCTTGCTTCACTTTCCACTTCTTACTCGTTTCCATGATCTGTGTGCGACGTATTTATACCGTTTCCTCACATTCTGATTCGGTGTTTCGTTTCCGTCCGTTCCATAGCCTTGAATGTTCTATTGTTGATAGTCTCCAGTTTTCCAGTACTTTATAGAATATTCTAGTACTTTGTTTCGGACTTTCTCGAATATTCTAGTACTGATTGTCATATGCGTCACAATATTTTAATAATAGTGTGTGAGAAAAATAACTATAATATAAATAAAAAAGAAATAATAAGAGCGGCTAATCCGAAATCAAGGTAAATAAATAAGAATTAAAAAAGACATTAAAAGAAGCCACACAGATCACTCCGCAAGGTAAAAGAATATTTAGAATATTTAAAATGTCTCCGTACAGGGAAGAACTGTTTTGTTCAAAAAAAAAATTACAAACGAAAAAGCAGACCGAAAGAGGAAGAGAATAATTAAAGTATATAAAACATCTCTTTCCAAAAAGTAATTTTGGTATTCTGTATTTTTTTATAACACCGGAAATAGTGGTTCAAATAGTGCTCTGAATGCATGCGTTAAAGCAGCAATTATTTCTGGTGTGAGTAGCAAGTAGTGGGGCGCCAAATGATGTAAAATTAAGATTGTGACGCATATGACAATCGGTACTAGAATATTCGAGAAAGTCCGAAACAAAGTACTAGAATATTGTGACGCATATGACAGTCAGTACTGGAATATTCGGGAAAGTCCAAAACAAAGTACTGGAAAACTGGAGATTATGGATAATAGAACATTCAAGATTATGGAACGGGCGGAAACGAAATACCGAATGAATGTGGGGAACTGGTATAAATACGTCGCAGACAGCTCATGAAGACAAGTAGAGAGTAAGAAGTAGAAAGTAATAAGTCTCGAGTGAGAAGCAAGCGATAAGTAAGAAGTAAAATACGCGATAAGTACGGAAGCGATAAGTCAAGAAATCGTTGTGTACGGTAAAAGTAACGGTTGTGGTTAACGGACTAATAAAGTGTTATATTAATTCAAAATCGATTTAACGGCTCTTATTTATTCAAAATAATTAATCCAGCGAACCCTAAGCTCGCTACAATTGGTGTCAGAAGTGGGATTAATTATTGTTTAAGTGAATAAGTCTGTGTGAAAGTGTGTTGTGACGATGTCAGATCGACATTTGGAGGATCTTCGCGTTCCTGAGTTGAAGAAGGAACTTGAGGACCGGAATCTGGATAGCAGAGGACAGAAGCAAATTCTTCGACGGCGTCTGCAAGCAGCAATGGAGGAAGAGGGTATTGATGTTGACACATATGTTTTTGCGATTGCGCCAGACTGTCCGGATGAAGAAGAAACACCGAGTCAAGATGGTGCCAATGTAACGGAGAAGAGTTCCCCACAGTTGGGCATTTCGGAGTAGCTCAGGATGATGATGATAAAATTGGACGCACAAGCTACAGATGTTAATGCAAAATTCGACACCGTAAATTCAAAATTCGACGCCCAAAATTCAAAATTGGACGCACAAGCTACAGATGTTAATGCAAAATTCGACACCGTAAATTCAAAATTGGACGCCCAAAATTCAAAATTGGACGCGCAAGCTGCAGATGTTAATGCAAAGTTGGATGCCCAAATGCAGTGGATGAAATGTAATTTTCGACACTTTAAAGACGAAATTCGAAACGAAGTAGAAAATCTAGATCTAAAAAACGAAGCTGAATTCAAGAAAGTCACCGATGAAATAACACGAATCGAAAAGAGACTTGAGTGTGTTGAGAGAAATAAGACATCGCCAGGCAATCAACATGACTACAAACATACAAGGATGCAACCGCCAACATTCGATGGAACGGGACCCTTCTCCGTGTTTATATGTCAGTTTGACGCCGCGGCCAATTATAATAAGCGGTCGGATGAGCAAAAGTCAACATCACTAATCTTGTCACTCCGCGGGGCGGCTGCAGAATTGCTACAAACCATACCAGCAGAGAAGCAAACAGATTACCAAGCGGTAAGAGACGGCCTTGAAGCTAGGTATGGAGACAACCACATGCAGCAGGTCTACCGATTGCAACTGCGGAGCAGAACGCAGAAACCCGGAGAAAATCTTCAACAGTTGCAGGCAGACATTGAGCGATTGGCAAACTTATCTTATTCAAATATGACTAAGGAATTTCTAAACGAGGTAGCAATGGGTGCATTTATAAACGCACTCCAAGATCGGGACTTGCAGCAGGCCGTTCGTTTGGCAGGAAAGAAGACGACTAATGAAATATTGGCGTTCGCATTGGCTTATGAATCTGCTAAACTGGCTACCAGGAGTACATATAGAGTCTAAGAAACGTCCGTCGAGGAATGTGCCTGCCAAAGAATCGGGCATGTACAACGGAGAACTCCGAGACCTGATATGGAGTGTGGAACATGCGGCGAAGTCTCTGTTGACTATAGGAAACGTCGACGAATGAATGAAACATCAAGTGAGAATTGTTGTTCATGCGCTAATCACAAGAGAAGCCTTCAGCGTGATTCAGACTTGGGCAGCACCACGACCGAATGTAAGTCCTTGCATCAACAGATAATTGCTCTTAAGACCAGCCGAGAAAAGGTCAAACGGGAGAACAATCGCTTATCAACTGATCTAGCAGAGAGGCAAGTTGAAATTATGACACTAAAACGTCGCCTTCAGGATTCGGAAGTAGAAATTGATCGTTTAAAACAAGAGGCGTACGACCTTCGAAAGGTACAAGTAGAAGTACTAGATGGGCGGACGAGTGATGCTATACGCGCAGCTCAACTTCAGGATGAAGATATGTCGCTAATCCTGTAGCACAAAGAAAAGAACGAGCGGCCAACTTGGAACAATATTTCCGACAAGGGTGGAACATTTAAGGTATATTGGGCACAATGGAATTCCTTGCTGGTGGAAGATGGAATTCGAAAGCGTTAATGGGAACCCGCAGGTGGAAAATCCCATCCACTGCAGATTCTAGCCCAACCATCAAAAGTGAAGGATGTACTAGCAGAAATGCACGACGGGGCCTCCGGTGGACATCTGGGAGTTAATAAGACACTTTCAAAATTACGATCTCGATTCTGCTGGCTTCACATGATAGATGACGTCGAGTCTTGGTGTAGGAAGTGCACAACTTGCACTGCGACCAAAGGACCAACAGCAAAACCGAGGAGCACTATGAAGCAGTACAACGTGGGTGCCCCTTTCTAGCGAATTCCGATTGATATCTCAGGACCATTTCCAAAAATGAACGACAACAACAAATACATGTTGGTCATCATGGATTACTTCAGCAAGTGGGTGGAAGTCCTTCCTATTCCAAACCAAGATGCAACAACCGTCATTGAGCAGCTTATCAATAATTGGATCAACAGATATGGAGTTCCCTGTAAGCTTCATTCCGATCAAGACCGAAACTTCGAATCACAGATATTTCAAGGCATCTGTGCGGCACTGTGCGTAAGGAAAACCAGGACCACACCCTTACATCCCCAGTCAGACGGAATGGTCGAAAGGTTCAACCGAGCAATCAAAGAGTATTTATCGAAGGTCGTTAGTGATCACCAACGAGATTGGGACAAATATGTACAAACCTTTCTCATGAGTTATAGATCGGCAAATCACGAGACGACGGGCCATTCTCCAGCAAAAATTATATTTGGACGGGAGATACGATTACCAGCCGATCAGCGATTCGGAATACCTCCAGACGCCATAGACAAGACCGAAGACTACGTAGCCGAATGGAGAAATCGCCTCGATGAGATTCATCATTTGGTTCGAAAGCAAATCAAGGTATCAAGTGACAGGATGAAAACAAGGTACGACGTTCGAGCCAACGCATCCGGATTTAATGCAGGCGATAACGTATGGCTTTATAACCCTCATCGGCAAAAAGGAAGGTCTCCGAAGTTGCAGCAACATTGGGAAGGACCGTATAAGATTCTCACAAGAATTAACGACGTTGTCTATAGGATTCAGCGAAGACCGAACGGCAAGATGAAAGTGGTACATCGTGGCCGACTGGCGACTTTTGTTAACCCAGGAGACCAGGGAACTTAGTTCGGGACGAACTAATCTAGGCGGAGGGCAGTGTGACGCATATGACAATCGGTACTAGAATATTCGAGAAAGTCCGAAACAAAGTACTAGAATATTCTAAACAGGACTGGAAAACTGGCGACTATGAAAAAAGAACATTCAAGGCTATGGAACGGGCGGAACCGAAACCCCGAATCAGAATGAGGAAAAACGGTACACATACGTCGCACGCAGATTGGGAAGAAGTAAGAGTAAGAAGTAAGAAGTAAGAAGTAAGCAATAAAAGATGCGATAAGTATGGAAGCGATAACTCAAGAAATCGTTAAGTGTACGGTAAAAGTAACGTTTGTTATTAACGGACTAATAATGTGTTACATTAATTCAAAATCGATTTAACGGCTCTTATTTATTAAAAATAATTAATCCATCGAACCCTAAGCTCGCTACAATATATACTGTGATGTAAAGAATCATAGAAACAAAGGTTTAGATAACGATCAACAATCAGTAACTGCGCACAGTAAAGTAAACTACTAGTTCGTCTTTATTGAAGTGTTCGTAAATTTGTTAGACTTTTGTGTTAGTGTTTGTTAGAAAAAAAAACAAACAATAAAAATAAAATTTTGTGAAAATTGGTCGTGGAGTACATTGCACTAGTTCCGATCGTGAATTGATAAAAAAATTAAGAAATGACGGGAAAACAATGGATGAAATAGCTAAGCTAATGAAGCGCTCTAAAAAAAAAAATAATCACAGCTCGTCATTCAGGTGCCAAAATGGAAACCAGAGGCAGAAAAGAAAAACAACCTTACGATTCGACAAACTGCTAATCCGACTATCCAAGAACAAGCCGTTTTTTTCTTCAACGGAATTAAAAAATTACTTATACGCACCTTGTGCGACTCGTACAATTAACAGACTAATAGAAGCGGGTCTTCCTGGAAGAAGTCGAAGAAAAGTTCCATACTTGAGCAAGAAAAATATAAAGCAGAGACTCGTTTTTGCCATAAAAACACCTCCACCGTGCGAACTAGAATAACATCTTATGGGCGGATGAAACCAAGGTTAATTTGTTTGGTTCCGATGGAAAAATGTACGTCAGACGATCAATGAACTCAGAATTCGATCCAAAGTATACGAAAAAGATAGTGAAACATGGTGGAGGCAATTTAATGATTTGGGGGTGCTTTTCAGCATCTGGTGTTGGTCCAATTTTTCTTATAAAGGATAAAATGTGTGCTAAAGATTATGTAGACATTTTAAACACTATTATGCTACCATTTTTTTTTTTTTTTTATTAGACTCCTCTCGGGAGAGGCGAACCTATAGCGCCGAGTGGGCGCCCTGAGATGCCATCAAATAACTGTTGCAGTTCTTTTTGAATAGTTGCAGGTTGTAACGCTCCGGGAACACTCGCGTGGGAAGGGAGTTCCACAACTTCCCGCTCTGTAACAGAACGAGCTCTGATGCAGGGATGTTCGCGCCGTCGGAAGATGAACCACAAACGGGTGCGATCCGTCGGATTGTCCTGTGGAGCGCATATAAGCCGAATTGCGTGGAATAATACCAAGAATCTCCGAAGAACACCCGTGATAATATCTGTAAAACAGACAGAGGTCGGCTACGCGCCTTCGATGTGATAGCGACTGTAATCCCGACGTCAGCGCCGAGTCCCCGATCAGGCGGATCGCTCGTCTCTGTAAGCTCTCAAGTAGGTCGAGGGTATGTTTAGGAGCCGAGCTCCAAACATGAGAGCAATATTCGAGTGTGGGTCTAATTTGGGATTTATATAGGAGAAGAAGTTGGGCCGGTGTAAAATATTTCTTGGCTCTAAAAAGATAGCTCAGTTATCCTGAGGCTAATCTGACGATACTCGACACGTGTTTATGCCATGATACATTCCCACAGACCGTGACGCCGAGCAATTTCAAACTTTCCCCAGCTTCGAGGGTCCGGCCATTCATCATCAGCTGTGGAACCGATGATCCACTTTTCCTTGTGAATGTTGTATATTGTGTCTTCGCTGCATTGAAGTCGACGAGATTGGCCCATCCCCACTGCAGGACCTTATCTAGATCCTGATTCAGGGAGTCAGTCTGTCTACATCTCAGCTGATGGGGCGTAGATGCACCAATCGGCCGAACACTCGAAAAGGACGAAACAAGCGTACTATCATCCACAAAACTGAACACTTTGTTATCCGTTGTCTCCAACAAATCATTTACGTGAAGCAAGAACAAGGTTGTAACCAAAATAGAACCCTGGGGCACCCCCGAATTCACAGGATACAGATCCGAACACTCGCCGTCCACAACAACCCGGATCGATCGATTCTCGAGGAAGCTCCACGTCCAGTCGCAAAGCTGTTGGGAAAGTCCATATGAACGAAGTTTGCTCAGCAATGCCCCGTGCCAGACGCGGTCAAAAGCCTTGGAGATATCCAATGCGACCGCCCTTGACTCACCATGCCGTTCAATCGCAGATGTCCATATATCGGTTATAAGTGTCAAAAGGTCTCCTGTGGGCCGCCTACCACGGAATCCGTATTGACGATCATTCAGAAGTCCGTTGCACTCCAAATACTTAACTAACTCTGTATTGATGACTTTTTCCATTACCTTAGGTAAAATAGACAGTAATACCATCGGACGGTAATTTTGTGGGAAACACTTTTTTCCCGTCTTTGGGATTGGCTGAACTCGAGCAATTTTCCAGCATGCAGGAAAGGTCATCCGTGCATAAGATAAGCGGAAGAGTCTGCCAAGAACCGGCGGTAGTTCTGGAGCACAGTTCTTAAGGACTATTGCTGGTATTCCGTCTGGGCCGGTTGCCTCCCTACAATACAGTTCACATAGAATGCGTTGAATAGTGCGCGGACGAAATCTCAAATCCCGCATGAAAGACCGCACCGGCGAGATCACAGTTGGCTCCAAAAGGCCGGATCGAGGTTTGAATTCGCGGAAAATAAATTCGCGAACACGTTAGCTTTATCCTTTGAATTCGTGACTAACGTCCCGCTGTCTGTCGCCAACGGAGGGAAAGAGGAGGATGTGAAGTTACCGCTGACAGCTTTTGCCATTGACCAGAAGGAGCGCGAACCAGTTGGGCACCGAAGGAGCTTATTGATCACCCTGTCGTTGTGAGCTTTCTTCGCGGTATCAATCGCCTGGTTGGACGCGTTCCTGATTCTAACAAAATTCGTTCTGTTAACATCGGTGGGATTGGAGCGTCATTGCTTAAAAGCTCTGTTTTTTGCCGCTGTAATCAGCTTGCATTTTTTATCAAACCAAGGTTTATCAGACGAACTTCGTTTGATGGAATGTGGAATATACATCTCCATCCCCAGAAGAATAATCTCGGATACCGACTCCGCGCAAGCGTTAACATCGGAGTTTCCGAAGCACACCTCGGACCATGGAAAGGATGCGAAGAAATCTCGCAAATCGTCCCAGTTAGCAGCCCCATACTTCCATACATGACGAAGCTGCCTAGGCTGGTTATTTGCTTGATTTGCAAGTGCTTGCGCGACAGACACCAAGCAGTGATCTGAGTTTCCCAGTGGCGCAGAAACCTCTACGGTAAAAATACTCGGTTCAGATGTCAAAAACAGATCCAGGGTGTTCGCATAATTGCCTCGGGCATCCGGCACTCGCGTTGGCTCCCCCACGAGTTGAGTCAAGTTGTGGCTTACGGCAAACATCTCCGCCAGCCTCCCACCCCCGTCGGTTCTGTTAGAATGTAACAACCAGCCGGAATCGTGCACATTAAAATCGCCAAGGATAACAATTTCAGAAGCTGGGTGGTTGATCCGTATCCAGTCGATGCTATGTGAAAGATGTTCAAAAAATGTCGCTGGTCGATCGTCATTCGGGGAGCGGTAAAGACAACAAAGAAATTTAATGGGATTCCTCAGCACGACTCTCAACCATATGATGTCTATATTATTGGGTTCCAATGCCTCCATCCTCTGGCAAGCCAGATCGCATCGCGCGAAGTCGCAGACTCCGCCATTAAAACGGAATCTCGAATGTAAGTCGTATCCTGAGCAACGAAGATATGTCGAATCAGTTGACGAATCGACCTGGGTCTCAGTTAGGGCAAGGATATCAGGTTTCGTTGTTTGCAAACATTGGTGGACGGCGTTTACATTCGTATTGGTGAAACCGATGCCCCTGATGTTACAAAATGCCTTCACCAGTCGAGCGCGGGCAGAGCCTTGAGAGCGAGCCCGGTTATGCGATGACGAAACGCGTTGGGGCCCCGCCTACTGTTGGATTTGTTTTCTTCAACAATTAATATGTATTTATTTTCCACTAACCAAACTTACCCCTGGTCTTATATATTTGACTTGATTGTTGTGTTTAACTAAAAGTTAATGACACTATTTAAACACTATTTTCTTTTCACGTTTTTATTTTGTTTTATTTATTATATTAATTTTTTCTCTTTTAATTTTAAATTTTTTTTACTATAATTTGCTTCTACACGAACCGCACACGCACACGAATCGATTCAACAAAAATCAAAACCAAGGCTCCTATAAATATTTTATTGTGCGGAGCACCCGACTGCACTACTCAACGCACGTTTTACAAGCGGGCATCAATCTCGTGTCTTTCGCCACATATTCTTTTTCGTTCCGCTTCCACGATAGTTATTTCTAGGAAGCGAACGGAATTGGCTAATAGGGGGCGACTATGGCTAATAAAAGGAAGATGACTATTGCAATGTGAGTGGGGTTTTAAATGGGTGTTTTACTTTTATTTAAATTATCTGCTATTGTATTTGGGGATATTCTATTGTAAAGGGAAATTAGTGATTTGGAGGGAAGGGAAGGATATGTATGTAAAGACACGAGATGTTAATAATTCAAAGGGGGAGTGATAATTAATTGAACTTTAATTATATAGCATTCCTCCCCCCTTACACATGGGATATTAATAATTCAAAGGGGGAGTGATAATTAATTGAACTTTAATTATATAACACTACCACTCGGCCTTTAGTCGCCTCTTACGACAAGCCGGCCTAGCTGTGAGTATATTCTAACGCCCTACTCGCAGGGCTGTCTTTCAAGATGTACCCTTTTGGTAAACCCTTTGCCGCATTCTTCGCACTTGAACTTTTGCCACAAGTTGAGCATACAAATGGTCTTTCACCCGTATGCATGCGCTCATGAGTTTTTCGGTTGCCGGTTTGAGTAAACCGGCGATCACAGTATTGACATTCGTAAGGTTTCTCGCCCGTATGTCGTCTCATATGAAGCCGTAATTTCTCGGAGCTCACCTAAGCTTTGTCGCAACGATCACAACTGAAAGGCTGCTCAGTGTTATGGCGTCTCATGTGAATATAGAATTTCGCCTGACATGAGTATTCAATGGGAGTTTATGCAGGATAATGACCTCAAGCACACCTCAAAATTCGGTAAAGAATGGTTTCTTCAAAACAAAGTCGATGTTATGGAGTCGCCATCGCAGTCCCCTGATCTTAACCCAATAGAACACCTATGAAGCATTCTTAAGCGCAAGATCGGAGACTGCAAAGCCAAAAATAAGGAAGAACTTTGATCCAAAATAAAAGATGAATGGTACTCTATACCACCCGCGACTTGTACCAAACTAGTGAATTCCATGGGACGAAGATGCGAGGCAGTCATTAAAAACAAAGGTGCAACAATTAAGTATTAAAAGGATATGAAACACTTTTACTGTAAATTAATTTTTCACAAAACACAAACAAAAATCTAATTTGTTTGTATTATTTTTCCAAGGAAAACCGGAATCAATATTTTTTTAAACTATTTCTCGTTTTTTTTTAATTAAAAATTTAGTATTTCTTTTATGTATTACAGTGCACCAGATCTATTAGTATATTTTTAATTCTTATTTTTCCCCAAATACATTTTTTCCTAACGATTAATGTCGAAGAGCAAGCTTGTTTCTATTATTTTTTCCACCTCTGGAGATATATATCAGGTTTTCCAATACGGACTTGACAACTTTGAATATAATTTGTGAACGCACCCGTTCACTAATCATCGAACTGTCACTGTCAATTTATTCAGTAAACTCAATATTTTCATCGTGGTTAAGTTTACTGAATAAATTAACAGTGACAGTTCGATGATTAGTGAAAGGGTGCGTTCACAAATTAAATTCAAAGTTGTCAAGTCCCTATTGGAATGCCCAATATATATATATATATATATATATATATATATATATATATATATATATATATATATATATATGTATATATATATATATATATATATATATATATATATATATATAAATATGTATATATATATTTATATAACACATCGTTCAATGTGCAGTGAGATTTACTGAAAGATTCAAAAATCGTATGAAATAAATATATGATATATATCCGGATCGGTCCAGATGTATATTTCTAAGGTGCTCCAATTTGCTAGCGAAAACAGGAAACCTATTCACAAGTCAGGCAGTTGTCTCGGCATTGAAGTTTCTTTCTTTTTTGAAAGGTTTATTTAAAAAAAGAATGTTAATTTTATAAACATTTTTAAACGTATATACCTTCTTTGGGGATCACCAACAAGTCTTAATTACAAAACCCGCACTTTCATATTGAATAATAATAGATTAATAGATTATCAATTATTACTATCAGTCATGTGTACACCCATGAATTTAGCTATAAAGATATTCATTTATCATTGGGGAACCACATTTAAAACGGAAAATATTAAATTACCGGCCCACAACATCTCATAAATTTAAAATAATTTTATTTCAGCCCATTTTATTATTGTTCACTATCTTTTCGTATAAAAATTTTATCAGCACATGAGAGTTATCTGATTATTGTGAATGCACCAAGATTTTACATATTCCAATCTGTGGCTCAACTTCCAAGCAGCTGTCGTCTCCAAAACAGTACGAATATTCATTATATATAGTAGTGTATGTCGGTCGAAAAATTTTCATTTAATCGCGATCTTTCTTTTGCTTTACATCAAATATAAGATAAAGAATTAAGTCGACAAATTAAAAATATTATCTACAGCAGGTTGATAACAATCTACAACCACACTGTACTAGTGCATCTCATTCTAAATTATTAGGAAGATAATTCTTGGCCTGAGTCACGTATCCCGTTCGATTTTCGCCGATAACTGATTTAGAATCGGCGCAGAGACGACAGTCCATAACGGTAAAAAAGGACCGGAAACATATTCTCTTCAAGAAAACAGGAAGAAAAAAAAATCAAAAATAAAAAGCTAATTCTCATTCTTTTAACTTGCCGTTCTGAAAATTTTGTTTACTTTAGTTTGTTTTGTGCTTATCGTGAGGAAAGTGTTTAATCTCCTTATCAAAATGACTTATAAACGTTTCAAGTTGGTCATGTCCAAAACTATTGAGTTCTTGTGATAAATGTGGTGCGTTTCCTTAACTGTGTAAACCCATTGTTTCATTCAAGTGGTAATAGTAAACAAATTGAACCTTGAATCGAGAATCTCAAGACGCCTCCCATCAGGAAAAAAGAAGAAAACAAAACAAAACCAGCAGTTTAATTTGAAACCTTCACGTAGTACTCCCCGTCACCCCGAAAAGGTACAAAACGTAAATTCGAGAAACGAAAAAAGCCAAAAAAAGCATTCGGACGAAATCACAACAAGCTGCCCCTCCCACTATTCTTGTACCACCCTCCTCCAAGGACAAAATCCACAGGAATAAGGCGCAATTAGGCTCACACATCCACCCATTTACTGCCTAATGGCAAGTTCTTTAAATAAGACGAGATATAGGCGCAGGTTGGCTGCGATCTCGTTTTTATCGAACATTTCATTAGATGGCACACACCGGGACACAAAACTTGGAGTTACAATTGGCGGCACATTCGGTGCATTACATAATGGAATCAATTTGTCGGCGTCTGGAGGCACCACTAGCAGTGGATTGTGTGGTGGTTTTCTTAAATCGGGCGTTGATGGCGGCATTGGACTGGCAGTTGGTAGTGATGGAATGGCTACTTGTTCGCTCGAGTTATCAGCTGAAGGCGATGGCGAGGGTGATGGGCACTTTAGTGAAGTTGAAAATATGGGTAAATACTTGATAACCATTCCACCAGAGAAGAGGAAAGCTAAACGGCCAATTGGCAAAAGCTCCGAACGGTTATCCGAGAGCAGCGACTCCGACAGTGTAAAGATACCAACCAAAGTATCAACAATAATGCCGTTGCGAGAAAGGTAAGTCGTCCTTTAACAATAAATACCTTAAGTGCTATTAATCTTAAACGACAACATAGGTAGTTCATCTTTTATAAGGGCATTGATTGCATGTAAAGTGCAAGTCTTTGACGGTGCTGTTATAAAATTTGATATGATTTGAGCATTTTCGAAACATTTTATATAACTTCCTGGTATCCATTTCTAGTACTTACCACTGCTTGTCCTGTGATTTTAACTTTGAAGTGCATAATTTCATTACTGAAGCACAAACTGCAGTCGTTTGACCTTCATATGAGCTCTCGAAATTACATCTCATCTCAAATCCAGTATGCAAAACTTACTAAAAGAGGACACTGAGCCGGTGCTTCCAAACTCAGTACAGTTGTATAATATATGTATAATATTACAGGACATGATTATTAACAGTCTTTATTTACTTTAATCACTTAATACATACTTTTCGGAAACTCATTATAAAATTGTTCATTAATATTAATGATGTGATTTGTTAGAAACCAAAAGTGAGGTGAAAACGGTAAACAGATGGAATTGGCGCAGATTTGAATATTTGTTCCTTCCTACATACCAAGAGCTCTCAAAGAAGAACTATACGTTCAAGTAGGTTCGACTACGTTTTTGTAAATTAACTTGACGACCTTAGAGCGTTTTTTTTTCCTAAAAAATGTCTATGGTTATTCATGTGCTCTCGTCACATGACACATCTACCATAGTAATTGAATGGTTTCTTGGGCCGAATGGCACATGGCATTGTTTTGTTGAAACAATGGCATATCTTGCAGCTTATGCATACAAAACTGAATTATCATGTCGCGATAACGAGCATCAGTAATTAGCCTAACTAGACTCATTAGAAGGAAGAATGGTTTGAAGATACCCCTCTGTCCAAAATCTGTATCGCACTGTGACTCATTGTGGTGATTTTTGTCTCTTTAATGTCCGGCCACTAACAATTGTTCGTGTTATCACAGACATGTTGTGTGAGAGGCCATCAAAGTATTGCCAATCACTCGTGGGTTCAATACATTAATTTCAATAATTTCTTCAAAACAGTCATCAGGATAAACATGAGTATCATCACTGATGATGATTTCGCTTAAAAAATCGTCACCATTATCTAGTTGATTATGTATTTAAAGTGCAACGGGCTCGTACATGGTCTTTAGTACGGATTTCGCATCAGGCCATACATGGGAAATCTTTAAGCTATGTGACTGAGTTATGGACAGGTGCAATTGGAAGACATGGCGAGTCGTGAGCAGTGTCATTGGGTATCTCCAAAGCTTTTGATCCAGCACAGGGTCTACTAAGAAAGCTCCGCTCTTTTGGAATGTTCCGATAAAAAGATTGTTGTTGGCGACGTGGCTTCGGATATTTTTTGTTTTATATCCACATTTATTTAACAAATTAATTACATATTTTACTTAAGACTAAATGTTAACTTCTATTTTACAAATATCATTCTTACATTAACTTACTGGCTCTTCGCAAGCACTCTAAATTATACATTATTATTTTTCTTATGCCTTTCGGCGTACAATAACTGTTTTTATAACATGTCAGAATAATTGATGTTTTCTTGTTTAAATATATTCTAGTTTTTTTTTTTCATGTTTTTTTTTTTATTTATTTATTTATTATTATTATTATTATTATTATTATTTTTTTTTTTTTTTTTTTTTTTTTTTTTTTTTTTTTTTTTTTTAATTACATATATAGGGGCTTGACACGCAAAAAATAAAAAATACAATAATGAAACAAAACGGACAAACATAAACAAGGAATACGAATAAAAATAAAAAAATAAAAAATTAAAATTAAATTAAAAACGAAAATAAAAAAAATAAAAAAATTGGGAATTGGGGATAGGGGGAAGGAAATCGGTGCGCCTGAGAGGCAAACTATGTTTGAGGACGTGTAGTCCTTTCTTCATCACTGATTCACCACCAGTTGGGATGGGATCGATCTTTTATTGATTTATCTCTTTCACCGACCACCATACTAAAACCCAGGCGCTCTGGAAAATTAGAGATATCGTTATCGTGGAAAATTCGTTTATCCCTGGCAACACGGAAAGCGTAGTAAATAATAGGGACTCCACGTTTGTCTTGGATAAGTCCTTTTTTATCCAAGAAAGGAAACGTTTCTAGGGGGAATGAACCCATTCTAGAGTACTCTCCATATACATATTGTAGCAAGCTTAGGGTTCACTGGATTAATTATTCACACAAAATAAGCCGTGAAATCAATTTTCTATTAAATCTTTATTTTTCATGCTCTTGACAACCGTTCTTTCACTTTTCGCTCCTGCGTCAAAAGTGACACTTCTGTCACTGGAGACATCTTTTTTCCTCTCGCTTCTTTCTGCTCATAGTCTCCAGTTTTCTAGTACTTTCCAGAATATTCCAGTACTTTGTTTTGGAGTTTTGCCAGGTCGCCACACTACCCTCCGCTTAGATTAGTTCGTCCCGAACTAAGTTCACTGGTCCTCTAGGTTAACCAAAGTTGCCAGTCGGTCACGATGTACCACATTCATCTTGGCGTTCGGAGGTTGAAGTTCTTGACTTTCTTCCAAATTTTCTACTGCTCTCCTTTTCGCGTCAGCTCTAGCCTGCCACCATTCTTCCTTTTCCTGACGACGGAATTCCTCTTGCATTTTAGGGATCACATGCGAATAGTATGAGAGAAAATGCATGTGCACACCTTTAAGCTCTTCTGGAGTTTGCACATCACGTAAGCGATCTAGATCTTATCTTTAATTACACGCATATCATCTGGTATTGGATCATCTGTCGATTTCATAAGGGTATCCAACTGGTAGTTCCACATCTTTTCAAAAAACTGGAGCGGTTTGTTCGTTGGAGCTGACCGTAAACAGTAGCGTGCGTCGTAGTAATAGACTTCCCATAGATCGTCGCACGTTAATTCTGGTTTCACGTGTTCTTCTTCATAGAACGCAATGAATGACACCTCTAGCCGTTGATTACGCCTACAATCTAGGGCTTGCTTGATCTTTCCCCCCGTATGTGGTGGCTTACAATAGCGGTCTCGACCTCCAACATCCGTTGATCTCTCTTGTTCGGAAACAGTTGATTTACAAAATGCCTGCTTGTAAATCCATTCAGCTTCATCTTGTAGTTCATGGGGTCCCTCTGGAACAGGCGTAACCGGAACTTCGCGCAATTGCATTCGCTCAGGAATATCCGTTGAACGGATTTCATTGTCCAAATCCGTAAAGTGACCCCTTTCCAATTCACTAGGTTCGTATTCGGGTTCATATCCGCCCTCGTCATAATTAGTGAAATCCTCATAGTCGAAATCTATACCGAATCTGTCCTAACCTTCATGCAATGACGGCTCAGTGACTAGAAGTCGTCTTTTCTTCTTCTTCTCAACAATTGGCCTGCCTTCGTCGTCTACAATAAAATCCTCAGCATCAGACTCCGATTCCTCATCATCATTGAAATGTTTTGCCGCCTCAGTTTCCCTGTGACTGCGTTCAGAGCGGCGTTCAACATCATCTTCGTCGTCGAATAGCTGTTCGGCTATAGGCTCCCGTGCTAAACCTTCATCGACGTGCTGTTCCTCTCCATCACTTTCTTCGTCCTGTGTACGACGCAGACGCTTGGAACGCTTTCTGCGGTCGACTTTCAAATCAAGATTCTCTTCAATAAGGTCACAGTCGTCGTCTTCCAGTCGGTCGTCCAACTCGTCATCATCATTGTAAATCCGTTTCGGGGAACGGCCTGAAGCATCAGTGTCTTCACCATCACTGCCGTCCTCTTCAATCGGGTTATCATCGATGAGATCCTTCAGTTCCTCACGTAACACATCATCGTCATCTTCCTCCTCTTCCTCACTGCTGTCGCCCATAGCTTTGCTCTTCCTGAGTTTCTTACTTTCATGTGGCTCCAATTCCTCCTCATCCTCAGATTCTTCCGCTTCCGAGTCCCAGAATTCTTTCATACACTGCCTTTGGGCATCCAATTTTGCATTAACCTCTGCAGCTCGCGCATCCAATTTTGCCTTAAACTCTGCAACTCGCGCGTCGAATTTTGCATTAACGTCTGCAGCTTGCGCATCCAATTTGGCCTTAAAGTCTGCAGCTCGCGCGTCCAATTTTGCCTAAAACTCTGCAACTCGCACGTCCAATTTTGTCATCATCATCCTGAACATCTCCGAAATGTCCAACAGTGGAGAACTCTTCTCCGTTACATTGTCACCATCTTGACTAGCTGTTTCTTCTTCATCCGGACAGTCTGGCCCAATCGTAAAAACATATGCGTCGACATCAATATCCTCTTCCTCCATTGCTACTTGCACACGCCATCGAAGAATTTGCTTCTGTTCTCTGCTATCCAGATTCCGGTCCTCAAGTTCCTTCTTCAACTCAGGAACGCAAAGATCCTCCAAATGTCGTTCTGACATCGTCACAGTACACTTTCACAGACTTTTGTCTTCAATTAATCCCACTTCTCACACCAATTGTAGCGAGCTTAGGGTTCGCTGGATTAATTATTCACACAAAATAAGCCGTGAAATCAATTTTCTATTAAATCTTTATTTTTCATGCTCTTGACAACCGTTCTTTCACTTTTCGCTTCTCCGTCAAAAGTGACACTTCTGTCACTGGAGACATCGTTTTTCCACTCGCTTCTTTCTACTCATAGTCTCCAGTTTTCCAATACTTTCCAGAATATTCCAGTACTTTGTTTTGGAGTCTTGCCAGCTCGTCACAATATCATTGGGATAGAATGCTCCCGAAATGAGATCATTTTCACTGCACATTGCCCTTGTTGTGTGACCACGAATAATCTTGATAATGAAGTTATCTATTCTGTTTAGTCCTGAATTTTCATACAGGACTTTATTGGGATAGTATTTGTTATACTGCGACTCTGGGGTTCTATACATTCCGAGGCAGGGACGTAAACACTGCCTCTCGAACACCCGAAACTTCTCCATGTAAAATGGGGATATGTTGTACCATACCGGGCAGCCATACACCAATATTGGTCGGATGAATGCTGAGTATGAAATTATTTTCACCTTGGGGTCCAGCAGAGTCTTCGTGTCATTGCATAAGCGTTTTTAGCTACTGTAAGATCAGCTGCTGTATGCTTATCAAAGTAAAGATACTGATCAAGCCACATTCCAAGGTATCTGACTACAGTTTTTACTTGTAGAGGAAGATTATTACTTCCTGCAATAGAAAATGTTTTCAAATACCGTTTTGTATCCCTTGATGCACTGGACAGTGGCGTTCTGAAAAGGATAGTTTCTGTTTTCCGGAAATTTATTTTTAATTTCCAGTCGTCGCAAAATCGTTTGTTTTTGTTGAAATCATCTGTCTGTTGATGACATCAATCTTTTCTCCAGATCTATACACCACAATGTCGTCGGCATACGCAATTGCATGGTTGAGAGAACCCACTAGACCACTAGTGTAAATGTTAAATGAAATGGGAGAATTCACTGCTCCCTGTTGTAGACCGTTGTTGATGTGGAAAGTCTTGTTAGAGATTATATCTCCACATTTCACCACAAATAGTTTACCCATTATCATATCCTAGATAATGTATAATAAATATTCGGGCATTCCTAGATTTGATAACTAATATACCAGCCCTACTAGCCATACGGTGTCGAAAGCTTTTTCAAAGTCAACCAAACAGGCCTCCTGTGCATTGTCGCTTCGCCTTGTTCCACTGTATGTCAGAAACAAGTTTTGTCGCAGCATGAACTGTGTCATGGTGCGATCGGCAACCAAACAGATTGTTTGGAATAATACCATTTTCCTCACACCAGTTAGTTAATGCTTTATTTATAATTTTCTCGAATATCTTGCTGGTGTTCGGAAACAAACTAATCGACCGAAGATTGGCTGGATTGCTCCTGTCCTTGCCCTTTTTGGGGATGGGATGGACTACTGCAGATTTCCATTGAGTTGGATAATATGCATTATTTAGAGCGTTATTTAACAAAATAGTGTAAACCTTCACTACTTCAAGAGGTAAATGCTTTAGAACAATGTTTGGAATACATTCTATTCCAGAAGATTTTTTGTTCTTAATCGATCTAAGAATGTCCGTCAGTTCATCCTTGTGTACAAATATGCTAGTGTTTAGATCTCTAAGCGGGGAATCCGCTCTATTATTTTCACTAAAGATAGTGAAACTTCGACTTAAGAGACGCCAATTGTTAAGTTCATTGCGTAGCGAAATATGTTTTTGGAGAGCCCTATTTTCCAGGTCAAAGTTAGAATGAGCCGATTCGTTCAATCTATACACTGCTTCGAAACAAGCACCAATTGAGTTCGCCTTTTTTTGCGGATCCTCGACTATGAACTCTTCGTTAGAGTTGATGTGTACCAGGGTAAGTCCTGCGTTCAGCAGAGTTTAACAATTCTCGGGAGTCCGCGGAACACTCAAACATGGAATGTCATTATAATATTTCCTTCGAAAGACTTTATTTATTTGTGGGAACATATTCGGTCCACTAGCTTTGATAACTTGAATTCTATTGTTCCAGTCTCCATTAATTACTGATCTATAATTGTCACGATCAGTTTTTGAAGATTTTTATTTAGTGACTTAATTGTTTTTATATCCTGGCTATTTGGATCGCTGAACTGTCTGTAGAGCAGTTTTAACATAGAAGGGAGAATACTCTTTTGCCTATACAGCTCGTCGATCGTTGAGTTTCTGTATCGGTTTGTATGGCTCTCCATGTGAGACTGTGGGGGATAGGTATGTGTGTCGGCAAGGACACGGGTTCATCGATGTTCCCACCTACTTGTTCTAGCGAGAGCTAAAGGCACCAAGTTCAACCGCAGGCTTTAGAAAAGTAAGAAAAGTCAAGCACTGGTATGTTGTTTGAATTAACGTTTATTTATTTATTGTGGTGTAGCTTTACAAAATCCAATCAAGTTCGTGAACCTTAAGTAATTATTAATTCAAAACTAAAATGTCACAATCTCACACGTGAATTCCTTGCACTCGGGACAATTTTTAATCCAGTTAAATTCGTAAATTTAAGCAATTATTAATTCACAAATAAAATGTCACAACCTCACGTAATCGTTAGCGTAGTTAATCAAACACCTAGCCGTTTAAATACTGCGTACACACGTCGCGCGTAGGGATTCTGAACCAGGTGATATGGGAACAGCACAATCGTTTGAATTAATGACGCCGGTAAATAGTGTAAAGACTGCACTCCCACACGCTATCTTAAATACACGCCCATCAATTTGCGACGACAATTCGTTGAGCTCGACGACCCGACTACTCAGGGATGCGCACTGGAGGGTGTGAAGGGACGTCTGTCCTCTGGGGTAGTTATTACTCGACTGACTATTGAATGGAAAGAATCCATTCATCGCGTCGTGGCGGTTGAGTCATAGCAGAAATAAACTCACTGCTACTTGCTAGGAATTTCGAGAAGAGTTGCTATGCCTGTATAGGGGATTGGGTTTCGGAGAATCGTTGCCACATAGGCTGAGTTAAATTCCTCCGGCGCTATATATACGAGGAATTGGTATTGAGTAGGATGGGAGCCGAAATGATTTTCGGGGAACTAAATGTTGCTTGGTTGCAAGTGAGGAAATATTTTAGGCGGGAAGTGAGCCGGGATGTTTTTCGGTGGAAATTAGAATCGCTTGGTTGCAAGCAAGGAATATCATTTAGATAAGATATTAACCGAAGCAATTTCGGGGAAATGTATGTGGCTCGGTATAGTTGGTGGTGATGGTTAATGTTCCGTTGTAGGTTTGAATATGCGTTTTATTACAGCATATGAATTTCGGCGAAATTAAGATTGCTTGGTCGCAAGGAAGAAATATAACTTAAGTAAAGAATTGACCGAAGCAATTTTGGGAAAATGTATGTGGGGTGATGTAATTGAGGGAGATGATTAATATTCCGTTGTAAATTGGAATATGCATTTATTTCAGCTTGGGAAATGGGTGCCTGGTAAATTGGGGGATGTATGCTATTGCGGATTGGGGACGGATGCTGTTGCATATTGGGATGGGTGCGCTTGCAGGTTTTGTATGGTTGCAAATGTGTGTATTGCAAGTTTTGAATGGGGAGTTGGGTTGAGGTGACGCGCTGTTAGTGGTCAGGGTTGGTTGGCATTGTGGGTTGGTTCTCCATGTGGTATAGAGAACCCCCACAAGACACTTTTGGGATAGATCGATTCATTGTATTAGTAACAATGTTGTTCGTCGAAAGATAATGATCAATTTCCTCATTATGAAGATTTCTGTCAGTTGGTGGATCTATGCCATTGGAGCGTAATTCTTTTTCCGATCAAAGCGCGACCAGTGTGCTTTTCCGAAGTTAAAAGAATGTATTTGTTTGTACTTCTCAAGTAGTGAGGGTTCGTTTGGGACATGTATTACAGCACCAAGTCCGTAATGATCGCTATCGTACACGATTGTACGAAGACAATTTCGAGTAGTTAGATCCGTATCTAATAATTGTATTCGCTCGTCGAGCAACAATAATTCCAAGAAGGAATTTCCTCTTGGATATGACGGCGTACTTGTAGCGTACAATTCTAGTTTACGTTCGATAGCGTTTGTTTGACACCAGTCGAACAACACATTGCCTCTTGTGTTTGTGATAAGGTTACCCCAAGCACTGTGCTTGGAATTGAGATCTCCCGCCCTAAAGAAACAATTATTTTCCGAGTCTAACTTGAGACTTCCAAAAAGGATATCAAGTTTATTGATAAACTGTAGACACTGTGGAGATTCGGGAGCATAAGCAGAGATCACATATAGATGCCTTTGACTTTTCAAAGGAATATCTATAACGCAAGCTCCTAGTACCTGGAACTTGTATACATCTCTACTGTAGATGACTTTGTGTTGTAGACCATTTTTAACTAAGACAGCGACCTCGCCCCGCTGAGTGGAATTTGGACGATCTCGTCTAATTACTTCATAATTTGGGTAGCCCAATTTGTGCCTTTGGTTTAGCTTAGTTTCGCTAGCCAAAAGCACATCTGGGCGTTCAGCTTCCAGCAGATTGCTGAGATTATCTCTTCTTTCCATGCAGATTAGTGAATTGACATTCACAGCAATAATGTTTAGGGTTAATTCAGTCGCAGTGAACGTTGTGATTAGAGTGTGGGTTCGTCTGGAAACAGGGTCGAATAGATAATGTCCGTTCGAGCCACTTGTTCCGTCAGTTTTTTTTTCGATTATTTCGAATTTTTTATCAAACGCACAATTCCCCGCCATTCGCGCGGCCCTCCCTCTAACGGTTCTAAAGAAAGAAAGTATTGCCATTTGCAAAAATGTATGGCCCACCCTATATTATCAACATAGACTGCAACTAAGATCATAATTCAGCACACGCAAGGGTTGGCATCGCCTGAGGTACCTCCGTATTCCCCGATGGCTTCACGCATCTCGTTGTTCTAGAATCACCCTGCTTGACGAAACCCGTACAGATATTTCTTGAGGAACATACTTTGTCTTCTGTCCTGTCATTTAGCAACTCCCCGACCTTGTCCCCGATGACTTTTTGCTCCAAACATGAGAGCAATACTCGAGCGCGGGTCCAACCCGGGATTTATATAGGAGAAGAAGTTGGGCCGGAGTAAAATATTTCTTGGCTGTAAAAAGATAGCCCAGTTTTCCTGAGGCTGACCTAGCGATACTCGACACGTGTTTATGCCATGACACATTCCCACAGACCGTGACGCCGAGCAATTTCAAACTTTCCCCAGTCTCGAAGGCCCGGCCATTCATCATCAGCTGTGGAACCGATGATCCACTTTTCTTGGTGAATGTTGTATATTGTGTCTTCGCTGCATTGAAGTCGACGAGATTGGCCCTTCCCCACTGCAGGACCCTATCTAGATCCTGATTCAGAGAGTCAATCTGTCTACATCTCAGCTGATGCGACGCAGATGCACCAATCGGCCGAACACTCGAAAAGGAGGAAACAAGCGTACTATCATCCGCAAAACTGAACACTTTGTTATCCGTTGTCTCCAACAAATCATTTATGTGAAGCAAGAACAAGGTTCGAGCCAAAATAGAACCTTGTGGCACCCCGAATTAACAGGATACAGATCCGAACACTCGCCGTCCACAACAACCCGGATCGATCGATTATCGAGGAAGCTCCTCGTAGAGTCGCAAAGCTGTTGGAAAAGTCCATATGAACGAAGTTTTCTCAGCAATGCCTCGTACCAGACGCGGTCAAAAGTCTTGGAGATATCCAATGCGACCGCCCTTGACTCACCATGCCGTTCAATCGCAGATGTCCATATATCGGTTTTAAGTGTCAAAAGGTCTCCCGTGGACCGCCTGCCACGGAATCCGTATTGACAGTCATTCAGAAGTCCGTTGCATTCCAAATACTTAACTAACTCTGTATTGATGACTTAGATAAAATAGACAGTAATGCTATCGGATGGTAATTTTGTGGGAAACACTTTTTTCCCGTCTCTGGGATTGGCTGAACTCGAGCGATTTTCCAGCAGGCAGGAAAGGTCCTCCTTGCATAAGATAAGCGGAAGAGTCTGCCAAGAAACGACGATAGTTCTGGAGCACAGTTCTTAAGGACTATTGCTGGTATTCCGTCCAGGCCGGTTGCCTTCCTACAATCCAGTTCACGTAGAATGCGTTGAATAGTGCGCGGACGAAATCTCAAATCCCGCATCGAAGACCGTACCGACGATATCACAGGTGGCTCCAAAAGGTCGGCATCGAGGTTTGAATTCGCTGAAAATAAATTCGCGAACACATTAGCTTTATCCTTTAAATTCGTGACTAACGTCCCGCTTTCTGTCACCAACGGAGAGAAAGAGGAGGATGTGAAGTTACCGCTGACACCTTTTGCCATTGACCAGAAGGAGCGCGAACCAGTTGGGCACCGAAGCAGCTTATTGATCACCCTGTCGTTGTGTGCCTTCGTGATATCAATCGCCTGGTTGGACGCATTTCTGATTCTAACAAAATTCGTTCTGTTAACATCGGTGGGATTGGAGCGCCATTGCTTAAAAGCTCTGTTTTTCTGCCGCTGTAATCATCTCGCATTTTTTATCAAACCAAGGTTTATCAGACGAACTTCGTTTTATGGAATGTGGAATATACATCTCCATCCCCAGAAGAATAATCTCTGATACCAACTCCGCGCAAGCGTTAACATCGGAGTTTCCGAAGCACACCTCGGACCATGGAAAGGATGCGAAAAAATCTCGCAAATCGTCCCAGTTAGCAGCCCCATACTTCCATACATGGCGAAGCTGCCTCGGCCGGTTATTCGCTTGATATGCAAGTGCTCGCGCGACAGATACCAAGCAGTGATGTAAGTTTCCCAGTGGCGCAGAAACCTCTACGGTATAAATACTCGGTTCAGATGTCAATCACAGTTCCAGGGTGTTCGCATAATCGCCTCGGGCATCCGGCACTCGCGTTGCCTCCCCCACGAGTTGAGTCAAGTTGTGCCCTCGTCGGTTCTGTTAGAATGTAACAACCAGCCGTAATTGTGCACACTAAAATCGCCAAGGACAACAATTTCAGAAGCTGGGTGGTTGATCTGTATCCAGTCAACGGTATATGAAAGATGTTCGAAAAATGTCGCCGGTCGATCGTCGTTCGGGGAGCGGTAAAGACAACAAAGTAATTTAACGGAATTCCTCAGCACGGCCCTCAACCATATGATGTCCATATTATTAGATTCCAACGCCTCTATCCTCTGGCAAGCCAGATTGGACCGCGCGAAGACGCAGACTCCGCCCTTAAAACGGAATCTCGATTGTAAGTCATATCCTGAGCAACGAAGATATGTCGAATCAGTTGACGAATCGACCTGGGTCTCAATTAGGGCAAGGATATCAGGTTTCGTTGTTTGCAAATATTGGTGGACGGCGTTTACATTCGTATTGGTGAAACCGATGCCCCTGATGTTACAAAATGCTGTCACCATCCGAGCGTGGGCAGAGCCCCGAGAGCGAACCCGGTTATGCGATGACGAACCTCTTAAAGTTCCATCATTTATCATGATATCTGCATGATGTTCCCCCTGACATAGTCCCCCCTCCCGGAGATCCGAATGGGAGACTAGTTTACCTCCGGAATTCTTTATATCAGAAGGTACCATCATGACTTATCTCCGTGTCAGTCCGGGCCATCAGCCACACATCCGAAACACTGTCGAAGATTTCTCTCGGCGATATCGCGGAATGTACAGCGTGACGGGGTGGTATATCACCTTGGGAGCGACTACCACCTAACCAACCTTTTCTCGAACCGGTCTATCAGCCAAGCTCTGAAAGATGGCCAGGGATTTCTCCCGACCATTTAACGGAGCCTAAAGCTTGATGGGGTGGTATTTCACCGGGCGCACAGGGCGTTGGTACCCCGACTACCACTCGGCCTTTAGTCGCCTCTTACGACAAGCCGGCCTAGCTGTGAGTATATTCTAACGCCCTACTCACAGGGCTGATATCGTCTTAGACCGGTTTGTCCGCTGCATGGTTTGTTCCATGAATGTCGGTGGTTCCATGAAAATCTTTTCATTGATGCCTCCATTCAATAGGCCGTCATTACATCGATGTGATACATCTGCATCCGATGCTTTATAGCCATTGTTCGAACGCGCTTCTGCTTGTGTCAGAAGGCACCTGGTTATCTCCACCAGTGCAGTAATCGTACTAATGTGCGATTTCGTCTCTCAGTTGTTTTATTGTGTTCTGGATTATAGGAAACGATAAGTGGATTCTGAATTCCACTGATCAGTGGCCTCAAAAAACGTTCCAGGGGAAGAGATTTGGTTCTAATGATGATGTAATCGTGCAGAAAATTTTCAAAATATTGAACCTAAAAATAAATATTAATTCCACACGCATGGTATGTTATGATCCGATTGTCATGAAATTAGGCTCAGTATGGTTTGAAGGTTGGTAGCGTCTAAAGATCGTACAGATTTTTCATTGAAGGTGCCACCTTTGGGGTTAGTCTCAGGGATAAATAAACGACGTGTTGTTGATTGAATGTTGGAAAAGATTTTGTATTTTAGGGAAGAGTTGGTAACACTTCAAACGCTACAATTTTATTAACCCACTCTAAACTGCCAGGTACCTCCCTGTCTTTTTTGTTTTTGGTTGGAACCAGTTTACCACACAAATGACTTGAAAATTAAAATCTTGCGTCAATTTTCAGATACCCTTTACCTCAAGTACTCAGTGAATTACAGTATAAATAAAAACATTCTCATGGAGGACGTTTACGTATAACATTGAGTTGGGTCTATTTTTGTAGAGTAATGAAGTATACAAAAATAAATGGTGTGAATTTGATACGTCCTCTCAAGCGATGTCTTTTATTTCACTTAAAAAATAACTGAAAATTGTTGAAATATCCGGCTTGCACAAAACTCTTTTATAAATCAAATACAATTTCTCAGAAGAGGGGAATTTAAATTCCGCATTTCACTGTCAAACTAAATATAAGTGAATCTATTTATTTTAATAACAAGCGCCGAAACTCGCATTCCGGTGATCTTCCTTGGCAATTGTGACTTTATAAGTCGTATAATCAGCAAAACGTTGTCTATTCATCAATATCAAGGTTCCGAAACAATGGCGCACTGTCAGCGGCACAAATAAAGCGATGGTTTTTTTTTCTCCGCATTTCCAGACAAGCTGAGCGTTTTTGTACGTTTCGGATACGTTATCTTATGTACATCTGGCATAGTATACAATGAGTTAATAAACAAAAAACCAGTTAAGAGTCAAAATTCGTTTTTGTTGTCTAGATACTAGTGGGTAAACAGAAACGCATAACTATGTCAGAAACCGTATCTTTATCACAATACTTGTGGATTAATTGATTGGGATCGAAGAATGTATCAAATGTCACCCTTAATGCCCTATTAAGGGATTATACCATCGATTGCCAATTTCGTGTATTGAGTGGAAGTTTACTATCTGTTGCTGAACAAGATGCGAACATTTCATGAATGAATGAATGAATTTTTAATTCCTTGGCCTTGCCTGTCTTTAATGCCTCTATATTCGGCCAGATGATTTATTAATTTTCGTGATCAATCAGTTTGCCATGGGACGAGTAAAATCGCAAGTGAAACTTTATTGGGAAACCGCAGCTTAATAATATCCTTGATTATGACAACCATTCTATTACTTTCGAAACTCTTTAGCGAGTAACCAATCCTAGTTTTCAATTATCGTCACCATTTGACCATAAACTTCCGTATTTCAAAAGAAGATTATTGCAGATACTATATGTGGTTACTCTTCGTTGATATCTCAGTAAGCCAATAACTGCATGCCACTGCGTAATTTATCTAAGCAATTAGATAAACCATCTTCCAATTGGTGTCTATTTTGTGCGTATGCGTTTATAAAAATCGCTATAGACCGAAATTCAAAGTGGATTTTTTTTGGCTATTTGACAGTTGTATAATAATACCTAAGTGCCCGCTACCTATGCGGTTCTCTATTGTTTTTAAGCTTTCCGCGGAGGCAATTAACGTTGATTCTCAAGTTCTAAAAGTGTTTCTATTATTTGATTTCGTTACAGTTGTACCCGCTTATATCCGGTGCAACGCAAATGTTTGTGCGGTGTCATTTTTCTAACACCTGCCGCGTATTGCATGTGGCACGTTCATCGATGTAAACCAATCGCCACTAATCGAATTAAGCTTTTTCAAGAGCTCCTTCAATTAGTCTGCTTTTGTTTTTGCTCTTCGTGTATTTTTCTTCTTGTGTCCGAGGAAGTTGGAATCCATTATTTTGTCACCATTCATTATTTAATTTGTAAACCGTAAGAACGTTGTGTCCGCATTCACTACTGTCCCTAACAAAACAGATTGTGCAGCTTATGACTAGAGACGTAGGATTTGGGCCTCGGCTGCGACGTCATAACACTATTCCCATGTTTCGTTAGCTATTATTGTCGTTTTAAGGAGTTCTGGATCGTTGTTGACTTTGTTCAGCAGTTCCTGAGTATGCGACGTTGTGCTTGGTTGAAATTCAGCAATTTTGACTGTCAAAAAATTAAACATTCAAAATGGCTGTAAATGTTAAGATGGCAAGCAACACAACACGGCAAGGTGATCATCACGAAAAACGTTAATAGTGGAAGGGAATAGTTCTTGATTGTGAATACTATTTATTGGCCTGTAGGAACCCGAAAGTTCATGACCTCACCGACTCGACTCCGCCATTGTTCCCTGTCCCGTGCGCTCTCCTTCCACGTTCGACCATCCGAACCGACCTCTTCGAGCTCCAACCTAACATTGTCCTCCCATCTCCGTCGCGGCCGGCCTGTCGGTCTCTTTCCGTTGGTCTACCGTCAAGAATTCTATACACGGTCCTATCTTTGCCATTCGCGCCACGTGTCCGGCCCATCTTAATCTTCGCGACTTGATTATTCTCACTATTGTGGGTTTGCGGTATAGCTCCTCCAATTCGTGGTTGTGCAGTTTCCTCCATTGTCCTGCCTCCTCGTCATATTTGCCGCCAAAGATAACCCTTAGGACTTTATTCTCGAATACGCGGAATTTGTTTTCTTTCCGTTTTGTCAGAGCCCATGTTTCACATCCGTATAGAACAATCGGCATGATTATGGTTCTATAGACACGGAGCTTTATAGTACGTGATAGCAGTTTGGATTTCAGCAGTTAATTGACTGCATGCCAACTAGCGTTGCCGGAGTATAGTCTTTTGTTAATTTCCTTCGACATTTCGTTACTGGCCGTCAGTATTGTTCCCAGGTATTTAAACTCTTTGACATTTTCAAATATCTTGCCCCTGATGTTTATGTGTGTTCTCTGAGGGCCACCTGCTCTCGCCATAATCATGTATTTTGTCTTGTCTTCATTTATTTCCAGGCCCAACTCTACTGTCGCTTGCATGATGATTTCACGGTTTTTACTTAAAGTTTCTAGATTATCGCCCAAAACGGCGATGTCATCCGCATATGCGAGCACTTGTGTGACCCCGTTCAGGGATGAGCCGGCCATGTTGTCGTCTTGTACCTTTCTGACGACATGCTCGAGGACATGGTGAGAGGCCATCGCCCTGTTTTAGTCCGTCCCGGATTTCAAATGGGTCTGAAGCTGGTTCTCTATTCTAACTCGCCCTTTGTTTTCGTTCATGCAAATTTGAATGAGGGCGGCATATTTTTTGGGGATTCCCAGCTCAACTACAATATGGTAGAGTCTTTGCCTTGCGACTGAGTCGTAGGCTATTTTGAATTCAACGAACAGTTGGTGAATCGTTTCTCTGTATTCCCACTTCTTTTCCAGCAGTTGCCTTATTTTGAACATTTAGTCGCTGGTGGACCGCTTCCTACGGAATCGGCACTGGTAGTCGCCCAATATTTCTTCTGCGTACAGTGTGATTCTTGCCAGTATGACATTTGTTAGTATTTTGTATGTGGTAGGGAGCAATGGTATTCCTCTGTAATTTTCGCAGTCAGATCTGTCGCCTTTTTTGAAAATGGGGACGACTATTAAGGTTTTCCATTCTTCCGAAGTGACTTCCTTATCCCATATTGTTTAAATCAGTTGGTTGATCTTTCGAGCGGTTACATCTCCTCCATGCTTCACAAGCTCTGCCAGTATGCAGTCGACCCCGGGTGTCCTGTTGTTTTTCAGTCGCTTTATTGCGTCTACAACTTCGTTGAAAGAGGGCTCTGGGATCTGAGGCTCGGCTGTATGTACGTCTGGTGCGTTTATTTGTGGTTGATGGGTGCGCACATTGAGCAGGTTTTCAAAGAACTCCTTCCATCTTGTCACGATGTTATTTGTTTCTGTCACCAGACAACCGTTTGTGTCTCGGATTATTTTGGGTCTCCCTCGGTACCCATTTCTAATTGAATTTATGCGGGCATACGTACTTCAGATGTTCTTTGCTCTGACATTTTCTAGGATTTTTTCAATCTCAGTCTTCTCCCATTCGCGTTTTTTGCGTTTGAAAAATCTGGTTGTCTCTTTCCGAATTGTCGCGTTTCTTTCCGCGTTGACTTCATCATATCTTTCTAAGTGGATCACTCTGAGGCGTTTACGTTGTTCGATCTTCGCCCTGCACTCATCGTTAAACCAAGGTTTGGACTTAATTGTTTTCTTAAATCCCAATACCTTTTGGACTGTTTGTTTGATTGTGTCTCTGATCGATGCCCATTTAGTGCCCAGATTATTGGTTTCCTCTTCCTCACTACCCCCATTCTCTAGGATGCTAAATCTATTCGTTAGTTCCTAATGATATTCAGCCCTTTTGCGTAGGTCTTTTAGTTTATCAATGTCGAACTTTCTGCTTGTCTCCCGTGATTGCCCATGTGGGTTTGCAGCGAGCCGACTTCTAATTTTGCTCATCACTAGAAGGTGATCGGAGTCGCAATCTGCTCCTCTATATGATCTTACGTCAAGGATATTCGAGTGGTGTCTTTTGTCTATGAGGAAGTGGTCTGTTTGGTTACGCGCTACGCTCTCGGGTGATATCCATGTGGCTTTATGGATTTGCTTGTGCTTGAACATCGTGCTTTTCACTACCAGATCTTTTGACGCTCCGAACATGATAACTCGAATTCCATTATCATTTGAAATTTCGTGTAGGCTTTCTTTACCTATAGCTGGTTGGAAGATATCTTCCTTTCCAATTTTCGCATTGAGGTCCCCGAGGAGGATTTTAACATCGAATGATGAGATCCCATCGAATACTTCCTCTAGGGTCTCATAGAATGTGTCCTTCGTTTCTTCGTCCGAAGATTTTGTTGGGGCGTGTACGTTTATAAATATATATCTGTACCATGGGCCCTGTATTTTTAGCACCGACATTCGGTCATTAATAAATTGCGCATTTTTTACATGGGACGTAATCTTATTGCTTATGATGAAGGCGGTTCCGAGGTTATGTGTATCGGTACCTTCACACACCAGTGTAAAAAATCCGTTGGTTTCGATTACTTGATGTGGGAGTCGGGCATCCTGAAGCACGACGATGTCGATTTTATATTGTTTCGCGTTTTCTACGACCGTCTGTGTCGCGCCTGGTTTATATAACGTTCGAACATTCCACGTCCTGACGCGTATATCCCGCTTTTTCCGCTTTTCCCTACGCCTTCTTCTTACCGAGTCGGTGTTTTCTTGATGATTTGTTCCCTTATGGTAGTGTCGGCTCATCACACCTACGCCTACCGGGTTTTTCGTGAGATTGTTTTTTGTATATTGATGATTCATTTTTGTTCCCACGAGTCTTGGGGTTTCAAATAGTCCGCCACATCAGCCGCCCCTCTTTGATATGGTAAGGTTCTCTTACTGCTCTGATTCAACCCGGTGTCAGAGAGGCGCCGTTATAATGCAGCCGGTATACCCCTGGCTGCAAACCGTCCAATGGGCGGTTTAGGGGTGGTAGATCTTTGTGTGTTACTCCTCGTAGATCTTTGTGTGTTACTCCTCGCTAGCCTGCCTGACATGGGTGGCCCTACTAGAAGCGTATGCTTCCGTCAGCATAGCCTGAGTGATTCATTGTAGTTTAAGCCCCCGCACCACGTCAAGGTTTCTACCAAGCGCGGGTCTTGACTGTGAATACTGGGGATAAAGTTGGTTTCGGTCAGTGGGTATATATCGAAAGGGAGGGTATGTGCATTTTGCAGAATCGATTGCTTTCTAGAGCGGAGACCTCTGTCATTCCCCAAGACAGTTGGGGCGAGAGTATTGAGAGCCCTAGAGTAGGAGTGTGGGGAGGACGGCTGATTAGGGTCAACAAGACATCATTATTGGAAGAGGTCATTTTCTTGGGAATATATTGACGAACATCACGATCTTTTGACAATTTTTCTGGGAGCATATTGAAATGTTCGTGGAATTTCATAAACAGGTTGCGAAGGCGAGGGAAGTCGATAGGTAGAGTTTCCTGCTGAATGGAAGCCGTAACGCTGGTTTTCGTTTTACCTTCATCATCATCATCGGCACTACAACCGGGAACCGGTCTTGGCCTTATTTAGCAAGTCCTGAGGCTTGTTAAATTTTCCATAATGATTTATTTATTCTGGGCAAGGTCATTAGTTTTGCGCCCGAGGCCCCCCGTTTTACCTTCATATCATACTTAATCAGATTTATCATGGAGGTCCGAAAGATAGAGGCGGACATTTTCGTAGGCCAATTTATTTCTAAGTTTAGATAAAGCGTAACTACATTCAGATGAATTGATGGATTGCTGTGTGATAACTCAAACATATTACCAGCAGGCGGTTCGGTAGGAAAATAAAATACAGTTGCTATATCCATTATGATACAAAGCCTGCACCTATTCTTTTCACCGCTAGATAAAACAAATGATCGCTACGATTGTTCGAAACAAACCAAGTCGAGCGAAGAAACTATCCGTGATCATAGCAAAATGCGAAGTTTCGAAGTGATCTTCATCGTTTGACGGCCACCCAAGCAGTGATACGTATAGGAATATATGTGAATGAACACCATACTATTATTAAGGACATGAGAATCGAATCGCCTTGGATATGGGAAGAGGAAACGAAGTCCGTTTGGTGTTGCATTTCAAAGGAGTCTGTGGTCGCCCGACATCGAACCGCAGCCACGTGTCTGTGAGGGCGTCTCAACTTGCTACAGTACGCTCTGGTACACGGTACTGTTTTTTTTTTTTTTTTTTTTATTCTCTTTTGGTAATGGGTACTTCACGAAGGTGGCGTGTGCGTAATTTGTTGGACACGCCACCTCACTAACCCAGTGAAAACCCCTTTTCGTCCCCCTTTCACGTATTCCAATATTTCAACTCGACTCTATAAGATTATTCTTACGTTAATGCTCTAGTATATGGCGCCAATTCCCATTGTGGTGCTGTGTTCTTCACTACGGTTACGTAATTTGTTGGAATCAAAGAGAATAGTTGAGTGTGGGTCGTCAACTGAACAATTTGTAGACGTTGTTCGTTTGTGTACTTAACCATGATGAAAATGTTGAGTTTACTGAATAAATTGACAGTGACAGTTTGATGATTAGTGAAAGGGTGCGTTCACAAATTAAATTCAAACTTGTGAAGTCCCTATTGTATAACCCTAGGGTTTTCCAATAGCGACTTGACAACTTTTTTTTCGGTAGTCAATTTTTATAATTTGCGAACGTTGTTCGTTCGTATACTTAACCATGATGAAAATGTTGAATTTACTGAATAAATTGACGATGATTTGTGAAAGGGTGCGTTCACAAATTAAATTCAAAGTTGTCAAGTCCCTATTGGAAAACCCGATACTTCATCATCATCATCATCACCATCATCATCATCATCATCATCATCATCATCATCATCATCATCATCATCGGCACTACAACCGGGATCTGGTCTTGGCCTTATTTAGGAATTCTCTCCACCGGTATCCAGTCCATATCCGAGACTCTTTAAATTGTCCATACGCTACCCAGGGCTGTCACCTGGAGACTGCATGTCAACTTGGATTGAACAGATCGTCCTGGCCTTCGCCTGGTTGAAAGCAATCAGTGACTTTGTCCTGTATATTCTCATTTGCCAAGGGAGTTGAGGTTGGAATTGTGGGTGGTTCTTGCGTAAAGGTTAAAGAACCCCCACAATACTACGAGACAAAATAACTGATTTTTATTAACTCTGATGGTGAAGTATAATTTGAACTTGACCTCGGAACGGACCAATCATAGATGCAGCAAAATCCCAAAGGGGAAGTTCGTTTAGAAAGTGGTGTATTCCGAACTACATTGTCAAACCACAACGTGGTTGTTTTGCTTGTCCATTGACAGTTCTGTTTGACATTTACGTTTATTTTAACGGATTTGGATTTGCTATTTTTTTGTTATTTTACTTCTCCCAGGAAATGGCCTGAGATGCTATTTTCTTTTCTCGATCTGGTTCATCAGCCAAGCTCCGAAAGATCTTCAAGGATTTCTCCGAACCATTTCACGAAGCCTATAGCTTAATGGGGTGGAACTTCAACGGGCGGCTGGGCTTTGGGGCCTTACCTACCATTCAGTAATTGTGTCGAACTGCACAATAGCAAGAGTCGTCAGTTGAAATTAGATTTGCACAATCAAACGTAAAAAAACGACCTCGTTTCCAACTTAGCCATTGAGGCGGCAATGATTGTTGGGCCTTAAGAATAAAGTGACAAATAGCGGATTAAAAGTTATTGTTTAGTGGGATGCTCAGTTCACCTTGGTGTATAGGCGTAATACTTGCGACAGCACGGAAACACACCTTACCTGGAATTATTTTTTATTTAACTAGAAGCGTTTCACTCTCTATGGACACACATTACCTGAAATTATTTTTTCTTTAACGAGAACCGTGATTCAACTTTGGAGGTGGTCTGCACCTTCGATTTCAATAGTGAAGTGTTGGGTGGCAGAGTTTAAAGAAGGCCGTATGAGTTGCGAAGACGAACACCACAGTGATCGACCAAATGAGGTGAGTGTTCCAGAAATGATAACAAAAAATTCACTAAATGGTATTGGATGACCGTCGACTAAAAGGCGAGATGAACTGTCGCCCCCAACCCCCTGTCTGTGTTTTATTTTTCAACAGTTCCAACACAAACTCGGTCTAATAACTTTTTCCACAAACCTCATTCCTATTTTTTCTAATAATATTAAGTCATATTTTAAAACTACTAAACTAAACTGCAATTAGGTTGCAACAGAGTTTTGAACACTCCTTATTTGGTGCCTACATACTACATCAGTTCCGACTACTCATATGATCCCGCAATGTGTTTCCAAATCTGTTCTACAATTCACAGTTTCCTGATACAATCCTTTGACAAATGTCTCAATAATGCCTTACTCTAACTCTGTCGTAGAATATACAGTTTTTTCTCGCCCTGAGAAAATTTTTTTATACAATAATATATAGAAATCTGTTATCAAGAGTATTTTTTTTTTTTAAGGTTTGATTTGAGTTTGAGAATTGACAGTAGATTCGTGATCAATTTGTTTTATTATTTTACTATGATACCTTGGAACAGTGTTTGGAGATTATGCAAATTTATTTCGAAAATCATATTGCTCTGGATCCGCATTTTCACCGCTAATCTTTTTTCTGCGATGAAGCTCGTTTTTGATTGAATGACTGTCAATAAGCAAAATTTTTGAATCTGGAATGAAGTAAATTCTGAAGCAATTATTGAGCCACTGTTACACCCACAAAAATCACAAAAGTTTGATGGGCTGGTAGAGTCATTGGCTCACCGTCCTTCAAAGATGACTCAAGGCCGAATGTTACCGTCAATGAAGAGCACTGTAGGACCATGATTACAAGTTTTTGCCATTTTGATTACCGTTAGTGAGGAGAGTTTAGTTTCAATAAGGTGGTGCAGGAAGCGACCCCATCAATTTATTGGAAGAAACGGTTGATTAGGGTGTTATTTTTTTGAAAGATCCTGTGCATTCGCCCCATGATTTTGTGATGTCACATCCCTTGGTTATTTCCCATGGAGACATGTCAAATCTCTAGTCTATGGTAATAAACTCCAGACTTTAGACCACATACAGTCAATATTAGCCATGTTAGTGCCGATTACGGTCTCAATTCATCGAAAAAATAGTTCGAGAGTCGCGGCGTACATACGAAAGGAATCATATTTAAACAATAATTACATGTATTTATCCCTTCAATAAACCCAGAACCATGCTCATGCGTATTTTACGTTATTTTAAAGTTCTCTTAAGAATAGAAGTCCCCTTATTTGAGTCGTGAGCGTTTAAATGGTTCTATTCTTGACTGTTCGAAAACGTTTACACGTTTCTGATAAACTTCGTTAGGAAGTCAACTAGAGTTAGATTCATTCTTGAACCCAGATCGGGATATCACAATTTATCTTCGAATTTTTTCGAAGTCGTTTGTGACTTCTGCGAAGTTACTCAAAATAGATACATCATTCTTCACTAGAAAAATTAATAAGTACCCTAAATTACAAATCAAAAGGTCCCATATTAAATCGGATGTATGGGATTCTCTGTACCTGTGATAAAAACTATTAAAACTAAACGGTGACAATTCTCGAGAGCGCTAAAGTGGCGAATAAGAGAGCAGCTCTTAGCGAATATCGAACCATGTTTACCAGTTTCTTAAAGGCATGACTTAACTCGAATTTTAGCTGCTTGTTTAAATGTAGTTCTTAATCAGTAAAACTATTTCTAGTAAAAATAATAAAGCTTTGTTTAACCAGTATAAAAGTGTAATCGATACCACCTTATTCACATTTATTGAATTAGCTCTAAGTTGATTTATAATAATATTTGCAGGTTTGAGCATTTTGCTGTTTACGAAGTTCACCCCGAACACATGTCGGTTTGGATAATAAGTGTCGCAATATTGTTTTTATAAGACACCAGTTTATGGCCGCCCTATTCATTTCATTGAGTTATGTCTGCCTTATATCAGTTCGGGGGAAAATAAATCCATTATCTTCTTTTCAGGACTATGTTTAGAGAGATCGGGTTCTCCGATTTGCATCAATGTTATATAATGCATTGCCATTTTAAAAATAACACCATTATGACTCTACTCTGATCCTTTTTGGTCAAGACCTCCACTAATCAAATTTAACAAAGTTCTCTTGATACCAAAATCTTATCACTAAAGACATTTTACAGTGATAAAGGAGAATAAAATCACTCTGTGTTAGATTAGAACTATAAGATGGTTGAAGCAACATTTTCCAAAACGCAGCTCCCAGAGCCTCTGGCAATTCATTGTGGACATGTTTTGATAGAACACAAACCTCTATCGCTAGTTGTAAGCGGTCCAGTAAAGATCATTTAGTGTTTGGCCTTATGTCAGTAGCTTACAGTAGATGATTCTTCTTCAGTTCAACGAAGTGCACAGATAAACCTTACCGGCTGTTTGTACTGGTTTGGCCCTTGATTGAGCCACTTCACCACCCTTTGACCACGATCTTTTTCGCACAATATTCTCGTATGTGACTAATTGCTCAACCCCACTCACTGTCCGTTTAAGAAATAGGTCGATTTTGTTCCATTTGGCCAATGCTTGGCCGGTGGAAATTTAATACATCATGTTTTTTAGGGATACGGCCACGCACCTTTAGCGACTGTAGTCCCGATATCAGCGCCATGTCTCCGATTAGGTGGATCGCTCGTCTCTGTATGTTCTCAAATAGCTCGAGGGTATGTTTAGGAGAAGAGCTCCAAACAAGACAACAATATTCGAGCGCAGGTCTAATTTGGGATTTATACAGGCGAAAAAGTTGAGCCGGAGTAAAATATTTCTTGACTCTAAAAACATAAATCAGTTTTCCTGAGACGGATCTGGCGATGTTCGACACATGTTTATGCCACGATACATTCCAACAGACCGTAACGCCGAGCATTTTCAAGCTTTCCCTACATTCAAGGGCCTGGTCATTCATCATCAGCTGTGCAACCGATGATCCACTTTTCCTTGTGAATGTTGTACACTGTGTCTTCATTGCATTGAAGTCGGCGAGATTAGCCTTTCCCCACTGCAGGACCTTATCCAGATCGCGATTCAGAGAGTCGATCTGGCTACATCTCATCTGGTGCGTCGCTGATGCACTAATGGGCCGCTCACTCGAAAAGGACGAAACAAACGTACTATCATCCGCGACACTGAACACCCTGTTATCCATTGACTCCAACAAATCATTTATGTGAAGCAAAAACAAGGTTGGAGCCAAAATAGAACATTGAGACACCTCAAAATTAACTGGATACAGGTCTGAACAGCCGCCATCCACAACAACCCGGATCGATCGATTTTCGAGGAAGCTCTTCGTCCAGTCGCAAAGCGGCTGGGAGAGTCCGTATGAACGAAGTTTGCTCAGCAGTGCCCCGTGCCAGACGCGGTCAAAACCGTTGGAGACATCCAATGCGACCGCCCTTGACTCACCATGCCCCTCAATCGTGGATGTCCATATACCCGGTATAACGGCAAAACGTCTCCCGTGGACCGCATGCCACGGAATTCGTATTGACGATCACTCAGAAGTCCGTTGCACTCAAAAATACTTAATTAACTCGACATTGATGACTTCATCCATCACCTTAGATAAGATAGACAGTAATGCTATCCGCCGGTAATTTTGTGAGAGACACTTTTTTCTTCTCTTTGGGATTGACTGAACTCGAGCGATTTTTCAGCAGGTAGGAAAGGTCCTTCGTTCATAAGACAAGAGTCTGCCAAGAACCGGCGATAATTCTGGAGCACAGCTCTTAAGGACTATTGCTGGTATTCCGTCTGGGACGGTCGTCTTCCTACAGTCCAGTCCAGTCCATGTAGAACGCGTTGAATATGATAGTACGTGGACGGAACCTCACATCCCGCATCGAAGACCGTACCGGCGCGATCACAGGTGGCTCCAAAAGACGGGCATCGAGATTTGAATCCGCGGAAAATAAATTCGCCGACACATTATCTTTATCTTTTGAATTTGTGACTAACGTCCCGCTGCCCGTCACTAACTGAGGAAAAAAGAAGGAAGCGAAGATAGTGCTGATACCATTGACCAGAAGGGACACGAACCATTCGGGCACTCGAAGAGTTTATTGGTCACTCTGCCGTTGTGGGCCTTTTTCGCGTTAACCTCGGACGGATTGGAGCGCCACTGTTTAAAAGCTCTACTTTTTGCCGCTGTAATCTGGTCGCATTTTTTTTATCAAATCAAGGTTTATCGGATGAACTTCGTATGATGGAATGTGGAATGTAGATCTCTGTCCAGAGAAGAATAATCTCCGTGGCATACTCCGCGCACGCATTAACACCGGAGTCTCCAAAGCACACCTTCGACCAAGGAAAGGATGCGAAGAAATCTCGCAAATCGTCCCAGTTCGTAGCCCATTAACTCCATACATGGTGAAGCTGATTAGGTCGGTTATTCGCTTGAAATGCAAGTGGTTGCGCGACAGATACCAAGCACTTATCTGAGTTTTCCAGTGGGGCAGCAACCTCCACGATATAAATGCTCGACTCGGATATCAAAAACAGAAAAACAGGGTTTTCGCATATTCGCCTTGGGCATCTGGCACTCGCGTAGGCTCCTCCACGAGTTGAGTCAACTTGTGGCTAACAGCGACCACCTCCGCCAGCCTCCCAGTCTCGTCGGTTCTGTTAGAATGTACCAACCAGCTGGAATTGTGTACATTAAAATCGCCAAGGATGATAATTTCAGAAGTCGGGTGGTTGATATGTATCCAGTCTACGGTACGTGAAAGATGTTCGAAAAATGTCGCTGGTCGATCGTCATTCGGGGTGCCTGTAAAAACGACAAAGAAATTTAACAGAATTCCTCAGCACGATCTTCAACCACATGATGTCCAAGTTACTGTGTTCCTAAGCCTACATTCTCTGGCAACCCAGATCGGACCGCGTGAAGACGCAAACTCCACCCTTAAAACAGAATCTCGAATGTAAGTCGTATCCTGAGCAACGAAGATATGTCGAATCAGTTGACGAATCGACCTAGGTCTTAGTTAGGTTATCAGGTTTGCAAATATTGCTGGACGGGGTTTACATTCGTATTGGCGGAACCGATGCCCCTGATGCTACAAAATACCGTTATCAGTCGAACGTCGACAGAGTTTTGAGAACGAGCTCGATTACGCTATGACGAATTTCTTAAAGTTCGGTTATTTATCAGAGTATTTGCATGATATTTCCCGAGATCCAAATGGGAAACTAGTCTGCCTCTGGAATTCTTTATCTCAGAAGGTACCATCATGACTTATCTCCGTGTCAGTCTGGGCCATCAGCCTTACATCCGAAACACCGTCGAAAATTTCTCCCGACGATATCGCGAAAATACACAGTGTGGCGGGGTGGTATCTCACCTTAGAACCGGCTTCGCACCTAAACAAACCTTTTGCGAACCAGTCCATTAGCCAAGCTCCGAAAGATGGGCAGGGATTTCCCCCGACCATTTCACGGAGCTCGATGAGGTAGTATTTCAGCGGCCGACAGGGCGTTGGGGCCCAACCTTCCACTCGGCCTTTAGTCGCCTCTTACGACAAGCCGGCCTAGCTATGGGTATAATCTAACCCCCTACTTACAGGGCTAAAATGCCCGAATAACTAAAAAGTAGTCCGTCTTTTATGGGGCCATATTTTGTTCTTGATAAATTTTGAGGTAAGGCATGAATTGAAGAATAATATCCCATATTACGAACCCTCCTCCACATACAACCTCGAAGTCCTCATCTACTCCAGGTGCCGCCCACTCGTCGGACGACTATTTCCTCGCTGGACTACTCCAACTATCTCGGTTCCTTTTATAAATTCATCGAGCTTTACAACTCCCTCTACTACAATTATCTCACAAAAACACAAAACAACCTGATCAATGACCCCAAATTTTTTTTCCTCTTTCATAATTCTCAACGTAAATCTGACGTCTATTCCAAGTTTCTTTCATATGACACGATTATTTCAACCGACCCACAAACTAGTGCCAATCTTTTCGTTTCTTTGTTTAAAAAATCCTTCACTCTTCCGAGCCTAACCCTTCTTACTTCAGAGACCTACCCGAATTCTCCCCTCACTCCCTCATCTCTCAACTTATTCGACATCACCGAGCTCATGGACTTGTGTGTGTCCTTTAAAAAAAAATTCCTCCTCTCTTTCTCTCCCGCTCTCAACGATTTTCAATCTATCCCTTACACAAGGTGTCTTCCCAAATATTTGGAAATCCTATTTTGTCACCCTCAGACATAAAAAGGGACCTAAAACGATATTAGTAACTACAGTCCCATCACCAGACTGTCACACATTCCAAAACTGTTCGAAGGCATTTTTTACAACGCGTTATTTTTCCGCTGCAAATCTATCATCAACCTCTTTTCGGGAGGTTAAATTAGTCGTTATTTTTCCTTAATAACGATGCTGACTCTATAACGGATACATCGACAGACACAATTCTGGTTGGCATGTGATTCTTTATTCCATATAGGGTAAAGAGTATCAAACCCAAGAGAAATATTTGGTTCAATTCCGGGTGCAGAGAAGCCATTAAAGGTAAAGATTTGAGCTTCCGGTTATATAAATCAAACAATACTGAGGAAAACCGGAAAAGATTTAAAAGGGGTAGAAATCACTGCAATGCGCATATTCAACGCGCAAAGTTCTTGCATGACCATAGACTGAGACAAAAAATACTACACTCGCCGACAGGTAGTAGAAACCTCTGGGCATTCGTAAAAAACATCCAAAACTCGGGCTCCTCATCCATTCTCTCGCTTAAAGTCGATGACAGTGTAAGAGAAAGCGAATCAACTTGCTGCACATTTTGCGGCCGACTCAACTGTGCCTGATACCATATCAGTTCTGACTCAACTTGGTCATAAGCAACACACTATGAGCCAGATTCACTTTCGAACACGTACTGTTGCCTGTGCACTCAAGAAGCTAAACCCAAACAATTCCGCTGGTCCTGATGGAATTCCTCAAATTCTCTTGAAGAAATGTTCCTCTCCACTCGCTAAACCACCGCGGAAACTCTTTCATTTGTCTTATTCTACTGGCCGTTGCCAAGTAGAAGAAAGTCAGCGAGTAGAATTTAATACATTAAAAACTCAGTGCTGCCTGTTGTCGTCAAAGCTGAACCCCAAAGTAAATATACTGTCGATGAACGACACTTGCATTGACGAAGCCAAGGAACTATCAATCCTCGGCACCCGAATTAACTCGACTTTGAACTAGAATGACCACATATTTGAAACTGCGAAAAGTGCGCCCAAATATATGGGGTTCCTTAAGAGATGAAAAAAATACTTCACTCCATCCAACCTGGCCACTATTTACAAGGCGCATATTCGTCCAAATATGGAGTTCAACTCCTATATTTGGTCAGGCGCATCCAAAACTGCACTACGCGTGGTCGACAGGATGCAAAAACGAGCAGTGAAACTTATTAGGGACTCAGCCGTAAGTCGATCAATTCCCTCGTTAGAACACAGTCGCAACGTATCATACCTATCTCTTTTCTATAGATATTACCACGGTCATTGCTCAACTGAACTCGGTGAATGTGTTCCGCCCTTTCAGATATGTTCCCACAATACTCATCTATCTGAGAATGCGGATCAGTTCACGTTGAAAGTCAACTTCAGGCGGACAAATAAATATAGAAGGTCATTATTTAACCGAACCACACGAATGTGGGATGCTGTACCTGATCATGTGTTTCCTCATCGTGGTAATGTTCAGGCATTTAAGACCAATGTACATCGATACCTATTATCCCCACAGGACATCTTATGGTCTCAACGAACCCCTTTCGCGGATGCTGAGAAATGTCAACTCCAATTCCACTTTGTTCGACTTCAACCTCTCTACCCATACTCTCAACCACCGCCTCCTAAACCATTCTCAGCAGCAATCTTAAGCGGCTCTTCTGCACTTTACTGTAACCTGCCCCCCCCCCCCCCCTCTCGGTCCTTCTCCGGCCTTCTTAATTTGTTTTGGTTACCTTAGGTTAAGCTTAGTTAAGATAGATCTTAAGCTCTCTAGTTTGTAACTTATATATACTTTAGATGTAGGTAATTATGCTGCTTGAATTAAGCCAATAAATGGGGCGATAATTCCATTAAACTAAACTAAACTATCCATTCCCTTTCCTCCCGCTCGCACAGGGGCCTGTCATTTAAATGTAGATCAAAATCCTCTTTTGTGCGCACGTTTGTCATCTCACGTGTTGTCCAAGTTCAACCGTGAATTACCCTCCGCGGAAAGCACTTAACACCACATTCGTTTCTCGACTAATTTTCGCCCTCTCCTGATTTTTTACGACTTCGCTGGGCGAAGCAAATTTTCTCCCCTTCTATTCTTGGCTTTATAATCTGGATTTTTGGAAGACAAACTAGAACGTTTTGCAACGAAGTGAAGAAAATGATTCGAACCCATGCCATGAAATGCGTAGAATCACCGCTAAAGGTTAGAACTAAGTTCACAACACATTAACTCAAGCCCCTGTGAAGGCGGGGTATTTTTGTTTTTCGCTACTACAATATTTGAGCTGTGGAATTGCTATGATAATTCCTATGTTGTACGACTCAAAAATATTTATTTTTCGATTTTCTTTTGGTGCTATGTTCTTCACTATGGTTTGCATGTTCGTATATTTGTTTGGTAAGTCGTGTCTGTTGGAGTCGCGACAGGAATCCCATATGTGAGTTTCATTTGAGATATGATTACCAATCTTTTTGTGCCTCAATTAGATTGTATTGATATCAAAGATATGTGGTCCCAACAATATGGGGTTACAAGTCATGCGCCGCGCGATTAATTTGATTAACGATAAATGTCGAGAAATGAACCTGTGGCGGTTCCGCCAAACCCTACGGCCAACTTACCTGAAAAACCCCCATAACTACATCCCAATCGGCATAAGTTTTCGCTAATGCAAGCGCATTAGCACATTAAGTGCCTTACGCATCTAGGTTATCAAATTTATAACCTAAAAGTCCCTGTTAAAGAATCCTTACCCTTCATGCATCTCTTCGCATACAAATTTCCTGTAAGAATTTCCCCCGCAGGGACATTCATACATGTATCAATGCATCTCTGCATTAGCGGCCAAGAATCGAATTCCCAATTAGCGTCGATTTTCACACTAGAGTTCGACACTTGCGTCGCCATAGATACCATGTACAATCGACACAGATGGTATATACAAACCGTCATTGTTTAATCATCTGAATTGCTTCGCAATGACTTGCAACTATCGATACAGCTGCAAGCACTTTACCCGGAAATGCTCCTTTGTTTGAATCTCCAAATAATCATCGACTTCGCGTATAGCCGCCGGATTGAATTCAAAGCATAAACAATGCAAATATAGAATCCGTTTCCCACAAACGAGTTTCCCTGCATATACATATGCAAGCAAGGGATTCGTTTCGTCCACCAACCCATTAGCACCTTTTCGCAATGGCTATTCGCCTATTTACACAAGGGCATCACTCATCTAAGGCTTTTATGGTGCCCTCGTCCCATATTTGCTTTTAGCACATCTCTTCGATGCATCGTCGACTATTTATTTAGCCGCGATGCACATCATAAACCATGATCGCCCCGATTCCTTTGTCCTTGCCGCCTGCCAGCTTTGTTTTTCCATTGCCTTCGCGCATGAGTAAACAACACGGATCTGAACGATCACACACATACCACCATGACCTCCATTACGAGATCTGTTTTTTTATTCCACCAAGAGAGAATTTTTGACCTTGCCCAGAAAAAATAAATCATTATGGAAAATTTAACAAGCCTCAGGACTTGCTAAATAAGGCCAAGACCGGTTCCCGGTTGTAGTGCCGATGATGATGATGATGAAGAGAGAATTTACGTTTCTCTGGTGGTAGGTAAAAACGATATCTTTAGTGGAGAGGATATCTACCACCACACCACAAACTTGTGGCGTTTCTACTAACGCTACTGCTGCCTTTTCAACCTACCCCCAAATGCATCCTAATCCCCAGGACAGTATTTGGACAGCTGCAGGTACTCATTCCAAAGATGCTTTCACGAATTCTCTTTCCCACGGTTCGAACACCCATGAGTTCGCATCACGAGCAAAGATAGCGATCCGCGCGGAAAAGTAGTTGAGTCGAGTCTGATAAGGTGTCGAGTGCACACCACGAGTGTTTCAAGCATAGAGTCGCAGTTAGTTTTCCGCGCCAATAGAAATTACTCTTATAAACCGTGAATTTATTAATACTGAGTTGACGCGGGTCGAACAATCCCTTTATAAATAGTGACTAACTTATAGAGTGCAGAATTTTCTAATACGGTGGTTGACGGTGGAAGTTAGTAACTGTCACTAGAGACATAGTAAAAAGCCGGCGATCGTGCGTTCATATTTATTAACAGTGTTAAGTAAGAAGGAGACAAATAGAATTAATTGACACATTAAAAGCCAAAAGCCCGGTGTATTAAGTGTATGTATTCTGGCCGAATAGTCCAGCATCAATTGCTAACTCGTCTAGTTTATTTTTGTACAGAGGTTCTCCTCTATTGTTGTGAGCAGAGATACAGTCATGTTTTTGTAAATTGTGTAATATCAACCCACAGCAATTTGTGAAACTTATAATAAAACATTTAAGTCAAAATAAAAAAGAACATTAAAACACAAACCTCACTAGTGCATTTTGTTTTTCCCTTTCCACTGTCGAACGGCGTGCGAGTGAACCAGTTTCTTCGGTATTCTATCGAACTATTATGTTAGGAAGCTTAGTGAACCTTGCCAAGGCTGGCACATAATTAAGTGATTTTCCTACAAACTCACCCCATTAGCGAGTCAGCTCTGCACGAGCCGTTTATCGCTGAGTCAAATTACATCCGCCGACCACCAGGGTCGTGCCGCTCCCGCTCTCCGTCGCGCGGCGGAGAAGCGTAGACACCACGAAGTCGTGTCGACAAAGAAGCGTTTCATCTTGTATTAAATTTATAAAAATCAATTTAATATTAATATTAAGCTCTAAGTGAAATATAAGAACCTTTTATAAGAAATAAAAAGTGCGTTTCGATAATTTAGTTCTGGTGGTGCCGATCGTTTAATGTGGACAACAAACGTGGCGGCGTTTCGTTCGTTTGTCGGTGTATTTATTTCTTCCGTTGATGGACAATTCGCACCGGAGCTGTATAGTGTACGATGGAGGAGGAAGATGAACGGAGTGTCCGTGTGTGGCACAATACTTCCTCCCCACAAACCTTTCCACCGCGTTCATGTGATTTAATTCCGCTTGACCATTTCCTTTGGTGATATCTGCAGTCATTTGTGTACGATGATGAGCCAGAGACTGTTGAACATTTGGAAGCCATCACTTGACGGATTACTTCCCAAATACGATCAGAAATGCTCCGAAGATTGAATGAAAATTAGACCATGCAGGCCCCAGCCGCTGCAGTCTCCCATCTGAAACCATATTCATACATTAATGACCTGCAGTTATCGTTCAAATAAAGTCACATTTGTGGCAATTAAAATTATCCGCCCATGTTTTATGTAAATTCATGAAATTTGTTTTATATAAATTAAAGAAATGAAATGCTGTTCTTGGTTTAAATTTCAAAAACCATGAACATATTGATCCATCCCCGCAGTACAATTACTCCATTTGAGTAGTTATGTTATAAGAATGTTAGACTTAAAAATCGTATCGATTTAGGCTTCGTGTTTCTGTAACGCTAGTTAACACAGATACATCACGTTTCGGAAAATTCAGAAAGTCACGTACGCAAACCCTGACCAACAAATCTTTTCTCACGTTGTCAGCTCTTACTGGAACCTGTTTAAATACCAAACACATCATCTGCATCAGCATAAACATTTTTCTACGTGCTTGATAAAATATCCCCATTCCTAACTTTTCCTTCTTTCTCCACAATTAAACTAAAACTTAAGAAGGCACAGTCTTGAAAAGCGAGGCCTTGAATTGGGCATAAATTATAAACAAAAGACTTCACAGAAATTCTTAAGATGCTTATCAGCGGCCGGAAACATACTTGATTAAAACATTTACTGAGATAGAATGGCGTTCAATGACAAAGAATAGTCATAGATTAGGGTGTTTAGACTTTGTGGCATTTTTTTATATCTCGTAAATTCAAAATGAATAAATGGAAAGAGGTCAGGTCCTATGGAGGTGGGACAATTTATTTATATTTTTGGTGTCGAGAATTGCTGTGGCACTCAAAGTTTTCTAAAATGGATGAGCGCAAATATGTTTTCGTTATTAAACAAATTTTACTTAATAGTGCCTGTGTCATTTTTCTTGTTAGTATGTCAGTTTGACTAACACACTGTTTAATCCATTGCCATTACACCACATGTCTTTCATGTCTGAAACTCGGTTAGCTAACAGACGAACTCGACGACCTTGCCATTGTTATTAGGTAATCATATAGTCTAGGTTTCCACTTTGGAATCACTGTTGGTTCATGGGAAAAGCTAAATGATGGAGTAAATATATTAATGCGAATGCCTTCATTGCAGAAACTTGTCTGGATTCTAAAGTAAAGGCACTGAACACCCTGGTGCCAAATTGTCTCAACAACGCCCACCTTATTTTCTACAACCACCCGAAGAGTATCGCACGCATGTCTCGAACTAAATTAATTTTTTGACTTGAATCTCATATCCATCTACTACGTGCTTATTCTTTAGTCTATAAATTGCCCCTCACAAAAAGTCTGAGATTCGAAAACAGCAATGAAATGAAAATGCAAGTTTTCTTTCTCGCCGGTTTCTCGAGTCATTTCAATGGTTCACGTAAAGTGGATATATAAAAACTACTATAAGATCAAGCCGCAAGGGTGCATGAATTTCCTTGAACTAAAAGTCTTGCATTGAGTCTACGCCGATAGACCTACAGCGTGTTTGAATGACATAGTTACGTCGAACTTCTCGGTATATAATCTTGTAGATAAATGTGTACATTCCAATGCTGTTGGCTGCGGGTCGATTGCATTTATGTTTTGTTTTGAGTTGGGGTAGGTTTTCATTGAGATATTTTATTCATCGATGTTTGGAATGCATGACACCGCACAATTGTTGGTTTGTGGAAGATAAAAGTACATTTGTAAATTAAAGGAGAACAATTGCTATGCACTTAGTAATTTAAAAACTGAAGTTGATTGGGTGCTCCCAAATACCAGTTTAGGGTGGTACTGAAAAAAATCACTGACAGACTAATAGTATTTCTATTAACAAAAAAAACCTAAGTAAATGATGTTAAGTAAGTCTATATTTAAGGAATCTTAATGACGTACTTGGGATCGGGTTGTAGTAGAAAAGCTAGAACATGTCTAAGTTCAAGCCCGTGGAATTGACAGGTTGGACGGAAAATAAACTATTCATTTGCCTTTTATTGGTAAAAAATTGCGGTGCAATGCGAAATCTATACTCAATGTCGTTGGATTGTCTTTCCTAAATCATTCAATTCCCTTTTTGATCAGAAATTTGTTCATAGGCTCTAGTTTGTTATAAAGGCTGATCTAACTCCTGCTTCTGAATTTTCTCGTTTTGTTTTTGATTTCTTGTATGAAACAAAGATTAAAAATATTATAAAACATTACATAAGATTGGTAACTAAGTAATTGTCGATTTTTTCAGATAAATAAAACACTTTTTTAAATACAACGAATAAAATATAGGTTGGGCCATACATGTTTGCAAATGGCAACACTTGATTTCTTAAAACCCGTTAGAGGTAGTGGTGCGCGAGTGGCGGGGCGTAATAAACGTATAAAAAATTCCAACAACAACGTAATAACCAATTCCCCTCTACTCGTGCGCCCCTTGCTCTAACGGTTTTTAAGAAATCAAGTGTTGCCATTTGCTAAAATGTATGTACCCTATATAATCAATGTTATATTTTCCATTTTGTTCGATGACCATTTTTCATCTTTCTGGAAACTTTATAATTCCACGTTCGTACAACCTCTTTACAACTTTAGGGCCACGTTCGTAGAACTTGTTTAGAACTTTATCGGCAAAAAACTGAATCATGTGCGATTTCTCAGCGTCTTCAGCATTGAAAGTTTTACCATGCAAAGAGTTTTGCAAAGATCGAAATAAATGGTAATCTGATGGAGCAAGTTCAGGGCTATAGGGTGGATGTGTGGGGGTTCTCTATATTACATGGAGAACCAACCCACAATTCCAACCACAATTTCCGCCTTATTTCGACCGCTTTCAGCGTGTCATATTATCGCCTATTCACCTGGAATACCATATTTCCCAAAGGACGCATAGCTAAACTCATTATCCTATGCAGATAATGCATAATTGAGTTTAGCTGCCCTTTTTGCCATACGGCAACTCCATTCCTCTAGCCCATGGGATTTCCACCGGAAATTCCAATTCATGTTGGTTAGCAACAACCAAGTCGAATCAAACGACCCGGTTGCATCATCATCCAATGGCTTGGGTAATTACCGCATTCCTTAGCGTTTTTCCCACGCTAATATTTCCCTAGCCGATGTAGCGTCCTATCGATTTTCCGCAGATCATCCATTCGCTTGGGATCAATGATCTTTTTTCGCAGGTGAATAGCAGCCGATACATTTTCCTCTCCTTCACAGTTCTGTCTTCCTACAGTTCAATGTACTCTGGAATGACCATATTCACCGAATTGGGTCAATGGGTTATCCTCAAAGTACATTGATTCATACACACACAAGCAAACCCACCACGAGATCATCATACATCGTGTTTCGGTTCTCTCATTCTCCCATGTGCGTCGATTATGAATTAACCGATTATCCACCACACTTCGACGGGCGTGACAATGACAGAGCAGAGGCGTGATCTCTGGTGGTTGTCCTGTGTGCAAAGATTGAACACAGAATTTCACCCCTAATTAGAGAGTCGCATCTCAACCGTCGCAGTGATCAGTCACGCCGCCGCGCTAAACTTTAATTTAATTATTCGTCAAATTACAGTCGAGATTCAATAACAGGAAATTTCATCTTTCGCGTAAAGTTTTATATTTGCCACGGAAAGTCGGTTTAATTGTCCTCCAGAAAAGAGTTAAATTTGATCACTTTATTTGTGCACGTGGAATCATTGAATGATAAAAGAACAAATTCAAATGTGTAAATTCTAAATCAAGTGAGAACAATAAAAAAAATAAAAGTACAGCGGAACAACCTCTGAGTGTTTTCTTTAATTACATTTTCCTGGATTTTTGTGGATATTCGTCGGAGCAACATCGTGGGGAAGAAAGTGAACCGCGCGTCCGTGTCCGGCGCAAATACCTTCTTCTACCCCCACAGATGTAACATCAATTCCCAACCAAGCTCCAATGATTTTTGGCGAGTTGTTGTGTGGCGGTTCCTCCAAACCCCACGGCTCGCTTTCCTGAAAAACCCCCATAACTTTCACCCAATCTCCTAATTTCACGAATGCAATCGCATTAGCATCTTAAATGCGTCACGCATTAAAGAGATCAAATCATTAACCTAAAAGTCCCTGTAAAAGAAAACTTACCTTTCATGCATTTCTTCGCATATAATTTCCTGTAAGATTTCTTTTCTTACCTTATTAGGAATCTCAAACCAATTCGGCACCTTCAGTGACAAGCAAATCCCCCTAGACGAATTCCTGAAAACAAGATGATTTGGTTTACATACAATGCAACCATCATAACGGGGACCATACACATTGCGTCGCCTATTTCCCGTCCTAACGAAATGTATCATAAATCACCATACATACACATTGGCTGGCGACCTACACCCAAGGGACCAAAACAAATATACGTATATCGCGTCTCTTGGCATCAATTAAATCCTACGGCATAAGCAAATGCAAATAGGTATGGTATACTTACCCTTGGCAGCGATGCAATAAACACCAATTCACGTTAATCTAGCTAAAACCCATTATCACATTTCCACATTGCATTGCCGCTTATTTATTTAGCAGCAATGCACATCTCAGACAAAGCCCCAAACGTTCCTTTTGTCTTTTCATATTCCGGGATCTGCTTCTCATCAGCAGCAGTATAAGCAAACACAAACCCAATTAGCATCCAATGAGATTCGGCTTGTGTGCTTAGCACATTTTCCCTTTCTTTATTTAGATCCGTTCTCATGGTTGTCCCATGAAAGAACCCATGTACACACATACACGTGTACTACCAACGATCTTCACCCCAAACGATTGAATATCGTTGAATCGAATTTCATCCGCCGACCACGCTGGTCGCACGATCTCCCGCTCTCCGGTGCGCACGAAGACGCGAATATCCCCCCGAGTCGTAAACCCGTCGAGTCGAGAAAGCGCGTTTAATATCATAATAAGTTCAAATAAAGTATAAAAATACTAACATATTTAATAATGGCAAAGAACAAAGTTATTATTGAAAGTGAAATAAATTAAAAATCAATTCACAACTTGTGTTTTTCCTTACTCCTGATGTGGACGTTGTGTCGTTTAGTTCGGTTTGTGCTTTTTCAGTTGACCTTCCCGCGGCTGAACATTGGGTTAGTGATGGGGAGTGGAGTGAATTGAGTGCCCGTGTCCGGTACAATAATTCCCCCCCACAGTTGTATTATATTTATTTTGTACAACACTTATTATTATTTATTTAAATGTTTTATTTTTTTATTATTTATTTAGTTTATTATTATTATTTATTTTGTTTACCAAAATTGTTATATCAATTTACCTGGACTTCCAGGCGTTCCCCTGGGGTTGGGGCCTTATTCAACTGAGGGATATTGGCCGGGGACTTCTCCTTTGGGACGGCTTCCGGCTACTCTAGCCCGTGGGTGAACTCTGGTGGGAGTTGATCGGCCAGTGTCCACTACTGGTCCAGGTGAAGGGCCAAAATCGAAGTAAAACAACCCTTTGTTTTTTTTGCTTACACCGCGGAAGCGGTAACTTACCCGCCTACTCTGGCTGTAGTTCCACCCCAAGGCCGTGGGAAAATTTCGATTCACGGTGGCGCGAATCTGATTTGCCCATAGCGAAATAGCATGCATGTGCCTGGGTGGAATCACCTTGCGGGTGATGGGGTGTTGGGTGATCATCAAGTTAATGGGGTGTTAGGTGATCATCAAGGTGATGCGAATTTTTTGTTTGCTTGTAGAGCATAGATGGAACGTGGGAATTGCAGAATTGCAATTCTGATTATGAGAACTGGAAATGCGTTTAGCAACAGGTAGACATGTGATAAAGATACACCCAAAGGATTTCATCGGTGTAGCAGGAAATAATATTTGATGCTACACCGAAAGAATTCTTTCGGTTTAAAGTTAATAAAAGATGTCCCATATGCATGCAGCATTATTGTATTTGCAGAATTTGGCGTATAGCTTAGGAATTCTGCGTGTAACAAATTAGATTATGGGCTACATGCGTATAGTATACATATCACATGGAATGTATTGGAAGTTTGCGCATGCTGCACACATGTTGCATGTAAATACACGGTACATTATTGAAGTATTGGATTTCCGCGTGTAACAGAGTGATCAAAGATGTACGTGGCCTAGCGTTGTCCTGGTGGAAAATAACACATTTTCGATGGATCAATTCTGGCCGTTTTTCGTTGATCAGTGTATGTAATCTGTCCAGTTATTGACAGTACACATCCGAATTGATCGTTTGATTCCTTGGAAGCAGCTCAAAATGCGCCACACCTTTCCAATCACACCAAATTAAGAGCAAAATATTCTTTTGGTGGATATCAGCTTTCGAGGTGGATTGTGCTGGTTCATCAAGTCTGGACCAAGATCGTTTTCGATTGACGTATCGTACGCCTTTCCCATATGGTCTTGTATATCTTCGGTTCAAATGGAAAGAATTCGGGTTTTCGAAAGGAAACTCCTCAGAACATGCATCAACCACTCTAGAAGGCCTAACGATAGCCATTACCCTACCACTCACATATACAAGGGCGCCCCCACAATTTCTTCTTCAGTGCAAAACTGAAGAAATCACCCTTCCCAACAACATTCTCCGCTATAATAGAGTACAAGACAGCACCGACCAAAAGGATGATTATCCGACGCCAAAGACGTTATATGCGTTTACTACCGCACTTAAGACCTACCGATATTGTACGATCTCTTTCTTTCCATCCAAGTAGTTAGAGAACATTCGAAGTAACACTGTCCACACTATCCCTAGATACATCCCCCCTCTTTTTCAGATATCTTGAGACCGAGTCCAACATCCTCGCGGATGTGGGTGAATTTGGTTATCGCAAGATAACCACAAGCCAGAGACAAGATGAAAGACACATTTGTGTCCTTGTCTCGTTTAGCCCCCCCCCCCCCCCCCCCCCCCCCACCGGTTTTTTTTATATTTTTATTTTTTTATTATTTCGACGGTCAGTCCCAGTTGGCGGCCGGGGCGTCAATCACCTCACATAAGTATAAACTAAAAACAAAATTAAAATGTGAAAAGTTAAATCTAACTATCAAGTTGAATAAAGTGAAGAAAACTAATCCCAGCCTTTTAAATCACCTGTCTTATGGGTGACGGTCGGGTTCGTGGCCCCTTTTATCAACAATCGGTCGCCACTCTTCTACGGTGGTTAGACCGCATCATTTATGGGCGGCCTTTCAAAGAGATCCTCGTCCTTTTAAGGATAAGGAGAAGCGCTCGCTAAGAAAAGACCGACAACAAGTACTCTATTTGGTTACGCGTAACGTCGTCTAGCGATACCCAAGTTTGTTGAAAGATATCTTCCTTTCCAATTTTCGCGTTGAGATCCCCGAGTAAAACTTTAACATTCAATGATGAAATTCCGTCAAATACTACCTCTAGGTAGAACGTGTCCTTCGTCTCCTCGTCAGTAGATTCTGTTGGTGCATGTACGCTACCCCACACGCAAATATAAATCCATTGGTTTCTATTATTTGGTATGGGAGTCGGACCACCTGGAACACGACGATGTCCAATTTATATTGTATCGCGTTCTCTATGGCCGTTGGTATCGCCCCTGGCTTCCCTTTTGGTAGTGTCGGCTCATAACACCTACGTCCAACGAGTTTTTTGTATATTGTGTTTATAGTTTTTATTCATTTTTGTTCTCACGAAACTCGGGATTTCAAATAGTTCACCATATCGGAGTCCCGTTTTGATATGATGAGGTCTGCTCTGATTCGACCTGGTGGAGCCGCCGTTATAACAGTGCAATTGAAAAGTCCCCGGCCTTCCATAGTAAAACCCATTTTTTTTGGCAAAATTCGTTTTTTTTTATTCAACATAATTCCCTTCGAGGGTGATACACTGATTATAGCGACCCTCCAACTTTTCGGTACCTTTTTTGTAGTACGATTTGTCCTTTGCTTCAAAATAGGGCTCAGTTTCGGCGATCACCTCTTCATTCGACGAAAATTTCCTCCCAGCATTCTTTTGAGATCTGAGAACAGGAAATAGTCGCTGGGGGCCAGATCTGGAGAATACGGTGGATGCGGAAGCGATTCGAAGCCCAATTCATGGATTTTTGCCATCGTTTTCACTGACTTGTGACACGGTGCATTGTCTTGGTGAAGCAGCTCTTTCTTTTTCTTCAAATGCGGTCGTTTTTCGGCGATTTCGTCCTTCAAACGGTCCAATAACGCTGTGTAATAGTCGCTGTTGATGGTCCTTCCTTTTTCAAGATAGTCAATGAAAATTATTCCGCGCGCATCCCAAAATACAGACGCCATAACCTTGCCAGCCGACTGTTGCGTTTTTCCATGGTTTGGGGCGGGTTGATTGTGTGCAGTCCACTCGGATGACTGTCGATTGGACTTCGGAGTGAAATGATGGAGCCATGTTTCATCCATATCGACGCAAAAACTCGGGTTTATTACGCTTGATCATCTCCAAACACCGCTCCGAATCATCAACTCGTCGTTGTTTTTGGTCAAAAGTGAGCTCGCGCGGCACCCACTTTGCACAGAGCTTTCTCATACCCAAATATTCGTGAATGATATGATGTACACGTTCAGTTGATATCTTTAGAGTGCCTGCTATTTCATTCAATTTCAATTCACGGTCATTCAAAATCATTTTGTGGATTTTTCTAATGTTTTCGTCGGTAACAACCTCTTTTGGGCGTCCACTGCGTTCACCGTCTTCGGTGCTCATTTCACCACGTCTAAACTTAGCATACCAATCCTTGATGATTGATTTTCCTGGGGCGGTGTCTGGAAACTCGTCATCAAGCCAAGTTTTTGCTTCAACTGTATTTTTTCCCTTCAAAAAGCAATATTTTATCAACACGCGAAATTCCTTTTTATCCATTTTTTTCACAATAACAGAAGTTGCTTCACTCAAAATACTATAATTCACAAACTAATGATCCGACATCTGTCAAATTTATACACGCGTCTTTTGAAGGTTAGGGCTAACTAAAAATCATATGGATTTAATTCTAGTGCCGCGATCTATGTGTCAGGCCGGGGACTTTTCAATTGACCAGCTAATACAGCCGGAATACTCCTGGCTGCAAATCACCCAATGGGCACGGTAACGCGTAACATCCTGGTCTAGGGGTGGCAGATATTTGTATGTTACTCTTCGCTAACCTGTTTGATATGGGTGGCCGTACAGTTAGCGTAGACTTCCGTCAGCGTAGCCTGAGTAAGCCTGAGCCCCCCCAATGTCAAGGTTTTTACCACGCGGAGGAGCTGTAGTGGATACATTTTTTTTACTATTGAATATTCCTGTTCCAGCACATTGGTCGAAGTACCGAAAAAACGATAGTCAAAAGTGCCGACATTTGCGTAAAGATCTTAGCCTACATCTCTATAAGATCAAATCAACCCAAGAAGTGAAGCCTCTTATTCATTTAAAGCGCTCAACAAGAGTTTAAAGAAGATCATGTTATGTCCCTATTGAAACACCCGAGATTTCACTTCTCGAAAGATTCTCTCCCGTCAATCAGAGCTTGCATCAGTCCACTGGAATGTCAATTTCATACAAATAACCAATTATTTTTTAGTCGAAAAACACAACTATTTTTCCTGTTATAATATCCAAGCCTCATTTTATGATCCACACCCAAGGGGGATTATAAATGCAACCATAGTATCGAAAAATACAGGGCGAGCATAAGTAACGTTTGGGAATTTAAGATTAATGTACATTTATACCTACATTTCTAAGGCTCTCCCATAGGACGACTACTCTCTATCTTGACAACCCATTGAATACATAGTATAAGAGGTTCTATGATTGCAATTACATTCCGGGTACCTTCACCAAAGGGAGAATGGGAGAAATAAAGCAAATTAATGAATAACTTGTTTAATATGAGAAGGGTCAGTGTACTGAAATCATGCATGTTTCATAAACGTTTCATCATATCTCAATTGACTCACTATGATTTTTTTGTGTAACTATTTATTAGGATCTGCTCTTATGATCATGGGCGATAAAGTTTATTGTAAATACACTTACAAAAGTCTAAATTAAATAAATTTATTGAGTCGATTAGTCTCTTCAGCCTCGTAAATGGTGTCAAGTCAAAAGATTCCAAAGTATCAGCATTTAAGATCATCGTGCTTTTTTGCACATCTTCCAATTTATTCTCTTCTCATTCCACGTAAATAATAAGAGAAAAACATTCACGAGAAACCTAACACCTCCAGACATAATACACGATACACTCTACACGCCGATCATCTTTTCGCTTCAAACAACGTCTTGTAATCAATTTTGTTTTGAGCAAAAAACAAAAATACAGAATCAAAACGCTTATTAAAACAATCTTCCTAACTCTAACTCCGACTCCATCTGAATATGACGCAGTATACTCATTTCCTTTTTGCTGATCTACATTTTCAGCTTGTAGCATATCGCGTTTCAAAATAAACACTTGCAGCTGAAGCTGAATACAAAACATCCTGCTTCGATCTTGCTCAACAGGTTTTCAAAGAGAAGGGTCGTACCCCCTGTAGCTTGTAGACCTCTCAGTATATACGATTTTCGCTGTGCGTAAGTGTGCCAAGGGAGACGCTTTTTACTACTACGCAGAATGACTGACATTGGCTTTGAAATTAGAGGACGGCTTGAGTTTGTATTCAAGGTCAAGTTTGGGAATAGCGCGTTACACTTCTTATTATGAAACACGTCCTAGCTGTTGGTTTATGTTTACCTTTTGTGCATGAAAAGGGTCGAACGGGTTTTAGGATTTTTTCCTAACCTTGAGATGTGTACAATGTCAAAAACAAAACCCAGGTGCTTCTCCTTCGTTTAACTTTTGCTTATTATGCGATGAGTCCTTATATAAGTAGTAGTAGTAGAATTTTATTGGGAATAATTACAGTTTTTATGTATTTATAAACAGTTATGTTACATTTCTTTTTCTTAACGTTGTAGGTTATAATGGTTGGTTCTGGTGCTTCAGTGGCATCCTTTTAATTTGCCGACATGGCCTAGTTTTTTGTTATTTATTTATTTATTTATTTATTTTATTTAAAGATTTTGTTCTGGCCCTTGCTTTCAAAGCCATATGTACTCATACCTGTTGTTGGTGAGTGCTCTGCTCCTACTTAAGCTTATCATCATCATCATCATCGGCACTACAACCGGGAGCCGATCTGGGCCTTATTTAGCAAGTCCTGAGGCATGTTAAATTTTCCATAATGATTTGTTTTTTTTTTTTCGGGCAAGGTCATTAGTCTTACGCCAGAGGCTCCCCGACGGGGAATCGAACCCCGGTCTCCCGCGTGACAGGCGGGTGTACTAACCACTATACTATCTTCTAGTGTTCCTTAACTCAGTAATTATTCACAGCAATGTTCACTTAATCCTTCCGCGATGGACGCTTACAACTCCTTCAGGATCGCCAACAGTATTGCACGAACTTCCCTTTTAAAAGACTAAACGGGTTTATCGATTCGACAACTAAAAACACCGGATTCTGATTCACACTCTAAAATCGTGAGTCTTTACATGACTAAAACTTGACTACTACGTAACGCGGCGAAGGATGAAAAATATGTTAAGCGGCGCGACCGTCCGCTGTGGTGAGAGAAATCTGACTCGACGTGAGCTGGGCGACGCTGGGCCAATCTCGGTGAGTGGGATGGGTTTCCACTCATGTCATCGGCGGGGAAAGCAATTTTTCCTTCGCCCCAACGACCAATGAAAAACGGTTCGCATCCCACTGGAAGGTTCTCGTGGACGTCGTCCAGATACTTTGAAAGTCTTTTTCTTAGAAAGAAAGACAAACGAGACATGCATTGGGCGAAGGAAAGAAAAAACAAACATGCAGCTGGTCAAATATGATGATCGGTGTACGGGCTGGGTGTATTGCCACCGTACGATAGAGGATAGATTTTTGATTGACGTTAAGACAACAGAACTTTGCCAACGATGGTTAGGGAGCAGAATGGATGTGAGCATGTTTGCTTTAGAGGAAGATAACAAGGGACACGATCATGGGTATGATTGTATCCAATTCAATGATCGGTTGGTAGTCGATCCTGGGAAATTTATTGCGGCTGCTGAAAACCTAATAGACATCGAAACAGTGTATGTTTACTCATTGGCCACTATGTACAGCATCAATTCGCTTGTACGCAGATTGCCAACGTCCCATCGATCGGATGAGTGTTTATGTTAAAACAACACTTGACATTCCTATTGGTAACCAACAATGGGCTGTGCTGTAGATTGTTGTTTGAACGATCGGCCGATGGTTCAGCAGATAAGGGGAGGATGAACATGTCATGCACGTGCATGAGAAAATGCTTCTTAGCATTGCGCATTGACATGTTCGGGGATTCATGTTGGTTACCTGATAAGGCAAGCATGCTCCGAGGTGAGAGTTGATGCTCATGTTTTCAGGTGTAAGGTGATGCGGGGTAGCTTACGCTGCTCATTTGCAGGTAAGTAGAATGACGCGTGGTAAGTGTGAGACGGTTAATTTGAAGGGAATGGGTGATTTGATACCATCCAGATCTACTTGAATTGAACGGCCAGAAAGATCCATCTCGATTTCGAGAACAGGTGGGCAGGGCTGGGTACCCAACTCTGTCCAACACTTCTGAAATATCAAATGCTGCGTGCCGTTCACAATTATATGTTGGATGATTGTCGCCACGTCATTACTATGACAACCCGACAAATTTGTTAGCCTGTGCCCCCTATCAGAGACATAAACGTAGCAATCTAACTCGAATAGAACACCTTTGTCTCGGTCTCGCAAACTAACTAGCTTTTTATGTTTCTTGACAGTCTTGGTCGCCGCGTCCATGGTTTGTCTATTGTCGAACCAGCCTGGTTAAACTTCTATACCCATTATTTGATAAGTTGTTCAAGTATTTTTATGTGATTCACAATTTCCAAATATTTTTGTTTTTATTGTTAGTTTTGTCTTTCTAGGGTTCATAATAAATGTTACTATTTTATGGCCTTTAAAACCGATCGTAAATATTTGTGTAGAACTTAATACCTCAAAGCCGACATTTCTTCACACATGCATACAAAGGTGTCAGCAGTTCTTCAACCGATTGACTCCAAAGTGGGCCATATAATTTACACATTCATTTTTCCAGGCATAAAACTTAATTCGCTCAGGCGCTTTCTTTCTCATATTTTTTGCTTCACTGTGCGAGGCAACTATTCTATTCTTTCGAATATTTTCTACACGCGAAATGATTTCTAGTACAACAGTCCTGTAAAATATCATTCAAGTTATGACCTTGCCTTCAAAACATCGTGTACTTCGTACGCCTTTTAATTGCATTAAGTTGTTCGTATATTTATAATTGATGGTTATCTAAAAGTGATCGTATAGAGAAGACAAGAAAGCATTGCCGTCTATTTACCCTTGTTAACGTTCAGGGTAGAACTGTGTAGATGTAACGTTCAATTTGGATTCTACTCTTTAATTGGTTCGCATTCATTTAGCGATTGTATCATATATTTATGGTAGACTGTTGTACAACAATCCACTTAAAATTTTTTACTTTAACTTGATAATTGGGAGGCCACAAAATAGTAGGATAGGGTGATCGTCTGTTGCGTAAGGGTTGTAGATTCAGCTCCATACCGGGATACTACCAGTTTAAGCTGTCTTTCGGGGTTCATCAAACAATCACTTGAAAAATATTTAATTGATTTCAACAAACACATCGAGCATGTAGGCGCTCTAAACATGAGTATGACTATTTGTTATGACAAACACAACTAGTCTACCAAGACGCATTTCACTTTGTTGGTCATTTTACAGAAAGTTACTTGATGTATTTAGTGTTTAGTTATAACTTGATATCTAAAATCACCTACCCTCTTGTTAGTTGCTTTCTTTATCGTAGTGCATAATTACTTTCCTAATAATGTTTTATAATAAGAGGTGTTGAATCATAATAACAACAAATGCAGATGTAGTTGTGGGTCAATATTTCAGTGTTCAATTTACATATAATTAAAAAAGCAATTGATTTTATAGATCATTATCTGTTTGAAATTAATTCTCTGTCATTTTTTAATTACATGCAGCACTAAACGACTATTAATATTAGTATCACGTTCAAAGTTACACCGCAACCAAGAAAGAGAAAAAAAATGGAAAGGATAGGGAGAAAGGTGAGAGCGTCAACATGAATAGATTTCGTATGCGTGCAAGCCAATGATGAAACTTCGATGAAACAGGTTTCCAGTGTAGCGATATAAAACATATTTAGTTAATGTACATTGGACAATTTCACCACCAAATTACAATATTAAAACAGTAGCTCAACACCGCCAAGCAAAGACCAAGGTGAAACTGTGGGGTTTTAGTATATGTGCCTAAACATGGGCACTAGTTTCCTACTAACCCCATCGAATATCGATGTAAACTCTTCTTCACGAATATACAACAAATGAAAGACACAGGTGAATTCTCGTTCATTAGTTTTCTTTATTTAAAATTGATTACAGGAATACTAATCGCAACGCTCGGCAATACTACACAACAAACACAACAAACGTAATTAGACAGCCGTTACGGCGAAGTAAAGTAACACCTCGACACCGATGAAATGACTCCACTCTCAGCGCGTGTGCGTGTTTGGGCGGTAAAACTCTGACTCCTCGATGCAATCCACATCCGTCAGATTCAACGGTGGTGGATCACATCGATGTAGGAGGAGCGACTCGGATCAACTTGGCGACGGCCAATGGCGATCGAGAAAGGGGTTAACTGGGAGGATTTCCCATATGCTGTATAGGGCAAATACGATGCACCTTTGCCTGCAATACCGACAACGATCGTTCCTGCACCTGTTCAAACAAATGTACGAGCAAAAAGGGGGTTGCAGGCATTGTGGTCATGAGTCGTCGATGCTGCACGCCTGAGAACGAAGTAGGTTTCTGCATCCCAAATAAACAGAAACGCTATTTCAAGGGTCAAACGATGAGATGCACATCGTTCTTGGTTTGCCGATGTTACATTGGGTCGTCATCGTGTTTACTGAGGCGTTCATGGTAATGCCGTTGTAGGCTATTACATTCTTCGGTGACGATAGGTCAGCCGAAGATTTGGGTTTTGTTTACATGACAATGCTGGTACATGAGTACAATGGCGAGGAATTAGCCTTGCAGATGTGCAAGCGTACGTCTCGCCCTCGGTGGCCATGGACCAGCGGTTGGTAAATAGCAGAAACACAGTGATGCTACCGTGTGTTTGTTTGATTTACAGGCCGGAGCATCATAAGGGATGATCATGGGTATGATTGTCTAAACGTCAATCATATTCGTGCCCAAATCCCATGATCGGTAGATAGCCGATAATAGGGAATTGGTCGCAACTGTTGGGAACCTAAGGGTATAGGAGCAATGGTTCAATTATGGACCGTAGGAAGAATATCGGCTGCAGCTGTGTCCACAATATGCTGGCCGGCGTGTGTTTATCGTTTATTGGTGACGAGCTGAGCCGATAGGGGATATGAAATGGTTCATGTATAATGAATCCGAAACATTCAATGTTATGCATGCCATCGGTGAGGCTTTACTTTCAGGTGCAAGCTACTGAAAGATAGCTTACGCTGCTCGATTGCTGGTAAGTATAGTGGCTTGTGGAGTGAGGGAAAGGCAGATTGATTTAGGGAAGTGGGTGGTTCTTAGGGATGGCTTTAAAGAACCCCCACAAAACTCTTGTAAGTTTCTTAAGCGCGCATTGCGACAAGTTTTCTGCTATTATGATAGAGTATATTGATTTACTAGGCAATCAATCAGCCGATGGTCGATCATTTTATTGGAATAATTTCAGCCGTTGCAGGTCAACAAAGTCACTTTAACCGATTTTTTTAAATACAGCACCAAACGGTGTTGTCTGTGGGTAAGACAGAGAACCAAGTGATGCGTATTGAACGTATTTGGAATGATTGACATGGGATTTATAGATGCGTTTTAAAACAAGCTGATCCAACAGTAGATACCTGGATATTCTGGTTGGTTAATTTTTTACATTATTTTATAAGAAACAGAAATTTGATTTCCAATAATGACAATTTAGCCTACAAGTCAACTGAGCTATGTGTCGTTGCTGGACCCTCAGAGGTTGTGGAAGTCCTTGTAAATGACGTGGTTTTCAATAATTCTTTACGAAAAACTGAAAGCATTTATTGCAATTTCTGAAGTTACATATTACAATAGACGTTAAAATTTGTACGAAAAAATTTGTTTGGGTAAAAAAAGAAAACTAAATGGCGATGCTACAGCTGACCAAAATTAACTCGTCGAATTTGCGCCGTGCAACACCCAGGTTCTTGTAGTTATCTGCAATCAACGAACAACATTTTTTTCATTAATATTTGGAATTCTTCTCTGCATGAATCAAAAATTAACAAAAAAAAAAAAACATGAAAATTTTAGGACAAAAAGAAAAAAAAACAGTTTTTTTTATAAACAAATTGTTAAAGCCAATACTTAATATTACAATTTTATAAAATTTCATTCAGGTTTATGCAAAGGCCAGTAAGGTAAAGAATATCTGTGTAAAATTTTAAGTCAATCGATTCAAAACTTCGTGAGTTACGCTGCACGGCGCGAAAAAAAAAAATCTGTTTCGAGAAAAACGCCACTGAAACACAGACGGATTGGTAAGTTAATGCTCTGGTATATGGCTCTGATGATTTGTTTTTCAATTCTCTTTTGATGGTTCGTTCTTCACTTAGTTGCGTAATGATACATTATCGATTGCGACTTTTGAATTATGACTAAAAAAATGGTTGGACGTTTGTTCTGCTTTTAATAGTTGATATTGAAGTTTTGTTTTTTTGTTGTTTAGATTTGAGTTGTTAATATATGTCGTCGTATGTCAGTATCATCATGATCATCGGCACTACAACCGGGAACCGGTCTTGGCCTTATTTAGCAAGTCCTGAGGCTTGTTAAATTTTCCATAATGATTTTTTTTCCGGGCAAGGTCATTAGTCTTGCGCCAGTATGTCAGTATCACTTACTTAAAAATAGACGAATTCTTTTATGATAGCACATCTTATTGGGATGTCAAATTTTCACATTCTTCAATCTAAGATCGTACGGGTAATACGGACAACGTCTCATCACCATCCACGTTCATTGAAATTTATTTCATACATTAAACTAATGACGATGGGGTTGTCTTGTTACTATAATTGCCTCTATTTTGTTTCTAGAATGGTGTCCGAAAAAGACTTCCTTTTAAAGACTTATATTTTTTATCTAGGCACCATTGTTTTTTAACAATTCAAGAAAATCTGCCACACCATATTAAATATTAGGTATACAAATAAGTTTCCGCCGTTTTCTATGAAAAATTAGGAATTTATTGTGAAAGAACCCTATATTAGTTTTTATTTAAAGTATTGTCCATTACTTTACTACTTTTTTCGATCATGGCGCAAGGCTAATAACCTTGCCCGGAAAAACAAATTATTATGGACAATTAAACAAGTCTTGGATAAGGACCGGATACCGGTGGAGAGACTTGCTAAATAAGGCCAAGACCGGATCCCGGTTGTAGTGCCGATGATGATGATGACTTTTTCCCATCTCTATGGGATAGCACGTCGGAAAAACGTTTCATCTTTTGAGGATATCCACGAATCGACCCATTTTTCGGTATCTTCATATGTTGTAAAGTGCTGCTCGGACAGACCATTTTCCATGGATCGAAATAAGTGATAATCAGAAGGAGCAAGGTCTGAATACGGTGGGTGGGGTAGGACTTCCCAATGAAGGGTTTCCAAATAGTTTTTCACTGGCACCGTAACATGCGGACGAGCATTATCATGGAGACGAATAATTTTGTCGTGTCTGGAGTAGTAATGGGCGCGTTTTTCCTTGAGTGCTCGGCTCAATCTCATTAATTGTGTTTGGTAGAGAACTCCAGTGATGGTTTCACTCGGTTTCAGCAATTCATAATTCACGACAACAATCTGAGATCCGACCAAATACACAGTATGAGTTTTTTCCCATCTATATTCCGTTTTGCTGTCGATGTTGAAGCATGGCAAGGTGGACCGCATGATTTTCTCTTCTTTTGGTTATCGTAGTGGACCCATTTTTCATCCCCAATCTCCTTGTTTTTGAATCAACCCTAGCGATTTAAAACGATGTGAAATTGCTTGTTTAGTTACATCTAATGTACGTGCAAGTTCTTTTTGTGTTTGCAATAGATCTTCCTCCAATATTACTTCCAATTCCTTAACTTCGTGCACTTCCAGCCTTCCACTTCGTCCTTTGTCTTCCACGTCAAACTCACCGTTTTTAAAGTTTTGAAACCACTCACGACAACTTCTGTCTCAAAGCAGCCTCACTATATGCTTCTACAAGCAATCGATGGCCCTTAGTGGCAGATTTCTTCAAATTAAAAAAGTAAATCGAAAGTTCCCGCAAATGACGCTTACTTGGCACAAAATTAGACATTTTTGCACGAAAAAAATAATGTAAGGCTGATAGAAAGTTGTGGCGGACGAGGTAGATGGGCCAACGTATGACACTGGCTGACTGAGGTCCCACCGGCTGCTATCGTTCACCACCAAATATCCCGGGGGAAATGAAACACTGAAACTGTTCTGCTGCAAACCTTTACACTTTATTGTTACTTTTTAAATAAATGATATTTGTCTATACATATTGTTGAAAATATATCATATACGAATTTCCTTTGATTTTCTCCTATATATTTATTTATCGATTAGTATAGTGGTTAGTATACCCGCCTGTCACCCGGGAGAGCGGGGTTCGATTCCCCGTCGGGGAGCCTCTGGCGCAAGACTAATGACCTTCCCCAGAAAAAATAAATCATTATGGAAAATTTAACAACCCTTAGGACTTGCTAAATAAGGCCAAGACCGGTCCCCGGTTGTAGTGCCGATGATGATGATGATTTATTTATCGATTAATTTCCTTTTTTATTTAAGATTATTTTAGTATTATATTTCACTTAACTACGTTTCCAAGAGCACTTAATTCTGGTTTGATTTCCAAAGCGAAATTTTGCAAATTGATTTCAATTAACAACGAATGTGGACTTTTGAAAATAACGTCTCAAGACACTTTGCGGCTTTCGGCATCTGGTGGTTGGGAGAATCCGCATACTCCTAAGAGTGACCCGAGTTGCGCCGCACTATGTTACAAAAGGCTGTTTGATACGCGAGGATTGCCAAACATAAGGTGGCCAAAAACGCACGTCACATCCTGACAACGGACTCCCGAAATACATTACGTCAAACACCGATTGGGTGGATCGAATGGAAACGTTTGAAACTAAACAAAATATTTGCAGGGTACTTTGTTGGTTCTATTGTACCTGTTGCGTGTGTGGGGTCGACACGGGTAATGTGGTTAAAATCAAGCTCGGTTGCGACCCGACTGTCTGTGTGTGCCACCGGTGGCGGTTGAATCTCGACTGGTTAATTACTGGCGAGGAAAAGTTCGTCGCGTCGTGGCAGTGGAATCATAACTAAAATCGACTCGCTGCCATTTACTAGGAACTTCGAAAAGAGTTTACTATGCCTGTATAGGGGATTAGTTCCGGGCGATCGTCGCCGTATAAGCTGAGTTGGATTCGTTGGTTGTGTGTGCCGGGAAATTGGTTTCGGCGGCATAGCCATAGGTCTTGATCGTTGGGATGGTCGTTTCATGGAAAGGCGACGCTTCGTGCTGTGGGCTTGCCAGTAAGACGGAATTGGTGTGGTTCTACATGGTTTAGGTGGAATGGGAACCGAAATGGTTTTCGGGGGAAATTGGAATTGCTTGGTTGCAAGCAAGGGATATGATTTAGATAGGGAATTAACCGAAGCAATTTCGGGGAAATGTATGCGGCTCGGTGTAGTTGATGGAGATGGTGAGTATTCCGTTGTAAATTTAAATATGCGTTTATTACGGAGTTTGATTTTTGGGGGAAATTAGAATTGCTTGGTTGCAAGCAAGGAAAGTAATTTAAATAGGAAGTTAACCGAGGTGGTTTTTGGGAAAAATTATATGTGGAGTGATGTAATTGAGGGAGATGATTAATATTCCGTTGTAAATTGGAATATGCATTTTTTACAGCTTGGGAAATTGATTCTTGGTAAGTATGGGGATGTATGCAATTGCGGATTCGGGGACGGATGCCGTTGCATATTGGTATGTGTTTTTGCGTGTTGGGAAATGGGTTACAGGTTAGGTTAGGGTGACGCGCTCTTAGCGGTCAAAATTGGTTGGCATTGTGGGTTGGTTCTCCATGTGGTATAGAGAACCCCCACAAAGTCACTAATATTTTGAGGTTATGCTGTTATCACGTGTTCAAACTCACAATATGACGTTTGATATCTGACAATTTCTACATAATATGTATACCTATTAGATCTTACTGTATTGTGTTGTTTAATGCGATTAAGGAAATCTGCCATATTTTTACGCTTAGCTGACCATTTATTTATTATAAAAGAATCATGAAATATACGCTGACACAAATCTGAGTTTGTTGAGCAATTTACTACACCCATTTTTATCTTCTGTTAGTTCCCTGAACGCAGATCCGAACTTACAACAGCTTCTTTGTTTTATTTATACAGCAAACTATAAACGAATAATGTAATAAAATTCTTTTATTTTGCAATTCTCCTTCTTGACTTACTATTCATGTCAACACGTTATCAGATCGCTCGTCGTTCAGCTTATCAATACACACATTCACTAGCTCTCTATTGTTTACCTATTCTTATTTGTTTAGTCATTATTATTTTAGCCAGACATAGTTGTCGTGTCGGTGGATACAATCTTCATATAAGATCTGTCTTGCTGATAAGAAAATGTTATCACATTTCATCTTAACGTCGTTTTATAATTTCTTGGGAGTCCGATATCACAAAAGTAAACACCTCGTAAATTTATATGATTTTTTTATGAGCACTGCGGTATTGGAATTTTCCTATCTGTCCGTCTTTCATTCTCGCGAGACCATAAGCCCTTTAATCCACTCGACTGGCTATGTCGGTAAAATGTTATCAATTGTATGCGTCTGACTGTGCACAGGTTCAATTGATGAGTCAGGATTGTAGTGTCTAGACAAATTTATTCCTGTAAAATAGTGTCCAGAAGTTAATTTTCGGGTTTGATCCTATGATGTCATTCCCAAAAATTACTTTATAAATGGATGAAACCTGAAATAAAATATTTTCAAACAACAATAAAAAAAAGTAAATAAATAGATCGATAAATAAATGGATAAAGTGATTTAATCATAGTTAAGATTAAGTTTAATACGAGCAGATTGTACTCCGATTTTTCCTAGTGAGATAATACACTAAATATTTCTTCTCGATAACGTTCAAGACTGCAAAATTCAAAAGCAAATATAAATAGAAACTTATCTGTGTAAACAAAACTTGAGAAGGAATATGAATTGTTGTTCTCTAGAATTTGATTATGGTGACCATTGAACATAATAAATTTTCTAACACAAGGTCGTACGCAAGACATTTGATTAACGTTCTTCCTCTGTTTCCTTCTGGACGTTGTCACGGTGTAGTGTACACCCAGAAATTATGCGCTCAAAGTACGACTGACTATTGATGTACTGATAATCGAATTACTATTATACTTTTGTTCATTAAGCCTTTCAACGTTGAACTAATTATGCTAGGAAGTTGCACTTTCCGTGTCATGCAGCATTAACAAATGTATATATGGGATATATACAGTGCTGTGAAAAATTATAGGCTCAAACGTATATTTTCGTTTTTCTTGAAATGAATAATAAACTTTATGACTAGTTTTATGGCAAAATATTGTCAACCGACACCAACTCAGGGAAAACCCTTTAATGGCTAATTGCTTTGATTGGGCTGCTGGTATTTAAAAACTGACAATTGTCGTAAATATAATTTTTCACAACACTACTCTCAAGTTACTATGTGATTTAATTTTTACATAACAGCTATTTAAATCGAACAACTTTTATGATTTTGTGATGTCAAGGCCAGATACTTATCACACAGCGTCGTAAAATACCTTAAGTCAATCAATAGAAGTTAATAAATCTTCCATTAATAATTAAATAATGTTCGATGAATTGTTGTAAAATTATTGAAAGTCACAAACTAAATTAGCTGGCTGAAGTAGATATTTTGATGTCCAAAAGAGCTTAAAATATGATATATAAATAGCAATAAAATCCTCATTATACTCTTTAGCCGTTGTCTTATTTTGACTCACCTTCCTTAAAAAAGAATCATTGGATTGCATTCAACGACTTCACTTACCTGGTGCTAAATAAAGATGATTCTAAAAAACAATAGAAAAGAAACCCCTTTGAACAAACAGCTGATGTCTATCTCTACTATCACATTATCTATTTTTAGTTTTATAATCATTATCTTATAATTTCTTAGCCATTTCAGAAAGCTCTCCACTTTATCAATTTTCCACAGACTGCAAGGCAAATACTAACGTCTGTTTTCTTTGTCTTCCGCGCCGTACAACAATATTTACCTTTACTTGCCAGATAGCATTATCATTTGCTTTGTGTTTACTTTAAATAAACTGCACTGAAAAGATACTATTGGGTAGAGCTACTTACATCAAAATTAATAACGTAGCTGAGATATCAAGAACATTATATTTAAAAATCCGGGCTGTTGTTTTTTCTTATATAAACCACTTTTTGCTTATTTTTTTGTTCCGTTAAGTATGGAGAATAGGGTATTAATGACACTCTAAATGTTAAGTAAAAATATATAAATACTGTTTAAAGTTTTAAAAATACCTGAACACAATGCATCTACTGTAAATGAAACATTCAATAAATTTAATTGATGTTGATTTTTGAAAGCTTTTGGCGGTTCCGCCAAACGCCACTGCCTACTTGCCCAATTACCCCCAAGCTTCCTGTGCTGAAGCCTTCAAATTCCATTGTTTCCCGCTAATGCAATTGCATTAGCACCTGTAAATGCTTCACGCATTAAGGTTATCTAATGCATAACCTTAAAGCTCCTCTAAAAAGAATTTCTCCCACAAGTGCATTTTCCACGCATCAACGCATTGGCCACATTTTCCTAAAAGAATTCTTTATCGACCATGCGTCATATTCCTTAAAGGTCAAACATTACTCCTGAAAAGAAACAATTCGGTTCACATATAATGTAACCACATAATCAGGGAATATTCGGCTATTCCCAGCCTCTCATGTGTACAACAATGTTCTTACATACACATTGGCTGGCGCTTCCCTTGTCCAACGACCAAAGCAGCGTCGGGCAGCTTGTTTGTCCAGCTCGAATATACCCGACCACGGTTGTTTGTCTAACGAACAAACAACCACCAATTTCGCGCCTTGCCACAAACGATTTACCCTGCATATACAAATGCACACAAGGGATCCGTTTCTTCCACCGACCGAAGATACGATAAACAATTTTCATTGTATAAAGTATCCCAATCCATTAGCACCTTTTTCTAATGGCTATGCGTCTAATTACGCAAGGACATCACTCTCACCAAGACTTTTATGATGCCCTTGTCCCATCTTTCCTTTTAGCACCGTTTCCTCGATGCATCGCCGTCTATTTATTTAGCCGCAATGCATATCATAAACAATGATCTTCACTATCCCTTTGTCCTTACCGTGCTTTGTTTTTCCATGGCCTTGTTTCATGAGAAAACCGATGTGATTTTCACGATCACACATACACCCATACACCATGATCTTCATTACGAGATCTGGTTTTCTATTCCACAAAGAGAGACTTTACGTTTCTCTGGTGGTAAGTAAACATATCCTTAGCCGAGAGGATATTCACCATGCCATTAATTGAGGATTGAATTCAAGTCAGAGTTCTCTCCTCGAGGAGTCTTAATCCATCCACCGAACTGGACGGTCGCGAAACCAATCCACCGTACCGTGCGCACGGTAGGCTGCGTACACACAGAGTCTCCACCCGAGTTCAACTTACTAGTTAAATCCCTATTGCCACGTCAATCCTGTAAACGTGCATCGAATTAAAAGACAAATATAAACGGTGTCGTGAACTTATTTAATTAATAACAGCAATGCCTTCACTGATCTATTCAATTTCGTAAATGTAAAAAACATCATTTTAAGTAAAATTCTCAACGTTTTTTTAAAGTTTTTACTAATTACCAATGTTACTTTTCTTGAGGAATTATGAACAGTTAAGAATGTTATATAAAACAATCAACGAACATTAAATAAAGTTTAGACTCCGGAAACCCGGTGTGTTTTATTTTTTATTCTCCCCTGCTGCCGTTTCCTGTGTGTTATCGTTCATCCTTCCGCGTTTGTGGACAATTTTGGTGCTCGCATTTGCGGCGGAACAGTGGAACTTCCTTTTTATCTTTGTGACAGTGATGATGGGAGAAGAAGTGAACCCGTGCCGTACGTCGGCGCAACATACCTATTAAATTGATCTTATTGCATTGTACACTAATGCTCAGTTGACCAATTGATTATTTTAAATAAATCAGGAAATTGACGATGACAACAACCAACCGAGCCTAACCCGTCTTACTTCAAAGACTTGCCTGAATTCTCCCTTGGCCCCTTCATTTCTCAAATTATTCAGCATCACCTAGTTGAGGAAAAATTAAACTTACTTAAAGACGAGTTCAGCCCTGGACCTGATGGACTTCCGGCTGTCCTTTTCAAAAAATGTTCCTCTTCTCTTTCTCTACCAGTATCAAAGATCTTCAAACTATCCCCTACACAAGGTGTCTTCCCTAGTATTTGGAAGTCCTCCTATGTTACCCCCATACATAAAAAGGGACCTAAAACAATATAAGCAACTACCATCCCATCGCCAAACTGTCTCACATCCGTAAACTGTTCGAAGAGATTCTTTACAACGCATTATCTTTCTGATGTAAATCCATCATCTCACCCAACCAGCATGGTTTCCTTTCAGGTAGGTCGACCACCACACATATAGTTGAGTTCTCATCCCATACTCTCCGTGCCTTCGAGAATGGCAACGAAGTCGATGTAATCACAACCGATTTCAGCAAGGCCTTAAACAAAATCTCGCACAATCTCATTCTCTTTAAGCTATTCTCCCTTGGCTTCGAACCCATATTGATTAAGTGGTTACCTTCCTGTCTGAAAGCTCGAACCTACCGCGTCAGATTCAGATCTTCCCTTTCCAATCCTTTTCTTACCATGCCAGGGATTCCCCAGGGAAGTAATTTGGGACCCCTCCTATTTATCCTTACCATTAACCACCTAGACTGCAATATCAAATACTCATCCATCTTTCTCTACGCGGACGACACTAAACTCTACAAAACGATCCGCTCTCCTCTCGACTCCCCACTTCTCCAATTGGATCTCGAAGCTTCTCAACTTGGTTCCTTAACAACTGCCTCAAACTCTACGTTGTCAAATGTCACTCTATCACCATCTGCCGTAAACGTTCCCCTTCCCCGCCACGTTCCTATTTTCTACTAAACCAGCAGATTTCATCTGTACCTTCGATACGTGACCTAGGGATCTTATCTGACAGGGAGCTTAACTTCATCCCACATATTGATGACATTATCCATAAGGCCAACTCTGCCCTTGGATTTATGAAGCGCTGGTCGAAAGAATTCTCTAATTCCTACATTTCTCGTTCACTCTACATAGCCTTTGCCCGCCCCCTCTAGAATACGCCAGTCAGGTCTGGTCACCTCACTACTCGTCCCATATCCGCAGGATCGAAAGCGCGCAACGTCGTTTTCTGTGTTTTGATCTCCGTGGACTGAACTGGGAAAATCCTCAGACTCTCCCCCCAAACACAAGCCGTCTCCATTTGATAAACCTCAACACACTTGAAGAGCGCTGAATTCATGCCGACATCCTTTTCATCCACCGTCTCCTCTCAGGCTCAGTCAACTGCCTAAGCATGCTCTGCTCCATCACACTCCACACTAACCCCTGTAACCCGCGAAGCCCTCATCTTTTCTATCTGCCCGCCCACGAATGCTGCGGTGGGCAAACTCTCCTTCGATTTCAATTTCACCGCCACTGCTCTCAACCTCTCAATACTCATAAAGTATTCATTGGAACATGCTTGGACCTCATTACCAATCAATAGTAGATCTTGAGGCCTTTGAATAACCACCTCAGCTAGATATACCAATGGGAATCATTGAACTGAGTGGAATTAAACGTCTCTAAAACGTAGTGTTATCAAGGGCGAAAAATGATGTTAGCTCCCTGTCGATAAGTGGCATTTTTATCGTCGAAGTCTAAAACCTATCAATTCTTTGCACTCGAATTAATTCGTCTCTGTAGCAACACATGAGGTTTCCTAAGAGATGCATAAAATACTTCACCTCATCCAACTTGTTCACAATTAACACGATGTTTATTTGTCCCAAACTGGAATTCAATTTCCAATGAATTAGAGGCATCTAAAACAGGGCTGCTCGATAAGATAAAAAATGAGTTGTGAAAATCGTGCGAACCCAAACGTAAATATTACTATTTCTTTTTTATTTTAATTTTATTTAATTTTACTTCTAGGCAAACCTGTAGCGCTCAGTCAGCGCCCTGGGAAGCTATTTTTTCTCGACTGGGTTCATCAGCCAAGCTTCGAAAAATGGTCAAGGATTTCTCCCAACCATTTCATGAAGGCTATAATTTAATTATAGTGGTATTTCGCCGGGTAGCTGGGCTTTGCAACCTTACATAACACTCAGTAATTGTGCTGAACTGCACAATAGAAAATGTCGTCAGTTTAATTTACGTTTGCATAATCAAACGCAAGATATTTCCTCCTTATCAACTTAGCCATTGGAGCAAACGCGCAGCATATTTTACCTATCTCTTGTCTTATCGTTAATCAGCTCTGCTCGCACTGTGCTCTGACAGTTAAGGGTACTCCAAAATCCCCTTTTGTGTGGAGGTTTGTGTAAAAAAAAAGTGAATGTGGTGAATAGAACCACCTCTTCAAACATTGTCTTACTTTACCGGTCGTTCAGAAAGTGTGCAAAACCCAATCGTTCTTTAGCCATACCACACGAATGTTCACCATACACAAGTCGGCTCCCTTTTATCAATCTTAACATAGTTGAAGAGCGCAGAATCCATGCCGACATCATCTTTGTCCACCAATCAATTGCCCAAGCCTGCTCACCTTTATAACATTTCATACAAACCCCCGTAACGTATGTAACCCTCGACTCTTTTACTTGCCCGCACATCACACATCTTATGTCGCTAACGAACCCATCTCGCGTATGCTACGACGGGCCAACTCTTTCCCCACCTCGTTCGATTTCAATTTCTCTACTCCCGCTCTCAAACGACGTCTCAGAAGATACCCGTCCTAACCCCGCCCCCTCCTCCAAATAACCCCCCACCCCCAATCCTACATATCCTCTCCCGCTCTCAAATTAGCCCCCTCCTCATGCCCCCCCCCACACACACCTTTCCAGCCCCAACCACAATTTCAACCCCTCCCCTCCAGATCACTAACTCCGCCCTCCCACCAGCCCACACGCATGCCGTTCACTGTTGCTGTCTCACAAATGCAACATTTGCAACCCCCACATACACTCGCTCCTCCCCAGCCTCCTAACCCCCTACCACCAAGTTCTCTTCTCCTTCCTGATTTTTTTTCTTTTTTTTCTTTTTTTTTAATACTTTAGATTTTATGTTAGTCTGTAAGGTATTATATTAATTTATGCTTGGATTAAGTCTAATAAATGAATGTTCTGCCCTCACTGAATAACGTGTTCCGTCGTTAATATAATTCCAAAGCATTTAAGATCAATACACATCGCTTCCTTTCCTTGTCCCCTTCCCCCTCTACTCGCACTGAGCTTAAACATTTAAGCATAACAAAAAAGCCTTTTAAGATCATGTTTTGTGTGTAAAAAAGGGAAGATCTTCTTTCCTTTCTGGTCTGAGCCTTGCTTTTTGATATTATATCGTTTTGCGACGCAGTAAAACACATGATTCGAACCCGTACTAGAACCAAAATACCGACGTATTTGACAGCGGCTATATATTATGTGCGAACGCCTTAATTGCCTACACAAACTGTGATTGCTACGTTAGTGCTCCGGTGTACGCACTAACAATTCCTTCAATAGTGCTATACCACAAAAAATACGATGACGCGATGGAAACAATAAGGATACTAACAGCCCAAATGGAACAACTACAAGAAAAAATTCGCTCTCTTCAAGCGCAAACCAAAACCAATGTCGACGTCCCCATGAAGGAAGTTCCTCCCCAACCCATCTCATTAACATTCAACAATAACCCATCATCATCGAATATCTCGCCACCGCCCCAAGATACCCACAAACCAGAAGACCACTGGCAAACAGTTGGACAGAAATCTACAAATAAGGTGAGACCACCCCCAATTTACATTAAAAATCCTAATAGTACCAAAGAAGTCATCAAGACGCTTGAGAATGCCCTTGGACACAGAAATTTTACCACGGACTCAAAAGGATCTTCGATCTCTATCAAGACGATGACTCTAACGGATCACGACATGGCAATAAGAAAACTCTCAGAGAACAAACACGAGTTCTTCACATTCCAACATGCCCAGATAAAACCAAAAACATTCATCATAAGGCACATCGATCCAGCATGGACTACGGAGGAACTTACACTCGAAATCTTGAGGATATGCCCGTCAATGAAAATCCACAGATTGGACTACTTTCAAACCCCACACATGAGGGAGAATAATATTAGGAGCTTGCGAATCATACAGATCCCACCCAACGGTGATGTCACCCAACTTAAACAAATAAAATATTTGTTCACACACAAAATCACGATCGAGGAGCCACATAAACAGAGCATTCTCCATTGCAAAAGGTGTCAAGGATCAGGACACCTAGCAGTTGCGTGCCACCTAAGTGCACGATGCGGAAAATGTGCCGAACAGCATATACCAGGAGAGTGCAAAGTGAACCCGCCTGGCACAGAACCATCAATAATTCAGCAAACAAACGCCGATGGATCAACATCCACGAAAAAAATTACCATTACTTGCTGTAACTGCGGAGGCCCACATCCAGCTAGTTTTTCACAATGCCCCGAAAAGCTACGGATTCTGGAGAGACGTTCGTTACACACGGTAACTAATACGGCCAAACCAGCTGCAACGAAACCCTTATCACCACAACCATCCCATCTCAGGGGGTCAGGAACATCATATGCAGAAATTACGAAAAGTTCCCGTAGCTGCCAGAAATCTCAACAACCCAACCCCAACGTTCTCAACCTGGATATCTTGGGATACATCAGGAGCCTGGAGACACTACTACCAACCTTAAAACACAGTTCCGAATTGGAAAAAAAAGGTCAGATCTTAAATTTAATAACTTCCCACATCCTTTCCCTTAACGTATAACTTAACCCTTATCTGCCTCAACTCAGAGTCCATTTATTCCCACACCCGTAGACAACACCTCCGACTGTTTGTTGAAAAGTTCTCCCCAGATATTCTTCTGCTTTCAGAAACTTGGCTGAAATCCACTTCTCGAGTCTACATACCTAATTACACATTTGTGTCCAACCCACGAACCTCTGGCCCTCATGGAGGTACGGGAATCCTAATACATAAAAAATTCCAATTTGCTGAGATTAGATTTGCTAATATAACTAGTGTCGAATACACGGCTGTTAAACTTTTCTGCCGAAATAATAAAGTACTGGTCTTGTCCTCCATATACATTCACCCTTCTCGTGAACCAAACTTCCCTAGTGCAGACATCTCACAAATAATCCAACAGTCTCTGCCAGCACCTTTCATAATAGGAGGAGACTGGAACGCACGACATACTGCATTTAATGATATCAAATGCAACAAATACGGCTGTCAACTCCTTGATCTCCTCCGACTTCATCCATATGTCTACGCAGACTGCCCGTTGCAACCTACTCGAATTTGCAGCTCAACCAAGTCAACAATCGATTTCTTCCTAAAGTCTACAGATAGCTATTCATCTAATCCTCCCACAGTGTCATTCACATTCCCTTCGGATCATGGCTCTGTCCACACCTCGGTTCAAATCCCCTCGCTTGAACCACTCTACACTCTGAATCCTATTCCAAATTTCACCAAAACAAACTGGAAAAAAGTCAATAAGGATATTGCTGCTAGCTTTTCAAAATTTTCTTTACCGGAATCTTCTAACCTGCCCCCTACACAAATTGACCAAGCAGCGGCCCAAATAGAGCAAATACTGGGAAATGCTCTCTTCAGCCATACTCCCACTATCGTTCCTCATAATCACTTAGGAAAACCCCTACCCAACCTACTCACAAAATTATTACGTATAAAAAAACAACTCCGACGAAAATTGCACACTAGCTACTCACCTTTTATTAAACAACAGATCCAGCTATTGACCTCCCTGATAAATGGACAACTAAAAGTTTTCACTAATCAGACCTACACATCCACCTTAAACAGTATCAAACCAAATCGCGATCTATTTAAAAACATAAACAGACTAACGGGTCGCAAACTCAAGCCTCGAACAGATTATCTTATTCACCCAACTAATAATAACATCGTCCAGTCGGACACTGATATAGCAAACTGTCTCGCTGAACATTTCTGCAAAGTCCATAAGCAAAACGATACCCTCCCAGTAACAAATTTCCACGATACCGTGAACGATTACATTCCACGCTCACTGGAGCCATCCCTCACACCATTTATTACTGAATTCACCGAAAGCAATAAAGCATCACACCCCGTAGGAATCGACACATTCCTAAGCCTTGAAGAACTATCCGAAGTCATTACTTCACGTAACAATAAAAAATCGACTGGCCTAGATGGAATCCCTAACCTCCTATTCAAAAGACTCCACCCAGGCAACTTGCTCCCGATTCTCGTTCTTCTCAACCACATAATAAACGCTTCTCATTTCCCTAAAAGTTGGAAAACAGCGGTGATCGTCCCTATTAGCAAATCTGGGCCCTCCAAGTACCCGGATAACTTCCGTCCGATATCGCAGCTAAACTCGCTTAGCAAGATTCTTGAATGTAAAATCTACAAAAATCTTCTCTCATTTGCCAGGGATAACTCCCTCATTCAGAACTCTCAATTTGGCTTCCGCTCACAACACTCCACTTGTCATGCTCTCTTAAAACTGACACATGATGTGACGACCCACCTCCAAAACCAATCCCCAACGGTATGTGTCTCCCTAGACATAGCTAAAGCATTCGACTGTGTCTGGATCGCAGGACTGTTATACAAACTTCATTCAATGTATGGATTAAACATCCACTCCACAAAACTTCTCGCTTCTTACCTCTCTGATAGAAAGTTCATGGTGAAAATAAACTCAACTCTCTCGACACCTTATAGCATAACCGCAGGAGTTCCTCAAGGATCTATCCTCGGCCCACTACTATACCTTCTTTATACATCAGACGCACCGCAGCCACTGTTACCCAATACAACAATGCTCAACTATGCCGACGACACCTTAATTTATTCAAGCAACAAGCTTGTCAAGGAGGCAAGAAACTGTATTAACAGATATCTCCCAATCCTGTCAGCCTACTTTACCAAGTGGAGAATTCAACTAAATCCAACCAAAACTCAGCTCATAGTTTTTAAAGGCAGAAACGCGAGTTGTACAAACAACACTATTCGCTGCCATAATAAAATCAGAATTAAAATAAATAACAATATAATTAAACCCTCCAAAACCTTAAAGTATCTAGGTATAACCTTTACCAACAATCTGTCATTCTCCGCCCACATTAAAAATACGATTCGTAAAGCCACAACCCAACTGAACCTCTGCAGAAAAGTCATGTACAAACCGAATGGTCTCTCTCCCAAAGTCAAATCACTTATCTACAAACAAATAATCAGACCCACTCTCACATATGCATGCCCGATATGGTACCATATCACACCCGCCCAAATGGAGAAGCTACGCATTTTCGAAAGGAAATGCTTCAGACTTATCACTGGCCTCAACCGACATCCTAACTCCCACAAATATTACAACAGTAGTTCGCTCTACTATGCCGCTAATATTGAACGTATAGATCGACGCTTCCTCGAGCTGTCCATCAAATTTATCGAAAATCTTCCCAATAATCCCAATCCGATAATAAATGCGCTCACATCGACTCCGTCAGACAACCGAACTGCCTACCCGAACTGTTTCCACACCAGAACCCTCTTCACGTCTGGCAGGTTGGTCAACAACTCCAATGAGATCGTATACCACAATACTGAACTCTCACCTCACCAGTTTAAATATTGTAATATACAACCCTTCTCTAATATCTTGCGTTTCAACGACCAATCGGAAAGTGTTCCCCCAACCCATATCCCCGACTCATAGTACCCACCCTAACCCAAATTCCACCCATCAACCACTATACCTCCCGCCCCACCCTATTCTAACTTATTGTAATAATAATAGATTTAATAATTAGATAAGCTAGGCTAAGCTAAGTTAAGTTAAGTTAAGCAAATTAGTTATAGGTTAAGTAAATAATTATATCCTGGTTTTCTGACCTTTTCCAGGAAGCCCCACCTACTCCTATCTTGTCCACCCATGAAATATATAACTTTATAATAATGTTTGAAAAATGTACTAGCAAGTATGTGTAAACGATTAAAGCTAAGATAATTATAAGTTATCTGTATTACTTATTGTAACAAATCATTTATGGTCAATAAATACAGAAATGTAAAAAAAAAAAAATTCAATAGTGCTGCGTTCTTCTCTATGATTACATATTTATAATACGTTGGTATAAAAATAATGTCATCATTTATATAACGGTCGCTTTTCCCAAGTGAATTATATGTATAAAAAAAAATTAAACACACCCTAGCTTGCTTTAAGTTAGTGTTTATTATAGTCATCATGGTCATCATCGGCACTACAACCGGGATCCGGTCTTCGCCTTATTTAACAAATCTGAGGCTTGTTACATTTTCAATAATAATTTGCTTTTCCGGACAAAGTTATTAGCCTTGGGCCAGTTTATTATAGTACAACATTCTCTTTAGGTTCGTGGCCAAATTTCCAATATTTCCGAACTTTGAATTGTTTTATCTACTTAACAATTGTGTTTCCCCGTCCACCAATCCTCTAAGTGCTTATAAATACATCACTTCTACACTTGCTTTGAAACTTTTATCAATTTACTTCGTCTATTTTTAGCCGAATGTGTTCCTTTCCTTGTAAACCCCCCGAGAATATGGACGAAGACCGTTCATGGCATTAACGTTGATTTTATTGACACTACATTTTTTTAGCTTTTATCGAAAGTAGATAAGTTGTCGAAAGTTATAAAATATTTACAGGAAATTTCTTATAGAGCTCAATAAATAATTTACCAACGTTGAACTCAATTTCTATCTATAGGGGAATATTAATTAATCAATTGATTTCTCTTTTATTATAGAACATTCAGTAATGGCGCCGGTGAAGCTATGCTTATGCCCGAGAGGCGTTCACGTTTAAATACGGCTCCGATGCGAGGCAGTATATCTAGTGCGGCTAACAAAAGACCATATATTATTGGAACGGCTATAAGCCATGTTACCGATGATAGCAGCACGGAAAGTCTGACCCCGGGCGGACGTGGGAAAAACGTCCAAATATCAGATACAAAGGACTTAAAGTTTTTGAATGCAAAAATGCACAAGTCTTATCAGTATAAGGATGAAAGAGTTGTTGTTGTTTCGCGGAAAGTACCATTCTTTATATTTTCCGCGTTACCTTACTATAAGGGGAAAAATGGAAGGTAAATTGATTGAAATGTGCTTCATTGGAAGGTTATATAATTCTTTTTTTCTATTTTTGATTTTAGAACAGAGATTCGTAAAGAAGGGCGACGTCGCAACACGTCTGGATCCAGACCTTTGTCATCAGTTAACGACGCGCCTTTTGATCCATTTGATCTTTTAGGAATCGAAAAAGCTGAAAGTGGACAGGTAGATAATTGTATTTCAAATTTCATCACAATAGTATTACAAAGTTTAACAAACAGGATTTTATTTGGTGAAGCTTATTTGAAAACACCATTTTTATTATTACCCTTGTTTAGACAAACGGACAGTTTTGCTATGAAACACAAAATGTTGAGCAGAAAAATATCTCGTTTTAATATCCTCTCCTTTCAGCTTTTCAATTTTAATTCAATTCAATTTTTTATTAAGTAGATAATAGATTTTTTGAGTGCGGTGTAAGCGATAATATAAAAGCGGTGCATGCGATTCTTATTTTTAACAAGCACACGCAAATTGTGAGCGAATTACTTTTTTATTTATTTATTTATTTTTTTAGTTATAACTAAAAAATAGAGTAAAAAAGGGCCGAAAAATCAATTTTTTTTTCAATAGTCCGCCATTTTGTTAATTTTTATCTATTTTAAATTTTTTTCACTCACTTTGGGCTAAATGTATTTAAGTTCAATAAACTTTTGCTGCATTTTTCGTATTTTTTCACCGGGGACGCAAATAACCCTTTCACGCGCAGAACAGATGGCTAACTTTGAACACGGGGGGGGGGGGGGGGTTTCCGGTTTCGGAGTGACTCGACAAAATTTACAAACGTAGTCGAAAGATAAATAAAATGTTTAAAAAAAAGTTGTTGTTATATCTTTAATACTTTCTCTTAAAAAAAATCATGAAAATAACCAATTTTTTGACCCGACAAACCGGAATGTCCCCTTAACGTTAGCGTTTTCATGAAGTTCATGTATCGAATAATGTCATGGCAAATTCAGCAACATTTTCAGTATTTTATTTTGACACCTTTGCAATTTTATTTTGTGTGTGCGAGCACAATTACACCATACGGGGGCGTCGTACAGGAGTATAATCAATTAATTTTTCACAAAAAAGAAAAAAAAAACAATTTTACTCTGTTAAATTGTAAATTTATTTCCCAACGCCTCAACGACACCTCAGGCATCGATTAACCCATGTAGAGCGCACGATCACCTACTACAGTCAAAAGCCAAGGAATACATATTTATTAAAAAGCTTTATTGACAATACCGGTACGAATTGTTAATACTCTTCAAAATACTGTCTACAAACGTCTTCATATTTTTTTATAACGACTCTTCCTCTCGAAGGCCTTGACGAAAACCTCTTTCACAGATGCTGTGTGCCTGGACACATTGGCATTATGCAGCACAGCATTGACGATGTTTTTTTTTTTTGGACATTGCGGCAAATTGATCATTTGACATGCGATGGCAAATCAATAAGTCCTTAGAAAAAGATAGAAAAACAATTTGTTTGGGGGTAAAGTTGTTTTTATTTTATAACTTAACCTCCTTCTAGTTCAATACACGTTGACAGACGTCCTGTGGCGGTGCTTTAAAGTCTTCTCTAAGAACCATCCATTTCCTACCAAATTACCCTCCTCCCGCTTACCTGCAATCGAGCAGCGTAAGCAACCTTTCATTCGCTTTCACCTCAAAAAAAAACACCAGCAAGCATGCAAACAAATTATTTCATTCATATTACATGAGCCGTACCAACCCAATTGGCTCGGCTTGTCAGCAATTATAAACGATAAACACTCGCTGCCCAGCGTAATTGTTGACACAGATGTAGCCGATATTCTTGCTACGGTTCATGAGTGAATATTGCTCCAATCCCAAGGTTCGCTACAGTTCCGACCAATTTCCTTTATCGGTTATCTACCGATCATGGGATTTGGGCACGAATATGATTGACGTTAAACAATCATACCCATGATCATGCCTAATGATGTTCCGGCCTGTAAAACAAACAAACACACAGTACCTCACTGTGTTTATTTTACTTAACAACGCTGTCCGAGTTTCCCCTGGATGAGACGTACGCTTGCACATCTGCAAGTCAAATTCCTCACCATCATACCCATGTTCCATTTAATTAGATCAAACAAAAGCCACCATAGTCTTGGCCATAGGCGAGCAAACCTTCGGTTTGCTTATCGCCACGGAAAAATCGATTGCCTGCAATGGCATAAGTCTGCGGCGATTGTGTAAACAGCCGACGTTCCCATGTAGCATCGGCTAAATCACAAATAATGTGCATCGCATCGTATGTCCCTCAAAATAGCGTTTCTGTTTATTTAGGACACAGAAACCTATTTCTTCCTTCGGCGACTTCGCTATCGCGTATCTCAATAATGTCTGCAGTTCATTACACCGGTCCATGTTTATTCAGGTGCATTTTCGTCGTTGCCGACATGCAGGCTAAAGGGCATCGTACTTGTCCTATACGGACACATAGAGAATCCTCCCATTCGATCCTTTTGAGATCGTCCTTTGGCCGTCGCCAAGTTGAGCCTACTCGCTCCTCCCACACCGATGTAATCCACCACCGTTGAATCTGACGGATATGGGTTGCATCGGGGAGTCAGATTTCATCCCCTCTCGGGTATACACGTGCCGAGAGTCGAGTTCGGTCCCCAAACTGTGCACGCGAGTCCAGTGAATCCGTAAAAGGCGCGACATAATTTAACGTTTATTTAAAGTATCGGTAGTAAGAAATATCGTGTCTATAAGTGTCCCCGAGTGTAAAAGTAGTAAAGACTCCTGTGTGAAATTTTAACAGTTAACCAATCTAAATCTGGGAACAATATTCTATTGAATTCCGCATTCAACTAAGAGATAGTGAACTAAATTAAGCGCTGTGTATCTATATTGATGAACATAATTTCATCAGGATTTATAAACGATTTTCGAAGTTTATTTGTTTGGTTTCTGTGTCCCCTCGTATTTTGAAACAACGGAGTTTTGGGAACGATTTTATACGTAATTGTCGGGGATATTGGTGAATCCATGTTGTACGTCGGTATACATACTTTTACCCCACAGTTCTTCCAACCATCATCATCATCATCGGTACTACAACCAGGATCCGGTCTTGGCCTTATTTAACAAATCTCTCCACCGGTCCCGATTTCGAGCCGATGTCATCCAGTTTAGCACTCCTGGTCTACGCCATCCCTCCATCCCAGACAAGGTCTGCCGCGCTGTCTCCTTCCGTACATCCTGCCACAAAGGACTTTCCGGGCAGGCTCCTCTTCGCTCATTCGAGCTAGGTGTCCCGCCCACCGGAGTCTACCGAGCTTGATTTTTCTTACAATATGAGCTTCAAGGTAGATTGCGTACAACTCATGGTTGTAGCGTCTCCGGAATCGTCCTCCCTCACATACGGGGCCAACAATTCTCCTTAAGACCTTTCTCTCGAACGCGACCAAGAGTTCAGAGTGCCTTTTATTAAGCACCCAGGTCTCGGATCCATACATGAGTACTGGTAAGACCATGGTCTTGTACAGTAGTATCTTGGATGTTCTGGATAAATTTCGGGATTTAAAGAGCCTTGATAGACCATAGTAGGCTTTGTTGGATTTAATCAGCCGTTCGCGTATTTCTTCTTCCATATTGTTATCGGCTGATATAATTGACCCAAAGTAGTTAAAGGATTGCACTACTTCAAATTCGTGCTCCACTACCCTGATAGTTTGACCAACGTTAGGTCTTCTCTTCGCAGAAGTTGCCACCATGTACTTGGTTTTTCCCTCATTAATGTGCAGTCCCAGTTTTTGTGCCGCCTGCTCGTTCTGGGTGAAGGATTCCTGTACCGCCGATTCGGTTCTACCGATGATGTCGATGTCATCTGCGTAGGCAAGTATCTGGCTGGACTTGGTGACAATAGTCCCTCTTGTTGTAACGCCAGAGTCACGGATTGCTTTCTCCAACGCCAAGTTGAAGAGGAGGCAGGCCAGACCGTCCCCTTGTCGAAGTCCATTATAGATGTTTATTGGTTTGGACAGCAATCCCGCTACTTCTACTTGACTAGTTACGTTGGCCATGGTCAACTACAAAGTCGTATCAATTTGTTTGGAATGCCGTACTCTCTCATGGCATTATATAGTTCTACCCTGGCTATGCTGTCGTAGGCGGCCTTGAAGTCTATACACAGATGATATAGTGGAATCTTAAATTCCAGACATTTTTCCGTCGCCTGCCTAAGGGTGAATATCTGATCAATTGCTGATTTGCCTGGGATGAAGCCACACTGATATTGACCAATGTTGGCTTTAGCGTATGGGGATATCCGGTCTTGCAGGATAGTGGAGAGTATCTTATAGACGGTACCCAGCAATGTTATACCCCTATAGTTGCTGCACAGTGTGATATCTCCTTTCTTATGTATGGGACACATTATACCACGACGCCAATCTTCCGGGATCTCCTCTTGCTCCCATACGTGCACTACGATCTCGTGAATTGCGTGATGTAACGCTGTCCCTCCTTGTTTGATCAGCTCAGCTGGTATGCCATCAGCTCCAGGGGCTTTATTTGATTTTAGCTGTCTAATGGCTTTTAATGTTTCCTCAATGCTTGGTGGCGGCAGCATTTGATCTTGGTCTTGCATTGGTGGAGCCTCCAATTCTTCTGTGAGCTGACCATTTAGCAATTCATTGAAGTGCACTTCCCATCGCTCCAGAATGCCTTCAGGATCGGTGATCAGATTACCCTCTTTATCCTTGCAGTAAGTGCAGCGTGGTGTGTACCGCGTCATACTGCGGATTATTTGGTAGAACTTCCGCGTCTGGTACGGACCTCGCGCTCTACTTTTCTCTATTTCACAGACAAGGTTTTTTTCCCAGGCACTTTTCTTTTGTCTGTGAAATCTTTTTTCAGATCTTCTGAGCTCTTTGTATTTCTCCTCGCGTACCCGCGTCCTATGAGACTGCTGCATTGCCCGGTATGCAGCATTCTTACGTTCAGTCGCTAGTTTGCACTCATCATCAAACCAGTCGCTCCGATCTCTACGACTACTGCCTAAGATGGAGTTGGCAGTACTAATGACAGTATTCTTAAGGCGTGTCCATTTCTCTTCTACGCCCGGCATTCTGGCCCCAGGACTTACTCTCCCTCCGTCGAGCTCTTCGAGGGCGAGTCTTAACGCATGACCAAAGGTGTTGCTGGTGTTCTCATTGCGTAAGGCAGCCGTGTTGATTCGAACCTGATTCACGGATGCAATACGTCTCCGTAAGGCAATCCGCGCTCGGAAAACTGTACCAACAAGATAGTGATCCGAGTCGACGTTGGCACCTCGGTACGTTCGTACCGTCATCAGGATCGAAGAGTGGCGGCGATCTACCAGCACGTGGTCAATTTGGTTGCGAGTGGCTCCATCAGGTGATACCCAGGTGGCTTTGTGGATATCTTTACGCGGAAACCTGGTACTCGCAACGACCAAGTTTTTCGATGCTGCCAATTCGATGACTCGTAGTCCATTGTCATTAGTGTTCTCATGCAAACTATGGAAACCTGCGTAGTACCTGAAAACCGGCTCCCGACCTATTTTCGCATTCAAATCCCCAAGAACGACTTTCACATCGTATCTTGGGCAGGCATTGAGGGCCCGTTCGACGTTCTCATAGTATTCTTCTTTTTCGTCGTCAGCGGACTCCTCTGTAGGTCCGTGAACGTTTATGAGGCTTATGTTCTTAAATTTGCCTCGCACGCGAAGAGTGCATAGCCTTTCATTTATTGCATTAAAGCCGATGATGGCAGGCTTCAGTTTTTGGCTGACTAGAAAGCCTACCCCGAGCACATGGTGTTTTGCGTGACAGCTGTAATAAATGTCATACTCTTTTCTTTGAAAAACACCACTCCCCGTTCATCTTATTTCTTGTAATGCTGTTATCATCATCATCATCGGCACTACAACTGGGAACCGGTCTTGGCCTTATTTAGCAAGTCCTGAGGCTTGTTAAATTTTCCATAATGATTTATTTTGTCTGGGCAAGGTCATTAGTCTTGCGCCAGGGGCTCCCCGACGGGGAATCGAACCCCGGTCTCCCGGGTGACAGGCGGGTGTACTAACCACTATACTATCGAGGAGTATTTTTAATCTCCTGAAAATACCGATTTTTTTATGTCAGCCTTATATTCGGACAGGGCATCGGCTAGTTGCTGTGCAGCTCGAGCTCTGTATAGTGAGCGTATGTTCCATGAAAAAATCCTTAAATCGGTTAGCCGTTTTCGTTTCCGTGGTCGTCGTCGTGTATCCGGTCCATATCCGAGGCTTGTTAAATTTGCCATAATAATTCATTTTTACGGGCCTGGTTATTAGCCTTGCGCCAACCTTTCTCAGGATGTCGCTGCATGCATTGGTTCACTACTTGGCGGGTGTCAAAGTAGCTATCTAGGGATGTCACGTGGAGACTGCATGTCAACTTGGATTGAACAGGGACAAGGATCGTCCTGGCCTTCGCCGGGTTGAAGGCAATCAGAGACTTTGCCCTGTATGTTCGCACCCATCCCCCCTTCCTTCCAACCAATAAACCAATAAACTTGTTCCTTTCGGGCTACATAATACGAGGGCAGGTCAATAAGTCCTTAGAAATAGATAGAAAAACTGTTTTTCTTTGTTTTCGGTAAATTTGTTTTTTTAAACTTAATTTCCTCCTAGTTCAATACACTTTGACTGACGTCCCTCCAACTTCTTTAAGAAAAGTATGATTGTGATAGTTCCTCAAAATAAGCATTTGTGTGTGCGATGATCTCCTCATTTGATGTAAACTGTTATCCGACTCCGCCATTGTTCCCTGTCCCGTGCGCTCTCCTTCCACGTTCGATCATCCGATCCGACCTCTTCGAGCTCCAACCTAACATTGTCCTCCCATCTCCGTCGCGGCCGCCCTGTCGGTCTCTTTCCGTTGGTCTACCGTCAAGAATTCTATACACGGTCCTATCTTTGCCATTCGCGCCACGTGTCCGGCCCATGTTAATCTTCGCGACTTGATTACTCTCACTATTGTAGGTTTGCGGTATAGCTCTTCCAATTTGTGGTTGTGGAGTTTCCTCCATTGTCCTGCCTCCTCGTCATATTTGCCGCCAAAGATACCCCTTAGAACTTTATTCTCGAATACGCGGAATTTGTTTTCTTCCCGTTTTGTCAGAGCCCATGTTTAACATCCGTATAGAACAATCGGCATGATTATGGTTCTATAGGCACGGAGCTTTATGTTACGTGATAGCGGTTTGGATCTCAGTAGTTTACTGACTGCGTGCCAACTAGCGTTGCCGGAGTGTAGTCTTTTGTTAATTTCCTTCGACATTTCGTTACTGGCGGTCAGTATTGTCCCCTGGTATTTAAATTTTTTGACATTTTCAAATATCTTGCCCCAGATGTTTATGTGTGTTCTCTGAGGGCCACCTGCTCTCGCCATAATCATGTATTTTGTTTTGTCATCATTTATTTATAGGCCCACCTCTTCTGCCGCTTGGACGATGATTTCACTGTTTTTACTTACAGTTTCTAGATTGTCGCCCAAAACGGCGATGTCAACCGCATATGCGAGCACTTGTGTGACCCCGTTCAGGGATGAGCCGGCCATGTTGTCGTCTTGTACCTTTCTGACGACATGCTCGAGGACATGGTGAGAGGCCATCGCCCTGTTTTAGTCCGTCCCGGATTTCAAATGGGTCTGAGAGGTGGTTTTCTATTCTAACTCGCCCTTTGTTTTCGTTCATGCAAATTTGAATGAGGGCGGCATATTTTTTCGGGATTCCCAGCTCAACTACAATATGGTAGAGTCTTTGCCTTGCGACTGAGTCGTAGGCTTTTTTGAAGTCAACGAACAGTTGGTGAACCGTCTCTCCGTATTCCCACTTCTTTTCCAGTAGTTGCCTTATTGTGAACAATTGGTCGTTCGTTGACCGGTTCCCACGGAGTCCGCATTGGTAGTCTCCCAATATGTCTTCAGCGTACGGTGTGATTCTCGCCAGTATGACATTTGTTAGTAGTTTGTATGTGATTGGGAGCAATGATATTCCTCTATAATTTTCGCAGTCAGATCTGTCAACTTTTTTGAAAATGGGGCGACTATTGAGGTTTTCCATTCTTTCGGAATGACCTCCCCACCCCATACTGCTTTAATCAGTTGGTGGATCGTTCGAGCAGTTGCCTCTCCTCCATGCTTCCCAAGCTCTGCCGGTATGCAGTCTACTCCGGGAGCCATGTTGTTTTTCAATCGGTTTATTGCGTCTACAACTTCGCCGAAAAAGGGCTATGGGATCTGAGGCTCGGCTGTATGTACGTCTGGTGCGTTTATTTGTGGTAGATGGATGCGCACATTGAGCAGGTTTTCAAAGTACTGCTTCCATCTTGTCACGATACTATTTGTTTCTGTCACCGGACAGCCGTTTGTGTCTCGGATTATTTTGGCTCTCCCTCGGTAGAGCTGACCTAATAATGACGCATAATACTGTCCAGTTATCGTCTATCCCTTTTCCAAATAGTCAATGCTTTCCAGCTGATTTTGCCGTCTTTGCCCTCTTTGGAGTCCGTTCACCTTTAACAATCCACTGTTTTGACTGTTCTTTCGTCTCGGGAGTGTGGTGATGTATCCATGTTTCATATACAGTTACTAATCTGCGCAGAAACTTATCTGGGTTGCGACGCATATGCCCCAAAAGAGCCTAAGAAGAGACTACGCGGTTGTGTTTGTTCTCAGCTGAGAGCAAATGCATTACAAAATTCGCAGATATTTTTTTCATACCCAATTTATCAGGTATTTATATATTGTACGGGGGAGAATCAAATATAAACGGTAATTTCTTTTTGTTTACACACCAAGTATACTCTCAGCATTTTTCAATAAAGTCTCCTGTGTGATCTACACACTTTTGCCACCGATTTGGAAGCTTTCATATCCCTTATTCGTAGACAGATTTAGGGCGATTTGTTAGCAAATTGCGCACGTGCTCCTCGACTTCTTCATTACTTTCAATTTTTTTTCCTCCAAGTGATTCCTTCAACGGTGCGAACAAAAAATACTCACAGGGCGACAAGTCTGAAATATTAGGAGGGTCCCAGTCCCTTTTTTCCAATATTAGTAGTCCAAAAAAGGAGACCCACTATTGAGACTAGAACGAATGTCAAACGGTCAAAGAACCGGCTTAGACATGCGAAGCCAGATGCTCTCGTAATAAAATCTAGATCAAGTTTGTCATACGTTGACATATTCCGCAGCGTTAAGGCCGATCCCAAACGGGAAGCCGTATATAGAATCTGGGGAAGGCTGTATCTAGAATCTGAAGAACCCAGAAAGGGGGTCTGCTTTTTCAGTTGCAGAACTCGAGCGGCAGCGCGACACAGTATACCCCCGCCGTTAGAGAAATGCTGGACGAAATGGTAACCATGAGAAACCTGACACATCAAATTACAATCGAGCTTAAAGATGTGGACTAAGTTATTTCAAATATGGAGAAATGTGAAGCAGTAGGTTTCCAGCATGGAATCCAAGACATATCTCCCACAGACATCGTATCGCTTCGGAAAACATATGGAGGTACCTAATTTACTACGATCAACCACCCCACAGCCATAGCAGAACATTTTTTGAAGGCTGACAAGATAAAAATTACGCGGGTGAATCAAATATATACGGTAATTTCTTTTTATACATTTATTGAATAATGCTACACACTAAATATACTATCTACATTTTTCAATATGGTCTCCTGTGTGATCTACACAGTTTTGCCACCGATTTGAAAACCTGAATATCCCTTATTCGTAGGAAGACTTAGGGCGAGTTGTTACCCAATCCCACACGTGATTCTCGACTTCTTCATTAATTTCGAATTTATTTTCCTCCAAGTGATTCTTTCAAGGGTGCGAACAAAAAATATATACAGGGAGACAAGTCTGGGAGATAAGGAGGGTGTTCGAGGCTTTCTCAGCCCATTTCTTCAAATGCATCCCTTTTCAAGGCCGCGGTGTAAAGCCTTGCGTTGTCATGAAGAAGGATGACACACGAATGGGCATACTTCGTCTTTTGTTTCGATATGCGAACACTTCCATAGCCGATGCACACTTCGGATGAGATTTCTCCAACAGTTAAGCGGCGATCACTTTCAACAAACTCTCGAACAGCACGGATGTTGTCACCTGTACGACTTGTCTTTGGACGATCATGACTTTCGTTTTCGATACATTCTCGCATACTTTCAAATTCTCTGGCCCACGTATACACACGATTCTGAGACAGTGTAACATCAGCAAACTGTGCCTTCAATCGAGAAAAAATTTCCGAGGGTTTAACGCCTTCACTTTTTTACAGCACTATAGTGGAATCGAATGATTGAACCTCGCTAACTTGAAGCGCTTTCCTCACGAATGAAAATCAAACCAGCCCTTCTCAAATCAAACCAGCGTGGGATCATCACCGACTCCAGTGGCGGTAATCCCTCGAACTATTCCTTGCACCCCCGAGTCTCTTCATCCGGGGGTCATCCCAATTGATACCTTTAAGCCACAGTTTCTGCAATACCAACTTGGTCATACGTGTCATAGGACCTTCCTCTTCGTGAGCGTTGACACCTCCGGAAACTCCTGTACCTTGTAGCTCAAATTGTTGCCCTGGGATGGCTATTCACTCCAAGCAGCTTCGTTCCCTCGTTCGTGATGAACTGGTACACTTCTTCAGCGCCTGGGGAATCATATGACAGCCAATTCAACAATTGGTTGCAATTTGATTTCCGCTCTTAAGAACTTCCGTCAGTTGACCCATTACTCGGATTGCTGCCTCCATGTAAAAGTCCTCTCTGATTATTCGCGCCGCCTCCGGACTCGATTGTTCGATCTCCTCGGCAATGTGGACCAAACAACGCGTGGCCAGAAATGGAGCGGACGCCGTTACGTATGTTACGGTTAGCAGCTTGAACGTTAGGTACTCCACCTTTGGGTTGTCCCGCCAAATAATTCTTTGAAACACGACGTGATCAGGCTGGACTCGAATTTGGCGAAACATCTTGGCGATATCCGTGGCAAATGCTATAGGATGATTGCGAAACCGGGTCAGTATTGAAATTATGCCCGACTGCAAGCACGGTCCAAAAATTAGGTGATCGTTAGATGTTCCATTGCTGGTGGCCCGAGAATCATCGAACACCCACCTGAGCTTGGTGGTTTCACTCTCGGCTTTAACTACAGCATGGTGGAGCAGATAGCAGCGTTGGTAGTCCGGTATTTTTGGGTGTTCTTCGGTCACCCGCTGCATATGACTCATGTCCTAGAATTCTCTCATGAATTCACCATACTGATAGCCTAGCTCCAGGTTTCGCCTCAACCGCCTCTCTATCGACAGAAGCCTTTAGATGGCGGCTTCCTTGGAAGGCCCAATGGCGGTGGGAAATGTTTAAATGGCATCTTCACCTCGAAGCGTCCCTCTGCTGAACGCGGGAGCGTGTCCGCAAAATGTGTCATTGCCCTCCTCTCTTCTTCCGTTAAACGCTCCTTCATCTCTGGTACCTCTTCCATCTCCCAGAAGGCCCTCAGCTGCACCTCTAATAGGTCGACCTGATGGGTGATAGTACAGCAATGTTGTTCCCAATCGGGCAGAGCCCACTCCCTGCGATCACCCAGCCGAATATAGTGTTCTTAGCCATCATTTACTATCGGGATCCATCATTCGTCTATCGCGCAGGACCTGGAAGATAATGTCCGACCCCAGCAACAAGTTAACTGGCTTCTGTCGTCCACGACAGTTACGATTGCCGTAGGCAGCACCGAATCCTGAGATTGTACTGCCGCACAGGATCCCTCCGATGGTTCAGCTACTGGTGATTACCTCGGAACGTGCACCGATTAATGCAGCAACGAGTTGCTGCGCCAAGAGGCTGTTGATAAATCTACAGAAATCCACACTACCTGATGTCTGGATAGCTTACCACTGTTTATAGTCTCCATTGAAGGTAGGCACGTCGATATTCCTCCACTTGATCGGTCGGCTTGCCGTTCCACCCATTGAATCCAATGTTCTCAGGTCCGCTGACCGGGTAACTAGTTGTTCCACCAAGGTGTTCATTATTGTTTGGCTGGAGCTAAGCATATTAAGCAACCTCTCCATTCTAGGTTGCTCCGCTGTTAACGTTGGAGTAGTTGCCGGCCCCAGGGTATCTCCTGAAATATTCAACGCGGTTACGCCTGTGCCTGTTCATTTTTTTGTACACTAACGCGCGCACAAAAGGGGATTTTAAAGTACCCTTAAATGTCAGAGCACAGTGCGAGCGAATGGAAAAGAAGTGGATAGGGAAGGGGGGTGTCAATGTATATTGGTGGTGAATGTCTGGACATCACAACGACACGGAAACACATGATCAAGTAGAACATTCCATATTCGTGTGGTTCGGCTAGAGAACGACTCTATGTTTATTTGTGCGCCTGAAGTCCAATTTCAATGTGAACTGATGCGCATTCACAGATTGACGGGTATCTCGGGAAAATGTCTGAAGGGGCGGAACACATTCAGCAAGTTCAGTTGAGCAACGACCGTGGTAATACGTATAGAAAAGAGATAGGCATGATACGTTGCGCCTGTGTTCTAACGACGGAATTGATCGACTTACGACCAATAAGTTTCACTGCTGGTTTTTTGCATCCTGTTGAGCACGTGTAATGCAGTTTTGGATGCGCCTGACCAAATATGGGATTTGAACTCCGTTTTTGGACGAAGATACGCCTTGTAGGTAGTGGCCAGGTTGGATGGTGTGAGGTGATCTGAGGTGTAGATATTAAATAATATGGGGCCTAGAATGAAGCCCTGTGGTACGTCTGTAGGCATGTTTGAACAGAATGGAGAGCTTTATAAAGAATAAAGCAGAAAGCCTTCGCAACGAGTGGTAGATATGTTGTCGATACCGGGTGACTCCTTGGGGTTTCCAGATTTAACTAGATTTTGTAGGGTATTTGGCGTGACGAAACCGTGACCATTATCACGTGTGTCATCGAAGTAGGCACTGTTAGTTGGGTTAAAGACAACAATTGTCTCATTAAAGTTGTCTAATTTATTGTGGACCTCTGAACTAATGATCGCATTAGTGTCCGGGTCGCCATCCCGGAGATTAAGCCTATGATTATTTTCAAAGTCTATCTGATGATATTTGCCTTATTGTTGCCATTATTAAGAATAACACCATTGTGTGTGATTGGCACAGTCATACGAGAAGTGCGACATATCTTTTTAACATTTTATAAACGTTCTCGTTCATCTGAATACCCTTCAATTTGTCATCCAATTGTCGAGTACGATTGTTTTGGATTCTTTGTTTTATCAGTGTACCAATATTGTGAATGATGGGTCGCAATAATGACTCTCTTTGCGTAAAGCGCAGGCGATATCTAATTCTGCCGAGCTTATTACGCTCCCGGATAAGACGGTGTGTGAAGTCGTCATGGGGATTCTGATGTCTTTTCAAGCTTATACTTCGGGACATGAGTCTCTGAAGTTTCAACTAGAATCTCGTGAAGTCGTGTTGCAGCGTTATTTATCTCAACCGTCGTTAGGTTCCTATCAGTGGGAAGAGAGAGTTAGTAGTGTTTTTCGTTCAATGTAATATTGAAGTTGTCCAAATTCGTGCCCCCATCGGGTATGTATCTGATATGAGCCCGGGGTGCTCGATAGCCGCGGATGAACGTGGTCACATCATTATGGTCAGATAGACCCGCCGAAACTCGGGGAGGAGTGATTTGGGGAAGTAACTCTTTGAACACAAAAAAGACGTCCGGAATTGAGTTAACTCGCGTACCAACCGAAGGTACGACTATTTCAAAGTTAAGGGCATGAAAGTTTTCGGTGTACCATACCACCATTATTAATTGGCCGATATCTTCAGGATTAATGGGACATTATTGGTTTTATGCGAGTGGTATACGGGGTGTGTATTCATCATCATCATCATCATCGGCACAACAACCGGGATCCGGTCTTGGCCTTATTTAACAAGTCTGAGGCTTGTTAAATTTTCCATAATAATTTGTTTTTCCGCGCAAGGATATAGCCTTGCCCCAGAGGAGTATGTGGCGGTTCCGCCAAACCCCACTGACTACTTATATAAAAACCCCCATCCCTACAGCCCAACCTTATAAGTTTCACTAATGCGATCGCATTAGCAACTTAAATGCTTCACGCATCAAATAGATCAAATTTATTTAACTAAAAGTCCCTGTAAAAGAATTCTTACCTTTCATGCATCTCTCCGCTTACAAATTCCCTACAAGATTTCTTTCCATTATACAGGTGCATAAACCAAATTCTATTCGGTACCTTCGGTTGCCAGGCAAATTCCAACAGCAAAAACATTTCCTTCCCAAGGATAATTAATGCTTTCAATGCATTACCTGGAAATGCCTGCAAAGAATTTGTCCTACAAGGGCATTCATACATGTATCAAAGCATCTCTGCATTAGCGACCAAAAACCGAATTTCCAATTAGTGTAGATATTCACACTATTGTTCGATACTGGCGTCGCCATAGATGCCATGCATCATTGACACAGATGGTATAAACAACCGTCATTATGTATCCATCTACATTACTTCCCGAAGACTTGCAACTTTTTTTTTTTTTTTTTTTTTTATTAGACTTCTCTCGGGAGAGGCGAACCTATAGCGTCGAGTGGGCGCCCCGAGATGCCATCAAATAACTGTTGCAGTTCTTTTTGAACAGTTGCAGGTTGTAACGCTCCGGGAACACTCGCGTGGGAAGGGAGTTCCACAGCTTCCCCGCTCTGTAACGGAACGAGTTCTGATACAGGGATGTTCGCGCTGTCGGGAGATGAACCACAAACGGGTGCGATCCGTCGGATTGTCTTGTGGAGCGCATATAGACCGAATTGCGTGGAACAATGCCAAGAATCTCCGAAGAACAGCACCCGTGATAATATCTGTAGAACAGACAGAGGTCGGCCACGCGCCTTCGATGTGATAGCGACTGTAGTCCCGACGTCAGCGCCGAGTCCCCGATCAGGCGGATCGCTCGTCTTTGTACGCTCTCAAGTAGGTCGAGAGTATGTTTAGGAGCCGAGCTCCAAACATGAGAGCAATATTCGAGCGCGGGTCTAATTTGAGATTTATATAGGAGAAGAAGTTGGGCCGGAGTAAAATATTTCTTTGCTCTAAAAAGATAACTCAGTTTTCCTGAGGCTGATCTGGCGATACCCGATACGTGTTTATGCCATGATACATTCCCACAGACCGTGACGCCGAGCAATCTCAAACTTTCCCCATCCTCGAGGGCCCGGCCATTCATCATCAGCTGTGGAACCGATGATCCGGTTTTCTTTGTGAATGTTATATACTGGGTCTTCGTTGCGTTGAAGTCGACAAGATTGGCCTTTCCCCACTGCAGGACTTTATCTAGATCCTGATTCAGAGAGTCAATCTGTCTACATCTCAGCTGGTGCGACGTTGATGCACCAATCGGCCGATCACTCGAAAAGGAGGAAACAAGCGTACTATCATCCGCAAAACTGAACACTTTGTTATCCGTTGTCTCCAACAAATCATTTATGTGAAGCAAGAACAAGGTTAGAGCCAAAATAGAACCGTGGGGCACCCCCGAATTAACAGGATATAGATCCGAACACTCGCCGTCCACAACAACCCGGATCGATCGATTCTCGAGGAAGCTCCTCGTCCAGTCGCAAAGCTGTTGGGAAAGTCCATATGAACGAAGTTTGCTCAGCAATGCTCCGTGCCAGACGCGGTCAAAAGCCTTGGAGATATCTAATGCGACCGCCCTTGACTCACCATGCCGTTCAATCGCAGATGTCCATATATCGGTTATAAGTGTCAAAAGGTCTCCTGTGGACCGCCTGCCACGGAATCCGTATTGACGATCATTCAGAAGACCGTTGCACTCCAAATACTTAACCAACTCTGTATTGATGACTTTTTCCATTACCTTAGATAAAATAGACAGTAATGCTATCGGACGGTAATTTTGTGGGAGACACTTTTTTCCCGTCTTTGGGATTGGCTGAACTCGAGCGATTTTCCAGCAGGCAGGAAAGGTCCTCCGTGCGTAAGATAAGCGGAAGAGTCGGCCAAGAACCGGCGATAGTTCTGGAGCACAGTTCTTAAGGACTATTGCAGGTATTCCGTCCGGGACGGCTGCCTTCCTACAATCCAGTTCACGTAGAATGCGCTGAATAGTGCGCGGACGAAATCTCACATCCCGCATGGAAGACTGTACCGGCGAGATCACGGGTGGCTGCAAAAGGCCGGGATCGAGGTTTGAATTCGCGGAAAATAAATTCGCGAACACATTAGCTTTATCCTTTGGATTCGTGACTAACGTCCCGCTGTCTGTCACCAACGGAGGGAAAGAGGAGGAAGCAAAGTTACTGCTGACAGCCTTTGCCATTGACCAGAAGGAGCGCGAACCAGTTGGGCACCGAAGGAGCTTATTGATCACCCTGTCGTTGTGAGCCTTCTTCGCGGTATCAATCGCCTGGTTGCACACGTTTCTGATTCTAACAAAATTCGTTCTGTTAACATCGGTGGGATTGGAGCGCCATTGCTTAAAAGCTCTATTTTTTGCCGCTGTAATCAGCTCGCATTTTTTGTCAAACCAAGGTTTATCAGACGAACTTCGTTTGATGGAATGTGGAATATACATCTCCATCCCCAGAAGAATAATCTCTGACACCGACTCCGCGCAAGCGTTAACATCGGAGTTTCCGAAGCACATCTCGGACCATGGAAAGGATGCGAAGAAATCTCGCATATCGTCCCAGTTAGCGGCCCCATACTTCCATACATGGCGAAGCTGCCTAGGCCGGTTATTCGCTTGGTATGCAAGTGCTTGCGCGACAGATACCAAGCAGTGATCTGAGTTTCCCAGTGGCGCAGAAACCTCTACAATACAAATACTCGGTTCGGATGTCAAAAACAGATCCAGGGTGTTCGCATAATCGCCTCGGGCATCCGGTATTCGCGTTGGCTCCCCCACGAGTTGAGTCAAGTTGTGGCTTACAGCAAACATCTCCGCCAGCCTCGTCGGTTCTGTTAGAATGTAACAACCAGTCGGAATTGTGCACATTAAAATCGCCAAGGACAATAATTTCAGAAGCTGGGTGGTTGATCTGTATCCAGTCGACGGTATATGAAAGATGTCCGAAAAATGTCGCCGGTCGATCGTCATTCGGGGAGCGGTAAAGACAACAAAGAAATTTAACGGAATTCCTCAGTACGACCCTCAACCATATGATGTCCATATTATTGGGTTCCAACGCCTCCATCCTCTGGCAAGCCAGATCGGACCGTGCGAAGACGCAGACACCGCCCTTAAAACGGAATCTCGAATGTAAGTCGTATCCTGAGCAACGAAGATATGTCGAATCAGTTGACGAATCGACCTGGGTCTCAGTTAGGGCAAGGATATCAGGTTTCGTTGTTTGCAAATATTGGTGGACGGCGTTTACATTAGTATTGCTGAAACCGATGCCCCTGATGTTACAAAATGCCGTCACCAGTCGAGAGTGGGCCGAGCCCCGAGAGCTAGCCCGGTTATGCGATGACGAACCTCTCAAAGTTCCATTATTTATCATGATATCTGCATGATGTTCCCCCTGACATAGTCCCCCCCGGAGATCCGAATGGGAGACTAGTTTACCTCCGGAATTCTTTATATCAGAAGACACCATCATGACTTATCCCCGTGTCAGTCCGGGCCATCAGCCACACATTCGAAACACCGTCGAAGATTTCTCTCGGCGATATCGCGGAATGTACAGCGTGACGGGGTGGTATCTCACCTTGGGACCGACTACCACCTAACCAACCTTTTCTCGAACCGGTCCATCAGCCAAGCTCCGAAAGATGGCCAGGGATTTCTCCCGACCATTTCACGGAGCCTAAAGCTTGATGGGGTGGTATTTCACCGGGCGCACAGGGCGTTGGGACCCCGGCTACCACTCGGCCTTTAGTCGCCTCTTACGACAAGCTGGCCTAGCTGTGAGTATATTCTAACGCCCTACTCACAGGGCATGAACTATTCAGCTGCAAGCACTTCTCTCGGAAATACTTCTTTGTTTGAATCTTCAAACAATCACCAACGGCACACTTAGCCGCCGGATTGGATTCAATAGCATACACATGCAAACAAAAGAATCCGATTCTCCAAGTCGACAGAGAGACGATATACGATCTCTACTGTAAAAATTATCGCAATCCCTTTTAGCATCTAATGAGTGGCTGCTATTTACTCAGCTGACCCTCATTACCGAACGATGCCTTAGGTCGTTTCCCCTTTGTTCTTTTTCCCTCCTTGTAGGTTCCGTTTATCCTTGGCCAAACGCATCGATAATCACGGTGATGTGTACGAACACACACGTACACCACCGCGTCCCAGAGATCGCCTTCCATTGGTCACTGGTCAAAGGAAATTTCATTTCCTTTTCAACACACCACTGAACTCACCCTATTAGCGAGTCGGCTCTGCACGAGCCGAATATCGCTGAGTCCAATTACATCCGCCGATCACGCTGGTCGTGCCACTCCCGCTCCCCGGTACGCACGGGGACCCGAAAGTCAACCGCGAGTCGCGTGAGTAACAGTTGTCACCAAGTCGTGAAAAGTAATTTTTCTTGTGCCGGCAGCATAATGCCTTTAAGGTAGAGTACATTGTTTTACATTGTTTGTGCCTGTGTGCCGCCACCAGTGTAATTAATATCAGTTCTATAAATCAAAAACACTAAGTACATAAACCTAAATAAAACCAATATTAATAAAACAATAAACGTGTGTCTTACTTCTTGTGTTGGTGTTTCCGTTGCTTTGCGAAATCGGTTTGTGACGATGTACTTGTTTTGTTTCTTTCGGTGGACAGTGTAATGTGGAACACTTAGAGGAAGTAGTGAGTGGCGAAGTCCGCTATTAACTAGTATACAGGTGCCACCTCCGTTGATGGTGGGGCCCCCAGTACGGGTTAGATCTCTTCGAATCATGAACAAGTTTAGGAATAGGGGACGGTGACTTGGATGCAACCTACTTTCGGTTACAAGAACCATGTCCGCCCGGTTATCCTTTATGAAGTCAGAGACTATCATACGCTTTGAAAACGAAACAAGGAAGTTGACTTTTATAAGGATAACTTTGGTTTTGGAATCCATTTTCGAGGTATGTCTTGCATATGCCGTGAAAAGAAGTGCATCCCTCTCAGCCTCGGTTGTTAGTTTTTCATATCGGGGTCGAATACCTTCAATCAAGCGAGAGAAACTAAGTAATTTCTCGAGCATTGAGGATTGCCCACTGAGACGATTTTGTACCGCCGCTTGAATTTGTGGCGTCGTGTTGGTCTGTATGGTGAGTCGCTTAGGGACTTGAAAATGCTTTTTGAGGGGGAGGAGTTGGGAGAGTTTTTGTATTCTATGTTTGTCGTCCTGTAAGAATATCGGCGAATGTAAATCCATTTTGGATGAAATTTTGTGTGTTTTCCAATGTCTGACTTAGCTATTTGCTTAGCTCGAGTCTACTTGGATCTCTGGACTATCTCCTCATATTTAGGACAATTCCTGCAACTGGTCGGATGTCCTTTCTTTCCGCAGTTGCAGCATGTTGGCAGAGTTATTTCATCCTGCACATTTGTTGTGGGATCATATTTTGCTGGCGTTAGTTCGGAGAAATACCTCGACGACAACTTGCTGATGAAGTATTGGAAGCGACTTTGTCCGTATTATAGAATCTATGTCGGTTTCTAGGGCAAGGTGAAGCCCCCAAATGTTCACCCTGCTGTACATTTCCGGTCTGATTTTCACAAACCGTTGTGGGGGACAGAATTTTTTGATGTCAGTGAATTTGACGTTAGGAAATGTTGCCTCAAGGGCAATTATGATGACTTCCTTTTCCCAACAGGGGTCGACTCGTTTTAAGAGGATGGTCCTCGACTTTTCGTCGGGCGGGGTGAATGCGGAATAATTCACCTCCTTGGCCTTGAGGCTGTCGTTAACCTTATGGTAGGTCTCCCTATCGTAGGTTACAATTTGCCTCGACTCATCGCCCCAACTGTTATGTTATTGTAAGAGGTTATTACCTGTGGGTGTTGGCTTGCGGCTGGTTGGGCCCGTATGTGGCGGCTGGGTTCCTGTTCTTCTTCCGGTCTCAGGCTTCTATCTATAATCTTATACAGCAGGACTCTCCAGCTTGGGTGTACATCCAAGTTAAAATGTAAACTATATATTTGGTTTTGATCGCCGCACGGTCTTCTTTATTTTATTCGTCATTTGGTATTTGCTTTTAAGTTAAGGCCAAAAGCCCAATGATCCATTAATGAAATTAATAATTGTCTAAGCCTCGTTTCAGCTAAGGTTTGATGATCAATCGAATTTAATAATTGCCTCTTTACAGTCAAGGCACAACGATCAATCTTTTACTGAATGCACCCCTTGTGCCGTCGGATTCTAATTGAATATCGCTTACTTCCAGACAGCCACCCGATGCTATTCCCAGTCGAAGGCCATGCTGCAACGTCGCAATTTTGCCGCCAGTCATACTAAGGTGGTAACCTTATGCCTACTCTGTCTGTAGCTCCACCCCAAGGCCATGGAAAAATTTCGATTCACGGTGATGGGAATCTGATTTGCCCATAGCAAATAGTATGCATCAGCCTGAGTGGAATGACCTTAAAGGTGATGGGGTGTTAGGTGATCAGCATGGTTATTAGAAATTTCGGAGTTGCGTAGCTGCTAGAAGATGGGCATAGGCATGGCTGGGACGTGGGAATTGCAGAATTGCAATTTTAGTTATGAGAATGGGAAATGCATGCATCTCAAGGTGATGGGGATTTGATTTGCATATGACAAATAGCATGCAACATTAGATGCGTTGAAACAATATTACAGATGTGTTTCAGGTTGAATTGTGAGAATTTTGCGTACAGCAATTTGCATGGAATGCTATATGTTTGAACAATGCTATTATGCATATAGGATACATGTTATTATATGTATGTAAATATTATTGATTATTGATATACAGATTATTGGAATTTTGCGTACCGTATACATGCCATGTGTATGCGAATTTTAGCGTATGGGAGTATTGGAGTGTTAGGTGTGGGATGTTATATGGCTGTAAATATCAGAGTATTGGAATTCTGTGTGTAACACACCGCTTATATTCTCTCTTGTGACCCTGTTCCCCCGTTCGCATATTTATCACAGGAACAAAGAGAACAATTGGTATAAATAGCCGATCCTCAGTCCGCCAGTCGGCAGTTGTGTGCCGCTCGGTCTCCAACAGATGTATACAATCGAAAGTATCTTTATGATATAGTTATATATCGACTAATATTTCTACGACGCTATGCTAACGAATCTCTACGTTACTTGTTTGACATCTTGATTTATTTGTTTTGATCACTACCTACGGTTAAAACCAAAGGGAAGCAAACCTGTAGATACATACATTTATTCGCTTTAATATGCAAAGTATTTTTCTAAATTGAAAACTCTAGCACAAAACCACAATTTAAAAAATATACACAATTCCAATAAGAGCAATGTTTTTATTGATAATTTACGCTCTTTGATAACCTTTTTTATAAATTATCGTTGTATGTATCAAATTATATTTTTCAGGACATATCATATGGTCACCTTTTGGTGCCATCAAGACAATACAGCAAGGAAACCAAGAAACAAACTGCGAACATGATTTCTGAAAACAATTTTGAGATCACCAGCACGGCTGCATTAAAAAACCATGGGATGGCGAGGTAATTATTCTCTTCTAACTAGTGTAAAATAAATTCGCTAATCCATCGTAATGACTCATTCCGTAAAAACAATTTCAGCAAGATCTTATAATTTGCTGCAATTAATACCGGATATATCCTTTTAGCTTCTAATGACCAATAAGTTTATTTTCCAACTAACTCTAATATTTTTATCAAATGCTAAACAAGGAAAAAAATGTAGGGGGTGTTATCATAAAACCTAAGCCATGAAGTTTAGTGAAGAGTCTTTTAGTTTGATCATCCCTAATCAGTAGAATAATTTATGATAATTATATTTGGAAACATTTTCAAGGATAGGAATGTTATACTCTTAAAATTATGAAGGTTTTTGATTAACAATTTCACAAACTCGAGTTAGAAATCCTTAACTTAACTCCCACCACGAGAAGAAGGAGCGCTTGCTTTGCTTAAAAGAAATAAAAATATAGTGGGGAGAAAATCCGAACTGGAAACAATGACAACTCTGTCCTTCAACAATCATCACCATCATCATCGGCACTACAACCGGGATCTGGTCTTGGCCTTATTTAGCAAGTCTCGAGGCTTGTTAAATTTTCCATAATAATTTATTTTTACGGACAAGGTTATTACCCTTGCGCCCAAGTCCTACAACAATCATCATCATCATCGGCACTACAACCGGGAACCGGCCTTGGCCTTATTTAGCAAGTCCTGAGGCTTGTTAAATTTTCCATAATGATTTGTTTTTTCCGGACAAGGTCCTTCAACAATAACTTTACATAAAATATCTGAATATCTGTCTGGCTTGTGTCCATTAGTATCAGCCACCTGTTCAGATATGTTAGAGATCTGTCACTATGTGAGTCTAAAACTTGGGACCCTGAAAGAATAGCCTATCTACTATTGAAAGCTATCTAAGTAGTTAATAGTTAAAATATTATTAAAATATTTCATTGTATTGCGCTCAAACAGGAACCAGGCTCGTTAGTTTAGAAGAGGGGAAATCCAAATTATAATTATTCAAATAACCTTTTAGTTTGTTTGTTCCACGCTTATTAATGTACAATCGTCTATATAAAGATCTCATATTCTCATTTTTTATGCTTCCAACATTTTGCAGGACTAAAGTTATATCATGGCAGAAAGGCAAATGGTAAATGAAAACTACACAAATTTAATTGTTAAATATACGCAAACTTTTCTAAACTTTTGATTTTCAAGCAAAGTACGAATTTGGTTAATTTTGTAGATAAACAACCTTACTAACCCACATGATGTTGAATGATTTACTAAGTTTGTGTCAGATTTAAAATAAAAATATTTTGGAATCAATTCGAAGTGAGGGCCTGATCTGTAGGGATACTGGAAGCATACTTCATACCGGTTTTAATAAAATAGGTTCTGGTATGGATAAATCACCACGGTTATAATGTATCGTATTTATTCAGTGTTCATAAGTACGATTTCCCGGTCGCATCTTTTTAACAGATACACACACAACCTATAGTAAAGAACAATAACACCCAAAGAAAAATCCCACAAACAATCAAACCATCAGAACCGTACATCATAGTAATTCCACATCAGTTGAGTGTACATGAGAATAACGATCATCTTTGTACACGCGGCAGTGGTCTGATGTGTTGCCGCTGTGGTTACCGTCATAGCATCGGTTCGAATCGCACGCTGTTCACTATCGTGGCAGACGCTATAAAGTCGCCTAGAAGAGGAGACAATCTGATCATCAACATTTCTCCTACAAAACGATTAGACTTTTTTATTTTTATGAATAGTTTCGATATTTTTAAGTGTCTTATAAGGCTCATAAATGGGTATATCGAAAATATGTTTTATTTAACAACGCGCTCACACTTTCAGATATAAAGGACTTATACATTGGTCCGTCGATATTCCTTTTGTGCGCGCGTAAATAAATAAACATCTACAAAAATCGGGCACGAACATTTAGAATCATTCAACATTTAACATTTAGCGATAAAAAACAGCGTGCAATTAAAACAAGTTTTTATGGTATGCAAATTGGTCAATTTATTTAATTTTGTGTTAAATATTTTAGCATGAACAGCATTATGCAATAAGAATATACCGGTAAAGGATATTAAAGAAACTTTGTTGTAATTATTTCGATAAATGTAGCCGCCGTATCTTTTTGTCACTATGTCTTTAAAAAGCAATCCATTATCATTTTAAAAAAGTACTTACTAACTTCTCCTGCTAAACACTAGTAACACTCAAACTTTAAATGTATTGGTACTAAGATTTAATTTTGAAAACAACCTTTCGAAAAAAAAAATCGCTCGTTCTCTTATTATGATTTTGACTCTTTAGTTCGGATTAAAAAAGACCGTAACGTTAATAGTCCACATTCTTTTGTAATGTTAAGCTTAATTTAGAAACAAAATTTGGAAACAAAAATTTGCCCGTTTTATTTTTAGTAGTACGAACAATATTTAAATAGTCCATGCACCTTTCATCCATTATTGGAACTTATTTTTGATTTGAAGCATTCAGTCATGTTTCTTTGTTTTGAACAAATTGGCAACATCTATAATGGGTTCTCCAATAGGGACTTGACAACTTTTTTTCGGTAGTAAATTTTTATAATTTGCAGACATTGGTCGTTCGTGTACTTAACCATGATGAAAATGTTGAGTTTACTGAATAAATTGACAGTGACGGTTTGATGATTAGTGAATTTATGAATTTAATTTGTGAACCCATCTTTCATTAATCATCGAACTGTCACTGTCAATTTATTCAGTAAACTCAACATTTTCATCATGGTTAAGTACACGAACGAACAACGTCTGCAAATTATAAAAATTTACTACCGAAATTTGGAGTCGTTGACTGCAACTTTAAGAGCGTTAACTCCAATTTTCGGTCGTAATTCTCGCCCTAGTAGACAGGCACTAACAAGTTTAGTGCAAACATTTGACTCTACATATTCGTTGTGTGATGTTGCCGTGCCAGTGAGACAACGTGTTGGTCGAAAATATCGCTGCCGTTCAGGCGTCCGTAACAAACGATCCAAATCAGTCGATTCCATGGCGTTCTCAAGAATTGGGCATCGCCCAGACCACTTTATGGCGAATTTTGCGTAAGGATCTTGGTTTACACCCATACAAGATCAAGCTGACTCAAGAATTGAAGCCGATGGACCATTTGAAGCGACGTACGTTCTCCGATTGGGCCCTGGAAAAGATGCACCAAGATAATGAACTTCATCGCAAAATCATCTTCAGTGACAAAGCCCATTTTTGGCTCAATGGGTTCGTCAATAGGCAAAACATGCGTTATTGGTCGGGTGAAAATCCACATGTACTTCATGAATCACCACTTCATCGACAAAAAATAACAATTTGGTGCGGTTTGCATGCCGGCGGCGTCATTGGGCTATATTTTTTCGTCGACGATAACGATCGTCACGTTACTGTGAATGGCCATCGTTATCGCGCCATGATTACCGATTATTTTTGACCCGAATTGGAAGATATGGACTTGGGCGACACGTGGTTTCAACAGGACGGTGCCACAAGCCACACGGCACACGATACAATCGATTTATTGAAGAGTAAGTTTGATGAGCGTGTTATCTCAAGAAATGGGCCAGTCGGTTGGCCGCTTCGTTTGTGCGATTTAACGCCTCTAGACTATTTTCTTTGGGGCTACGTCGTCATTTGTGTATGCCAACAAGCCGACGACGTTGGAAGAGCTGAGAGCCAACATTGAACGCGAAATAGCGGCCTTTCGGCCGAAACGTGTGGCCGAGTCATCGAAAATTGGGTCCAACGAATCGACCACTGCAAACGTGCCCGCGGTGGCCATATGAACGAACTCGTAAATGTTTTGATTGTACTTCAAGCCGATAATAAAGTTTTTGAAATACCTCAAATGGTTTGCACTATATTTAACCGATATAACTCTAGGGTTTTCCAACAGGGACTTGACAACTTTTTTTCGGTAGTAAATTTTTATAATTTGCGGACGTTGAATGTTGATCATGAAAATGTTGAGTTTACTGAATAAATTGACAGTGACCGTTTGATGATTAATGAAAGGGTGCGCTCACAAATTAAATTCAAAGTTGTCAAGTCCCTATTGGAAAACCCGATACTTCATCACCATCATCATCATCTTCATCATCTTCATCATCATCATCATCTTCATCATCTTCATCATCATCATCATCTTCATCATCATCATCATCTTCATCATCATCATCATCATCATCATCATCATCATCAACATCGTCACTACAACCGGGATCCGGTCTTGGCCTTATTTAACAAGTCTCTCCACCGGTCCCGATTTCGAGCCCATGTCATCCAGTTTGGCACTCCCAGGCTCTGGGTGTCCTGGTCTACGCCATCCCTCCATCGCATACAAGATTTGCCGCACTGCCGCCTTCCATACATCCTGCCACAAAGGGTTTTCCTCTCAGGCACCTCTTCGCTCATTCGAGCTAGGTGTCCCGCCGACCGGAGTCTACCGAGCTTGATTTTTCTTACAACATTAGCTTCAAGGTAGATTGCGTACAACTCATGGTTGTAGCGTCTCCGGAATCGTCCTCCCTCACATACGGGTCCAACAGTTCTCCTTAGGATCTTCCTCTCGAACGCGGCTAAGAGTTCAGAGTGCCTTTTATTGAGCACCCAGGTCTCGGATCCATACATGAGTACTGGTAAGACCATGGTCTTGTACAGTAGTATTTTGGATGTTCTGGATAAATTTTGGGATTTAAAGAGCCTTCCTAGACCATAGTAAGCGTTGTTGGATTTGATCAGCCGTCCGCGTATTTCTTCTTCCACATTGTTATCGGCTGCTACTATTGACCCAAGGTAGTTAAAAGATAGCATTACTTCAAATTCGTGCTCTGCTATCCTGATAGTTTGCCCAACGTTAGGTCTTCTCTTCGCAGAAGTTGCCACCATGTACTTAGTTTTTCTCTCATTAATGTGCAGTCCCAGTTTTTGTGCCGCCTGCTCGATCTTGGTGAAGGAGTCCTGTGCAGCCGATTCGGTTCTACCGATGATGCCGATGTCATCTTCGTAGGCAAGTATCTGGCTGGACTTGGTGATAATAGTCCCTTTAGTTGTGACGCCAAAGTCACGGATTGTTTTCTCCAACACCAGGTTGAAGAGGAAGCAGGCCAGACCGTCCCCTTGTCGGAATCCATTAAAGATGTTTATTGGTTTGGACAGCAATCCCGCTATTTTTACTTGACTAGTACGTTGGTCATGGTCAACCTACAAAGTCGTATCAATTTGTTTGAAATGCCGAACTCTCTCATGGCATTATATAGTTCTACCCTGGCTATGCTGTCGTAGGCAGTCTTAAATTCTATGAATAAATTATGTAAAGGAATCTTAAATTCCAGACATTCTCCCATCGCCTGCCTAAGGGCGAATATCTGATCAATCGCGGGTATGGGTCGGATGAAGCCACACTGATATTGACCAGTGATGACTTTAGCGTATGTGGCTATCCGATCTTGTAGCATATCGGAGAGTATCTTATACGCGGTACTTAGCAATGTTATACCCCTATAGTTGATGCACACTGTGATCTTCCTTCTTATATATGGGGCAAATTATTCCACGTCGCCAATCTTCCTGGATCTCCTCTTGCTCCCATACATGCACCACGATCTAATGAATTGCGTGATGTAACGCTGTCCGTCCTTGATCGATCAGCTCACCTGTTTTTAAACTTGCCTCGCCCGCGAATAGTGCACAGTCTTTCGTTCATTGCATTAAAGCCGATGATGGCAGTCTTCAGTTTTTGGCTGACTAGCTGTAATAGTTTTGCATGACAGCTGTAATAAATGTCATACTCGTGTCTTTGAATAACACCACTCCCCGTCCATCTTATTTGTTGTAATGCTGTTATGTCAGCCTTATATTCGGACAGGGCATCGGCTAGCTACTGTGCAGCTCGAGCTCTGTATAGTGAGCGAACGTTCCATGAAAAAATTCTTAAATCGTTTAGCCATTTTCGTTTCCATGGTCGTCGTCGTGTATCCGGTCCAAATCCGAGGCTTGTTAAATTTTCTGTAATAATTTGTTTTTATGGGCAAGGTTATGAGCCTGCGCCAACCTTTCTCAGGATGTCGCTGCATGCATTCGTTCACTACTTGGCGGGTACGTACGTACATTTTCAGTTTTCTTGTAGTGAGTAATAAACTTATATGACTAGTCGTGTGGCAAAATATTGTCAACCGACACCGACTCAGGGAAACCCCTTTAATGGCTTAATTCCTTTTTGACCAGGAATGGTAATTTATTTATATATATTTTAATTTTTTATATAACAATTTATTTAATATGGAATTCTTTTCCCGTTATTTTTTATAATAGTTAACAATCTGCCTGGTAGATTGGAAATTAGATTGTTTAAAGTGTTGTCCGGTGTATTATTCCATTCTTCAACAATTCTTTCTTTGAGTTGTTTCACGTTTTGAATTTTTGGCTTTTCCTGGTCGTAAACCGTCCTTGCCAAGATCACCCATAGGTTCGCAATGCGGTTTATGTCTGAACATAAAACTGGCCACCGTAAAAATTAATTCCATGCTTTTGAAACCACGCTGTTGTTGTTCTTGCTGTATGGATAGGACCGTTGTCCTGTTGAAATATGACATATTCATCTTCTGTTAGGATTATTAAAGAAAAACGATACTCTGCCAACACTTCTTGGTACTTTTGGGCGTCCATTCTTCCAGAAATAAAAACAATTTCTGTTTTCGGATTTCCAATGAAAGCTGCCCACGCCATAACTCCTCCTCATGTTAAAGGCCTGGGTGGCACGATTTTCCTTTTTTTTCCTGAGTTCATACCAATAGTACTTGAACCCGCCGGAGCGGTCCAGATTAAATGTTTTCTCATCACTGAAGATCACATGAGACCACACTTCACTGTGGTGCATGTGTGTTTCAGCGAGTTCAATGCGTGCTTCCTTATGTCGCTGTTGCACAAGCACTTTCGATACTTCAAGTTGCTTGAGGACATTTCTCATTTTCTAATGAGGCTAGAATCGCAGTCAAAATTAAAACGTCGAACCATTTGGGACGAAGAAGCTCCTGTTTTGAACATTTCACGTAGAACGGCTCTTTTTACCATTGGCGAAAATTTTGTTGGCCTCCTAGATCGCTTATTCCTTCGGTAATTTTCAGTACCGGCTTGCAGAAAATTCTTTACTATACCTTAAGAGGGATTTATTTCATAGTGATTGTATAGCGTTTGGGATGATAGTGAAGAACGTGTGATTCGAACTGACGCTATGACAGTTAGAATCACCAAAAATTGAACCAAACCGCAACCCATCAGACCACCGCCATGTGTACGAATTCTATTTCTAAACTCAGGTACATTCGACTGATGTGGATTTGTTATGTTATCGCTATGGTATACGGCTCTGATGCATTTTCTTATTCGATTTTCGTTCGGTGTTCTACATTATTTGCTTGTGTATTGTGTGTGTGTCTGTTACAAACGCCACACTACTCCCTCCTCAGTAACTTTGTTACGATCAGCTTCGTGTGCGAACGACGGAGCGAGAGATCGTCGGAGCAGGCGAGTATGCCGGTGCTCTATGCGGAAGTCGTGATCGTGTCGTGAAGAACGGTTTTACTACAGGAAAGTGTGTGCTGTATGTACACAGATCACGTCGTAGTCACCAATTACCGCGTTTTGGATGATAGTGAAGAACGTGTGATTCAAACTGACACTATGACAGTTAGAATTACCAAAAATTGAACCACAGCGCAACCCATCAGGCCACCGTCTTGTGTACAAATTCGATTTCTAAACTCAAGTACATTCGACTGATGTGGATTTGTTATGTTATCGCTATGGTATACGGCTCTGATGCATTTTCTTATTCGATTTTCGTTCGGTGTTCTTCACTATTTGCTTGTGTATTGTGTGCGTAGCTGTTAGAAACGCCACAGTTGCTTTCGCTTATCTATCGCTAGTCCCGTTGTGCATCCTTTCCCGAGTCGGTATTGGTTTTCTGGGTCAGGCCATTTTAATGGAACGGGAATTTCGCGTCGATTTTTTTAACATTCGCGGCCTGAGATGCAATTTCTCTTCTGTGTCTGCCCACGTTTCTAACAAGAAACCAACTAGCCTTGCACTTAGCGAAATCCAGGTAATAACCGATAGAGATATTTCCGATTTTAATCTACCTGGATATAACTTAGTCCCTCTGTTCTTTCCACATCGTAGTCTAGCTACATACATACGAAATGATATTGCTTATCAGCCTCTGCCACAATATGGGCTCTGTTCCAACCCAGAATTTACTTTCTCGTGGCTAAAACTTCACGCTCGTAAGCATACCATACATTACTCCCTTTTTTACAGAATCCCAAAGTTGGATAGAAACGCATCCTTTAACGAATTTGATGTTCTATCTGATTCTATAAGTATGATCCTGACCCTATATCCGCACAATGAAATCCCTATAACGCGTGATTCTAATGTGCATAACTCTCGGTGGCTTCGGCACTGCAGACACACAACACCTAAAGATCAATATGTCCAGCTCTTTACCGATTCAAATAATTTAACTCAACTCGTCAATGAACCAACACGGGTACCAGACATAGATGGTCATTTCGCCAATGCACTGGACCTGTTTTTCACTCCCACACGTCAAATACACGGTTGAAGTTTCGTCGCCCTTGGACACTTCTGACCACTGTGTCGTGTCAGCTAAGTTTGCTCTAACCAACAACAACGTTAACGACAAAGCTCCCAAAAGAACAATATGATTCTACGAGAAAGCCAACTGGGAAGGTCTGAACGACTTTTTTGGGAAGTTAAATTGGTCGTTATTTTTACTCAATAACAGGGTAAAGAGTATCAAACCCCAGAGAAATATGTGGTTCGATTCCGGGTGCAGAAAAGCAATTAAGGCTAAAGAGTTGATCCAATGGATAAGAGACTATCTTTCTGGCCGTTCAATTCAAGTGGTTCTTGATAGTGTCTAATTTGTCTCCCATCAAATTAATGCAGGTGTACCCCAGAGTTCGGTACTCTCACCCACTCTCTTCCTGATCCTTATAATGATCTTTTGTCAATTACTCACAACCCAATTCACTGGTTTGTCGATGATAGCACGTTGAGTTTCTCATACTCATATGAATATTGCCGAGCAAACTCTTCGAATGTCATTATCAATCAGCAGGTTATGCTTGATACTTTGAATTCCAAGCTGAACAAGATATGTTCGAGTATAATTCAATGCCCTAAAAACTCAGTGCTGGCTCTTGTCGTCAAAGACGAACCCCAAACTAAATATACTGTCAATGAACGGCACTTGCATCGACGAAGCCGAGGAACTCTCAATCCTCGCCACTCGAATTAGTTTGACTCTTAATTGGAATTACCACATATTTGAAGCTGCGAAAAGTGGAGCCAAATGTATGGGGTTCGTTAAGAGATGCAAAAGATACTTCACTCCATCCAACCTGGCCACTATTTACAAGGCGTATATTCGTCCAAAAATGGAGTTCAACTCCCATATTTGGTCAGGTGCATCCAAAACTGCAATAGACGTACTCGGCAGGATGCAAAAACGAGCAGTGAAACTTATTGGGGACTCATCCGTAAGTTGTTTGATTCCGTCATTAGAACATAGGCGCAACGTATCGTGCCTACCTCTTTTCTATAGGTATTACCACGGTCGTTGCTCAATTGAACTTGCGGAATGTGTTCCGCCCCTTCAGACATTTTCTTGAAATATCCGTCAATCTGTGAATGCGCATTAGTTCACGTTGAAAGTGAACTTCGGGTTCACAAATTAACATAGAGAGTCATTCTTTAGCCGAACCACACGAATGTGGAATGCTTTACCTGATCATGTGTTTCCTCGTCGTTGTAATGTCCAGGCATTGAAGCCCAATATACATCGACACCTCCTTTCCTTATCCGCTTCCTCTTCGTCCGCTCGCACTGTACTCTGACATTTGGTACTTCAAAATCCCCTTTTGTACGCGCTTTAGTGTAAAAACATGAAAAAAAAATGGCAATTTGACTTTGTGTCATTCCACTATATTGTAAATCGGCTATTTTTTGTTTTACAATGTCCATTAATTGTTTCACTGCGTAAAAGAAATCTCTGTTTATTATCACTCCAGAATGTCTACACTGTTTTTTTAAGAACGTTTGTTATACCAAGCTATGCGTTACAACTAGGCATGAGTTTATACTTTTTCACATGCGAAGTTTGAGATTTTTTTTTCAGAAAATTACCATTCCTGGTAAAAAAAAACAATTGAGCCATTAAAGGGTTTTCCCTGAGTCGGTGTCGGTTGACAATATTTTGCCATAGAACTAGTCATAAAAGATTATTAGTCATTACAAGAAAACTGAACGTTTACGTTTGAGTCTACAACTTTTCACAGCACCGTAGTCTATACACTGATCAGCACGTCAGCCTGATTTTATTCCTGAGACATAATTTTTATTTAGTCATCCATAAAGAACTGGAGCCCTTATGTGTTGGCAATCGAGCGGCCATAAAGTAGTTTAAGCTCCGACGACCAGAGAGGTGGCGTCGGGGATGATTTGTCAGCACTTCTTCGGACCAAAATCTTTGCTTTTAGCAATTGTCCACCAGCAAGGGTATCATGGTGGTCGGTCAAAGAAATGGCGTCAGGAACACCGCTCTGCTCTCCTGGCATGCAACGATGATGGTTGCCGATGACTGAAACACTTGATGTTAATGGTATTTAATTGAAATCATTACCTGCGTGCCATGGAAATGATGTCAGAAAGACCCCAAGACTAATTCAGTTGAACACAATAACAAATCTACTTTTCAATTGTATTTAAATATTTGGTTTATGTAAATTGATTCTTTAGATGTTAATCGATTAATTGTTGTTGACCGTGGTCGTCAAAAGTTAAAAAGCAAGAGAGAGAATTCAACGAAAATGCTTGACAGATAGATTTAATTTATTTTGTCTGTCAGCTGATTGCTGACAGTTGTTGTTCGTTTGATTGTTGATGGCTGCATTCAATTGCGAATTCGCTGGTTGCATCCACACCTTATTTTGTGAGCTCAAAGGCTTTCAAAGTCAATTATCTACTCAAAGTGGTACGAAACCAGTCAATCCAAATGTCAATCGTATGAACCATTGTATTCCCTAACTGCAGGTTACGTATTTTGATAATCAGTTCTGAACTAGTGGGATCAGTGTACTATTCAGATGTTCAAAGTTTTCGGGCTACTTCGAAAATTATAAAACTCCTTATGAAGTTCTAATCGAATGTACAGATTTACCATAATATACGCCTTGGCCTGCTGAGACTTGGATATAGTTGATGGAAATCACTTGATATTTAAAATAAACACAGAATATTATTAATATTGTTACGACTAAGTTTACAATTAAAGTTATGCGCTAAATATGAATAACAACATAAATTAAGGCTTTCAGATTAAACACAACGTAATACTAAATGGTTACGGCTTGGTTATTAGTCTTAAGAGTTGCTTCCTTTACATATTTGCCTATCCAGATATAAAACCAAGATAGGGTCTTGGTCACCATCAGATGTTTCCTCCAGTTTATTTATTTGTCTTTTCCTATTATTCTTTTCCCGAATTTTCTGGCTTCACAGTAAAATATAATTATATTTTAATCGATTAGTATCAACCCAAAAATGCTACAAGTACATACTGTGGTGCCAATACGTGTCTTGATTTTTCAATCTTCCTGGTTGTGATTTAAAACCAATAGGTTTTACTGGGAAGAATATACTTTATTACATGTTTATGCCTGGATTTATAAATACGAGTAAATTTAACCTATTAAGGATATGTTCCTACCGAAGCCACTGGTGCGATGTATGTCAGATTACAAAGCGTTGGCCTGTTTTGATTGAAGTTTTTAATAAGAGAATTCCTCATATAACATACCGTCCGCAACATACAAATTAGGCGTCTAGTTTTTGGTTTTTCAATTTGTCGTAACAATGATTGTTTTCATTGTTACCCAATCTTCATTATGTTTTACTGGACACTAAGATTGTTTTCAATGTTACTTAGTTGTTGGAGACGGTGCAGCACACGACGGCCGACTAGCAGCACACGACTGCCGACTGGCAGACTGAGCATCGCACATTTATACTCTGGCTCCTTGTTCCTGTGACAACGTGCGAACGAGGGAAAGGAGACAAAAAAGCGAATAAAGGCAGCGGCAGTTGTGGAGTTAGTAATCAGTACAAGTCGAGCAGTCAAACGCTGCACATGCGTTTATAAAGATTGTTATATTTAAATTAAACATTTAGAAATTGTAAATCGAGTTTACAAATTGGTCCTTCGACCCGGAGCAAGTCATCGAGGGAAACACAGCAGCTGCCGACTGGACAACACAAGCTGTGCAACGTGGGATCCAAGCGTTTCAACTACAACGCATTGAAGCACACCCTCTGCGACCAAGCAGACAGACGGTCGTGTAGCCTAACCAGCCAGTAGCAAACAGCAGCGCACTCAGTTGCGTAAGCTACAGCCGATCCACAAGCATCGGATTCAAGTAGCTAGTGGCAATTTCGATCCACAAGCATCAAAAGGAAGGCAGCTGAACCACAATGGCTACCAGTGATTCGCCAAGCAAGGCAATGGCGGATCAGACTGTTCCGGCAAGCAAACGAAGACGAGGAGTCCTTAAGGGATTCCTCACGCGTTTGGAGGAGTTCGCGACCAAGGCGAATGAAGTGACCAGAGAGGAAGTCGCATGCAGACTAAGCAAGCTGGAAGACGCGTTTAAATCCTTTGAGCGCCTCCAGGAAAGCATCGAGGAGAACGATCCGGACCTGGACATCGACAGGGAGAACGAGGAGCGAGCAGCCTTCGAGGAACGATACTTTTCGCTGCAAGGCAGACTCACCCAGCGTTTGAACGTGTCAACAAGCACGGGCGCCACCGTATTGGATACTTCAGGAGACACCCTGGGACCGTTAACTACTCCAACGCTAACAGTGGAGCAACCAGGAATGGAGAGGTTGCTTGACACACTAAATTCCAGCCAGACGCTCATGAACAGCTTGGTGGAACAATTGGTTACGCGGTCAATAGACCTGACAGCAACAGATTCCACCGTTGGAACGGCAACCCGACCGATCAAGCTGAAGCATATCGACGTGCCTACCTTCGATGGGGACTACAAGCAGTGGGTAACGTTCCGGGATTTGTACAAACCACTCATCCACGACAACCCCCAGTTATCAGCAGTAGAGAAATTCCAATTTCTCCGGACTTCCTTAAGAGCGGACGCATTATCATTGGTTCGCAATGTTCCGGTCACAGCGGCAAACTATCTGGAGGCTTGGGCTGCACTGGTCTCGCGGTATGACAAAAGGAAGATCATCGTGGAGGCACATCTGCGATCACTAATGACAATTGCAGCTATCCAAACACCAGGTGCTACGGAGTTCCGCAGATTTATCAACGGCCTTTTCGAGCAGGTTCGGGCTTTGCGAGCATTGGAGCTACCAGTGGAGCACTGGGGTTGTTGGTTGGTGTTCACTACAGTCGAGAAGCTCGATAGTGAAACTAGGCAGCTATGGGCTCGAGAAACCAGCAGGAACGAGATGCCGACATTTGAGGAGCTGACCGAATTCCTGGAAGCTCGACTCACCGAACTAGAGAGCATTCCGACAGCGAAGAACTATTCAAAGGGTCACTTTCTTCGGGACAGAGGTATAGTAGCTGGTCCATCCAAGAAGACGTACTCGGCAATCACATCACCAGGGACGGCTAAGTGTCCCAGATGCGCACAGCCGCATCCATTGTTCCGATGCAGTGCATTCAGGAATCTCTCAGCTCTACAGCGAGATCAGTTTGTCCGCCGCCATAAGCTATGCAGAAATTGCCTCAGCCCCGACCACAGCATTGACAAGTGTGAGAGAGGTAACTGTCGAGAGTGTAACGGACGGCACAACTCTCTGCTGCATCAGCCGGTAGACGTTCCGATGTTATCACCAGAGGCTGGACCATCAGAGGGATCTTGCGCGACAGTACAAGCCCAGGATTCACTGCTGCCTACGGCAATCGTAACTGTGGTGGGCGACAGAAACCAGTTGATCCCTTGTCGGGTGCTTCTGGACTCCGGTTCGACCACATCCTTAGTCCGGGAATCATTCGTTCAGCAGTTGGGCTTGCGACGCACGCAGGCGAAGGTGAAGATAAGTGGCATAGGCGAGGCGAATCCACAGGTCAGCCGAGGAAAAATCGAGATGCTGTTGAAAGGCCGAATAGGGGAAACAAGCGTTCGGGTAACGGCACTGGTGCTGGGGCGATTGACTTCGGATCTGCCGTCAAGGTCACTGGAACACGACTGGAGAAGCTTTTCATCGCTGGCGTTGGCCGACCCGCTATTCTACAAATCGAGACCCATTGACTTGTTGCTGGGGTCGGACACTATCTTCCAGGTCCTGCGCGATGGACGGCTGATGGATCCCGCCAGTAAAATGATGGCTCAGAACACCATATTCGGCTGGGTGATCGCAGGGAGTGGACCAACTCTGCCCGATCAGGAACAACATTGCTGCACTGTCACCCATCAGGTCGACCCATTAGAGGGGCAGCTGAGGGCCTTCTGGGAGATGGAGGAGGTACCAGAGATTAAAGAGCGCCTAACAGAAGAAGAGAGGAGGGCAATGACGCATTTTGCGGAAACTCACCAGCGTTCAGCAGAGGGACGCTTCGAGGTGGAGATGCCGTTCAAACATTTCCCGCCGCCATTGGGACATTCCAGGGAAGCCGCCATCCAAAGGCTTCTGTCCATGGAGAGGCGATTCAGGCGAAACCCGGAGCTAGGCCATCAGTATGCCGAATTTATGAGGGAATACCAGAACATGGGTCACATGCAGCGGGTGACCGAAGGAAACTCAAAATTACCAAACAACCAATGCTGCTATCTACCCCACCATGCAGTAATTAAAGCCGAGAGTGAAACCACCAAGCTCAGGGTGGTGTTCGATGCTTCTAGGGTCACCAGTAATGGAACTTCTCTTAACGATCACTTGATTGTTGGACCATCCTTGCAGTCGGACCTCATCTCAATCTTGATCCGGTTTCGCAAGCATCCCATAGCGTTTGCTTCGGATATCGCCAAGATGTTTCGCCAAATTCGAGTCCAGCCTGGTCACACCGACTTCCAAAGAATTGTTTGGCGAGACAACCCAGAGGAGGAGTACCAAACGTTCAAGCTGCTAACCGTAACATACGGAACGGCGTCTGCTCCATTTTTGGCAACGCGTTGTTTGGTCCAGATTGCCGAGGAGATCGAACAATCGTGTCCGGCGGCAGCGCGAATCATCAGAGAGGACTTCTACATGGATGATTGTATATCTGGAGCGCAATCCGTGGAGGAGGCAATCCGGTTGGTGGGTCAACTGACGGAGGCTCTTAAGAGCGGCGGATTTCCGCTACGCAAGTGGAAATCAAATTGCCACAAATTACTGGACTGGGTGTCCGCCGATTCACCGGGTTCTGAAGAAGTGTACCAGTTCATCACGAGCGAGGGAACGAAGTTACTGGGAGTGAATTGGCACCCCGGGGCAGACTATTTGAGCTACAAGGTGCAGAAGATTCCGGAGGTATCATCGCTCACGAAGAGGAAGGTCCTGTCACACGTCTCCAGGCTATATGATCCATTAGGCTTGGCCGCTCCAGTGGTGGTGCCAGCCAAGCTGGTATTGCAAAAACTGTGGCTTAGAGGTGTCGATTGGGATGACCCCCTTGATGAAGAGATTCGGAGGGAGTGCAAGGAGTACTTCGAGGGATTGTCGGCGCTGGAGTCGATGAAGATCCCACGTTGGTTGGGACATCCGAAGCCCCTTCAGTTACATGGATTTTCGGACGCAAGCGAGAAGGCGTATGGAGCGGTCCTCTACGTCAGATTTGAGGAGGACGGGGCTTCCCAGGTGCGTATCATCATGGCAAAGGCAAAGGTAGCCCCAGTTAAGCAGGTGTCCCTCCCAAGACTCGAGTTATGTGGCGCCCATCTATTGGCTCGGCTGTTTTCGTTCGTGAGGAGGGCGCTTCAACTTAGCGAGGTTCAATGCTTCGCATATACCGATTCCACTATAGTTCTACAATGGCTATCGGATCATCCCAGGCGGTGGAAGACATTCATCGCGAATCGTACGTCGTACATTTTGGAAAGGCTGCCAAGAGGCCAGTGGCATCATGTACCGACTGCATCAAACCCAGCGGATTACCTGTCAAGGGGGCTTAGCGCAAAGGAGCTCGCCGGAGCAGATCTGTGGTGGCGAGGACCCGCCTTTCTGCGAGACAAGGAGCTGAAGTTGCCCCGGACGCCCACTTACCAAGTCCGAAAGGCGGACACCGGAACGCCGGTAGATCTCGAGGAGCGAAAGGAATCGTGCTTCGTAATCCAGCAAGAGGAGCTATCTATAACAAGGAGATTCTCCAGCTTCACTCGAACGGTACGAACAGTAGCGTGGATGAAGCGGTTCATCGACAACAGTAGCCGCAAGGGGGACGGCAGGTCAGCGAGGCGGTCGGGCGTTCTCGATGCTGACGAAGTGAGGGTGGCCACACGCATCATATTGCGAGCGGCTCAGACCGAATCGTTCGAGACGGACCTAGCGGCCATTAGAGCCGGGAAACAATTATCAAGACGAAGCGAACTGGTTGCGCTCGACCCATTCATCGATGACCAAGGTATCCTCAGGGTGGGCGGAAGACTAGAGGCAGCAAGGATGGAATACGAACGCCGACATCCACCAATCTTACACCGGCAGCATCACCTTGCAAAGATCATAGTGAGGGATTTGCACTGGAGACTGATGCACGCTGGAAGCCGGTTACTGCTCGCCGCGGTGAACTCCCGGTACTGGATCATAGGGAGTCGAGGACTTGTCCGGAGGGTCATCGCTGAATGCACGGTTTGCGTTCGTCACAAGGGACGGGTGCTATCTCAACAAATGGCCGCATTGCCAGCCAGTCGGATAAATCCCGCACGGCCATTTAGTAACACCGGCGTCGATTATGGAGGTCCTATCACTCTTCGGACATGGAAGGGACGCGGCGCGAAGCGAGTCAAAGGCTACATCTGTCTCTTCGTGTGCTTGGCAACCAAGGCAATACATCTCGAGGCGGTTAGCGAGCTGTCCAGCGAGGCTTTCCTGGCAGCATTAAGGAGATTTCTCGCGCGTAGGGGTTTTTGTCACACTTTATGGAGTGATAATGGTACCAATTTTGTTGGGGCATGCCGAGAACTGCGAGAAGTTTATGAGCACATAAACCGTAAGGCTACCCAGGACCGGATCATGACGGAGTTGGCCACCAACGGCATCACTTGGAGATTCATTCCCCCGGCAGCCCCCCACTTTGGTGGCTTGTGGGAGGCAGGAATCAAGTCCGTGAAGCATCACCTGAAGCGAGCTATTGGAAATGCGTTTCTGACGTTCGAGGAGCTCACTACAGTGTTGGCCCAGATCGAGGCTTGTCTAAATTCCCGACCGCTGGTCGTCCTGCCAACAGAGCCTGGCGACCCCGAGGTGTTGACCCCCAGTCATTTCTTAGTTGGAGGACCGGCTATGAGCGTCCCGGAAGTCGATCCGGGAGAGACAACAATCACTTGGCGGTCCAGATGGAAGTACTTGCAGGCGTTGCATCGAGCATTTTGGTACCGGTGGAAGAACGAATACCTCCACACGTTGCAGGCTCGCAACAAATGGTATCATCCGGAACCAAACCTAGGAAATCCGGTCGTGGTGCTTCTGAAGGACGAGCAACTATCTCCGACCTATTGGCCCATGGGAAGGGTTATCGAGCTTCATCCTGGCAGAGATGGCAAGGTGCGGGTGGCAACCGTAAAGATTCAGGGGGGCACCCTTAAGCGACCCGTTACGAAGTTAGTACTACTCCCGGTTGCAGAGGATGAGACGGTTGAACCGACAGTTCAAGGTGGGCGGAATGTTGGAGACGGTGCAGCACACGACGGCCGACTAGCAGCACACGACTGCCGACTGGCAGACTGAGCATCGCACATTTATACTCTGGCTCCTTGTTCCTGTGACAACGTGCGAACGAGGGAAAGGAGACAAAAAAGCGAATAAAGGCAGCGGCAGTTGTGGAGTTAGTAATCAGTACAAGTCGAGCAGTCAAACGCTGCACATGCGTTTATAAAGATTGTTATATTTAAATTAAACATTTAGAAATTGTAAATCGAGTTTACATTAGTCTTTATTATGCTATACTGGAAGTACATACTTCTATTTTTCGTTAATAATAAATTGTGGTTCTCTACAATTAAACAGTTTTCTAAAAAAAATTGGATGATAGTTAAAAAGAATGTATATTACAATACTTTAATTCGACTCAACAATAGAAACTCAGTTGTAAACTGCGTAGTTACATTATGGTTTTGTAAGCTTAATCTATAGTAGACTTTTGCCATGTAAAATTTATAATGCCACATTTTGTAGTTCCCGATTTATGAGTAGTTGCTTTAAAGCGCAATGGTAGCAATTTCGCATGCTTACATATTCATTTCATATAGATAGCGTAGTCTTATTTACAGCACCCAAATAAAACACAGCGAACTGCGTATTTCCAATTAACAAAATGTATTCTCTGTAGGTGTTTTGCGTATGACAACCATGCTTTAAATCGGCACAATGGAGCCAGTCCATCGCCTGATATTAAATCGCTTGATTTGGATGAAGCAGTCGAAAGCGCTCGGAACTACCAGGTAAGATTAGTGCATAGATATTGTAAAGTAAATGTCACCCATTACTAAGGCAGAAACTGTTTTTTTATTACTAAAGTCTATTCGAATCGCTTATAAAAATATTTAAAACGCATAATGTGTAAAGTGTAATTAATATCATCATCATCATCGGCACTACAACTGGGATCCGATCTTGGCCTTATTTAGCAAGTCTCTCCACCGGTATCCGGTTCATATCCGAGACATGTTAAATGGTCCATAATAATAAATTTTTCCGGGCAAGGTTATTAGCCTTCCGCCCGAGTAATTAATAGCATGTATGTAAAAAACATCTGCTGCAGCATTTCTTTGGAGCAACAACAAAATCGGGCGACAAAGTGCAAGCACTAGTCCTGGTCCGTGACCATATGATGTTGAGAGTTCAGCTTCGGAAAGTAGAATTTAAAAAAAAAACAAAGATTTAAGCCGATTTTTTTATTTTATTTCTTTTTTTTAACGTTTATTTATTTTACTTAAATACTATTACTTTTTTTTTTTTTTTAGTCTAAATAAACACTAAACTATAATCCATTGTTGTTGTTGTTTTTAATGTATAAGGCCATAGTGGCACGCAATACCTATCATATTATTTTTTTAATAATTGTTTTTCTTATCCTTACAAATCGTTTATACGATGTACTGTATGATGTTTCTTTTTTTAAATATTATTTGAGGAAAAATTAACAAAAAACCTACTCAATGGTTGTATATATATTTTTTATTTATAATAAAACAATTTAAACCTAGTAGAATTTAAATCTAACAAAGACTTAACTCTAACTAAGCCTAACTTAAGTCTACCTAATACTAATTAAGATTATGGACCTGTGGATCAGATCCTGCCACACTTCGCCCGCCCTGCCGACCACCAGTCCTTTGACTGCCCGTCGACCGAACGGGTTCCATGCAGCAGGACCTGTGCCCGAACGTTTATCAGCCAGTTTCCGCTCAGTCGAGCCACCGGTATTTGTTTCTATTGAATCTTTCGAAATTAGTTTTGTCTTCTTCAGGTATGCTCACGCAGTATATTAGAATGGTATTTCCATCTCCTATGCTTGTTGGCACATACTTAATTATTTTATCAGTTGTTCGTCTCTCCACATGATATATAATTAGTACGTTTGTGAAAATGGACACGCCTTAAGAATACTGTCATCAGTACTGGCAACTCTATCTTAGGCAGTAGTCGTAGAGATCGGAGCGACTGGTTTGATGATGAGTGCAAACTAGCGACTAAACGTAAGAATGCTGCATACCGGGCAATGCAGCAGTCTCCTAGGACGCGGCTACGTGAGGAGAAATACAACGAGCTCAGAAGATCTGAAAAAAGTCTTCACAAACAAAAGAAAAGTGCCTGGGAAAAAACTTTGTCTGTGAAATAGAGAAAAGTAGAGAGAGTACCAGGCATGGAAGTTCTACCAAATAATCCACAGTATGACGCGGTACATACCACGCTGCACTTACTGCAAGGATAAAGAGGGTAATCTGATCACCGACCCTGAAGACATTCTGGAGCGACGGGAAGTGCACTTCAATGAATTGCTAAGTGGTCAGCTCACAGAAGAATTCGATGCTCCACCAATGCAAAATTGAGACCAAATGCTGTTATCACCAAGCATTGAGGAAATATTCAAATCCATAAGACAGCTCAAATCAAATAAAGCCCCCGGAGCTGATGACATACTAGCTGAGCTGATCAAACAAGGAGGGACAGCGTTACATCATGCATTTTTTTTTGTTTTTTTGTTTTTAAACCACATTTATTTTCCTAATTCCTTTTACATATTATGTACAATATTAGGGGTGGACATGCGTCCAACTTACATCATGCAATTCATGAGATCGTGGTGCACGTATAGGAGCAAGATAAGATGCCGGAAGATTGGCGTCATAAGGTAATTTGCCCCAGTGTGCAGCAACTAGAGGGGCATAACATTGCTGAGTACCGCCTGTAAGATACTCTCATCTATCCTACAAGATCGGATAGCTCCATACGCTAAAGTCATCATTGGCCAATATCAGTGTGGCTTCATCCCAGTCAAAGCAGCTATGGATCAGATATGCACCCTTAAGCAGGCGATAGGAAAATGTCTGGAATTTAAGATTCCTTTATATCATCTATTCATAGACTTTAAGGCCGCATACGACAGCATCGCCAGGATAGAACTATATAATGCCATGAGAGAGTACGGCATTCCAAACAAATTGATACGACTTTGTGTGTGCTCAATAAAAGGCACTCTGAACTCTTAGCCGCGTTCGAGGGGAAGGTCTTTAGGAGAACTGTTACTCCCGTATTTGAGGGAGCACGATTCCGGAGACGATACAACCATGAGTTGTATGGGATCTACCTTGAAGCTAATATTGTAAGAAAAATCCAGCTCGGTAGACTGCGATGGGCGAAACACCTAGCTCGAATGAGCGAAGAGGAGCCTGCCCGGAAAATGCTTTGTGGCAGAATGTATGGAAGGTGACTGTGCGAGTTAAGGATAGCCACATTACCACAATACACACGACGCAATGATCCAAGCATTAAACAATCATCATGGGCCAACAATGAGATCGCATAGACGCTCCAAAAGCAACATAAATCAACAATCACCTAAAACAATTATCTCCACACATGGCACCAACCTCATGAGTCAACGCCGAACACTTATCTATGACCCAGATATCACATAGACGCTCTAAAAGGATCATAGATCAACGATGACCTAAAACAATTATCTCCACACACGGCACCATTCTCATGGATCAACACGGGTGATGATGGTGATGATGATTATATCATCTATTTATAGACTTTATGGCCACCTACGACAGCGTAGCCAGGGTAGAACTATATAATGTCATGAGAGAGTTCGGTATTCCAAACAAATTGTTACGACTTTGTAGGTTGACCATGACCAACGTAACTAGTCAAGTAAAAGTAGCGGGATTGCTGTCCAAACCAATAAACATCTTTAATGGATTCCGGCAAGGGGACGGTCTGGCCTGCCTCCTCTTCAACCCGGTGTTGGAGAAAACAATCCGTGACTCTGGCGTCACAACTAGAGGGACTATTATCACCAAGTCCAGCCATATACTTGCCTACGCAGATGACATCGACATCATCGGTAGAACCGAATCGACTGTACAGGACTCCTTCACCCAGAACGAGCAGGTGGCACAAAAACTGGGACTGCACATTAATGAGGGAAAATCTAAGTACATGGTGGCAACTTCTGCGAAGAGAAGACCTAATGTTGGGCAAACTATCAGGGTAGCAGAGCACGAATTTGAAGTAATGTAATCTTTTAACTACCTTGGGTCAATAGTATCAGCCGATAACAATATGGAAAAAGAAATACGCGAACGCCTGATCAAATCTAACAAAGCCTATTATGGTCTATCAAGACTCTTTAAATCCCGAAATTTATCCAGAACATCCAAGCTACAACACTACAAGACCATGGTCTTACCAGTACTCATCAATGGATCCGAGACTTGGGTGCTCAATAAAAGGTACTCTGAACTCTTACCCGCGTTCGAGAGGTAGGTCTTAAGAAGAATTGTTGGCCCCGTATGTGAGGGAGGACAATTCCGGTGACGGTACAACCATGAGTTGTACGCAATCTACCTTGAAGCTAATGTTGTAAGAAAAATCAAGCTCGGTAGACTCTGGTGGACGAGACACCTAACTCGGATGAGCGAAGAAGAGCCTGCCCAGAAAGTCCTTTGTGGCAGGATGTATGAAAGGCGACAGTGCGGCAGAGCTTGTATGCGGTGGATGGATGGCGTATACCAGGACGTCCAGAGCCTGGGAGTGCCAAACTGGATGACATCGGCTCGAAATCGGGACGGAGAGATTTGTTAAATAAGGCCAAGACCGGATCCCAGTTGTAGTGCTGATGATGATAATGATTATGCGTCATTATTGAGTCTATAATTTTGCACATCATTGTGGCTCTATGGTTATTGCAATAATCAATGGGATGTGTCTGCGCGGACATTAGCGGCAATTCAGCGTGTTGGGGATGCAATTTCCCAGGGCAAGCACTCAGCAAAACGATCGCCTGCAAAACCACTCAAGAGGGAAGCCCAACGAAAACCACTCAAGAGGGAAGAGCACGACAATCAGTGCCGATCGCGAAAAATCACTTAGGAGGAAACGAGTGATTGAGAAGAAACAAAGCGAACAAGAAGACAGCTGCGGGCTATAAAAGGCGAACGCAGCGGTGAAGCAGGAGGAGTCCCTCCGCACTCAGCACCTACCGGTGTTGTACGATTTCCTTCCCGCCATCCCTCCATCCAAGTAGTTAGAAAACTCCTGAACTAACCCTGTCCGCACTATACACCCCCCCCCCCCGCGCCTTTTTTCTTTTTCTTTCAGATATCTCGAGACCGTGCCCAACATCTTCACGGATGTGGGTGATTATGGTTATCGCAAGATGACCAGAAGCCAGAGACAAGATGAGGGACACCTCTGTCCTTGTCTCGCCAAAGTCGGCCTCTCGCCACGCATTCTTTTTTTTTTCGAAGCAGGAGGAGTCGTTACAGAAACTCCTACCCAACAGGGCTTCTCAAGACCGGATGCAAAGAATAATCTAATAATAATAACAAGGAAATAACAGGAAATAATAAGTAGGAAAATAAGCAAATATTTTGCAACGCGTAGCGAAATGACGCTATAACGGTTAGAATCACTAAAACTTTAACCAATGCTCAACACATCCGGCCTCACTGCCGCATGTGTATGAATTCGATTTCTAAACTCAAGTACACTCAACTGATATGGAAATATTGTGGTATTGCTTGATATAGGGCCAATGGTTGTTTGCTTATTCAATTTTCTTTTTGTGTTGTTCTTCATTATTTGCTTGTGTACGGTGTGTGTCTGTTGGAAACGCCACAGTACTTTATTGTGTTATTTCTTAATTTTTTATTATACAATGCGCAGTTTAAGTAGCAAGTGGAATATCCTCGTGAACGTGGTCTGAGGTCTTGATGCATTCATTCTAGCTTTTTCATAGCGTAGGTTCGAAGCATGTTCTTCACAACTTCATCGGAAAATGCTACAGTAGAAGACATATTGTTCCAGATTTACCATAAGTTCATTAGTGTGAAATATTTTTATCTTTAGCAATAGACTAAGAACAATAACAGTTATTAATCCTACTTTTTATTACTGCCTTCCAGTTCCAGCAATACTCAGCGAATATCTTAGATGATCCTGAATTAATTGCGGGAAAGCATAGAACTTTGCTCACATTTACATCGTATATGACATCGGTCATCGATTACGTACGTCCTTCGGATTTAAAAAAGGAACTGAACGATAAGTTTAAAGAAAAATTTCCGCAAATACAATTAACTTTGAGTAAACTTAGAAGGTAAATTCGATGAATATCAACGATCAAACAATAGATTTAATTCTACTTATTTCTTAAATAGCCTAAAGCGTGAAATGCGTCGCATAAACAAACTTGACCCACGAGTCGATTTAGTGACTATTTCGCAGGCTTACGTATACTTCGAGAAATTAATTCTTTCAAACTTAATCAACAAAAATAATCGTAAACTTTGTGCTGGAGCTTGCTTGTTATTGAGTGCTAAAATGAATGATGTCAAAGGCGAGTTACTTAAAAGTTTGATTGAGGTAAATAAACCAATTCTTGATTATATATAGTCTTTAACATTTATTAGTAATATATTATTAATATTATTTTTTTTTTTCTAGAAAACTGAAAACGTTTTTCGTTTAAATCGAAAAGAACTGATCGCATCCGAGTTCGCAGTCCTTGTTGCACTTGAATTTAGTTTGCACGTTCCAAACCACGAAATTCTACCGCATTATCAAAGATTACTTTATGAATCGTAAAATACATTTAATATCAACGCTAACATTTTTTAATATTCATACATTTACCAAAATTATTAACGAAAATGACGGAAAAAAACCACAGAAAGGAAATGCTGTTCCTTAAATGATGTGCAAAATGGAGTAATTGAAAGTATGCGACTTTTAGAAAAAAGTGTCTTAATATAAGACTTTACGTTTTTGTTTTTGTTTTTTTACTTTTATGCATTGTTTCTAATTGTTCCTTGTACATTTCTGTTACTGTTAACTCCACATAAAGCTAAGTTGTATCCCCTTTGTCTTTTTATCCTTTTTATATTTGTTTTAAATATATTTTCATCTTAATTTTTTATTCCAATTCAAACAAAAAATATGTGTTTTTCAAATGGGATTGAGTGTGTTTGTTGAAATGATCACCGATGAATATTTGTGTTGACAATTATAAGGTAAATTCAAGATTGAGCAAGCTTTTTAAGCAGCAAGGTTTTAATTGAAAGACTGGGTAATACAAACATACAAATGAATGCCAACTTATAAACTTTATTATCGCAATTAAAAAGCGTGAAACAAATCTGTGCCACACATTATACGTTAGTGGTACTCCAAGTAATTGACTGCGTATTGCATATTCATACAAAGTAATGGTGTCATTAATTTTAAGAATTTTTTAAAGGTGATGAAATAATCGGTATCATTTTAAAATGTTTACATTATTATATCGCAGTCTTTAAGGGTTGAAAAACATTTTTTTTTACGAATCCAAATAGCGGCGTTATAAGATATTGCTTTAAATATCTTTTGTGTGACATCGTGAGATCGAAACATGTTGCATTTGCCATACATTTTCTATTTATCTGAAACAGGAAACAAAAACGTTTTTCGATTACTGACATGTTAAGAGGAAAGATAAAATTATAAGAAAGGAAAAAATGAAAACCAAATAGTTTTCTTTTCTTCAATTAAATGTTCAAACTACTGACTATTTTAACTAAAAAAAAGTCATTTATTTACGTGATATCCTTAAAACTACATTCTTACATATTTCATACATTCTTCCGATAATTTTATAGACAGAAACCGTCCAAATGTCTGCCGGTCCGATCAATAACTTTTTGGCTAGAGCCCGAGCAGTTTTTGAGAATACGTTTTGACGTGACAACGTCTTATAAATCAGTATACCTTGGGAGGCATTCGGAAAAAAGTTTGTAGCGTTACGATAACGATAACCGATAACCCACGAGCCGCAGTGAGCGAGAGCGCGACTCTCTTAATTGCTCCTAAGTCAAATGCAGAGAGACAACGGGAATACAGACAGCGCCTTGCACTGCCGAGAATAGCTGTACAGGTTGAAAGTGTAAAGACAAAAAATACACAGAGACAACGCGAGTACAGGCAGCGCCTTGCAGCATTAAATAAATCGGATATAGCTAAGAGAAAATTGTCTGTTCATAGTGGTTTCGCAGCGGCAAGTTCAAACAACGTTCAAGAACTACAGGTTGTAAACCTACAACAGCCTTCAGCAGCAGAACCCGTGTATTTTACAATATAACCAGTTATATCGGCGCAAGAGATATGGGACATGAAATGGAACAAATCGATATCGAGATTTAAATTGATGTTTCTTGACAATGACTTTGGGTATGCTTGCTCTGTTTGCGATAGACTTTGGTTTGAACGCGATTTAAAACCGATCACAGTGCAACAGATGAACGTAATTTCGGACTGGCACACAAAAGAAAATCGACAACTGTGTCCTGACGAATACACAGTAATTTACAATACTTGTAAAATTTCGTTAAGCAAACCAAAATGAATGCCTACACTTGGAGGCATTCGGAAAAAAACACTTTAATTTTGATTTAATAACCTGTATATTCAATGTTACATATTTAGGATACGTTGTCACGAATATAATGTCCGAGCGCCTTGCGCCCAGACAACCATTTTTTCGAGATAATCGCATTTTAATGGGTTGCTCAGCACCAAGTAATGGACTAAGATTTTCAATACGGCAACACTATTAGTTTTCGTGACTGTCCGACCAGTTATAGATTCTAGGTGCATTAAATAAACGTTCATTATCATCATCGGCACTACAGTCGGGATCCGGTCTTGGCCTTATTTATCACGGGTACTGTTCTTCGGAGATTCTTGGTATTGTTCCACGCAATTCGGCTTATATTCGCTCCGCAAGACAATCCGACGGATCGCACCCGTTTGTGGTTCATCTCCCGACGGCGCGAACATCCCTGCATCAGAACTCGTTCCGTTACAGAGCGGGGAAGCTGTGGAACTCCCATCCCACGCGAGTGTTCCCGGAGCGTTACAACCTGCAACTGTTCAAAAAGAACTGAAACAGTTATTTGATGGCATCTCGGGGTGCCAACTCGGCGCTATAGGTTCGCCTCTCCCGAGAGAAGTCTATAAAATAAAAAAAAGTCCACCGGTCCCGATGTCATGCACTCTCAGTCTCTGGGCGTCCTGGTCTACGCCATCCTTCCATTGCACACAAGGTCTGCCGCACTATCGCCTTCGATACATCATCATCATCATCGGCACTACAGCCGGCATCCAGTCTTGGCCTTATTTAGCAAGTCCCGAGGCTTGTTAAATTTTCCATAATAATGTGTTTTTCCAGGCAAGGTTATTAGCCTTGCACCAACGCCTTCCATACATCCTGCCACAAGGATTTTCAGGACAGGCTCCTCTTCGCTGATTCGAGCTAGTTTTCATATTCTGGGCAAATGTCGCACTTACATTTCCCAAATACAATGCTTTAGTTTAAAATAATCTTAAAGAATTCGGCTCTGCCTTCGATTCTCCAACATTTCCACAAACTTCAACTGAATTTATTCGAATCATTGTGTTTGGAGAGCGTTGAAAGTTGATCCTCATGTACTGCTTCCTCCTCTTCTTCTTGAAGTGTGTTTTTGTGTGTGTCAACGTTTTTTCTATGATTGTTGCCTGCACATCGGCTATTCCTTTTTCCAATATAGGTCTGCCGAATATTGTAAAATCATTACCGCCGACCAGCAGAATCTTTTCTAGGCGAATCCTATCTCCTATTGTGGGTGGCCAGTACCCTTCCACGAGTATTATATCACCAGATGTGATTTTGAACTGTTTTCCACACAATTGTTCCACAGCAAACAGGCGGCCAGTGTCTTGTGATGACAGAACGTTGTTACGTTTTGAACAATGTGTGAACATTCTTTCTTATGGGCGGGGGTATCTTCCGTTGATGGAATTACATACTGATTGGGGTTCTGTTTGGGTAATGTGTTTGATTACCGTGAAGTCGCCAGTGAAGGAAGAAAGTTTCCTAGTATTGGTGATTTAAGGCAATTAGTGAGCCTTGAAGTCAAATAAGCCATTGAGTTTAAAAATTATCTCTCTAGTTAGAACAAAACGTTGTCCCGCCCACCGGAGTCTACCGAGCTTGATTTTTCTTGCAACATTAGCTTCAAGGTAGATCGCGTACAACTCATGGTGGAATCGTCCTCCCTCACATACGGGGCCAATAATTCTCCTTAAGACCTTCCTCTCGAACGTGGGTTAGAGTTCAGAGTGCATTTTATTGAGCACCCAGGTCTCGGAGCCATACATGAGTACTGGTAACACCATGGTCTTGTACAGTAGCAGCTTAGATGTTCTGGATAAACTTCGGGATTTAAACGGCCTTGATAGACCATAGTAGACTTTGTTAGATTTGGTCAGCCGTTCGCGCATTTCTTCTTCCGGATTGCTTTCTCCAACGCCATGTTGAAGAGCAGGCATTCCAGAGCGCGGCCTTGCTGGAGTCCATTAAAGATGTTTATTGGTTTGGACAGCAATCCCGCTATTTTTACTTGACTAGTTACGTTGATCATGGTCAACCTACAAAGTCGTCATGGCATTATATAGTTCTGCCTTGGCGATGCTGTCGTAGGCAGCCTTAAAGTCTATAAATAAGGTGTACTGGCGTGCAGTGAGCGTCAAGATACAAATCTATCGATAGGGAACGTTTGTTGTGAACGAGTCCTTATATTTTTTTATTTGGTTGCTATGACATCTGTCAAACATATTTAGTATGCATCAAGTCATTGTACAAACAATATCATTTATTTTAATCCTGTTAAAAATGTCGAATTTTGTACCAGGAAATGATGATTTGCGGAAAGCATTAATTTTTTGTTGTCATTTGAAGAAAAGTGCTGCGGAATTCTCTATCGGAAACAACATGCAAAAGATGGTTTAAGCTGCTCAGAGATAATGATTGTGATGTGCGAAATGAAGAACGTGGAAGACCACCAAAAAAGTTTGAAGACGCCGAATTGCAAGCAATATTGGATCAAGATGACACTCTAAGTCAAAAACAAATGGCACAAATGTTAAATGTCGCACAGCAAACAATTTCTGACCATTTAAAAGCTATGGGAAAGATCCAAAAGTGTGAAAACTGGGTGCGACATGAATTGAATGACAGGCAGATGGAAAAGCGAAACACCACATGTGAAACGTTCCTTCTACGACACGAAAGGAAGTCAGTATTGCATCGAATTGTGACTGGTGATGGAAAATGGATTTATTTTAAAAATCCTAAATGCAAAAAATCATGGGTACATCTGTGGGGGTGAAGAGAGAAGTATTTGCGCCAGACACGGGCGTGCGGTTCACTTCTGCCCCAACGATGTTGCTTGACGATTTGTTCCATTAGTAATTTTAAGATAATATTCAAATTAGTATTTGGCTTTGTCAAAGGAAAATGTCTACACATAGCTATACACATGTGTGTATGTACCAATTTGACTTTTTTGCAAATGCTCTGCACTTGACGAGTTCACCACTGACAAATGTGTGTTGTCCGCTCACTGATTTCAAGTTAAGCGACTTTATCTTGCCACCAAACGAATTAATATACTCTTAAATATATTTGTTTTATTGAATTTAGTATTATTCGCGAAAAATTACACACCTTTTAACACTTATTCGCACGCGAACGAATTTACCTGCGGACTGTCATAATTTAATGAATAATATTTCTTACTAGAAGCGTTTACAGATTAAAAAATATACAATTAAAGCACACGGACGCACTCGCGTGCGGACACGGCGGTGGTGGAACAAAACGATTCGTGGCGGTGTAACCATCCACGATGATAGGTTAGTAAAGACTGATCCCAATTAGGGATGAAATTGGATTTGTAATTTTTGCACTTGACAACCAAAAGAGAACATACTTCTGCTCTCCCACTCCCACGTTCGTCGATGTGTGGTGGATTACATCAGTAAATTGATGACCAAAGAAAGCGGGAGAATGAGCGAGCAGAAACACGCTGTATGATTATCTTGGGGTGGATTTGGTTGTATGTGCATGAATCAATGTAGTTCTGAGCGGAACCCATTGACCTAATTCGGTAGTATGGTGAGCTCAGAGTTCATTGATCTGGAGGAGGGGAAAACCAAGCCGGTGCTATTTACCTGCAAAAAGAGCGCATTGATCCCCAGCGAATGAAGTGTCTGGAGAAAATGGAAAGGACGCTGACCTGGCTAGGGAAATCTGATCATGGGAACTAACTTGAATGCTTTGATAATTTCGCAAGATTAAGCAACCCCCATTGGATCAGACTATGCCGTTGCTAACCGACATTATACGATTTCCTGTGGAAATCTCATGGGTTAGCGAAATGGGGTTGCCGTATGGCAAAAGAGTAGCTAAACACAATTATGCATTATCTGCATAGGATAATGAGTTTAGCTATGCGTCCGTTTAACATGTTTTAGAGGTGGAATAGCCTATAAGGGGAATGGGTAGAAATGACGCGCTGAAAGCGGTCGAAATTAGGTTAGGATTGTGGGATGGTTCTCCATGTGATATAGAGAAACCCCACACATCCAGGAGAAGCGTCAACATCGACTGCAAAGCGATCGGTTCGAAAAAAAGACAATGCTCTGTGTTTGGGGGGAGCAGAAGGGGGAGGTGTATCATGAACTTCTAAAACCTGGCGAAACTGTTGATGCGCAACTCTATTGACAACAAATGATCAATTTGAACCATGTATTGATCGAAAAACTACCAGAATGGGTCACAAGACACGGAAAGGTAATTTTGTTGCATGATAATGGTCCGAGTCATACAGCAAAACCCGTCAAAGAAACGATAAGCGCTCTCGGCTGGGTAGTGTTACCCCACCCGTCATATTCACCAGACTTGGGTCCTCCCGACTACCATTTTTTTTCATCGATGGGACACGCATTGGCTGAGCAGCATTTCAATTCCTACGAAGAAGTCGAAAATTGGGTCTCCGAATGGTTTGCTTCAAAAGACGACTGGTTTTATTGGCGTGGTATCCACAAATTGCCAGAAAGGTGGTCGAAATGTGTAGAAAGCAATGCCCAATACTTCGAATGAAATGTTTTTAACTTTCCCATTTAAAATCAGTGTTTTATTAAAAAAAAAAAAAAAAAAACGCTCACCATACTGGTACACCTGGTAGATGATACAATGGGATCTTAAATTCCAGACAATTTTCCATCGCCTGCCTAAAACTGAATATCTGATCAATCCCTGATTTGTCTGGGATGAAGACACACTGATATTGACCAATGATGACTTTAGCGTATGGGGCTATCCGGTCTTGTAGGATATAGGGGAGTATCTTATACGCGGCACTCAGCAATGTTATACCCCTATAGTTGCTGCACACTGTGATCTTCCTTCTTATGTATGGGGCAAATTATACCACGACGCCAATCTGCACCACGATCTCATGGATTGCGTGATGTAACGCTGTCCCCCCTTGTCTCAGCAGCTCAGCTGGTATGCCATCAGCTCTGGGGGCTTTATTTGATTTGAGCTGTTTTGTGTCTTTTTTAATGTTTCCTCAATTGTTGGTGGCGGCAGCATTTGGTCTTGATCTTGCATTGGTGGAGCCTCCAATTCTGTGAGCTGACCATTTAGCAATTCATGGAAGTGCACTTCCCATCGCTCCAGAATGCCTTCACGATCGGTGATCAGATTACCCTCTTTATCCTTGCAGTAAGTGCAGCGTGGTGTGTAGCGCGTCATACTGCAAAATATTTGGTGGAACTTCCGCGCCTAGCGCGGACCTCGCTCTCTACTTTTCTCTATTTCACAGACAAGGTTTTTTTTCCCAGGCACTTTTCTTTTCTGTGTGGAGTTTTTTTCCGATCTTCTGATCTTCTCTTTGTATTTCTTCTCGCGTACCCGCGTTCTATGAGACTGCTGCATTATCCGGTATGCAACGTTCTTACGTTCAGTCGCTGGTTTGCACTCATCATCAAACCAGTCGCTCCGATCTCTACGATTACTGTTTAAGATGGAGTTGGCAGTACTAATGACAGTATTCCGCGGCATTCTGGCGCGGGGACTTATTTTCCCTCCATCAAGCTCTTCGAGAGTGAGTCTTAACGCATGACCAAAGGTGTTACTGGTATTCTCAATGCAAAAAACAGCCAGTGGCGCCATCAGGTGGCTTTTTGGGTGTCTTTACGCGGAAACCTGGTACTCGCAACGACCAAGTTCTTTAATGCTGTCAGTTCGATGACTCGTAGTCCATTGTCATTAGTGTTCTCATGCAAACTATGGGAACCTGAATAGTGCCCGAAAACCGGCTCCTGACCTATTTTCGCAGTCAAATCACCAAGAACGATTTTCACGTCGTATCTTGGGCACATTGTATCTTAGAGGGCCCGTTCGACGTTCTCGTAGAATTCTTCTTTTTCGTCGTCAGGGGACTCCTCTGTACGTCCGTGAACGTTTATGAGGCTTATACTTGCCTCACACGGAAAGAGTGCATAGCCTTGTCATACTTGTTTCTTTGAATTACACCACTCCCCGTCCATCCTATTTCTTGTAATGCTGTTATGTCAGCCTTATATTCAGACAGAGCATCGGCTAGCTGTTGCGCAGCTCGAGGTCTGTATAGTGAGCGGACGTTACATGAGAAACTTCTCATTTAGGCATTTTCGTCTCCGTGGTCGTCGTCGTGTATCCGGTCCATATCTGAGGCTTGTTAAATTGTCCATCATAAGTTCTTTTTGCGGACAAGGTTACTAGCGTTGCTCTAACCTTTCTCGGGATCTCGCTGCATGCATTGATTCACTACTTGGCGCGTGCCAAAGTAGCTAACCAGGGTGTCACATGGAGACTGCATGTCAACTTGAATTGAAGAGGGCAAGGATCGTCCGGGCCTTTGCCGCGTTGAAGGCAGTCAGTGACTTTGTCCTGTATGTTCGCTCCCGCTTGTCCCTATTTTCTCATTTAGCTGACCTAATAATGACTCATAATACTGCCCACTTATCGTCTGTCCCTTTTCCAAATAGTTCGCCTTTAATAATCCACTGTTATGACTGTTCTTTCGTCCCGGGTGTGTAGTGGTGTATCCATGTTGCATCTACAGTAACTAATCTGCGCAGGAACTCATCTAAGGTGCGGCGCATGCGCTACAAAAGTTGCCAGGTGAGAGCAAATGCGGCACCCATCCTGCAGATATTTTTGCCATACCCCATTTATCATGCAAAATTAAAACTTGAAACAAATTAAAAATTGACAGATACCTAGTGGATAATGATGCCTACTAAAAACAGACCATTAGCTACGAGCGCCATCGTAAGCGTTTCTAAGGACTTATTGACCTACCCTCGTATTATCGAAAGGAATTCAAATTGTTTGTGTCCCACAAAGCAATCTCGTGGAATCCACCAATATGTACTTTCAATAGTGCGTATATTTATATACCAAAATTTGTTTTTTTTTATAGAAGGGACTTTGGAAGTCGCTACCAAGAAAGAGTGCTTCTGGAGCGCTACAATTTGTTACTGTTCCAAAAAATCTTCAATAGTCATTTAATAGCATCTCAGGAAATGGGTTCAACGCAGTCGCTACGGTTTCACTGAGAGAAAATGGAGGTGTTTGATTAATAAACTCTTTTTTATGCTGCAATATTGGAACACTAGGGGAACCTGCAGTTTGTTTTCAAAAGGTTGTGCTATAACCTTAATAGAAGCTGTTCGTGTTTATATTGGTTACCTATAAAATCTAAAAATTTGGGAAGGGTCCATTATTAACTGTAACTTACAAAACCACTTTAAAACATTTAAATGTGTATATAACGACATTCATTATTTTATGAATGGTAGGTCTTGTAGAAGCAATTTTTACATAACGTTTGCATGTTACAAACTATCACACCCTCTAGTCAGGGATAATGTCGACTTTGTGTCGGTCCAAAGACTGGACTGTTGTTAGATAATTCTAATACAATGGTTACCCCTTCTATGTCTAAATTTAAAAGTCACATTAACTTTTCTCTTGGCTTATCTTCATAACATATAATGCTTATTTGTAATGATAGGTCCAAAACCCTGTATTCGTTTCCATAATGGAGAATCACCTACTGATGGTCGAGTATGTACTTTGTTTCATAATAAGATATCCACTTCCAGGTCGAATTCTGCACAACCAAGAAGCCTGAAAAATGGTGCATCCTGCAAAATCACTTGATATTATAACTTAGCGTCTCAGTATGGTTTTAAAGAGTTTTTACTAATTTAACTAATATGTAGAAAGGATTACTAGTGTTTCCATGGGGATGGAATATAAGGGCCGTATCCCCAGCTGTTGGACAAAATTTTACACAACAGCAAATATTATTTCAATTCGTTCATATTTTCTACTTTAATTTTTGCAATAACATCAAATTAATGTGCCCCCTTAATGGCTGAGTTGGTAAGAAGATTGTACCTTGCGTTTGATTGTGCAAACCTAGGTTCAACTGACGGTGAGAAAATTTGAAACACTCTTCGAGATGACGGAATCAGATCCTTCAGCTGTTAAAGTTTCAACTATATCTTTAATTAATATTGTAAATATTGTCGGTATGACGTATTCCTCATACAACAGATGAATTCCGTTGGCAATTGCAGATGCGGCGTTTTCACAAGTTCGAAGAATTTGCAATATGCGTACTCGAAAAACCATCGCATGATTGTAGCCTTTAATTGCTGTCCCGAATATTTGAAATAATGATTCATAACATGTTGGCACAATTGCTGAGTGGTAGGTCAAAGCCCGGCCGCCCGGTGAAATACCACCCCATTAAGCTATAGGCTTCGTGAAATGCTTCGGAGAAATCCTTGACCATCTTGTCTGATGGACCTGGTCGAGAAAAAAACATCTCAGGGCGCTGACTCAGCCCGATAGGTTCACCTTTTCTGGGAGAAGTAACATTAAATTAAAAAACCGAAAAAAAGAATGTTTGCAGTATATAAATATTGGCTTATAATTAATTCACTATATTCCAGTTGCCTATAAAATACTGAATATTGCATATTTACTGGGTTAATGAACATTTAAAGTCATTACAAAATCCTTTGTGTGTGAGCGAGTTGTAAAGAATGAATTTGACCAAGTTAAAACTTAGTTCTTCTGCACAAGAGGTATTCAATTATTAAACTTAAACCGAAGGCGTAATTTCCTAAAACTACAATTAACACGGCCTATCAAGACCTTTAATTATAAAAAAATGTGTGCTTATGGTAAGGGGGTATTCTGGTCTAGACACACGAATTTAACGCAATTTTTGTAATGCTGTAAAAAAGAAGCAATCAATATTTTTAGTATTCATTTTTTATAGGATGTTTATTAATATTTCAAGAATACAGTAAAACAAATTGAAAGTAAAAAATTCACAATTCAAAAAGTTAGCAGCTGATGAAGTGATGGGAATCTTTTTTAAAACAATACCCACGATTTTTCAAATTTTAGTTAACCGATTTACGATTTATTTAGTATATGTCTTCTTTATAGGCTTTCCTATTGCATGAACTATCCTCATCCCCAAATTTCAATGTTAACTATTTTTTAAAAATTCGAAAAAAAAGGTACAAAAAAAATTTTTTTTTCAAGCAGTCGCCATTTTGTTTTTTTTCAACTTTTTTTAGTTCCAACGATAGAGGCATTTCTGTAAACTAATAAACTTTTTTTTCAGATTGCTAGGAGGGTTGAATCCTGGGTATGGTCGCGTGCCAACTTTTTGAGATCTATAGCGTTTGAAATAATAGTGAAGAAGATCGTGTGATTCGGACTGACGCTATGACAGTTTGAATCACGAAAAAAATTGAACCTAAGCGTTACCCATCAGGCTACTGACTGTGTTTTTAATTTGATTTTTTTAAACTCGACTATACTCCACTGATGTTAATTGTCATGTTATCGCTAAGGTATACGGTTCTGATGTATTTTTCTTATTCGATTTTTCGTTCGTGTTCTTCACTATTTTGCTTGTGAATTGTGTGTGTATCTGTTAGAGTCACCACAGATCTTCATCAGCTGCTAACTTTTTGAATTTTGAATTTTTTAGTTTCAATTTTTTTACTGTATTCTTGAAGTATTAATATTAGGTGTCCAGCTTTGCATCCACCGTTTTTTTCCGAAATTCGAGCCTTTATTGTAACAAATTGGTTATACATTTATGATTCAAAGTATTGCCCATCGCTCGCCACTACTTTCTCCCATCTTTCGGGCAGCATACGAATCACGCGTTGAAAAAACTGGTCATCTTTTGAATCGATCCAATTTTTTACTTCTTCATAAGACCGGAAGTGCTGGTCAGCCAGGCCGTGTGCCATTGATCGAAACAAGTGATAGTCCGAGGGAGCAACGTCTGGAGAATACGGCTGGTGGGGCAGGACTTCCCATTTCAAAGTTTCTAAGTATCTCTTGACCACTTTCGCAACATGGGGTCGAGCATTATCATGCTGTAAAATCACTTTATCATGTCTCTCGTTGTATTGCGGCCGTTTGTCTTTCAATGCTCTGCTCAAACGCATTAATTGCATTCGATAACGATCGCCTGTGATTGTTTCGGTCGGTTTTAACAACTCATAATACACTACGCCGAGCCGGTCCCACCAAATACCGAGCATGACCTTGGAACCGTGGATATTCGGTTTGGCCGTCGACGTGGATGCATGGCCGGGATATCCCCATGATTTTCTGCGCTTGGGATTACCGTAATGAACTCATTTTTCGCCCCCAGTCACAATGCGATGCAGAAATCCCTTCCGTCTTTGTCTTGCAAGCAGTTGTTCACAAACACACAAACGCCGTTCAACATCTCCCGGCTTCAACTCGTACGGCACCCAATTTCCTTGTTTCTGAATCATCCCCATGACTTTCAGGCGTTTTTAAATTGCTTTTTGCGTTACTCCTAATGATCCTGCCAATTCTTGTTGCGTTTGACACGAGTCTTGATCAACTAAAGTCTTCGAAAACCTTCTCCCTCCCACCGCCATGCTGGTCTTCGACGTTAAAATCGCCGTTCTTGAAGCGTTGAAACCACTCTCGACACATTCTTTCACTAATAGCGACCTCGCCATAGGTATTTGAGAGCTTTCGATGAGCCCCAGCCGCAGATTTCTTCATTTTAAAGCAGAAAATTAAAACCTCCCACAAATGACGAGAATTTGGCTCGTAAGCTGACATGTTTAATCGAGAATAACTTTATGATGCAGACACAAATCGACTAATATTTCGATGGCGTTATGTTTACAAATACCTAAGCTTATTGTATGATATCTATGATCTATTTATTTCAACTACCACTTACCGCTACAGCCATCTATTGCAAAATGGCGGAAGCAAAGTTGTACCTAATAAACATCCTATAAAAAAATGAATAGTAAAAATATTGATTGCTTTTTTTTACAGCACCTCAAAAATTGCGTTAAATTCGTGCGTCTAGACCAGAATACCCCCTTAAGAAAAACTACTAAAACTACATTCAAGTTGTGTTGTTGACTACTCTTACCACACCCTTACTAGAGTATGCCAAATTACCAGAATGAATACACATAGGTTTTGCTATATTGATTCTTATCATTTTTAATAGAATTGTAAGTTCTCCAACGTTTTCACACTTTCTCTCACGACCACAAGGACAAAAATGTATGACGCGTTAAAACTAACCAAATCTTCGCATTAAAATGAATTAACTTTGGCAACAAAGTTTACTCGTTGGCATTCATGTGTGTTTGCATGTTTTAAATCAGGTTCTTTTATATTTTACCCTCACACGTTTTTTTTTATAATATTGTAGAATATTGGAACTTAAAGATAATAAAACAAAAATATATTCTTTTGTACAAGTAGAAAATATTGTAATAACATTTTTATAAAAAGAAAGTAAAATTTATATAAAAAATTTGAAGACTTTAGAAGCTAAGTAAAAATATTGACTATAGTTTTTAGTAAGATAAACACCAGTTAAAACTTAGTGCTTATCGTATAATACTTTTTTATTAAAGTAAAGTTTTCCTATTGTAGAAGTATTATAAGACCTCAATTAAAGTTTAAATACATGTAAGTTCATGTAAGCGATGCGTTTGATATTTGGAGTACCTTTGGAAACTTAACTGGGTATGTAGCTATGAAATGCGGATTTTTTTTTTAGTTGGAAAAAAAACCATATTAAATTAAGAAGAGTGATAAAAATTGGTTTATTCAAAATATGCCCATTTTCATCTTTCAGATAATTTATGGATACCACGCCAATAAAACCCTTTCCCTTTTATCGCAAATCATTCATCGAACAATTTTTTCGCATTGTCGTACAAACCAAAATGCTCATTGACAAGTGTGAGACCCAGTGTTACAAATAAACGGTAATCGGAAGAAGACAAGTCTGGTGAATAAGCCACATAGGGTAGCAGTTCCCATTCGTGTTCTTCCAACGCATCGTGTTGCAGATTCGCCCTTGACACAACCGGCGAATTCACAATTAAAGGTTACCTGTGGCGTTGGTGGTGTTACCACCCTAAACAATGTTCGCAATCAGCTGACATTTTAAAATTAATTCTGTTGGTTGTCAAACGACAACCATTTTGCTTTTCGATTTTCTCCTCCTTCTTCGTTAATATTCTGTCGACGCCAGTCAAGTTATTTCTGAATCCGAGAAAACCTATTCCATCTGTTCAAATAGAATTATTATTTTTATACGGAAACAACTGGCGTGGACTATTCTTTTATTGGAAACAAATCTTCTGAGACTTCGGTTGTATCCTGGATTGTGTCTCAAGACAGGTATTCGTTGAGTTTTGTTAATAATATTCCAGTTTTTAGATCCAGCATCAAAAGCCAGGAGACACCATCGTGTTCCTGGCGCTAGCATCCAGCCCACAACAAATTCAAAACCCTTTGTGTGTGGAAGGTGTGTTCAACGCTTTTTGGACACACACATCGCGACCCAATTTAAATGGGGAAAAATGACTATGTTACGTTCTTTGGTATTCTGGTCGTTTTTCAAACAGTGAACAGTTTAAATCGATTATTGGTGGCATTTAACCAGACTTTAACAGCCCATAATAGACTGCACCTTTCTGGTCCCACCAAACACAGATCGTCGTCTTCTTACCAAAATGAAATAAATAAACAAAGGAATTCATTTCTGCCCCGACACTTGTAAAATGTAACAGAACTCATGGATGATTTTAAAGTATTTATGTTGGCGATGGATCACGAATTCCCAGGAAAGGCAAGGCAAGCGCTAACATACCACTTCCAGGGAAACGATCAGTGGCGCACCGATTCCGGAAAGCCACTAAGAAAAGCGGATCCCAGGAAACGAGCAAAGGAGGGGACCACTGCGGGCCTATATAAGGCGGGCACTTTCGATGGAGCAGCAGGAGTCGTCGAAGGAACTCCTACCCAATCGGTCTTGCTCCAGACCAGAATAAAGAGATCAAACAAAATAATAGATTATACAAGGCAAATAAAGAGTTGGGAAGATTCTCGTTTCTGACCGTATTGGCGCGATTTTTATATTGTCATCGCATCGTTTTCTGGCTTGTCTTCTTTCGTCGGCCGTTTCCACTTTTGGTAGATCAAGGATTTGTACTGGGCAAGGCTCAAACGCCCGCCAATCCAGAGAAGAGTCCGGTTTTGGAGGTACAATCCCTCAAATTTAAGGAGAAAGCATCGTTGGCCGGCCAGTGCCGGAAATACAGTCCACTCGAAGAGAGACTGAGGCAGCGCTAGAGGAAGCGCCGTTTGTTGTTTCGGCTTTCTCTTTTCATTGCAGCAACAGTTTTGGTCCTTTGAGCCGGATCTCGGCGATAAAACGAAGGATGCCGGTGTAAAGTATTCATACAGGTGCCCTATGTTGATGCTGTCGCCAGTCAACGCTTTTTATTCGGTAATCACTCCGCGAGGGGGGGCAAGCAACGGTGGTCGAAATGTGTACGTCCCAAGAAAATGGTTTATCTTTCTTCTTTTCAGGATGATGAACTGTTGTCTTCAGCCCGTTAAGTTGCTGTTCTCCTCTTTCTTTCCTTTTTTTTTTTTTTTTCTGTTGTTGGTGGACACAGTCAACGGTAATCCTCGCTGTCACAAGCTCCCGCAGCTATCGGCCGACCATCTACCCCCTGCGAAACAGAACATTACTCCAACGCACAGGTTACCTTTCTTTTTATTTTTTCTGTTGTTTAGGCAGTGATCCTCCCATTAGCGGCTCCAAACATTTGGTCGATTCACAAGAAAGAACAACAAAACACGTCACTGGAAGTTCAGGGTGATGATTTCTCTTCGGTACATTTTTATTCGATAGAACAACATGCTCCGGATACAGTTTTCATAAGGTATTACAGTACTAGGATCGTGTTACAATTAGATTTATTCAACTTCTCGCGTCATGAAAATCAAACCAAGGTTCTTCCCTTTTAAATCTTTTCTTCTATATTTTTTTTACAACGGGGACGTTACTGGACAACTTCTGTTCTCCTTGACTTCTCGAACCAGACTCCTTCGAAAAACTCTCTCTCTCTCAATCTCCACTCACGTCCACTTCGAAAAACAAATTCGAACTCGAAGAACTGCACGATCCACACCCGAATCAGGGTGGGTTCAGAAACTCACTTCAGGATCGTACAATTCTTCCACCACCTTACCATCATACCATGTTAAAACAAAATTATATTAAACACAATTTTCAAATGATGGTGGTGGCCGACGTACGTAACACCGGTAACGAGATCGGCTAAGGCGAAAACGACGCTGCCGTTCCCTCCGGGAGGACTGCCTACTCAACCTGGAGCGGGCAGCACCGGACGAGGATTAAGCGCCACAGGAGAAGTATCTCCCACCCGATTTGAAGGAGATGACGGCGGACCTATCAGAGCGCTTGACAGAAGAGGCAGCACATGTGACGGAAGCAAGGGCGACCCAATCCGAACCCCACACCCCCAGGCGGGGGACCGAGTTAACGTACGAAGCGTTAACCCAGAAGACCAGCGTAGCCGGAGAAGACAGGACCCGAGAGAACCGTGCCAAGATCGAAGCGCGGCGCGAAACACGAGACACCGCCTCCAGAGGAAGCTCGATAAAGTCGTCGAGGCGAGCTGATGCCGCAGCCAGTTTAGAAGTTTCCATGCGAGAACTGGAGGCGGCCGAGACGAAGGCGGAAGAGGCGAAGGCGGAAGAGGCGAAGGCGAAGGTGGCCCGAGAGAAGCTCGAATTGCTGAGGATAGACTCCGAAGACGAGGCGAGCCAGAGCGAGGCCGAGGACGAGTACAAGCGGAACCCCTTCAATCAATGGGACGAACTGCCGAGACCGCCCGGAGAAAGGCAGGAGGAGCTAGCCCAAGAAGACAGGTCACCACATCGCGATCAAGGAAAGAACGAGATCCAGGATCTGACCCAGACTATAGCCAGGCACTTGCGAACACCCCCCGGAGCAAGTACCTCGAGGCAAATGGTGGAACTACCTGACTTCAACGGTGCCAGCGAAGGGTGGCTGGCTTTCAGGAGATCGTTTGTAGATACCTCCGTCGGATTCACACACGCGCAGAACTTGGCACGTCTTCGGAGAGCTCTAAAGGGAAGAGCAAGAGAGGCAGTTAGAATCCTCCTGTTTATTGCCGAGGACCCGCAGGAGGTAATGGAAGGACTGGAGGCTCGCTTTGGAAGGCCGGGAGCGTTGGCCGTAGCGGAGTTGACAACGCTGAGAGCCCTGCCTCGGGTCACCGGAGACCCGAGCGATATTGGAGTCTTTGTCAGCCGGGTTATGAACTCCGTGGCCACCATCAGAGCGCTGGGCAAGCAGCAGTTTCTAAATGCACCCGAGGCGGTAAGAGAACTGGCAACAAAGATGCCGTCATCCATGGGGTGCAGCTGGTTCGCGTACTACAACAGCCATGGAGGAGAGGACCAGCCGGAGTTGAGGGTTTTCAGCGACTTTATGAAGGTAGAGGCAGACATGTGTGCCAATTTCGCCCCGCCAGAAGTATCATGGGAGCCGAGAGGAGGCTACCATCAACGAGCATCATCCCAAGGACGACGCAATTCAGGAAGGAGATCGATCCATGCCGTTCGAGAGAATGATGCACCTGGGCACGGAAGCAAACCAGAGTGTCCGGTTTGTCTGAAGGACCACGTCATCCCCAGATGCCCCACGTTCAAGAAGGCCAGTAATCGGGAAAAATGGAATCTGGCAAAAACGGCGAAGCTTTGTTTTAAATGCCTTTGCTCCAAACGCCGAAAGGCAGACTGCAGGGCACCACCGTGCGATAGATGTTCAAGGGAACACCACGTCATCCTTCACCCAGACGAACTTCCACCAGGAACGGCACCCAGAAGAGGAAGAAGGTCACACCAGGACACCTCGCCATCAGGCCACGACCACGAGCAAACTAGAGGAGAGGTGGTCACCTTCATGCGCACAATCAGTAGCACCAAAGCCTACCTGAAGATGGTTCCAGTGGACCTTTACGGACCCAAGGGGTCGGCTCGGGTATTGGCTCTGCTTGACGAGGGATCCACTATTTCGTTACTGGACTTGTCGGTCGCCGAGAAGATCGGCGCGAAAGGCAGGCGGGAAACGCTCGTTTTGGAGACAGTCGGGGAACTGGGCATCAGGAGGAACGACTCGCAAAGAGTCCATGTGCGAGTCAAAGGAGCCCATGGCCGGACCGGATACTCGATCGAGGTAAGAACCCTTCCTAACTTTAAACTTTCGAAGCAGGAGGTGAAGAAGGAGACGATTGAGAGATGCGAGCATCTACGAGACCTCGGAGACCAACTGACCTACACCCAACAGGAACCTAAATTGCTCATCGGCCAGGACAACTGGGGCCTGATAGTCACAAGGAGTCTGAGGAAGGGGAGACGCGCCGAACCAGTCGCTTCGCTTACCAGGCTGGGATGGGTCCTGCACGGGTGCGATACCAGGAGCAGCACGCCGGTGAGATTCGTCAACTATGGCAGGACTAAGGAAGACGAGACGGAATCGCTCGTTAGACGCCATTTCGAAATCGAAGCATTGGGAGTGCAACCACGACGCCCCAAGAACGACGCCGACAGAAGGGCCATAGAGGTCCTGGAAAAAACCACGAGACGACTGGCAAACGGAAGATACGAAACGGGCCTTCTATGGAGAAGCGACGGTGAGACGCCGCCCAACAACTATAGCCAGGCCTATCGACGCCTTCTGAATATCGAGAGGAAACTGGGCCAAGACAAGGACCTGAAGAAGATGTACCTGGAGCAAATGGACAATTTGCTAGAGAACGGGTATGCAAAAAAGGCGCCGGTGAACTCCATCGCCGGAAGGACCTTCGATCTCCCGCACTTTGCAGTAATACACCCGACGAAGAAAAAACCGCGGATAGTACTCGACGCAGCAGCCAAGTTCGATGACAAGAGCCTTAACGACGCTCTACTCCCCGGACCGGACCTCCTCCAATCGATCGTGGGGGTGCTGGTCAGATTTGGAGAAAGACCAATCGCCGTCGTCGCGGGCATCAAGGAAATGTTCCTCCAAATCCAGATGCGCGAAGCCGGCCGCGACTGCCTAAGGTTTCTTTGGCGCAACGGAGACACAAGAAGCAAACCGGAAGAATATCGTATGACGTCCGTACTGTTCGGAGCCACCTCATCACCATCGACCGTAATCTATGTGATGAACAAGAACGCAAACGATTTCGAGAAGGAACATCCGGGAGCGGCGCAAGCCATCCATGAAAACCACTACATGGACGACTACCTACAGAGTTTTGCGACGGTAGAAGAAGCCAGAGACGTAGCAAAGACGGCGGAGAGGATCCATGCTAAGGCGAGATTCCGACTCAAAGGGTGGAGTAGTAATAAACCCCAAATTTTCTCAGGTTTTCAGGAGCAGCCCCAGTCAGAAGTCGTGGAATTACCGAAGGAAGAGAAGACCCTCGGGCTCAGATGGATAATGACGGAGGACATCCTGGCCTTCAACGTAGAGTTCCGAAACACCCCCCACAAGTCCTCACCGGGAGAAGAACGCCTACCAAGAGGGAAGTCACGAGCGCGGTGATGTCAACCTTCGACCCACTGGGGTTCGCAACGTCAGTGCTCATACAGGGGAAGAAGCTGATCCAAGACGTCTGGCGCGCCAAGATCGGATGGGATGATGAAATCCCAGAGGAACAGAGGACCGCTTGGACCACCTACTTAAAGGAGACGTCCATCCTCAAAGGTCTGAGGATTCCTCGGTGCCTGTCGAGCAGTCAGGAAGAAGGTCAGCTGCACACTTTCAGCGATGCCAGCGAAGAGGCATACGCAGCCGCAGTTTATTGGAGGACGGTGGAACCCGATGGAAGAGTGAGCGTGACCCTGATCGCCGGTAAAGCCCGGGTAACTCCGACAAAACCGGTGTCCATGCCCCGACTAGAGTTACAGGCTGCCGTGTTGGGAAACAGATTAGCGGCCACAATAGAGAAGGAGGTTAGGCTCCAAATATCGGAGAAATGGTATTGGACCGACTCCAGCACAGTACTGCAGTGGATAAAATCGGAGCCACGCAAGTTCAAGACTTTCGTGGCCCATCGATTGGCGGAAATCGAAGAGCTGACAGGACCACGGGACTGGAGATGGGTGCCGACGAAGGAAAACCCAGCGGACGACGCTACCAGAGGGATACCCAATGAGTTCAGCAGCACAGCGAGGTGGTTCAAGGGACCCGCGTTTCTGTACGAAGAAGAAGACAAGTGGCCAAACCGGCACTTCGAGACGAGCGCGACGACAGTCACTGGAGAAGAAAAGAGCCCCCAAGTGGTAGCCGCGGCGAGAGTGGTCGAACCATCCATACCGAACCCGGAACGATTTTCCGACTGGCTGCGTCTGCTGAGAACCACAGCACGCGTGTTTCAATTTATAGACACGCTAAAAGAGAATAGAGAGTGGCGAATATCAGCCAAAACATCGAAGTCCCGAAGGCAACAAACACCCACATGTTCCAAAGCCGAGAAGAAGACATTCACGCCCGTGCATCAAAAACATCTAGACGGGGCCGAAGAGCGACTGGTCAGAATGAGCCAACAAGACAGTTTCGCAGGAGACGTGGCCCGCTTGCGAGAAGGAAGACCACCAGAAATATCGAGTTTGCTGCTCAAAATAGATGTTTACCTCGACGAAAATGGAGTGATGAAGCTGAGGTCCCGGACGAGGAAAATAACGATCGACGGCTGGAGAACAAATCCCATTGTGCTGAACGGGAAACATCGACTGAGCCGCCTCTTGATCGACCACTATCACAAGAGGTTCGCCCATGGCAACACCGCAACAGTGATGAACGAGCTTCGGCAGAGATACTGGATCTTAGGGCTACGAACATCCGCAAAAGGAGTGATACACCGATGACAATGGTACAGAGTCCACAAACGCACCCCTCAAGTGCCACCCACGGGAGATCTACCTATCGAACGACTGCACCACCACCAATACCCGTTCACTGCCACCGCAGTGGACTACTTCGGGCCAATGCAGGTCGCTGTCGGAAGAAGAATTGAGAAGCGCTGGGGAGTACTGTTCACATGCTTAACCACGAGAGCCGTACACCTGGAGCTGGCCAACTCTCTCAGCGCCAGTTCCATCATCATGGCCCTGCGGCGGATGGCCGCAAAAAGAGGGACTCCGAAGACAATCTGGAGCGACAACGGGACCAACTTCACTGGGGCAAGCAAGGAGCTGGAGAAGTCCAATAACGGACATATCAGATGGAAGTTTATACCACCAGGATGCCCTAATATGGGGGGAGCATGGGAGAGGCTCGTGCGATCAGTAAAAACAGCCTTGACCGCCACTCTACGCTCCAGGACGCCGCCAGAGGAGGTATTGTACACCCTGATGGCCGAAGCGGAACACGTCGTCAACTCACGCCCACTGACCCACGTTAGCACGGACCCGGACGACGAAGAGAGCCTCACACCGAACCATTTCCTGCTGGGACGCTCTTGCGGTGCGATGGCACCTGATGAGTTTAACGACCACGACCTTGTTGGTAGGGCGAACTGGAGAACGGCGCAGCGACTGACGGACCACTTCTGGAAAAGATGGGTAAAAGAATACCTGCCGACACTGATGCCAAGAAGAATCTCCGGCCGAGATACCACCGACCCACAAGTTGGAAATATAGTCCTGGTGGCGGATTCATCGCTGCCCCGGAGTACCTGGCCCCGTGGAGAAGTGCAAGCGGAGTATCCCGGACCCGATGGAAGGATCGGAGTCCTGGGCGTGAGGACGACATGGGGGACACTACGAAGACCAACTCGCCGCGTCGTAGTGCTGGTTCCAGCGACAACATCGCCGCCACATGAGGAAGTGCTTCGCACTGCGGGGGAGACTGTTGGCGGTGGATCACGAATTCCCAGGAAAGGCAAGGCAAGCGCTAACATACCACTTCCAGGGAAACGACGATCAGCGGCGCACCGATTCCGGGAGGCCACTAAGAAAAGCAGATCCCAGGAAACGAGCAAAGGAGGGGACCACTGCGGGCCTATATAAGGCGGGCACTTTCGATGGAGCAGCAGGAGTCGTCGAAGGAACTCCTACCCAATCGGTCTTGCTCCAGACCAGAATAAAGAGATCAAACAAAATAATAGATTATACAAGGCAAATAAAGAGTTGGGAAGATTCTCGTTTCTGACCGTATTGGCGCGATTTTTATATTGTCATCGCATCGTTTTCTGGCTTGTCTTCTTTCGTCGGCCGTTTCCACTTTTGGTAGATCAAGGATTTGTACTGGGCAAGGCTCAAACGCCCGCCAATCCAGAGAAGAGTCCGGCTCTGGAGGTACAATCCCTCAAATTTAAGGAGAAAGCATCGTTGGCCGGCCAGTGCCGGAAATACAGTCCACTCGAAGAAAGACTGAGGCAGCGCTAGAGGAAGCGCCGTTTGTTGTTTCGGTTTTCTCTTTTCATTGCAGCAACAATTTAAGTTCGGTTATTTCCGTTTGTCGCTTCTTAGTTTTTCGTTTTTGTTTTTACACTTCTCGGGAGATGCACCCCGAGATGCCACAAAATAGCCGTTGCAGTTTTTTTGAACAGTTGCGGATTGTAATGCTCTGGAAACGCTTGCGCGGAGAGGGAATTCTAAAGCTTTCCCACTCTGCAGCAGAACGAATTATGATGCAGAGATATATGCGCCGTCGCGAGATGAACCGCAAAGTAGTGCGATCCGTTGGATTGTCTCGTGGAGCGCATATAAACCGAATTGCGCGGAGCAATACCCCGAATCTCCGAAGAACAATACCCGTGAAAATATCTGTAAAACAGACAGAGGTCAGATAGGTGCCTTCGACGTGATAGCGATTGTAGTCCCAGCAGGATCTTATCCAGAGCTCGATTCAGAGGGTCGATCTGGCTGGTGTGACGTTTATGCACTAATTGGTCGGTCACTCAAAAAACAGGAAACATGTGTACTATGACCCGCAAAACTGAACACTCGGTTACGCATTGCCTCCAACAAATAATTTATATGAAGCAAAAACAAGGTTGGAACCAAAGTAGAACCTTGAGGCATCCGAAATTAACAAGATACGGATCCTAAGACTCGCCCTCTACAACAAACCGGATCGAAAGATTTTCGAAGAAGCTCTTCGTCCTATCGGAAACTTGCTGGGAAAGTCCGAATGAACGAAGTATGTTCAGCAATGCCCAGTGTCGGACGCGGTCAATAATCTTGGAGATATCTAATGCGACTACCCTCGCGTTATTCCTATTGGCGGTCATTCAGAGATCCGTTGCATACTTATTTAACTCGGCATTGATAATATTTTCCATCACTTTAAATAACATAGACAGTAATGCTATCGGTCGGTAATTTTGTGGGAGACTCTTTTTCTCTGAATTTTGGCTGAACTCGAGCCGCCTTTGAGCAGATAGGAAAGGTCCTCCGTACATAGGATAAGCGGAAGAACCTGCCAAGAACCGGCGACAGTTCTGGAGCACAGTTCTTAAAGACTACTGCTGGTATTCCGTCCGGACCGGTTGCTTTGTATGTCCACGTAGAATGCATGGAATAGTACGCAGGTGGACCCTGACATCCCACATTGAAAACTACTGGTGCGATAACAGGTGGGTCAAAAAGATCGGCATCGAGGTTTGAATTCGTGAACACATTAGCTTTATCTTTTGAATTTATGACTGACGTCTCGCTGCCCGTGACTAACGGGGGAAAAGAGGAGGAAACAAAGTAACTGCGGGCGGAACCTCACATATCGCATCGAAGACCGCACTGGCGCTATCACATGCGGTTCCAAAAAAATGGGATCGAGGTTTGATTTAGCTGAAAATAAATTCGCGAATACATTAGCCTTATCTTTTGAATTTGTGACTAGATTCCCGCTGTCCGTCACTAACGGGGAAAAGTGGGGGAAGTGAAGTTATTGCTGACAGCCCTTACCATTGACCTCAAATGACACGAACCAGTTGGACACATAATAAGTTTATTGGTCACTCTGTCGTTGTAAGCCTTCTTCTTGGTATCAATCGGCTGGTTGCACGCGTTTCTGATTCTAATAAAATTTGTTCTGTTAACATTAGTGGGATTGGACCACCATTGGTTATAGCTCAATTTCTTGCCACTGTAATCTGCTCGCATTTTTTATCAAACCAAGGTTTATCAGATGGATTTCGTTTGATGAAATGCGGAATATAAATCTCCATCCCGAAAAGAATAATATCCGTGACCGACTCCGCGCATGCGTTAACATCGGTGTCCCCGAAGCAGACCTGCGACCATGGAGAGGATGCGAACAAATCTCGCAACTCGTCCCAGTTAGCAGCCCCATACCTCCATACATGGGTAAGCTGCTTGGGTCGGTTATTTGTTTGAAATGCAAGTGGTCGCGCGACCGATACCAAGAAGTGCTCTGAGTTCTCCAGCGGCGCATTAACTTCCATTGTATAAATGCTTGGGTCGGATGTCAAAAACAGAGACAGGGTGCTCCCATAATCATCTCGGGTATCCGGCACTCCTGCAGGTTCCTCCACGAGTCGAGTCAAATTGCAGCTAATAGCAAAATCTGCACTAGCTCCCAGCTTCGTCGGCTCTTTTAGAAAGTACCAACCAACCGGAGTTCTGTACATTAAAATCGCCAAGGTCGACAATTTCGGAGGTAGGCGGTTGAACTGTATCCAGTCGCGGGACGTGGTTGCGCGGCTGATACCGATAAATGATGAGTTTTCCAGTGGCGCCGTAATCTCCACGGTATAAATGCTCGGCTCGGATGTCAAAAACAGATCCAGCGTGTTCGCATAATCACCTCGGACATCCTGCATTCGCGTGGGTTCCTCTACGAGTTGAGTCAAATTGCGGCTAACAGCGAAAATCTCGGGTAGCCTTCCAGCCTCGTCGGTTCATTAAAATCGCCAAGGACGACAATTTCAGAAGCCGGGTGGTTGATCCAGTCGACGGGTCATGAAAGATGTTTGAAAAGTTGTCAGCGGTCGATCGTCATTCGGGGAGCGGTAAAGACAACAAAGAAATTTAACGAAATTCCTCAGCACGACCCTCAACCATATGATGTCCATATTATTGGGCTCCAACGCCTCCATCCTCTGGCAAGCCAGACCGGACCGTGCGAAGACGCAGACTCCGCCCTTAAAACGGAATCTCGAATGTAAGTCGTATCCTGAGCAACGAAGATATGTCGAATCAGTTGACGAATCGACCTGGGTCTCAGTTAGGGCAAGGACATCAAGTTTCGTTGTTTGCAAATATTGGTGGACAGCGTTTACATTAGTATTGGTGAAACCGATGCCCCTGATGTTACAAAATGCCGTCACCAGTCGAGCGTGGGCCGAGCCTCGAGAGCTAGCCCGGTTATGCGAGACGAACCTCTCAAAGTTCCATTATTTATCATGATATCTGCATGATGTTCCCCCTGACATAGTCCCCCCCGGAGATCCGAATGGGAGACTAGTTTACCTCCGGAATTCTTTATATCAGAAGACACCATCATGACTCATCCCCGTGTCAGTCCGGGCCATCAGCCACACATCCGAAACACCGTCGAAGATTTCTCTCGACGATATCGCGGAATGTACAGCGAGACGGGGTGGTATCTCACCTTGGGACCGACTACCACCTAACCAACCTTTTCTCGAACCGGTCCATCAGCCAAGCTCTGAAAGATGGCCAGGGATTTCTCCAGACCATTTCACGGAGCCTATAGCTTGATGGGGTGGTATTTCACCGGTCGACAGAGCGTTGTGACCCCACCTACCACTCGGCCTTTTGTCGCCTCTTAGGACAAGCCAGCCTAGCTGTGGGTATATTCTAACGCCCTAGTTACAAGGCAGATATTTACATCACAAATCGAATGTGGTCGTTTATTAATTTTCTCCTTATATTATTCTCCCCTAATAAAATATTCGACAATTGCGTATAAAAGTAAGTCTCGACATCGCTGTTATTAATCATAAAAGGAGTCAACAAACATCGTCATGTTGCTTCTGTTTACTTAATCCGGGCTGTCTACGATGTTTCGCTTCTCGGTACTGGCAATCAACATAACCGTACCTTTTTGGATCGCGATGTATTCTCGATTTATTACAAGGAAAAAATATTCACGTTCATTTTTTCTCGGTTCTTTTCTAATGTAGACACGGCACCCAATATGACCAAAGCCAACCCGTTTCATGCTTATTTGCACATCTTAGGGTAGTCGTTTGAATGAGTTTTTAGTTATGGGCACGACGATTTAGCAACCAGATTATATGATCATTTCGGTTTTGATCCTAATACGCAATTTTCGATTTAGTTAATTACTTTGATGCAAATGTATGTTTTGTTGAAAGTGGTTTTTATTTCGGTTCGTTTGTTGTGGTTGTTGTTCGACTTGTGTCTGTTGATATGCGTCCTCTTACTGGGGACTTGAAGGTTCTTAATTGGATCCTTGAGTAGGATTAATTTTCTTTTCTGAAAAGTTAGATCCAGTTAAGATATATAAAGTAAAACCTAAAGTGCTTTATGGCCAAAGAATGCAAGGAGAGATAAACTTTTGTTAATCACATACTTCAATACTAGTCGGAACCGTTTTCTATGACATGACGCGGAGCAAGAAGATTTGGTGCACCGCTTAACACAACACTTCGCCATATGATGTCTGTTTCTTTGGGTATCACGAGCTCTTTAGTTACAATGTGATTACTTTAAATAATGCGAGGAAATCCAAAAATATTTGGGACTGAAATCCAAACTAATTGGAGTAGTCTTAGGACGAATACAGTCCACAAACTTACGAATTTGTGGAAAGATTCAACTACGGTGCCAGAATCTATTAACTTTAAAGCAAACTAATGAAACCAATGAAAACCGTTGTCCCACACTATGTCTCTCCTAATCCCACTTTTTTGATAACATATATTTACGATAAATAAATTCATAGTGTTTGTTTATAACTCTAAGTAGTCCGCGTGTAAACCAATAACTTTGTCGTAGGAGACAGAATAACAAAAGGGCAGAAGTGAACTAGAAGGCAGATTTATTAATAGACGTGTTGAAGGACAAATATTTACCGATGGTGTTTATTCGGTGAATGTTGATTGTAGACGATTGTAACGAGCCCGTTGAAGGTTGATTGCAGACGATTGACGAATTGGCATAACTGCCAATTCAAAAAGCGACGCTATGGCATCATCGTGGTGACAATGATGGCCAGTTGGTGCCAGCTGCTGCGCAACTGGTATACATGCGAATGTACTAGATTTCTCCAGTACATTCCAGCACATTTAATTGCCAATCCGCAACACATAGATAATAAGGTTGTTGTGGATTCTCACATAGATTTAGTAGAGAGGTCTTGTACGTTCGCATTTGCCAGCTGTCAGCTACCACCTGACAACGCGTTGGTGACAGAGAAAGAAAGATACTTAATTGTCACAAATTTGTCAATGGTCATTCATTCATCATCTCGAGTTGGGCTTGACCGGTACTCAGTCACGGATATCCTTAACCCTGGTCATCCTCCATGCTGGTTATTCTACGGTACTCATAGCACTGGTCATTCAACGGTTATCTTCAACGCTGTCTATTCAACGGTATCGTCAACACTGATCATTCAACGGTTATCCTCAACGCTGCTTATTCAACTGTTATTCTCGACGCTGCTCAAGGCGGACACAACCTCATCACAAAGGTTGCATCCCCCATAAAGCTTAAAAGATTATTACAATAATAGCGGTTTCCTAACACCTATCTCAATCCTTTTCGAACCTCGCATATTTGGACAAGTTACAATGTTAAATGTTTATTGGGTAATCTAACTAGTTATGTTTGGTTAAGTAAGCCGACGAACTGATTGCGAGCTCTACGCTGTATAATGGAAGTAGTGAGGAGGAGGAATCCAATTGTGTGGACACTAAATGGGCATCGATCAGAGATGTAATCAAAAAAACAGTTCCAAATTTATTAGGATTTAAGAAAACAATTAAGTCCAAACCTTGGTTTGACGATGACTGCAGGGCGAATATCGAAGAACATAAACGACTTAGAGTTATCCACTTAGAAAATATGATGAAGTCATCGCACAAAGATACGTGAGAATTCGGAAAGAGACGATGAGACTTTTCAAACGCAAAAAAACGCGAATGGGAGGAGACTCGGATCAAAAAAATCCTAGAAAACGCCAGAGCAAAGAACATCAGAGGTATGTATGTCGGCATAAAATCAATTAGAAATGACTACCAAGGGAGAGCCAAAATAATTCGAGACACAAAATGTTGTGTGGTCACAGAAACAAATAATATCGTGACAAGATGGAAGCAGTACTTTGAAAACCTGTTCATCGTGCACAGCCATCAACCACAAATAAACGCACCAGACATACATACAGCCGAGCCTCAGATCCCAGAGCCTTTTTTCAACGAGGTTGTAGACGCAATAAATCGATTGAAAAACAACAAGGCTCCCGGAGTCGACTGCAACCGGCAGAGGTTATGAAGCATGGAAGAGAGGCAACCGCTCGAAAGATCCACCAATTCATCAAAACAATATGGGATAAGAAAGTCACTCCGGAAGAATGGAAAACCTCAATAGTCATAACGATTTTCTAAAAAGGCGACAGATCTCACTCGGAAAACTACAGAGAAATATCATTGCTCCCAACCACATACAAAATACTAACAAATATCATACTGGCGAGAATCACACCGTACGCAGAAGAAATACTGGGAGACTACCAATGTGGATTCCGTAGGAACCGGTCAACAAGCCACCAAATGTTCACAGTAAGGCAACTGCTGGAAAAGAAGTGGGAATACGGAGAGACGGTTCACCAACTGTTCGTTAAGTCCAAAAAAGCCTACGACTCAGTCGCAAGGCAAAGACTCCACCATATTATTGTTCAGCTGGAAATCCCGAAAAAAATATGCCGCCCTCATTCAAATCTGCATGAACGAAAATAGAGGGCGAGTTGGAATAGAAAATCACCTCTCAGAACCATTTGAAATCCGGGACGGACTAAAACAGGGGATGACCTTTCACCATGTCTTTTAAACCTTATGCTCGAGTATGTCATCAGAGTGGTACAAGACGACAACATGGGCGGATCATCCCTGAACGGGGTCACACAAGTGCTCGCATATGCGGATGACATCGCCGTTTTGGGCCATAATCTAGAAACTGTAAGTAAAAACAGTGAAATCATCATCCAATCGGCAGAAGAGGTGGGCATAGAAATAAATGAAGACAAAACAAAATAGATAATTACGGCGAGAGCATGTGGACCTCAGGGATCACATATAAACATCATCATCATCATCGGCACTACAACCTGGAACCGGTCTTGGCCTTATTTAGCAAATCCTGAGGCTTGTTAAATTTTCCATAATGATTTGTTTTTTTCGGGCAAGGTCATTAGTCTTGCGCCAGAGGCTCCCCGACGGAGAATCGAACCCCGGTCTCCCGCGTGACAGGCGGGTATACTAACCAGTAAACTATTGAGGAGCACATATAAACATCAGGGGCAAGATATTTGAAAATGTCAAAGAATTTAAATACCTGGGAACAATACTGACGGCCAGTAACTAAATGTCGAAGGAAATTAACAAAAGACTGCATTCCGGCAACGATAGTTGGAACGCGGTCAGTAAACAGCTGAAATCAGAACTGCCCTCACGTAATATAAAGCTCCGTGTTTATAGAACCATTAATCATGCCGATTGTTCTATACGAATGCAAAACATGGGCTCTCACAAAACGGGAAGACAATAAATTCCGCGTATTCGAGAATAAAGTTTTAATGGGTATTTTTCGCGGTAAATATGACGAGGAGGCAGGACAATGGAGGGAACTCCACAACCACGAATTGGAAGAGCTACCGTAAATCTACAATACAGAAAGTAATCAGGTAGCGAAGATTGAGATGGGCCGGACAAGTGGCGCGAATGGACAACCATAGGACCGTGCTTAGAATTCTTGACAGCAGACCAACGGGAAAGAGACCGATAGGATAGCCGCGACGGAGATGGGAGATGTAGCGTTGATGCAGCCGGGTCAGTAATGCCATGAACTTCCGGGCTCTTATATGCCAATAAATAGTAATAGTAATAGTACAGTTCAGTTGTTAGCTACAGTGTGTAACAACTTAGTTGTGAAAGAAAGAGACCCACCGGAGGGGCGCGACGGAGATGAGAGGACAGTGTTAGGTTTGACCTTGAGGATATCGGATCGGATGGTGAAGTGTGGAAGGAGAGTACACAGGACAGGGAACGATGGCACAACCGAGTCGATTGAGTAAAAGCTTCCTTTTGATTGAGTAAAAGTTTCCTCTTTTCAATTCGGATCGTAGATGACGTGAATTCGAACCTCTTTTTTTTTTAATCCAGGGGCATTAGGGTTCTATATTGACATCAATTCCATTTTTATTTCATATTAATGATTTGCTTGCATAGGGAATTAACAAACTATTTAGTTTTTTTTTTCAGTTTTATTTTGGTCTTCATTTTCGAACGATCGGCCAGCTGACTTGCAATCAGATAGAGATCTGGACAAAATTTTACAATGGAATAAAGCCAATCTTACCGATTTCAACCCAAAGGAAATTGTATTTACGACGTTTACAAGTAAAAACAATTCGCCAGTGCCATAGTCTATAATAAGCGGTCAGTCTGACAAAGATATGGAAACCATAAATCCTCTTATTGTCACCATCTGTGCGGAAGTAATGTGTCGAGTATGGCCAACTTCGTTTTAAAAAACTGAATTACGTTTTCAGAATTATAAGATATTCAGTATAATTTCCCCTGCAAAAACCAGATTAGATTCGCCCTCGAATACTGTTTAAAAGGTTTAGAGAACTTTTTATGGAGAATATTCGGAGACGAGAAATCCAGGTAATTGAGACCCTAACAAAGTTACTACCACTACCACATAGAAGGCTCTTGTCGGACCCTTTGTTAAGGATCCCACACCCACAATTTCCCTCTCTCTATCGTAATAATCACGACAAGTAGTAAATCTAAATAAACTACTTGGCAATAATTTAAATAAAAAGTTGGCGGCGAGAAAAACACCAAATACGTCAAAAGACTTCGACGGACAATTTCAGTTAATAAAGAATCGCCAATGAGAGTCGTTCCAGTGAAATAAACTTTTATATTCCGCGACAATCATAATTCGCATTCCAGACGGATTGGTTCTGTGATTCCGTCGAAAGAGTCGTATAATATTCCCCGCGAGTGAACGGCATGTTATAATAATTAAGTCTGAACATTCGCCGCGTCCAACTTCTAACCGCATGTGTGAACCGCGTGTGCCGAACATTTAATCAAGAAGAGAAGAAATAAAAGAGAGGAAAAAAGAGAGGGGCTCAAGAACCCAACAACCCCCTGCAGCCAGAATAGCAAAAGCATCAACCGAGAAGCGGTTCGACGATCTACATGTAAGTCTCTCTATTAATTGCCTATTAATCCTTAAATATGTTAGTAACACCTTGCCTCTTTTATAGATATTACAACGGCAAATTAGCATTGACATTATTCCAATCAATGAGGTTTCTTTGCGATCAACAAGGCAATCCTATATATCCCATCAAGTTGTAACGTTTTGCTTTTGGAACTTCTATCGGAGCACAAGTTTTTTCAAAGCGTTATAAATTGCAACTGTCGAAAAGAAGTACCCGTATTGCAGGCCATCTTTTCAGTGTTATAGGTTCACTTCGTCTGAGAGTTATTTCAAATGGGGTTTTCGACCCATATTCATTTAAGCGAAGAGGGAAATATTTAAAAACAAATAATTTCCCATATTCATTTAAAAAAATAAAGCTGTAATTAGTTTAGCGTGACTTTATTCAATAATCACAATGTTACAATAAATAATCCCAAAGCGAACACCGACGGTCTAATTGGTTGAAAGTTAATACTTAAGAACATGATCATTTAATTCTTGATAGGAAGTGCAGTAATACGAGCATCTAATTTAGCAACAGTCGTTTGGATATTCTCTAAGTTTTGGGAGAATGTTTCCTGCACGGAATGCAACAAGCTCTTATTGTTAACCAAGCTGTGAGCAATATTATTTTGTGCCTCCTCAATTTCAGCAATAATCTTTGCAAAGTTCATAGCTGAAAAAAAAACGAATTAGTAAACTCTAAGGATACATTTCCAAATTTCGTCTTCATACCATATTTGTGCAACGATTCCAATGCTTGCATTCGTTCGACAATATCCGGTAAAATTTCAGCGACACTTTCAGTCTTCTTTGCGATGTCATACAATTCACATACTCGTTGGTCTCGCTTTGCATCTTCGGGTGATCCGCTTGACCTCTCGCCAATTGCATCCATTTTAGTTCCAAGCGTTGCAAGACGTGTTTCTATTTGATCTAATTGATTCGGCTGAAGCAATGCAGCCTTGGTGCTTAGTTGGCGAACAGCTTCAAGCAGATTGGAGGTGCCTAGTGTACTTGCCAATCGGCTTAATTTCTCCGGCTGAGCTCCAACAGCTTTTTCTAATTGATATAGACGGTGTTCAATTTTAGCCACCCTTGCAGAACCGGCCAAGTCCGATGTGGGTGGTTGAATAGTGGTAAGTATACCAGATTTCTTATACTCCTCCACTTGACTAATTAGATTCTTCACTTCTTTGTCAGCTGCAACAGACACTTGTTCCTTTCCTAGTACTTGTTCTAAACGAAGCGAATCAAGTACTTTTTTTGCCGTGGCAATCACATTCGCAACAGCATCGTATGACTCACGTTCTTCTTGTTCAATTTTCTTTTCTGCCTGCAGTGACGCTATTTCGTCCATTAATTCATTCATTTCGCATTGTAAACGTCGACATTTTTGGACTGGGGTTTCTTTTTCTCCCTCACCAGCTAAGTCGTAGTCAGTTGACCATGAATTGTATCCTTTGCGGAATTTCTTACCGATGCGATCAGAGAAATCAACGCTTCCCTCAAGATGTTTACTTTTAAATATATTAAACGAATCCTTGGCGGAAATATGCACACGCTCAATGCAGTCGTTTTCAGGCTCTTCCTCATAATAGTCTGACGTTGCTGAATCCGCGACATCGGGTGTTTCGTATACATCAGGTTGATCATACGCCTGGAATAGAAATGGTGGATTGACTGTTTCTCGAAAAAAATGGCTTTGCTTACAATTCCAGGAAGGTTCTCAAATTTAGGATCTGCCATTTTCATTAATTCTAACCACATTCACTTAAAAACAAAGTTAGAATAATAAATTTCTCCCGACAAACAATAGCTCTCCACAAATGTCAATATGATGTCATCATATGGGATGACATTTGGTTCGTGACATTTAGTGAAGAAATGTCAAACATTCTTCGAATGTTCTTCGGACAAGTTGTGTTTGATATATATCAGTAGAACACTATTTTATAATATTTGGCACGTAAAACCTATTCATTCTCTGAATCGTTGTTTTCATTTAATTTAATTTGTTTCGTTGTGTGTAATTTAAGTCTAGGTTGGGATATAAAACACTTCATATCCATTTCTCCTTTACCAAATGATAGCTTAGCTAAACGTTATATTTCACTCCAAGTAATTGTTTTAAATGCAATACCTCTACATAATATGTGTTATTTACCTTTATAATGTCAATAAACGGTTTGAAATCGGTCAATATTTACTAACCAACCAATTTAATAGCCCTTTATGAAAGCAGTGAAAATGAAAATAATCTTGTTCAGTTATGTACAGGGTGGCGCAAAATTAATCACGCTATTGGAAGATGTTATAATTTTTGCAATTAGCGTCGTACGTCACTCATATTTGACATTTGTGTACTAGACAGCTGTAGAATACAAACAGATAAGCAATGGCGAGCGAGTGAATTACTGTGAAGCCATCCTTAATACCAACAACGAAGAGGACGCTTTTGTGTCGAAAATCATTATGAGCAACGAGGCGCATTTCCACTTAAGCGGTTACGTCAATAAGCAAAAACTTCGTTTCTGGGGCACTGAAAATCCGCGTGGAATGAACGAAGAGCCATTACATCCACTCAAAGCTAAAGCGGTGTTCACGCGAGAGGAGTGATTGGGTCGTCTTTTTTGAGGACGCCATCGGAAATACCGTCACTGTTACTGTCGAACGCTACAGGGCCATGATAAACGACTTCTTACTGCCGGAATTGGACGAGCGGGGCTTGGTGAACATGTGGTTTCAACAAGACGATGCCACCGCACACACAGTACGAGCCACAATGGATATTGTGAAGGAAGCGTTTCCTGGTCGCGTAATCATCCGTTTTGGCGATTTGGCATGGCCAACAAGATCGTTCGATTTAACCATCCCAGACTTCTTCCTTTGGCGCTACTTGAAGTTGCGGGCTTATGCCAGCAAGCCTCAGACAATCGCAGCCCTTATGGAGAATATTTGACAGGAATGCGAACAGTTATCACCGGAAATCTTGCGGAAAGTCATGGAAAATACGATAAAACGGGTACAAATGTGCATCAACACTGGCAGCAGCCACTTGACGGATACTATCTCTTCCACTTAACAGGAAAAATTGTAAATGTCCAAATAAAGATTTTCAACACTCAAATCATTTCCTTTTTATTTAGTAAAAGAGTAATCCAAAAACAAAATTGGATGAATAATGTTGCGACACCCTGTAGCTGTTCACCTATTCAGTTGTTCGATATAATAGCATTGTTTCGTTTTTAATCACCTTTCGCCCTTTCTTTATCGCCTTACTGTTCTTTCAAGAGTATCTGAAATTGTCAACAATATATAATTTTAGCATCAATTTATTTACTAAACAACAAGGAGGCAAGTGTGATTTTGTCTCAAAATGCTAGTTTTGGATTTTGGTATTGAAACAACTCGTGCGTGTCATACACGAGGTACCCGATTAGACGCATCGGTTTATGCCAATAGTTTTCTGTGGAATCCAAATTAAACGTTCCCAACTCTACACATTTGCGTCTGAATGTGCTTGAGCTTGTGTAGGTAATACTACATAGGCAGAAAAGTCCCGGGATTTTAAATAAAAAAATCGTTTTTTGGGCAAAGTTATATTTATTCCTCAACATGGTTGCGTCCGAAGGCGATATACTTGATATAACGATTTTCCATCATTTCGTTGTCCTTTTTGCAATGCGAAATGTCAAAGCCTTCGAAATACGCCCCGGTTTTCGCGACAACTTTCTCATTCGATTTGAATCTGTTTCTATGGAACCACCGCCTGAGGCTTGGATATAGATAATAACCCTGGGGGACAAGTCTGGAGAATACAGTGGGTGAGCAATCAATTCAAATCGTAATTGGTCCAATTTGGCCATCGCTTTCAAGGACGTCTGTGACGATGCGTTATCGTGATGATACCGGACTGTTTTCTTCGCTATATGTGGCCGTTTTTTCTTTATTTTCTCCGTAAATTTGTCCAATAACGCTCTATAATACTCTCCTGTGACTGCTCTTTCCTTCTGTCTTTATTTCCTCCTTAAGTTTGTCCAATAACGCTGTATAATACTCTCCTGTGACTGATCTTTACTTCTGTCTTTATTTCCTCCTTAAGTTTGTCCAATAACGCAGTATAATACTCTCCTGTGACTGATCTTTACTACTGCCGGCAATCGATGAAGATTATGCCATGCACATCCCGAAAAAAATGGAGGCCATAACCTTCCCGGGCGAGCGTTGATCTTTTGGCCGGTTTGTCGACTTTCGTGGTTTTCCAACCACTCTGCAGACTGCTTATTGCACTCAGGCGTAATTAACCCACATTTCACCCAACGTCACAAAACGTCGAAAAAAGTCCGCTTGATAACGATGCAACGACGCCAAACCGGCCGTTAAATCATCAACGTGCTGCTGTTTTTGGTCGACAGTCAGCAAATGCGGCACCCGTCATCCCGACAGCTTTTTCATCTCCAAAAGATCGTGCAAAAGGTATCCCATTTCTTATTCTGAGACGCCCACGGTCTCAGCTAACTCGCGCAACTTCACTTTACCATCACTCAAAACGATTTGATGTATTTGCTTTATGATTTCCGCATTCATAGCCCCTTTTGGCCTTCGAGAGAGAGGTACGTCTTCGGTGTTTGTGCGACCCATTTTAAATTCATTAAACCAGCGATAAGCTGTTCTCGAAGGAGCAGATGTAGAATAACATTTCTGCAAGCACTGCAATGATTGTTCAGAAGTTTTTACCAAAAGAAAAACAAGGTGTGATCAAAATGTGATATTACTGTTATTCCATTTTTTGCGAAGGCGTAATTAGCGTCACTCAAACGACTGTACCTTGTTAATGAATGAACAAAACGTCACCATACTTCATACATAAACTAGTGACAGATGGGCCTCTCGACATAAGTCACGTCCACTTTGTAGTGATGCCACCCATTGAAAAATTCTCTGACTTTTCAACCCAAGTACAAGGGCAGGTCAAGAAAATGGGAACGATTTTCTTTTATTTGTATTTATATTTGTTGGCTCGGATAGGGGATTCCGAATTAAAGGTCGTATCTGCGTCTTCACTCGGTATGACCAAACTAGTCAAAGGAAAAAAGGCTCTAAAATGCAGCAGCTTGACTATCATTTCACCGAAAATACTTTTACGACGATTCGTCAAATTTGTTCGTCGTGTTTATCGCTCCCCAAATTACTATCGATCTGCGATACTCTTCAAACATCTTTCGCAGCCTATCGACAATACTCATATTAATCACCCAATATTTGACATTGTTCTTCTTCTTCTTCCAACTCGGTACAACATTCTAACAGGACTAACGAGGTTGGTATACTAGCTGAAAAGTTGGCTGCCATTCGTAGCTCAACTATTAAAACAACCTAAGTGATATTTATTGTGACAGGACTAACGAGATTGCTATGCTAGCTGAAAAGGTAGCTGCCAGTCGTAACTCGACTATTAAAAGAATCTACGCAATATTTCGAACACTTTGGATCCGTTTCTGTCTTCTGAGCCAAAGAATGGACGACATGTCACGAAACATCATATGGTACATGTACCCTGTGAGTAGGGCGTTAGAATATACTCGCAGCTGGGCCGGCTTGTCGTAAAAGGCAACTAAAGGCCGAGTGGTAGCTAGGGTAGCAACGCCCGGTTTCCCGGTGAAATACCACCCCATCAAGCTTTTGGCTCCGTGAAATAGTCGGGAGAAATCCCTGGCCGTCTTTCGGAGCTTGGCTGATGGACCGGCTCGAGAAAAGGTTGGTTAGGTGGTAGTCGGTCCCAAGGTGAGATACCACCCCATCAGGCTGTATATACCGCGATATCGTCGAAAGAAATCTTCGACGGTGTTTCGGATGTGTGGCTGATGGCCCGGACTGACACGGAGATAAGTCATGATGGTATGTGGATGCATTCATTGACTATTTGGAAAAGTGACAGACGATAATTGTACAGTATTATGCGTCATTATTAGGTCAGCTTAATGAGCAAATAAAAGAAAATCGTTCTCCCTTTCTAAAGACTTATTCATCTGGCTTCGTACAAAGAATTCAAAAGTGGTCGTCAAGACATTGATGACTTGCTTCGCGCGAGCGTTACAAGAACGGCTGTGACTGAGGAAAACATCGCCAAAGTGAAGGAATCGGTGCTTGAAAATCGTCCTTATAGTTTGAGAGATCGAGTACGGCAGCTAAACATTTCACGCGAATCAGTTCGAAGATTTTGCGAACGGGCCCCAAAGAAGGCAATACGATGAAATCAGCTGGAGAGGTTATCGTGTATTGCGACGATAGTGAAGAACGTGTGATTCGAACCCGACGCTATGACGGTTAGAATCATAAAAACTGAGCCAATGCTCAACACATCAGGCCACTCCGCGTGTACGAATTGGATTTCTAAGCTCAAGTACACTCAACTGATGTGGAATTGCTATGTTTATTGCTTGGTATACGGCTGGTGCTTTTTCTTATTCGATTTTCTTTCGGTATTCTTCACTATTTGCTTGTGTATTGTGTGTATCTGTTAGAAACACCACACTAATCCCTCCCTCTTCAGTCACTTTGTTACGATCAACTTCGTGTGCGAACGACGGAGCGGGGAGCGAGCGAGTGTGTAGTAGTAAAGCCCTGTTTACCTTTTTTTTTGGTTTCGGTAGGAAGGTGGAAATCCGCAAAAGATACCTCTGGACCGATCCAGAGGCATGCCGGCTTTTTACCGACTAAAACCACCTCTCTCCAGGCTCATATTCCCGTTGATCCCCGCGGAACTTTCTTTTATATATTCCATCGCGGGGCGGTCCGGTTTACCTATGGGAGAGTGTGTGCTGTTTGTACACAGATCACGTCGGTGTCACCAATTACAGAGTTAAGCAAGAATAGTGAAAATGGTGAATTGAACACACGGAGAAACGAGTGAGAAGCGAACCATTGAATCATCAAGCTACTGCCGCGTGTACGAATTTGATTTCTAACATCAAGTACACTTATAGCGTTTGGGATGATAGTGAAGAACGTGTGATTCGAACTGGCGCTATGACAGTTAGAATCACCAAAAACTGAACCAATGCGTAACCCATCAGGCTACAGGCCGTGTGTACGAATTCGATTTTTAAACTCAAGTACATTCAACTGATGTGAATTGTTATTTTATCGCTATGGTATACGGCTCTGATGCATTTTCTTATTCGATTTTCGTTCGGTGTTCTTCACTATTTGCTTGTGTATTTGTTAGAAACACCACACTACTCCCTCCTCAGTAACTTTGTTACGATCAGCTTCGTGTGCGAACGACGGAGCGAGAGAACATCCGAGCAGGTGAGTGTGCCGGTGCTCTATACGGAAGTCGTGATCGTGTCGTGAAGTTCTGTTTACTATAGGAAAGTGTGTGCTCTGTGTACAGATCACGTCATGGTCACCAATTATAGCGTTTGCGATGATAGTGAAGAATGTGTGATTGGAACTGACGCTATGACAGTTAGAATCACCAAAATGTGTTATTGCTATGGTATACGGCTCTGATGCACTTTCTTATTCGATTTTCGTTCGGTGTTCTTCACTATTTGCTTGTGTATTGTGTGTGTATCTGTTAGAAACGCCACACACTCAACTGATGTGGAATTGCTATGTTATTGCTTGGTATACGGCTGACATTTTTTGCTTATTCGATTTTCTTTCGGTGTTCTTCACTATTTGCTTGTGAATTGTGTGTGTGTCTCTTAGAATCGCCACAAGGTTATGACTACTGTGTTTTGGTAAGCACATGTATTACTATCTATCGACTATTTGAAAAATAAAAGTAAATCGTCCGCATTTTCTAAGGACTTATTGACCTGCCTTCGCACATAGGCTGAAAAGTCAGAGGATTTTTCAATAGGTGGAATCACTACAAAATGGACATAACTCATTTCGAGAGGCTCATCTGTCACTAGTTTATTTATGAAGTTTCGTGTAATTTCGTCCATGCATTTACAAGCTACAGTTTCTTGAATAACGCTACTTTCGCCTTCGTAAAAAAGTGGAAAAACAGGAAAATCGCATCTTGATCGAACATTGTTTTTTGATGGGAAACATTTCTGAACAATCATTACAATGGTTGAAGAAATGTTATCCCACATCTGCTCCTTCGAGAACAACAGTTTTAACAGTGAGGTTAAAATGGGTCATACAAGTACCAAAGACGCACCTCGCTGTGGAAGGCCAAAAGAGGCTACAAATCGTAAAGTAAGTGCATCGAATCGTTTTCAGTGATCGTAAAATGAAGTTGCGCAAGTTAGCTGAGGCCGTGGGCATCTTAAAAGAACGGGCGGGATACATTTTTGAGATGAGAGCTATCGGCGCAATGGATGCCGCATTTGCTGATTGTCGACCAAACACAGCAGCGCGTTGAAGATTCAACGGCCAGTTTGGAGTTGTTGCAGCGCAATCGAGCGGACTCTTTTTTGACGTTGTATGACGATAGATAAAACGCGGGTCGATTACCATAGGGAGTCTGCAGAGTGTTTGGAATACCACGAAAGCCGGCGAAAGCGGCCAAAAGACCAACGCTCGACCGGGGAGGTTATAGCATCCGTTTTTTGGGACGCGCACAGCATAATCTTCATCGAATACCTGCAGAAGGAAAGAGCAGTCACAGGTGAGTATTATGCAGCGCTATTGGACAAACTGAACGAGGGAATAAAAAAAAACGCCCACATATGGTGAAGAAAAAAGTTCTGTACAATCACGATAACGTACCGCCACACATGTCCTTGAAAGCGATGGCCAAATTGGACCAATTACAAATTTGAATTGGTTGCTCACCCACTGCATTCTCCAGGCTTCGCCCCCAGCGACTATTATCTCTTCCCAAACCTCAAGCGGTGGCTCCATGGAAAAAGATTCAGATCGAATGTGGAAGTTATTGGGGAAACTGAGGCGTATTTCGAAGGCTTGGACGTTTCGTACTACAGAAAGACCATCCAAATGTTGGGCAATCCCTATACTAATTGTATCGCCCCCGGAGGCAACTATGTTGAGGAATAACTTTAACTTTGCCCCAAAACGCTTGTTTTCATTAAAAATCCTGGGACTTTTCAGCTGATGTAATATGTTGAAGGGTATGTTGAATCAAAATAGATTCAGAATCTTCGCTGTCTATAAATCTTGATGGTCGTTTACAGCCATATTACTCAAATCGAGATTAGCAATAAAAAACAACGATCATATATTCAATTGTTATAAGAACTTGTGGGGATTAGGAGTATATTGTGCCAGACACGGGCGCTCCGTTCACTCCTATCCCCATCCGGCTGTCACTATGGTTCCAAAAATGTTCCGCCAAACACTGCAAGAAAGTTCCACTATTCTGCCGAATGTAGTCTAATACAAAGATCAAAACAAAACTCCGCAACACATCGTCCACAGTAAGTGGAATGAAACAAAGCACACTGTTGATTGTTTATTAAATGATTACTTTATTTGGTTTGTATGTATCCAAGTATTTCGATGCACTTATCTTGTTATATTCGTCATTATCTTTAAAATGGTGAAGGATAATTCGTAATTTTACAGATTGAAGTCGTAAATTAATCTAATTAGACCATGAAATCACGCGCACACGTCCGCTGTAATGAACCGACGACTTGTATATCAAAACTTTACTCACGCGACTCGCGGTTGACTTTCGCGTCCCCGTGTGCACCGGAAAGCGGGAGCGGCACGACCGTGGTGGTCGGCGGATGTAATTGGACTCAGTGATAAACAGGTCGTGCAGAACCGACTCGCTAATGGGGTGAGTTTGTGGTGTTGTGATAGATATCCTCTCCACTAAGGATATGTTTTTACTTACCACCAGAGAAACGTAAAGTCTCTCTTGGTGGAATAGAAAACCAGATCTCGTAATGAAGATTATAGTGGTATGTGTGTAATCGTTTAGATCTGTTGTTTACCCATGCGCGAAGGCAATGGTAAAACAACGCAGGCAGGCGGCAAGGACAAAGGGATCGAGAAGATTTTTGTCTATGAAGTGCATCGCGTCTAAATAACTAGACGACGATGCATCGAAGAAATGTGGTAAGAGAAAAGATGAGACGAGAGCATCATAAAAGTCTAGATGAGTGATGACCTTGTGTAAATATACGAATAGACATTGGGAAAGGTGCTAATGGGTTGGTGGACGAAACGAATCCCTTGCTTGCATTTGTATATGCGGGGAAATTCGTTTGCGGGAAACGGATTCTATATTTCGTTGTTTATGCTTTGAATTCAATCCGGCGGCTATCCGCGAAGTCGATGATTGTTTGCAGATTCAAACAAAGAAGCATTTCTGGGTAAAGTGCTTGCAGCTGTATCGATAGTTGCAAGTCATTGCGAAGCAATTCAGATGATTACACAATGACGGTTTGTATATACCATCTGTGTCAATTGTACATGGCATCTATGGCGACGCCAGGATCGAACTCCAGTGTGAATATCTACACTAATTGGGAATTCGGTTCTTGGTCGCTAATGCAGAAATGCATTGATACATTTATGTTTGCGCATGTAGGAAAAATTCTTTGCAGGCATTTCCAAGTAATGCATTGAAAACATTAACTATCCTTGGGAAGGAAATGTTTTTGGTGCCGGGAGATTGCGGTGCAGGTGTGGGAAGGTTGGAATTTGCCTGACAACCGAAGGTACCGAATAGGTTTTGGTTTATGCACCTGTATAATGGAAAGAATTCTTGTAGGGAATTTGTATGCGAAGAAATGCATGAAAGGTAAGGATTCTTTACAGGGACTTTTAGATTATAAATTGCCATATTTAATGCGTAAAGCATTTAAGGTGCTAATGTGATTGCATTAGCGAACTTAAGGAAGTTGGGTAGCAGTTATGGGGGTTTTTCAGGTAAGTGGGCCGTGGGGTTTGGCGGAAGCGCCACAAACTAATAAATTAACTTTCTCAAATACTGTTTACTTAACTAAAAATAAAAAATAAAAAAACATAAAATAATTTTTATATATCCGTCTTTATTAATTAATTTATATAACAAAAATAAAAAAAGAAAGGAAACATTAATTTACTTATACATAACAATTATTTTTATATTCCATCTCCTTGTTTGTTTCTACAATACTTGTTTATTTTGTTAAAATATTTTCAGTTTTCACCATAAACATATTTGCTCATTGCTCTAAATTTAATTCATAAATTGGTTTTAATAAAGAAAAATAAGATAAAATATTTCGCAATTGTAATTATTATAAACTTTTTCATTTTCGTTTTATATGTATCATATGTATTAATTGTGTACAATAGTTTTTAGAAATCTAAAACAATTTGTTGTATAAATAATATAAAATTAAGAGAAAGACAGAAGTTATGAGAGTAAGCGGAGAGAGAGAGAACTCAATGAAATGAGCAAATATAATGTTACAATTACTTTTTACTTAAATAAATCTTAAAATGTCCGACGTTATAAAAAAGCAATTAGTTTACCATTTGATATACATTTTTTCTTTTTTGTTGTAATATTTTCCTATATATTTATATTGTATATATATTTCTATGTATGTATGTGAAAATTCATTTCCCATATGAGTCTTTTGTTTCAAAAATTAAACTTTTATATGAACTGTTTTACATGAATTCCATGTCGTCTTCTTTAATGAATGAAAAATCGAATAACAATTATGGATATTAATATACACATGTATACATCCTATTTTGAGTTGCAGATGTATTAAGGGAGTATTTTGTAGTTATTTATTGGATTAAACTTCAGATACAAGGGGGAGGATTAGCTTAGTTTTGTTGTATTTAATTAACGTTGTTGGTTCCTTCTAAATGTAGGAAGGCTGTAATAATATATGTCCTTTTTTTTCGTAAAATCTATTAAACTCCGTGAAATATATTACTGGCGCAAACGGAATGTCAACCCGAATGAAGTTGCTTTATCAGCGCATTGGTATCATCAACGTGTTTATTAAAAAACGAAACCAAAACAAATAATATAGTATATAAGCACAATTCAAACCAAATATAGTAAAAAAGGGGATACTACACCGCAGTAAAGGATAAGACCTGATTATGATATAGCGAAAAGTGTATACAATGACTCTGATGTTAAAAAATGTGTTCATATTCAATTAGGGGCTAAAAATACTATAAAAAGGATATACATTAAATTGATTCTTGTAAATCATTGATAGTGGGACGAAAGGTATTTTTATCCGTAATTTTATATAAATAAAGTATTTATAAATTAAAAAAAAATGTTTATTTTCAATCTTCGATATTCTGAAATGGGAAAAAGGTAAATTTCGATACTTTGTTTGGATTATCTACAAAAAAATAATTGATGGATATCAAGTAACACTAAAATTACCTATACCATCATAAAACCGTTTTTGGTAAATGTACCCCATACAATTTTATTTCGTATAATTTCATAAAAATGTTTTCGTTGATGAATGACACTGTCATCGACATTTTCGAGCCTTGTGTTCAGATATTTGAGATGTTCAGGACGATGTTTTTGATAGCAGGCTTGAAAGTTAACGTTAAAGTGGAGGGGCAGTGAGTGTTAAGATACACTTACCAATTTCCTAATTTTTTAAGTAAAACTTATATCCGCCACTATTAAATATATTATCCAAAAGATAACCTAACGTGATTCATTTCAATTAATTTCGTTACTAATTAAATAATTTCTTTGTTTGTTAACCGATCTCCTTACAGATTATAAGGATGCTGTTTTATAAGTTGCAATTTTTTTAAAGTAGGAATTACCTATTATTAATATTCGACTTAAGGTAGCGTAGGTTAGGGTAGCCTAAATAATGTTATCGAGGAGCGATGAGGAGTGTGTGTGCGAGAGTACTAAAAAGGGAGGTGGGGTGTGGTGAATCGGGGGAGTATGATTGTAAGGGTAAGTAGGTGGGTGGGAGAACATGTGTGCGAATGAGCGCGAGACAGAAAATATAAGAAAGTAAATAAAGGCGAAAGGAATAAGGAAAATAAAATAAAGAGAATGTGAACAAATTAACAGAGGAACAAAGAGACATTTAAAGTAGTACGATTCAAAGACTCAAATAAGTAGATAAGTAAATCCGAAAAACCCATACAAAGATATCAAAATGACTTTCTTTTTATTTTTATAATTTAATCATTATCATCATCGGCACTACAACCGGAATCCGGTCAGGGCCTTATTTATACTAATTTCTCGGGACTTGTTAAATGTTCCATAATAATTTGTTTTACGGGCAAGGTTATTAGCCTTGCGCCATTTTATAATTTAATATATCTTGATTATTTTTGCATTTGACCATGTTTCAAAATCTCATGTTTCAACATAGAAATTGATGATCTCCACACTGCCATCCATCATAACAAATCGCGAAAATGCACCGAGGTACTTAGGATTTCTTAAGACATGCAAGAAATACATTGCGTTTTTTATGTTCCGGGTTGATGGCTTTTAATCAATTTTAAATGGAATACAATCTCATAATTTATATCTTACTGATCAGAGATACATGGTCTTTAACCTTAGGAATAGAAAATGACGTCGGTCAAGAGGCGACCTTTAGGCGTAGCGCAAACGAGAGCTGTTTTAAGAATATTTTTTATATACATTTTTCAGACTTCTGGTGTTATTTGGCATAATTGTTGTGGTTGGTTGGTTGGTTGAGGACTTTATTCAAAAACACCCATAGAAAAATATCAGGATTGCGGAACCAAATAAAGGTATTCGGTTCTCTTTCGCTTCCTTAAATTGCGTTTGGTTTCAGACATCAGTGTTGCTGACGCTTTGGCACATTCATTTCATCGTGTTTGTGAACCATCTGTGGATATTCCCCGACGACATTCCTCGGTCGGCGAAATCCAAATCCGTGTCGCCCCTGCCCAACACAAGTACACGTCAGGAGACATCACTGTTCCTGACGGCAGGCCCACACCAAGACAAGACCCATTGTTAGTGGAAGGTGTGTTCAACGCTTGTTGTTGCCATAAGAGAGGATCGTGGGGCGAGTCGACATCACCCGTACAACCTTTTGACATTATTCGCCCGGGAACACATTTTTTCCAACATTTGCATCGTTATACGAGCCGTGGTCTGGCACATTTTTATTGCAACCAGATGTTACTTAGGCCTAATTGATGTAATTCGGACACAAGAAGCTTTCGGAACATGTCTCAGTTGGTGTCACCCGTATTTGTTACAGCATTACCTCTAGCATCCTCGAAGAAATACGTCCAATGATGAATCCGGACAACGGGACACAATGCAGGTACTCTACGATAGGGCAGACGTCTTTGGTACATTAAATTAAGCTAGAATTCTATTTCCACACTTGGCCACAAACTCCAAGAACGTTGCTGTGCATGCTCAATAGGATGTATAATCGAATATTAAATAATTATTCACCGGGAAATTAGATTGATTGGAATGATCGGATCATGCGATTCGAATGTTAGCGCTGTAGTCAAGGCGCCACATCGTCATAGTCCATCAAATTCCGAGAGACAACGCGAAGCAACGAGAAGCGGCGCAATCGATTCGACGGAAAACGCCACCAGACAGCAGCGAGTTGATTCCCAGGAACACGCCACAGTCAACAACGAATCATTCGATTCCTTGGAAGATGCTTCGTCTACAAAGAAGCGCTTCAGTGCTGCTTTCGGGGCCCACAGTCGATAGGTCATCCCAATATATCAGCTAAGATAGAATTAATTAACTTGTGTAAATAAACTTATAGTATACCCCTATGCCATTCAGAGGCATCCCAATATATCAGCAGCTAAGATAGAATGACTAATGACCTTTCCCAGAGAAAATAAATAATTATGGACTTGCTAAATAAGGCCAAGACTGATTCCCGGTTGTAGTGCAGATAATGATGATGAAGATAGAATTAATTAACTTGTATAAATAAACTTATAGTATAGAATGATACCCTTATGCCATTCATGCGCTTTTTTTTCCAGGAACCCCCGATCGCTTCCTTTCGCCCCTGGTTAAAGACATTCAACCAGATTTTACTCTTACAGGTACCCCGCACTTTCCCCCACCAGAGATAAGGGGTCCTCGAAACCGACTCCTCTTGGTCTAGATACACAAAGGCCTTTCCTCTGCCAGTGGTAAGGGACGCCTTGTGGGAGAAAAGAAAATAATAGATACCATGGCACATAGAGCTGTTGGGACGTGGTAGAATCAGTGATAGGGTCTAGAACGAGGGCGTTCCTCAAATTTCGGTTTTTGTGTTTTATCGATTTATCGCTCCTCAGGGCTCGTTTGGCCAACTGGCGCTGGAAGCTAAATTCTTTTTGGTATTACAGTCCACTATACCGTTGCAAATTTGCGGACCGGCTGAGAGTCATCGCCTGGCTAATCGTAACACTTAGATTAGATGAAATACCACTACATAAGATATAGGCTTCGTGAAATGGCTGGGAGAAACTTTTGACAGAAATACCACTCCATTAAGGCATAGACTTCGTGAAATAATTGATAGAAATCCTTGACCACCATTAAGCTACAGGCTTCATGAAATGGCTGTGGTAAACTTTTGACAAAAATACCGTCCCATCAAGGCACAGACTTCGTGAAATAGTTGGGAGAAATCCTTGATCACCATTAAACTACAGGCTTCGTGAAATGACTGGGAGAAACTTTTGAGGATCTTTTAAAGTTTGAGAGAAATACCACTCCGTTAAGGTATAGACTTCGTGAAAGTTGGGAGAAATCATTGATCACGATTAAGCTACAGGCTTCATGAAATGGCTGTGAGAAACTTTTGACAAAAATACTACTCCATTAAGGCATAGACTTCGTGAAATAGTTGGACGAAATCCTTGACCACCATTAACTACAGGATTCGTGAAATAGATGGGAGAAACTTTTGACCATCTTTTAAAGTTTGAGAGAAATACCACTCCGTTAAGTTATAAACTTCATAAAAGTTGGGAGAAATCATTGATCACCTTTCGGAGTTTGCTTTATGGACCGGTCGAGAAAAAATAGAATCCTTGGGCGTTGAATCAGTGCTAAAAGTTCGCTTTTCTAAATGAATAAAATAAAAAAAAATTAGAACGGAGGTGGAACGCATTGTGCTCTTTCCCGTTCCACAAATATGACTACAAGCATTACCGAATTGAACTTGCAGGTTATAATCCTCCTTCCCAATTTTGATACTGAATATCAATTTTAAACAGGCAGACAAGAAAGGAAATCGTACGATAATTCAACTACAAGGACTGGGTCTATCCTTCGTCTACCAAGCTCCGAAAGATGGTCATGGACTTCTCCCAACCATTTCACGAAACCTATGGTTAATGGGATGGCATTTCACCGGACGGCTGGGCCTTGGACCCTACCTACCACTCAGTAATTGTGCCGAACTGCACAATAGCAAGAGTCGTCATTTGAATTCACGTTTGCATAATCAAACGAAAGACACAACCTCCTTACCAACTCAGCCTTTGAGGCGGCCACATTTTATGATACCGAACATCAAAAAGTGGGCGAATATGCCATAAGGTGGAGATATTCATATTTTCCAATGCCTGGCCGGACACGGGTGCTTTGGACAAACCTGCACAGATTTAAGCACAGGGAAGACCCACACTGGTGGTCCTGCAAGAGATTCACAGAAAACGCGGAATACATTGTAATCAAATGCAGTATATTCCAAGAAGAGCGCAGTATACTTTCTGAGCAAATTAACGGCGCAATAGACGCACCCGACAGAAGATCGCTATGCTGGACTCAAGCAATGGATGGGAACTCATCAGGGCATGGCTCGACAGCATCATGCAGAAATTCCACAGACTACAAGTCGGGCCTGTCCTGACAATTTTTTTTTTCCAACCTGGAATACTGTGCTTGCATGGACAGTAAAATTGCTGTTACGTCTGTTTGTGCCTCTGGAATCGACATTTTTATGTTTTTACGTGGTTGTCCCACGATTGGTCTATTCCTTACACCACCTGTCATTTGACCGTATGATAACAATTTTAGAGACGTTATGACCCTGGAGTCAAGAGACGGTACCCCCGGGAACAAACAGAAATGGATTGCAAAGCGGGGGTGGATTTAGTCCGTAGGCACTGTCGGATAACTGAGAATGGAGCCGATCGAGCATGCAAGCGGACTTGGATCACCTGACGATTTCCCAATCTTCTTCTGTATCCACGATTTACCTCGACATTTAAGGATTTTAAACAGCCTTGTGTGTGCGTGTATATTTAATAAAAGTTTGTGACCGTTACTGACAATACTATAATATTGAAATTTGCTATATGAATGGGTTCACTGCATAAAAATGAATAAAAGGAGCAAAACGAACCATTCGTGGAGACAATTATATGAAGCGTTATTTTTAAGTCTAATTAACTTTATTTTGTCACAATCTGAGTGGTAATCGCTGTATAAAAGTGTATAAAAAGGTTCCTTGACCCTTTGAGTGCGAACCGTCGATAAATCGACTCTCTATCGTCGAATTATCGACGGTTCGCGCTCTAAGGGTTAAAAATAATACTTGACTTTTTTATAAAGTAAAATTAATTATAGTTTTATTTAAGCCTGTGCTATGATTACTATATAAAGCTGAATGATTATATCTAAATCTGAGGTGTGATCACTGTATAAAAATCAATAAAATGAGATAACTAACACTTCAAACATTACACACATTTTTTTAAACCAAAAATTACGAATATTAAGGCGGCACATCTTATAATTTGAACCTAGTACCAAAAAACCACAATTCTTTTTTATCATTGCTAAGCTTCTTTAGAGGAGGAGTGGGAGCGAACATACAGGACAAACTCTCTGCTTTCAACCCGGCGAAGGCCAGGACGGTCCTTGTCCCTGTTCAATCCAAGTTGACATGCAGTCTCCACGTGACACCCCTGGATAGCTACTTTGACACCCGCCAAGTAATAAACCAATGCATGCAGTGACATCCTGAGAAAGATTGGCGCAAAGCTAATAACCTTTCCCGGAAAAACAAAGTGGAGAGACTTGCTAAATAAGGCCACCAAGACCGGATCCCGCTTGTAGTGCCGATGATGATGATGAACCTAGTACCAAAAAACCACAATTCTTTTTTATCATTTCTAAACTTCTTTAGAGGAGGAGTGGGAGCGAACATACAGGGCAAAGTCTCTGCTTTCAACCCGGCGAAGGCCAGGACGATCCTTGTCCCTGTTCAATTCAAGTTGACATGCAGTCTCCATGTGACACCCCTGGATAGCTACTTTGGCATCCGCCAAGTAGTGAACCACTGCATGCAGCGACATCCTGAGAAAGGTTGGCGCAAAGCTAATAACCTGTCCGGAAAAACAATGTGGAAACACTGGCTAACTAAGGCCAAGACCGGATCCCGCTTGTAGTGCCGATGATGATGATGAGCCTAGTACCAAAAAACCACAATTCTTTTTTATCATTGCTAACCTTCTTTAGAGGAGGAGTGGGAGCGAACATACAGGGCAAAGTCTCTCCTTTAAACCGGGTGAAGGCCAGGACAATCCATGTCCCCGATCAATCCAAGTTGACATGCAGTCTCCACGTGACACCCCTGGATAGCTACTTTGGCACCCGCCAAATAGTGGACCAATGCATGCAGCGACATCCTGAGAAGGGTTGGCGCAAAGCTAATAACCTTGTCCGGAAAAACAAAGTGGAGAGACTTGCTAAATAAGGCCTAGACCGGATCCCGGGTGTAGTGCCGATGCTGATGATGAAACTTCTTTATGGATAAGAACTTAGTATCAATGGGATATTGTGAAGATCGTTTCGTCGAATTTTTTGTCAATAGCGACTAGGCCCTTAAATCCCAACAAATCACAGAATATAATGGTTAATATTTGACCTAAATCGGACAATCTGAAGTGTATTAAATAAAATCATTTAATAATGTATATTCTCTTCCCCAAATTAATATGTACGAATACTACTTATTGGCCTGTAGAACCCAAAAGTTCATGGCCTCAATAACTTGGCTATGCTACCGTTCCCTGTCCTGTGTAATTACCCTATTTGTTTAAAGGTCACTAATATGTAGCTGATCAAATTGATAGAAAATTCATTTTATGTCATTGTGTATAGAGTTCTCAATTCTCTTAACTAGAAATAAATGTGAAAGCACCAGTAAAACTGAAACTTTAATCTTATAGATCAGTCCATAGTTAGCAGAATGCTAATAAGAAAAATAGCTGCTAGAATTCAATAAAAGTTGTGGACTTATAAAAACAATGAAATAAAACTTTATTTGCAGCTTTTGTAATCAGACAGTAAATACTTCAAATTATTAAAAAGAAGTTTGGTTTTTGTAATTAGTGCTAATTTTACCCTTAACAATATATTTAAATATTAGTATTTTAAGTCTTAACAATTAAATTTATAATTATACATAGATTTTTAAAAAGTGTCTTGGTTTAAGAATCAGTCATTTTGATCTCTTCTGCAATAGGCTAAAATTAATTTAAAATCCTTTGAATCCGTCCTAGAAATCAATTAATTTGCAGCTAAATAAAAAATTTAAAAAAAAATTGCAACAGCTCATGTAGAATACAATTGCAATACATGTTCATGGGAAAAAACAAAAATTACTAACACAAACCAATGAAAATACAATCTCCCATCATTAAACATGACTAACGATGCGCTCAACAGATCAACTTCATCCGATAACAGCAATTTGTATAATTTTAAGTTTCATCGTTTTCTATAATATTAAAACATCCTAACGTATTTAAAACACAAAAAGAAATGGCAGTAGTTTGTATTTCAGATATATAAAAAATTCAATGTGGCATGTATTTCAGTTTTTCTCCAGATATAAGAAGATGTTAAATTTTAAAACATGTTATAAAATCATTTGTTTCAGACAATGTAAATGTGAATAAAAATAAAATATAAAATATAAAATATTTGTTTAAATAATACGTTAAAATGTTGATATTATTTTTCAATTGCAAGCAATTTAGTAAAAGTTTAAATTAAAATTCTGATCACTTGAATAAAATGTATTTTACAAAAATAAATATTTCTTCCTTTTCCGTTCTTCTCTCTTATAACATTTTTAAGTATTCAATTTTAAAAATATGAATTTACATTTGAATTTCGAAATTTAAATAAATTCAATTGAACAATCGAATAAATTCATTTCATTTATAAACCGTGTTCGTCTTTGTTTCGTCGGATAAAACGAAATATTGATCGTATCCGCTTGTAAGGTGATCTAAAGTCATCAATTATAATAATCAGCTATGAATCGAATAGAAACACAAAAGTATTGGGATGCTTTTCAATTTAGAAAGAAAGCGGAGTTTTAAGGAAGGATTGTTCGTTTCTGATTCGAATTTGGGCTTCTGTTTTAAGTTTACATATTTATGTAAAATGCTAATGTATTCAACATAAGTTTTGTTAATTAAATCGTCGGCACAAACAAATTCGTTTGTTTGTTATTTGTTTTTTTTTTAATTATTAAATATTAAATTATGTAAATATATGTATAAAGTTTCACTTTTTTCTTCTTCAACATGTTGCTATTAGAAGTTATTAGTTTACGTTTTTTTTTGTATTCTTTTTTTCGCTATACCACAGTATATATTGAGAGAATAATGCTTTTTACCATTTGACTTTGAATTCAAATAACGAGGGCCATATCCTTTTTACTTGGCAGCTGAACCTTCTTGCCTTGCCACAACGAGTTGTGTATTGTAAAAGCATCAATGGTGACTGTAAGATGTTTTGTATGAACTTGAGAGAAACATTTACCGCCTGAGTTATATCTGTAAAGGAAAGGGAAGATATTATGTTTAGAATTATATTTACAAGTACATTATTTATTTATTCCTTTTTATTTCTTTCCATAGAAGAATGAAAGACCAATATATATCAATAAAAGCCAATCTGATGAAAAAACAATCTCGCATCATTCGACATGCTATTACAGTCCGCGGAGGTCCAAACACTTTAAATTGAATTCCGATAGACGTAACTTGTCAAAATTGCACGGAAATAACAAAATTGAATTACTGACGAAGGCATGATCGTACAGTTGAAAACCAACACGACTTTCTATCATACACGCTAAATCCCAAAATCCATCTATAATATCCAAAGTTCTGCTCCAAATGATTTTGGACACCAACCGCGCATTCCTGCTTACCGAAATCCACATTTTTCAATTTCTTTGGTAGATCGGAGATGAACATTATACATAAATAAAATATGATACTGTGGCCTTTATGTAAATAATATAATAAGACAATCCGATGACAGTGCAATTTCGCATCATTCGACATGCTATTACAGCCCACGGAGGTCCAAACACTAAATTGAATTCCGATAGGCGCAACTTGTCAAAATTGCACGGAAATAAAATCGAATTATTGCCAAAGGACATAATCGTACAGTTGGATGCCAACACGACTTTCTATCATATACGCTAAATCCCTAAATCCATCTATAATATCCAAACTTCTGCTCCAAATGACTTTGGAGACCAACCGCGCATTCCTGCTTACCGAAATCCACATTTTTGTATTTCTTTGGTAGATGGCAGATGAACATTATACATAAATAAAATATGATACTGTGGCCTTTATGTAAATAATATAATAAGACAATCCGATGAAAGTACAATCTCGATCATTCGAAATGCAATTACAGCCCACGGAAGGTCCAAACATTTTAAATTGAATTTCGATAGGCGTAACTTGTCAAAATTGCACGGAAATAACAAAATCGAATTATTACGGTTTCGAATTATTGTCATATAATCGGTCTGAGTAATTGCGAGAACGACATCATCATCTTCGGAGATTTTAATCTTCCACATCTCAATTGGGCTCTATCTGACGGGATCATTCACACTTCACCTCCCACCCCCCACCACGGCCAAGGAATGTCTTTATCGATCGACTAGATGATTCTTGTCTCTGTCAGATCAGCAACGTTCGAAACCTTTTGGATCGACAGCTTGACCTAATCTTTACAACATAACCTATCAATACATCTATCTCACCCAGCCTTTCGTCCTTACATCTATAGACCACCACCACACCCCTCTTTTCGAGACCTTCTTCCGATTCAAGATGCCATCAGTCACTCATATACCGAAATCCTTTACTCTATTGCCGTACTCTAGAAAAAGAACATCATCACTTTTCATACTTCAACTACCTACCTAACTTTTCCCGCGGGTCCCTTCTCCACAAGTCCTTTGATCTGACCTTAATTGATCCAAGATACTGCAACTCAAAGACGAGTTTACACCGGCTCCTGATGGTATCTCTGCAATCCTCCTCAAGAAATGCTCTTCCATTCTCTTTGCTCCCCTCTCACTGATCTTCAATCTTTCATTCTCTCAATGCGTATTCCCCCACATTTTCGAACATCTTTCACATACCATCGACTGGATACAGATCAACCACCCAGCTTCGGAAATTGTTGACCTTGGTGTTTTTAATGTGCACAACTCCGGCTGGTTGTTACATTCTAACAGAACCGACGAGGCTGGGAGGCTGGCGGAGATGTTTGCTGTAAGCCGCAACTTGACTGAACTCGTGCAGGAACCAACGCGAGTGCAGGATGCCCGAGGCGATTATGCGAACACTCTAGATCTGTTTTTGACATCCGAACCGAGTATTTATACCGTAGAGGTTTCTGCGCCACTGGAAAACGCAGATCACTGCTTGGTATCTGTCGCGCAAGCACTTGCATATCAAGCGAATAACCGGCCTAGGCAGCTTCGCCACATATGGAAGTATGGGGCTGCTAACTGGAACGATTTGCGAGATTTCTTCGCATCCTTTCCATGGTCGGAGGTGTGCTTCGGAGATGAGCGCTTGCGCGGAGTCGGTATCAGAGATTATTCTTTTGGGGATGGAGATGTATATTCCACATTCCATCAAACGAAGTTCGTCTGATAAATCTTGGTGTGATAAAAAATGCGAGCAGATTACAGCGGCAAAAAATAGAGCTTTTAAGCAACGAATTTTGTTAGAATCAGAAACGCGTGGACCAGGCGATTGATACCGCGAAGAAAGCTCACAACGACAGGGTGATCAATAAGCTCCTTCGGTGCCCAACTGGTTCGCGCTTCTTCTGGTCGATGGCAAAAGCTGTCAGCAGTAACTTCGCATCCTCCTCTTTTCCTCCGTTGGTGATAGACAGCGGGACGTTAGTCACGAATTCAAAGGATAAAGCTAATGTATTCGCGAATTTATTTTCCGCGAATTCAAACCTCGATCCGGCCTTTTGGCGCCACCTGTGATCGCGCCGGTACGGTCTTCGAGGCGGGATGTGAAATTTCGTACGCGCACTATTCAACGCATTCTACGTGAACTGGATTGTAGGGAGGTAACCGGCCCGAACGGAATACGCAATAGTCCTTAAGAACTGTGCTCCAGAACGGTCGCCGGTTCTTGGCAGACTCTTCCGTTTATCTTATGCACGGAGGACCTTTCCCACCTGCTGGAAAATCGGTCGAGTTCAGCCAATCCCGAAGACGGGAAAAAAGTATCTCCCACAAAATTACCGTCCGATAACATTACTGTCTATTTTATCTAAAGTATTGGAAAAAGTCATCAATACAGAGTTAGTTAAGTATTTGGAGTGCAACAGACTTCTGAATGATCGTCAATACGGATTCCGTGGCAGACGGTCCACGGGAGACCTTTTGACACTTATAACCGATATATGGACATCTGCGATTGAACGGCATGGTGAATCAAGGGCGGTCGCATTGGATGTGTCCAAGGCTTTTGACCGCGTCTGGCACGGGGCATTGCTGAGCTAACTTCGTTCATATGGACTTTCCCAACAGCTCTGCGACTGGACGAGGAGCTTCCTCGAGAATCGACCGATTCAGGTTGTTGCGGACGGCGAGTGTTCGGATCTGTATCCTGTTAATTCGGGGGTGCCCCAAGGTTCTATTTTGGCTCCAACGTTTTTTTGCTTCACATAAATGATTTGTTGGAGACAACGGATAACAAGGTGTTCAGTTTTGTTGTTTGCTTGTTTCCTCCTTTTCGAGTGTTCGGCCGATTGGTGCATCTGCGTCGCATCAGCTGAGATGTAGACAGATTGACTCTCTGAATCAGGATGTGGATAGGGTCCTGCAGTGGGGAAGGGCCAATCTCTTCGACTTCAATGCAATGAAGACACAATATACAACATTCACAAAGAAAAGTGGATCATCGGTTCCACAGCTGGTGATGGATGGCCGGGCCCTCGAGGCTGGGGAAAGTTTGAAATTGCTCGGCGTCACGGTCTGTGGGAATGTAACATGGCATAAACACGTGTCGAGTATCGCCAGGTCAGTCTCAGGAAAACTGAGCTATCTTTTTAGAGCCAAGAAATATTTTACTCCGGCCCAACTTCTTCTCCTATATAAATCCCAAATTAGACCCGCGCTCGAATATTGCTCTCATGTTTGGAGCTCGGCTCCTAAACATACCCTCGACCTACTTGAGAGCATACAGAGACAAGCGATCCGCTTGATCGGGGGCTTGGCGCTGACGTCGGGACTACAGTCGCTATCACATCGAAGGCGCGTAGCCGACCTCTGTCTGTTTTACAGATATTATCACAGGTGCTGTTCTTCGGAGATTCGTGGTATTGTTCCACGCAATTCGGCTTATATGGGCTCCACAAGACAATCCGACGGATTGCACCCGTTTGTGGTTCATCTTCCGACGGCACGAACATCTTTGCATCGGAACTCGTTCTGTTACAGGGTGGGGAAGCTGTGGAATTCCCCCCCCCCGCGCGGGTGTTCCCGGAGCGTTATAAACTGCAACTGTTCAAAAAGAACTGCGACAGTTATATCGAGGCGCCCACTCGGCGCTATAGGTTCGCCTCTCCCGAGAGAAGTCTTTAAAAAAACCAATATTGCTTGTACCACAAAGGCAGTTCCTTGTTTAGTTCCCTAAGGTTTCGAATGTGCTCTATTTAAATTATATTTTCTATATGTTCTAAAATGCAGTAATCATAGTAAACAGTGATACAAATAATTGAATCGAAATCACAATGTGGAAGGGAGAATGACCACGAATAGTCGCGAATAATATGTCGAAACGAGAAAGTGAGTTGGTCAACATTCTAAAGAATCACTTAGGACTCTGTTCGCCATCTGGAAGTTTTGGCTTTATGCAGCTGTGGCGATTCTGACCGATACACACACAGTACACAAGCAAGTAGTGAAGAACAACACAGAAAGAAAATCGAATAAGTATTATAAAAAGCACCAGCCGTATACCAAGCAATAAACATAGCAATTCCACATCAGTTGAGTGTGCTTAAGTTTAGAAATCGAAGTCGTACACGCGGCAGTGGCCTGATGTACTGAGCACTGGTTCAATCTTCTAGTGATTCTAACCGTTATAACGTCGGTTCGAATCACACATTATTCATTATCGTCATAAACGCTATACAGCCATGGCTGCTACTTAATTTCCAAAGTTCGTCCAGGTTTAGAAAAGAACGTTCGCTGTGGCCTTAGCCCTTACACATAAGAAAAACTCACTTGAAAGCGTAAAAATTCCCATTTAAATGTAACTTCCTCAACCGAAGCAAATTAAATGGTGTTACTCTTACGACGCGATTATCATAGGATATTTGAATAGTTTCAGTTTCTAAAATCGAACGGGAATATATTCAAGAATGACGACGAACATGTAAAACATTGAAAACAAATATAATATTAATAATTCGATGGATTAACAAATGAGTGGAATCTATTGTTAACTTGTACTTACTTGAAAAATTTATCGAACATAACTTCATCGACTTGACTAGGTCCAGTACCATACAATTTAAACACTTGCTCGTTTTCGGGTATGTAGCTATATAAAGCTCTAAATTGGCAGCCGGCGTCTCGGAAAAGAATCAGGAAGTGTTTTGCCTCCGATCTCGCGATCTTTTCGAGGACTTTTTGTTTGGCATCACGATTCACAGCTCCCGGAAATACACAATATTCCACGGCATTCAGTATTATGCCGCGATTTGATTTGGCCGCTGGTTGTTTATAAAGTTTAGGACCTAAAATTACATTAAACATTATTTAAACTTTGTTCTTCTATTAAATATATATTTACGTCAACAAAACATGTTTTCAAGTCAACTTTACTAAAATATTCAGGAATTAATTTATTTTTTATTTAGTTGCTTTAATTTCTAATGCGACAGCAAGGATAACTAAAGTTTTAAAATATAACAATTAACTAAAATAGACGAAATCAAATGCAAGAAAAAAACAAACTCTGACATAACAAACAATAAAAGGACAATACTTCATCCATAAATCATTGGAAGGACAACGCAAAAAAAAAATTATCAAATAACAAACATAAAAAATATGTATATATATAAAGTATAAATAAAAAAAAAGAACATTACAAAAAATAGGGTGAATATAAATGTATGAAATAATTGGTGTATAAACAAACTATTTTTTTAATACGATATTTAAATAAAAGAAATGTATATCAATGAAGAAGAAATCAATTTATACTATACAAACCCGAATATTCCATCATTGAATTTTGATTCGACGAAGATATATCACTGGATCCGTCGTCAAAGACACGGCGCTTCGTCACCAAGCCCGGAGGTAATGATCCCGGACCTGATGGCGAAGGCAAGTGCCTACCTGAGGGGCCCATTCCAGGAGAAGGTGCACGTCGGGGTGGTGTTGCACGTCCCAGACCTGAATCTGTATCTAGCCGGAAAAGCGGATAGCAATTTTTTCGGTCATACACCAATCAATCGCATTTTAATTTCGGTTTTTTGTTTTCCAAATATTTACAATTTTTTGTTGTTTTTTTTTCAAGTTTCAGAACACATCATGGGTTTGTACAGTTTACATGTGCACCGAATCCGAGATTTTTTTTTTTTTTTTTGTAATAGGTTTTGTATTTTTTTTTAATTTGGTGAAAAGGCAATGATAACCAAAAATAAAAAAAGAGAAAAGAGAAAAATGTTTTGGCGTTAGGAATCAAGCAGTTAGTTTTGTTTTAATTGTCTTTTTTTAATATGATTGATTTTGGTTGTCGGTTAGGAAGTGTATCAAACAGCGTTTTGTTTTATTTATTTAATTATCCTATAATTGTTTTAGCTGAGTATAAAGTGTTGGTATAGGACAATTAAACCATCCGGTACTATTGGATCACTGCTAGTTAACCACACGAATTTCAAACATTGAGTTTTCTATTTTTTTACTTTTTAAAGTGAACCAGAAAATGGTGGAGATAAACATAACACGATAAGACAGATTTTTAAAAAGAGGTAAATAAATAGTTTTAAATTTCTTAAATCACTGCTATTGTATCAAAAAAATTTAAGACATTCACTTTTATCGGAAGAATGGTTCACACAATTCCATGCCAATGGTGTTTAAATTATAAATAATTTGATCGAAATCATTAACAATAATTTTGGTGCGAAGGAAATAAATTTAAAGTTAAATTATTATTACAACTTTGAAGATTCATATTCTTCCATAAAATTGATTAAAAACTATTGAAAAAATGCGGCCCAGGGATTTATTTCTTCAAATCAGTTGATTTATTATTTGGTTTTATAGTAAAGCAATTTATATAAGTAATTTATTTCAAATATTTAATTTAAGAGAAGGAAAAGGAACACGTAAGGAAGAGGGATTTGGTGAAACTTTGTCTAAGTAGGTCAAGAATTTTCGAATACTAATGGACCCATGAAAGAGAGCCAGATCAGAACGATTTCTTTATATTAACACACTATCGGCGGGTAACACTATGGGCTTGACTCACACGTCTCATCATCATCATCGGCACTGCAACCAGCATCCGATCTTGGCCTTATATAGCAAGTCTCGAGGCTTGTTAAATTTTCCATAATCATTTATTTTTACGGGCAAGGTTATTAGCGTTGTGCCAAGACTCACATGTCTAGAGGGCGAAAATATTTGAAGGTTGTTTACAAAGAGTTGTGCAAAACAAAATACTCATTACATGAAAAAAAAAAAAAACAAGCATTGGTAAATGTTTTACTAACATTTAGCGTACGTTCTGCATAAAAGGTATTAATACCCTTCCCGCTGATAGTGTGTTAAGAATTTGTTTGATATCATTGTTTTTTTAATATATAATTTTTATATGTAGAAATACAAAATTATTATTAGGGCTTTATTTTTGTAAAATTGTGCGTTATATTATTAAAATATTAAATGATGAACAAACGAATATTATATTAATTGGTGTGTGAATATAACTTGTCGTTTGCTAATATTTTTGTTTGTACTATTGCCTAGGTGTACTTTACAATGGCAACATATCTATTCTATATTACTTTGTGTCAGCTGACAAACGCTGTGTGATATTTGTTTGAAGCATAAATACCAAGTTGGCGCAAGGCTAATAACCTTGCCCGAAAAAAACAAATTATTATGGACAATTCAACAAGTCTCGGATAAGGACCGGATACCTCTGGCGCAAGACTAATGACCTTTCCCGGAAAAAACAATCATTATGGAAAATATAGCAAGCCTCAGGACTTGCTATATAAGGCCAAGACCGGATCCAGGTTGTAGTGCCGATGATCATGATGTAAAGGTCAAGGAGGTGAATTATTACACATTCACTCTGGCCGAAAATAAGTCAACGACGATCCTATTGAAAAGAGTCGCAGCCTTCTGGCAGAAGGACAACATCGTCGCTGCCCTCGAGGCAACATTTCACACACCAAGTATTTTTCATCATCATCATCGGCACTACAACCGGGAACCGGTCTTGGCCTTATTTAGCAAGTCCTGAGGCTAGCTATATTTTCCATAATGATTTGTTTTTTCCGGGAAATGTCATTAATCTTACGCCAGAGGCTCCCCGACGGCGAATCGAACCCCGGTCTCCCGCGTGACAGGCGGGTATACTAACCACTATACTATCGAGGAGTATTTTTAATCTCCTGAAAATACCGATTTTTTTTCTCTAATAACCTTCATGTGCGGGAAATTTTGATTTTCGGCTGAAGTACCTCTATACTTCTGCGACCCAGGCCAAATGCTTTCAAGGACTTATGGTGAGGTTCTTCATTAGTTCTGAGTCGAGTTCTGACCTTCAACGAGACAGCACGTGCGCTTCTGTCCCGTGATCCGTACCATAAGATCAATTGTGCAATCCGTTTTGGGAATGTTAAATATACACAAGATACCCAATTGAATTATTGGTTCCCGCGACAAGTCACTGTAGGATCCTAAGCAAACAAACGGATCACGTGTTCGAGTACGGTGCAACGTCATCTGTGCGATCCTAGCCAAATAAATGGATCTCCACAGACGCGTCTTAGTGCTGTGAAAAGTGCGAGGATATACACACGAGTGATATGCAGTGCGGGAAAACCCTCTACTCTTGTCATTCCTTGTGTCTGTTTTCCTCTTTTCCACAACTCTGTTTGCGTCCCTCAGGCATCGATACTCTCGATTGACTTATAGTCTTTGGAGAGTTTTTGGTTACTAAGTGGCATAATGCTCTTCATGGGAGGGATGTGTCCTGGATTTCGGCACGGATCTAGTGGGGCACCTACTACAAGGGCATACCACCTGTAGTGGTTGCATTCACTTATCTATCGCTGGTCCCGACATGCATCCTTTCCCGAGGCGGTATTGGTTTTCTGTGTCAGGCCGTTTCAATGGAACGGGAATTTCACGTCGATTTGTGTAACATTCGCGGCCTAAGATGCAATTTCTCTTCTGTGTCTGCCCACGTTTCTAACCAGAAACCAACTATCCCTGCACTTAGCAAAACCCAGGTAATAACTCATAGAGATATTTCCGATTGTAATCAACCTGGATATAACTTAGTAGCTCTGTTCTTTTCACATCGTGGTCTAGCCACATACATACGAAATGAAATTGCTTATCAGCTTCTGCCGCAATATTGGCTCTGCTCCAATCCGGAATTTAATTTCTCGTGGCTAAAACTTCACGTTCGTAAGCATATCATACGCTACCGCATTTTTTCATCATCATCGTCGGCACTACAACCGGGATCCGGTATTGGCCTTATTTACCGATTCTCTCCACCGGTCCCGATTTCGGGCAGATGTCATCCAGTTTGGCACTCCGAGGATCAGGGCGTCCTGGTCTACGTCATCCCTCCATCGCAGACAAGGTCTGCCGCGCTGTCTTCTTCCATACATCCTGCACAAATGACTTTCCGGGCAGGCTCCTCTTCGCTCATTCGAGTAGGTGTCCCGCCCACAGGAGTCTACCGAGCTTGATTTTTCTTACAACATTAGCTTCAAGGTAGATTGCGTACAACTCATGGTTGCACCGTCTCCGAAATCGTCTTCCCTCAAATAGTTTAACTCAACTTGTCAATGAACCAACACGGGTACCAGACATATATGGTCATTTCGCCAATGCACTGGACCTGTTTTTCACTCCCACACGAACAAATACACGGTTGAAGTTTCGTCGCCCTTGGACACTTCTGACCACTGTGTCGTGTCAGCTAAGTTTGCTCTAACCAACAACAACGTTAACGAGAAAGCTTCCAAAAGAATAGTATGGTTCTACGAGAAAGCCAACTGGGAAGGTCTGAACGACTTTTTTGGGAATTTAAATTGGTTGTTATTTTTCCTCAATAATGATGTTGACTCTATAGCGGACACATTGACAAACACGATTCTAGTTGCCATGCGAACCTTTATTCCACACAGGGTAAGCAGTATCAAACCCAAGAGAAATATGTGGTTCGATTTCAAGTGCAGAGAAGCCATTAAGGCTAAAGATTTGAGCTTCCGGTTGTATAAAACAAACAATACTGAGGAAAACCGAAAAAGATTTAAGAGAGCTATAAATGACTGCAATGTGCATATTCAACGCGCAAAGTTCTTGCATGACCAGAGAGTGAGATAAAAAATACTATACTCTCCCACAGGTAGCAAAAACTACTGGGCATTCGTGAAAAACATTCAAAACTTGGTCTCGTCATCCGTTCCATCGCTAGATGACAGATCAGTCACCACTCCAATAGAGGAGGCGAATCTACTTGCTCCACGTTTTGGAGCCGACTCGACGCTGCCCGATGCCTCATCAGTTCCACCTCAACTTGAGCATAAGCAGCACACTATGCGCCAGATTTACTCCTGAACGCATACTGTTGCCCGCGCACTCAAGGAGCTAACCGCAAACTAATCCGCTGGCCCTGATGGAATTCCCTCAATTCTCTTGAAGAAATGTTCCTCTTCACTCGCTAAACCAATGTGGAAACTATTCCATTTGTCTTATTCTACTGGACGTCTCCCAAATAGATGTAAGTCAGGGAACATTCAGCCAATTCCCAAAAAGGGTGACAAATCAACCCTTTCTTCTTATCGAACCATAGCATTAATTTCTATTCTCTCGAAGGTAATGGAATCACTTATCAACCGTCAATTTTCGAAATATCTGGAATCAAATGACCTCCTCAATGACTGCTTTCGTAGCAACAGGTCTACAGAAGATCTGATGGCGTACCTGATCGAAAAGTGGAGCCATTCCATCCACAACTTCGCCGAAAGCAATGTAGTCGTATTGGATATTTCAAAAGCCTTCGACAGAGTTTGGCATCCACCCCTTTTGTCAAAATTGCATTCATATGGAGTGGACAACTCTCTGATCCAATGGATAAGAGACTATCTTTCTGACCGTTCAATCCAAGTGGTTCTTGATGGTATCAAATCTGTCTTCCGTCAAATTAATGCAGGTGTTCCCCAGGGTTCTAAACTCTCACCCACTCTCTTCGTCATCTTTATAAATGATCTCTTGTCAATTACTCACAACCAAAATCACTCGTTTGCTGATGATAGCACGTTGAGTTTCGCATACTCATACGAACATTCCCGCCTAAACTCTTCGAACGTCACTAGCAACCAGCAACTTATGCTTTATACATTGAATTTAGACCTCAACAAGATATATCAGTGGGGATTATCTAACCGAATAGAATTCAATGCCTTAAGAACTCAGTACTATCTCTTGTCGTCAAAGGCGAACCCCAAAGTAAATATACTGTCGATGAACGACACCTGCATCGACGAAGCCAAGGAACTATCAATCCTCGGCACCCGAATTAATTCGACTCTTAATTGGAATGGTCACATATTTGAAACTGCGAAAAGTGCGCCCAAATATATGGGGTTCCTTAAGAGATGTAAAAAATACTTCACTATACCCAACCTGGCCACTATTTACAAGGCGTATATTCGTCCCAAAACGGAGCTCAACTCCCATATTTGGTCAGACGCATCCAAACTGCACTACATGTGCTCGACAGGATGCAAAAACGAGCAGTGCAACTTATTTGGGACTCGGTTGTGAGTCGTTTAATTCCATCATTAGAACACAGGCGCAACGTATCATATTTCTTTTTTATAGGTATTAACACAGTCGTTGCTGAACTGAACTTGCTGAATGTGTTCCGCCCCTTCAGACATTTTCCCGCGATACCCGTCAATCTGTGAATGCACATCAGTTCACGTTGGAAGTGGACTTCAAGCGCACAAATAAACATAGAGAGTCATTCTTTAGCCGAACCACACGAATGTGGAATGTTCTACCTGATCAAGTGTTTCCTCGTCGTTGTAATGTCCAGGCATTCAAGACCAATATACATCGGCATCTCTTTCCTTATCCGCTTCCTCTCCGTCCGCTCGCACCGTGCTCTGACATTTAAGGGTACTTCAAAATCCCCTTTTGTGCGCGCGTTAGTGTAAAAAAAAAAAGAAGAACTTGTCGCGAGTAGTTTAAACGCATCAAGAATAGTCATTTTGACCCGAAGCCCAGTATAGCGGTGGAAGAGAAAATTTGTCGAAGATAAGATAAGACTCGTGTCAAAATCAAGAAAAATTAGCACGATCATTGGGAGAGACTCAAAAAACCATTTAAAAACGTCTCGAAACCAGGGCAACGATTTAGAAACAAAGAAATTGGATATCGTAGAAGTAGTAGTAAAGAAATATTCAACGCCGTTCGTTTGTTTGTGAACAGCTGCTTGAAAGGCAAAGACGTAAGGGACTTCTCTATCAAATTGAGATTGGAAAAATAAATTCATTAAATTAATATTCATCGTTTGAGGGTTATACTCTGCATTGTAGATCATAAAACGTCAACCCCGACTGACATGGCGTAGTAGATGATAAATCGTTAAGCCCGACTGACATGGCGTAGTAGATCATAAAACGTCAGCCCCGACTGACATGGCGTAGTAGATCATAAAGCGTTATGCCCGACTGCAACATTCACAGGCGGTCAATTTCGAATGCAATTGATGCATTGGCGTCGAACATTAAAACACAAAGGACCGCTGTATGCAATGATAGTCACGATAAAATGATTTCATAGTATGACAATGCTCGACGGCATATTGCGAAAGATTGAGGACTTACTTGGCAACGTTGAAATGGGAAGTCCTACCTCACCGCTGTATTGTGCAGGCGTTGCTTCTTCTGATTATTAATTGTTCTAATCGAAGGAGCAAGGATTGGTGACTACGACGTCTCGAATTTCGAAGAAGTGGGACAAATTGGTGTCAACGTGGATCACCCTAAAAGCAGAAAAAAATTTTTTTTTACGGAATCCGTACATTGTTCGAAAGGCGAGAGAAAATAGTTGCTAGCGATGGACAATACTTTGAATCGTAAATATACAACCCGTTGTTTTTTTTTCAATAAAGCGGGAAAAAAGTTGAAGCAAAGTCACACACCTAACATTTAAACAAATTAAAAACGAATTATTTTAAGCTTCAATTTGTATAATATATGAAATTAGAATTTCATTTAATCTTTTTTTTTCAAAATATAAATTTGTTACTATAATAATTTTTATTACTTATACAGTTTTTTTTATATTTTAATTATCTATTTTATATTGTAATAACTCGTATCACATTTGTTTCCAATAATTTTCATTTTTTATGTAGTTACAATCCCCGGATTGGTGGAAACCTTGACGTGGTGCAAGGGGGTTAAACTAAAATGAATCACTCAGCATATGCTGACTGAAGCATGTGCTTCCAGTGGGGTCACCCATGTCAGACAGGCTAGCGAGGAGTAACACACACAAAGATCTGCCACCCCTAATCCTGGGTGTTACGCGTCACCGTGCTCATTGGATGGTTTGCAGCCAGTGGTATACCGGCTGTATTATGACAGCGCCTCTCTGACACCGGGTCGAATCAGAGCAGTAAGCAGACCCCACCACATCAAAGAGGGGCTATGATATGGCGGATAACTGAAACCCCAAGACTCGTGGGAACAAAAATGCATAATTAATATACAAAACAATAACACGAAAAATGCGGTAGACGTAAGTGTGATGTCCGGACACTACCGTAAGGGAGCAAATCATCAAGAAAACACCGAATCGGCAAAAAGAACGCTGATGGATCCATTACCAACAAAAAGATCACAGTTAAATGCTGTAACTGTGGAGGCCCTCATCCGGCAAATTTTTCCCAATGCCCTCAGAAGCTAAAACTTCTGGAAAGACGAAAATTAGCATCAACTATTAAATCAACAACAACAAAAACGAAACCAACAGTATTGCCGGAAACGAAGTCAACCCGACCCGGAATATCGTACGCGGATGCAGCAAGAGGAAACCTCAACACTACCACTCCCCCTAACAACAATACTGAAAACTTCAATCTAGACATCATGGGATACATCCAAAGCTTACAAGCCATGCTACCTTCGCTGAGGAAGATGTCAGAAATAGAGAAAAAAGGTCAGATTCTTTCACTAATAACTTCCCATATTCTTTCCAGCTCTCTCTAAACTAACCATTATCTCCCTCAACACAGAATCCATTTACTCTAATATACGTAAGCAACACCTCCGGTTGTTTGTTGAAAAATTTTCCCCAGATATCCTCTTCCTTTCAGAGACCTGGCTCAAACCAAATTCCCGAGTTTCCATTCCCAATTATACTTTTGTTTCTAACCCCAGAACTAATGGATCCCACGGAGGTACCGGCATCTTAATACACAAAAAATTTCAATTCAGTGAAATTAGATTCACTAATATATTCAGCATTGAATACACGGCAGTTAAACTTTTTTGTGAGAACAATAAAGTGCTCGTCTTAGCATCCATTTATATTCACCCTTCACGACAACCAGATTTCCCAGATGCTGACATTTCTCAGATAATCCAACAGTCTGTTCCCGCTCCATTTATAATCGGGGGAGACTGGAATGCTCGTCATACAGCATTCAATGATAATAAATGCAACAAATATGGTCGTCAGTTGCTAGCCCTCCTCCCATCTTATCCATATACATACATTGACCCCCCATTACAGCCAACCCGTGTCACTAGCACAGCCAAGTCAACAATCGACTTCTTCCTCAAGTCCGATGATGTTCACTCAGCGGGTCCACCTACAGTCTCCTTTATATTTCCTTCTGATCATGGTTCCGTTCATACCACGATCCAAATCCCCTCTTTCGATCCACTCTACTCGTCAAACCCTGTCCCAAACTTCACCAAAACAAATTGGAGAAAAGTCAATAGGGACATAGCGATAAGTTTCTCTGACTTGTATATCCCTGAAGCATCTAACTTACTCCCTATTGAAATCGATCACGCATCTTTAAGAATAGAGCAAATTCTTAAGGAGGCTCTCAGCAACAACACCCCGACAACCATTCCTCATAACTATTTAGGAAAGCCTTTGCCCAGCATCCTAACCAAATTATTGCGCCTTAAAAAGCAGCTCCGCCGTAAACTCCATACAAGATACTGCCCCTTTATTAAAAGCCAAATCCAACTCCTATCCACTCTGGTAAATGAGCAGTTGAAGAAGTTCGCAGATGAAAACTACATCTCCACACTTAAAAATATCAAACCAAATCGGGATCTTTTCAAAAACATCAACCAATTAACTGGTCGTAAATATAAACCCCGAATTGATCATCTCATCAACCCAATCAGCAATAATATTGCCCAGTCCGATACGGACATAGCAAATTGCCTCGCCGAACACTTTGCAAAGATTCATGAGCAAAATAATTCTCTATCAACTCCCGGCTTCGAGAACACAGTAAACGAATACATCTCAAACAGATTATTCACATCTTTTACTCCTTTCATCGGTGAATTTAGCAACACGAACATAGCTTCACACCCCTTAGACACTACAAATTTTCTAACTGCAGACGAATTATCCGAGATCGTAAGATCAGGAAATAACAAAAAGTCAACTGGATTAGATGGAATCCCACGCCTTCTATTTAAAAGGCTACGCCCACAGAATCTACTTCCCATCCTCATTCTTCTTAATCAAATAATTAATGCATCGCACTTCCCAGAGAACTGGAAAACTGCGGTAGTAATTCCTATTAAGAAGCCCGGTAGTAGTATTAGCCCTTTCAATTATCGTCCAATATCCCTATTAAGTACATTAAGTAAGATACTGGAACGCAAGATCTACCAAAATCTTCTCTCATTTGCCAATGAGAATGCCCTCATCCCTAACTGTCAGTTCGGATTTCGTAAGCGACAATCCACATGTCATGCTCTACTAAAACTTACACACGATGTTACAACTGGTCTCCAAAACCAAAGCCCTACTGTGTGTATATCTCTCGATATTTCTAAGGCGTTTGATTGCGTCTGGATCTCAGGGCTTCTGTACAAACTGCACTCCATATTTAATCTAAACTCTCACACAACAAAGCTCTTAGCCTCTTATCTTTCTGACAGAAAATTCGTTGTGAGAATAAATTCTTCCGTCTCAGAAACCCACAACATAACCGCGGGTGTTCCCCAAGGCTCTATTTTAGGGCCAATTTTATATCTGTTATATACCGCGGATATTCCTCAACCCGTATCTCCTAATGTTGTGATGCTGAATTATGCTGATGATACATTAATTTATTCTAGCAGCAAATTTGTTAAGGCTGCAAGAAATCGCATTAACAACTTTCTCCCTAACCTATCATCATACTTCAATAAGTGGAAAATTCACCTTAACCCAAATAAAACGCAGCTCATAGTGTTCAAGGGCAAACACGAGCACTGTACAAACAACACTAGACGCTGCCACAACAAAATTAAACTTAACCTAAACAACACTCTAATAAAACCCTCCAAAACCCTAAAATATCTGGGAATCACTTTTTCTAATAACTGGTCTTTTTCCTCCCACATTAAAAATTCCCTTCAAAAAGCCACAATTCAGCTTAATCTCTGTAGAAGAGTAATGTGGAAACCTAATAGTCTCTCTCACAAAGTCAAACTGCTCATTTACAAACAGATTATCAGGCCCACACTCACGTACGCGTGCCCATTGTGGTACCATATCACTCCCTCCCAAATGGAGAAATTACGAGTATTCGAAAGAAAATGCTTTAGGTATGTCTCTGGGTTACATCGTCGTCCTAACTCCTATAAGTACTATAGTAACGTCGAACTCTTCAATACCGCTGGTATCGAGCGCCTCGATAGACGATTCCTCGAGCTATCTATCAAATTTATCGAAAACCTACAAAATAATCCCAATCCCATAATAACCTCGCTCTTAGAGAACCCTCTAGATATCAGAACTAACTACCCCAACTGTCTCCACACCAGAGCTATCTTCGCCTCAGGCAGACTGGTAAATGATTCAAACGAGATCATATACCACAACACCGAAGTTACCCCTAACCAGTTCAAATACTCTAACGTCCAACCATTTTCCAACATCCTACGTTTTTCCAACGAACAACCGGAATGAAATACTCTTCCTCAAACCCATAACTGACCTCATTCCACATCCTTTAATTCATAAATCCCATTAATTATAAAACTTTGTTTTGTTTATAGCTCATTTTATAATAATCAGACTAAGTTAGGTTAAGTTATATTTATATTTATATTTAGGGTTAAGTTTAGATTAAGTAAAGTAAAAATAAGAAATTCCTGGTTTTCTGACCTTTTCCAGGAAGACAAAACCCTACTAAATGTATAAACACACATCTAGCCTGTAACTCTTAAAACATTGTTTGGAAAATGTATTATAATAATAATTACATGTAAGCAATTGTCACGAATTTAATCTTAAGTCACTGTATTACTTAAATGTACAAATTTTAATTATGGTTAATAAATACAGTTTAAAAAAAAAAAAAAAAAAAAAGGCAAAAAGAAAACGTAAGGAAAAACGTAAAAGTCGGTTATAAGCGTCGGGACGTGGAATGTTCGAATGTTATAATATATAAACCAGGCGCGATATAGACGGTCGTAGAAAATGGGAAACCATATAAAATGAACATCGTCGCGCTTCATGAAGCTCGACTCCCACATCAAGTAATCGCAACCAACGGGTTCACAATGGCATGTGAAGGTACCGACACACATAACCTCGGAACCGGCTTCATCATAAGCAAGGAGATTACGCCCCATGTAAAAGATGTGAAATTTATTAATGACCGAATATCGATGCTAAAAATAGAGGGCCAATGATACAATCATGTATTTATAAACGTACACACCCCAATAGAATCTACCGACGAAGAAACCAAGGACACGTTCTACGAGATCCTAGAGGAAGCATTTGATGGGATCTCATCATTCGATGTTAAAATTCTCCTCGGGGACCTCAATGCGAAAATTGGAAAGGAAGATATCTCCCAACCAACTATAGGTAAAGAAAGCCTACACAACGTTTCAAATGATAATGGAATTCGAATTATCACGTTCGCAGCGTCAAAAAATCTGGTAGTGAAAAGCACAATGTTCAAACACAAGCAAATCCATAAAGTCACATGGATATCATCCGACGGCGTAACGCATAACCAAATGGACCACTTCCTCATAGACAAAATACCACTCGAATATCCTTGACGTAAGATCATATAGAGGAGTAGATTGCGACTCCGATCATCTTCTAGTGATGGGCAAAATTAGGAGTCGGATCGCAGCAAACCCACATGGGCAGTCATGGGAGACGGCCAAAAATTAGACATGGATAAACTAAAAGCCTTCCGCAAAAGGGCTGAATATCAGGACGAACTAACGAATAGATTCAGCATCGTAGAGAATGGGTGTAGTGAGGAAGAGAAAAACAATAATGTGGACACTAATTGGGCATCGATCAGAGATGTAATCACACAAACGGCCCAAAAGGTATTAGAGTTTAAAAAACAATGAAGTCCAAACATTGGTTTGACGATGAGTGGGCTAAGATCGAACAACGTAAACGCCTCAGAGTGATCCATTTAGAAAGATATGATGAAGTCAACGCAGAAAGATACGCGACGATTCGGAAAGAGGCATCGAGACTTTTCAAACGCGGGAGAAGACTCGGATCGAAAAAATCCTAGAAAATGTCAGAGCAAAGAACATCGGAAGTATGTATGCCGGAATAAATTCAATTAGAAATCGCTACAGAGGGAGAGTCAAAATAATTCGAGATGCAAACGGCTGTCTGGTTACAGAAACAAATAATATCGTCACAAGATGGAAGCAGTACTTTGAAAACCTGCTTAATGTGCGCACCAATCAACCACAAATAGACGTACATACAGCCGAGCCTCAGATCCCTCTTTCAACGCAGTTGTAGACACAATAAATCGATTGAAAGACAACAATGCTCAAATGTCGTACTGGCGGGAATCGCACCGTACGCAGAACAAATACTGGGAGACTACCTATGCGGATTCCGTAGGAACCGGTCAACAAGCGACCAACTGTTCACAGTAAGGTAACTGCTGGAAAAGCATTGGGAATACGGAGAAAAGCCTACGACTCAGTCTTGAGTCTACCCATTGTAGTTGACCTGAGAGTCCCGAAAAAATATGCCGCCCTCATTCAAATCTACATTAACGAAAACAAAGGACGAGTTAGAATAGTAAACCACCTCTCAGAACCATTACAAATCCGGGACGGACTAAAACAGGGGGATGGCCTCCCACCATGTCTCTTTAACCTTGTGCTCGAGTATGTCATCAGAAAGGTACAAGACGACAACACGGCTGGATCATGCCTGAACGGGGTCACACAAGTGCTCGCATATGCGGATGAGATCGCCGTTTTGGGCGATAATCTAGAAACTGTAAGTAAAAACTGTTAAATCATCATGCAAGCGGCAGAAGAGGTGGGCATAGAAATAAATGAAGACAAAACAAAATACATGATTACGGCGAGAGCTGGTGGACCTCAGGGAACACACATAAACCTCAGAGGCAAGATATTTGAAAATGTCAAAGAATTAAAATACCTGGGAACTATACTGACGGCCAGTAATGAAATGTCGAAGGAAATTAACAAAATACTACACTCCGGCAACGCTAGTTGGCATGCAGTCAGTAAACTGTTGAAATCCAAACTGTTATCACGTAATATAAAGCTCCGGGTTTATAGAACCATAATCATGCCGATTGTTCTATACGGATGCGAAACATGGGCTCTCACAAAATGGGAAGAAAACAAATTCCGCGTATTCGAGAATAAAGTTTTAAGGGGTGTCTTTGGCGGTAAATATGACGAGGAGGCAGGACAATGGAGGAAACTCCACAACCACGAATTGGAAGAGCTATACCGTACACCTGGGCTCCCCGATAGTATAGTGGTTATTATCCCCGCCTGTCACGCGGGAGACCGAGGTTCGATTCACCGTCTGGGAGCCTCTGGCGCAAGACTAATGACCTTACCCGGAAAAACAAATTATCATGGAAAATTTAACATGCCTCAGGACTTGCTAAATAAGGCCAAGACCGGTTCCCGGTTGTAGTGCCGATGATGATGATGATACCGTAAACCTACAATAGTGAGAGTAATCAGGTCGCGAAGATTAAGATGGACCGGACATGTGGCGAGAATGGACAACAATAGAACCTTGCGTAGAATACTTGATAGTAGACCAACGGGAAAGAGACCGACTGGACGTCCGCGACGGAGATGGAAGGACAATGTTAGGTTTGACCTTGAGGATAGCGGTTTGGATGATCAAGCGTGGAAGGAGGGCGCACAGGTTAGGGAACGATGGCTTCAGGCCAATAAATAGTAGTAAAATAGAAAATTACGTATTTTTTTTACCAAAGAAACCGGAAAAAACTTATGAATACACCTAGTATATATAATTATAATATATGCATCATAGTTTGATGGCTCCTCGATAGTATAGTGGTTAGTATACCCGCCTGTCACGCGGGAGACCGGGGTTCGATTCCCCGTCGTGGAGCCTCTGGCGCAAGACCTTGCCCGGAAAAAAGCAAATCATTATGGAAAATTTAACAAGCCTCAGGACTTGCTAAATAGGGCCAAGATCGGTTTCCGGTTGTAGTGCCGATGATGATGATGATTTTTTTTTAATGATCGTAATAGTTTGATGTCAGTGTTATTAATATTCATTCATTAATCTTTAGGTTTTTTTGAATGGAAATAAGAAGTTAACAAAATTATTCGTTTGAGGTCAATCAGAGTTTGAAGTATTATAATCATATCATTATAAATTTTAAATTTTACTGCCTCCCACTTTTAAGGCGGTTTTCCAGTTTTTAAAGTTATATATACGTTTGTTCTTTTTTTTTTTGTTATATAGAGTGATGGATAACTTGACATATACAACATCAACCTATATAAAGAATTAGGGCATTAAAATCCGAAAATTCTTGACACCACTGTATTTTGTTCAGATTTCTATATTAAGGGGCGATGTTATTGTTTTAAATTAACGATAATTATACTTTTTTAATTAATATGCCAATTTTTACTTATGGGCTTTTTTTATTGTGATATTTTTTAAGATAATATTTCTATTTCTTTGTAAAACCGTCTGATTCACTTTTTAACCATTGCAAACCAAAGAAAAAAAGGTCAAAATACGAAACAAATTATGAAAACAAAACGCTTTGCGAATTAGTAAATAAAAAAAAAAACTAAAAAATTATTTTTACTGCATAAACTGTTACTGTTGCATTATTAAAGCGCTAAATAATTCATTTCACATATATAAAAAAACAACACTTATGTGAGTCAAATATTTGTTTACATCATTCACGTCGGCTGTTATGGTTATGGTGGTTCATACTAGGATGGCACACCTCACCAGTGTATGACATTTTAAATAAAAGAATTAAATATTAATTGTAAGGGATTTATTTCTATAATAGGGAACTAATTGTCTTAATCTTGATACGTGATTAATCTAGGTTCAATTTTCAATTTCTCATTAATTTTTGTGTAAATGGTTTAAACTATTTATAAATAGGGAACAATTTGAATCTAAATGCCGACGTGAAGGTTTTCGTTTATAGTTTCGTCTGCCTTTTTAAAACACTAACGCAAATTTGTACTAACTACTTGCTAAAGCCTTTGTTTGATTGCAATGAATTTGACTTTAATGAATATTTAAAAAAGCTTGCATAATAAAACAATGCATCATACATCATATGAAAAAATTATTATTGTGTTGTATTCTAAAGACGAACAGAACTTTCCTGCCGAACTAATACGAGGATGAACCAAAAATATTAATAATTTTACTTTTTTGCTTAGCAACAAGCTGCGAGTTAGATAATCTTGTGCATGGTTGTTGTTTGGGTTATGAAGAGCAGGGGAACCGGCTTAGCTAGCGGTCGAGCTCGACTTTGCACAGTCAGTACAGCCATGAACGGGCAAGAGGTACATAAGTCTGTTGCGCAACGGAGTACAGTATTATAAAATTTTTAACAAATGAAGACGTTGAACCCTCGGAACTTTTGTCTCGATTGAAGGCACGGTTTGGTGATGATACACTGTCCCAAGAATCGTGTGTATACGTGGGCAAAAGTGTGTAGATCACGCAGGAGACTATATTGAAAAATGTTGATAGTGTAGTTAGTGTATAACATTATTCAATAAACGTATAAAAAGAAATTTCCGTTTATATTTGATTCACCCTCGTATAAACAAGTTTGAATTGCGAAGGCAATAATGAAGAAAGTGTGAAACGTCTACCTATAGAATGCTTGAGTTAAATGACATTGGTGTGGGATATGGAACAGATAGTTATCCCAATAAGGGTAATAGAATACTAAGCTCAACACCATGGTCTGTAGATGACATTCTATATGGCATAATACAGTAAGTGCGTTGTGACGAACGGAGCAACAGATAATCCCGGTTCCGCCGCGATAGAAAGATCCAGGGGAATAAAGAGATTAGACGGAAGTGATGATAAAAATCACGCATGCATTTCAATTGGACCAGAGGCATCTTTTGAAGATTACCAATTATTCTTTTGTATACTGTTATGGTGTTGCGGAACTTGCGATTCATTGCAAAAGGATTTGTGCTGCAAGGGAATTGGCTTCGAGGTGTTCTAGCTCCCGAAGTTCAGTCAAAATTGAAATCTAAAGAGGTTCTTTGCTTTCAAGAGTAACACCACTGCAGAAATTTCAATAAATCGATTATTTTATTGACTTAGAAAGTATTTTGAACCTTGTAAAATAAGAGGAAAATAATTTTCTTCCGTGAAATTTGGGACTGTTTTCAAGTGCGTCGCACTCAAAACTTCAAATGTGTTAATAAAGAAAAAAACCCCACGGAACATAACACAAACAATTTTCATTTAATCGGTTTAAAAGTTTTGCATGTTTAATATTATATTCCACACCGAAATTCGAAGGGAATTTTCTAGAAGTTCGTTTTTCGACCTTTTTATTAACAAAGTATTGCCCATTTTTTTATGGTGAAAAGTTGACTGTTTTTTTGTTTAATTTCCATCCAACAATTAATATTTTCTACATATTTCGGCGTGAAATATAACTATAAAGATGTGGTAAATATTTTAAATCAATTGACGAAGACAAAATAATTTATTTATTAATTTTTCACAAATAAAATTTTCGAGCAGATTAAAACTTGCTTGCCGCTACAGAGCGCTTCAAATTTTACGCGCCTGACGAGGTGGGCTCCAACATCTCCAGTTTGTGTAATTTTTTTATATAAATATTTCTTTGACCACTTTAAAACATGCTTGATAAGATACTTCAGTGTTATTATTCCATAGCCTTTCTTTATCAACGAAATAATTGCAAAAAAATATATATATATTTTAGACTTCTATAATGGAGTCACCCCTTAAATACCACATCTTTCAATCACATAAACAAAAACTTAGATTGGAGAAAACAGTTGAAACACTTGAGTATGATTCTATAAATTGTGAAATATTATTTATTATAAATTACTAGTGAATATATCGGGTTTTCCAATAGGGACTTGACAACTTTGAATTTAATTTGTGAACGCACCTTTTCATAAATCATCGAACTGTCACTGTCAATTTATTCAGTAAACTCAACATTTTCATCATGGTTAAGTACACGAACGAACATCGTCTGCAAATTATAAAAATTTACTACCGAAATTTGGAGTCGGTGACCGCAACTTTAAGAGCCTAACTCCAATTTTCGGTCGTAATTCTCGCCCTAGTCAATAACAAGTTTAGTGCAAAAATTTGAGTCTACATATTCGTTGTGTGATGTTGCCGTGCCAGTGATACAACGGGTTGGTCGAAGTGTCGAAAATATCGCTGCCGTTCAGGCGTCCGTAGCAAACAATACAAATGTGGTGTGATAACATAGCCACCAAATGACCATAAAATATAATATCAAGTAAATCAATTTGACCTTGTCACAATTAACAAGTGTCATGTAACCAGCATTCGTTGCCGACATAATTCAAGATCGTTTCTTTTCATTGAGCAAAAGAACCGAATCGCTACGATTACGATTTGCAAGAGTCAAATAACAATCGCAAGCGAGCTTACTGCAGGTGAATGATTCACATATTAATTTGGTCAAACCATGTCATTATTATTGCACTACACACCAAGCTGGATTTGGAGAATAGAATAGCGTAATAAGCATTTTATATGTTGAGTGAATTATGAATGAATTGTAATAGCCGATGAAGCATTATTTGTATGAGTAGGTTAAGAAATTTATGGACAATTGAGTGATTGATTGGGAGTATAAATACCCCATCAATTTCAATAATAAAGTTAATCAAAAACCGATACTGGAGTTTGGTTTACATAACTGCGGCGCTTACGCCATAGATTTACAGCGAGCTGCGCTACATACAGCAAACAGTAGGGAAGTTAGGTCATAGACAATCTTAGGATAAAGTTTACATATATTACCACAAATATATCACCTGACTGCCCACAAAACTTTACACGGCGATCCCGCATCACCACATGGTGATCCTGCCATGTCCCCTTGTATCATAACCCCCTATCACCACACAAAGCAGTCAATTCCACGGCGTTCTCAAGAATTGGGCATCGCCTAGACCACTTTATGGTGAATTTTGCGTAAGGATCTTGGTTTACACCCATACAAAATCAAACTGACTCAAGAATTGAAGCTGATGGACCACTTGAAGCGACGTACGTTCTCCGATTGGGTTCTGGAAAAGATGCGCCAAGATGATGAATTTCATCGCAAAATCATCTTCAGTGACAAAGCTCATTTTTGGCTCAATGGGTTCGTCAATAAGCAAAACATGCGTTATTGGTCGGGTGAAAATTCACATGTGCTTCATGAATCACCACTTCATCCACAAAAAAAAAAGACTGTTTGGTGTGGTTTGCATGCCGGTGGCGTCATTGGGCCATATTTTTTGTCGACGATAACGATCGTCACGTTACTGTGAATGGCCATCGTTATCGCGCCATGATTACCGATTATTTTTGACCCGAATTGGAAGATATGGACTTGGGCGACATATTGGTTACAACAGGACGGTGCCACAAACCACACAGCATACGATACAATCGATTTATTGAAGAGTAAGTTTGATGAGCGTGTTACCTCAAGAAATGGGCCAGTCGGTTGGCCGCTTCGTTCGTGCGATTTAACGCCTCTAGACTATTTTCTTTGGGGCTACGTCAAGTCATTGGTCTATGCCAACGAGCCGACGACGTTGGAAGAGCTCAGAGCCAACATTGAACGCGAAATAGCGGCCGCTTCGACCAAAATGTGTGGCCGAGTCATCGAAAATTGGGTCCAACGAATCGACGGCTGCAAAGGTGCCCGCTGCGGCCATATGAACGAAGTCGAGTTCCATTCAAAAATGTTTTGATTGTACTTCAAGCCGATAATAAAGTTTTTGAAATATCTCAAATGGTTTGCGTTTTATTTGAAAAAAAGTTGTCGAGTCCCTATTGGAAAACCCTATACAAAGAAGAGAACAAAAAATAAGTTTGTAAAAGAATCATTTTGAATCTCTCGAGGTGTTTACCATGGTTCAAGTTACTGAGACTGTATATTTCTGAAGTGGCAATCCTATGTGGCAGATCTGAAGATATTGCATATTTAAAGTATGAAGATATCGGCATCGACATAGATACATCATATCAGAGGGCTAAATGTGAAAAATTCGAATACAAAAAAGCTTTCAAGCGATTATAAGCAGGTGACTTCAACGATGTTCATTGGAATGTCATTTCTTAAGGCACAAGTTTATCAAAAATATACGATGCGAGTATCTAATTTATTTTAACCAGAAATAAACACCTTTAGTATAGAACCATACATCCTGTTTACATGTTTTCGTTAATGGACCATCTATACATATTCAATGAAGTCTTATTTTTAACTGAAATTTGGACAATAAATTGTTTTCCCTTACTTCCAATATTAACCGTGATCAGTGCTTGTTTGAAATAAACATACAATAAATCCAGTCCCCTATGAGTTCATCTTAATGAATTTTAATGAACACAACTATGACCCTATCCCTAAATACACTGAATGAGTACTAATTTACATGAAGATAATTAGTTATATGTCATTAAAAAATATTTATGAAGATTTACCATCTACCAATACATAGTAAGAAAAATCTCATCGTAGCGAAATTATAAATTTAGCTAAACTTAAAATACAAAATGAAAAAGTGCACACAAAAAGAGTATACAAATAATTTTATGTATATTAATGCAAGTAACTTCAGTTTAAGAGAGAATGGTAAAGGAAATAAATAATAAGGAAATAAATGAATTATGTATGAAAAAAAGTATTGTAGTAAAAACTTCGCTTTCAGTCTTACCGCACAAATTCATAAGTGAATTCGACTTTCGACCCCGAAAATTAAGAGTGCTCCCTTTAGCAATCGATATACGTGACATTGTGCGACCTCGTTCAACAGTCGGCTCTGGAAAAAGGCCCACAGATTGTTTGTTTTGTTGCTTTGCTAATAGTATTAATATTTTTTGTTGTATTTATTTGTGGTTTTTGTAGTTGTTGGTGTTTTAGTTTTTTATCATTTAATTAAATAACTTTTTTTAATACGAAAGAAATGAAAATTGTTTTTAAAGAAAAATTTACGAACAAAATCATTTCACCTACATATATAATTTAAAAGAACAAGTTTGAATTATATAATTATTATCAAAAATAATTAAAATGAGATTTTTGTGTGCTAGAAATTATTTACGGCATGTATAAAAACGAATATGTATGATTAAAAAATATATATAAGTTAACAAAATTAAATTAATGTGTATTTTCTAACGGACCATTACCACTGAATTATCATTGGAATTTTAATAATTGCTTTAGAACAGAATTATTGGCAAATTATTTAATACTTAACCGCGCCCGTTCAAAACAATAAAAAAACATTTTCTAACGATCCCCTGGGCCTTTGTCCATTGTTAATTATATAAATTAAATATCAGAATTGGTTTAGAAGAAGTTAGGGTTATGAATAGACAGACAATTGATGAATAGAGAGAAGTTTACAATTTATTAGTTTTACAATTCATATATAATATATTCATATATATTAGTTTTACTATTCATTATAAACAGCTATTGGTTATTTAATTTTCGTTATTGGACGTCGTATAATTGCAAAACTTCACTTTCGTAAAGTGCGCAGGGAAAATGTGATACAGATAAACAACTTTCTCGAGATATGACACAGATTCGAAAGATTCTGATTAATTTCTTCTCGACAAAAGATATCGTAAGTTCGGTAATGAAATAAGCTGCACGAAGATCACCTTGTGGGGAGAATTAAGTATAATTAGGTATTGACATGGGGATGAACTTTTGTACCGGCTCAGCATGTGGAGTAAATACAACAACTTCAAAAACATGCTGGAAATCCCATTTTGATCAGTTCGAGCTCAAATACAATACAATACAAAAGTAGGGGGATTCTGGGGCAAACTTATATTTCAAAGCACAATGGGAGCGGATTTTAGAGAGATTAAATTCTACTCGGGTAGCTAATTCGAGAGAGATTTTTAAGTTATTCAATAATGTCTGACATAAGTAAAGTGAAAGACGGACAGGTCTGATAAATGTTTACTACCATGAATCCTGATTCGAGTACAAGCAGGTATCTCGCCATACAACTACCTCGAGGAACACATACAGATGTGGAGGTATATAGAGAATTCGGATAATTGAAAAACGAATTCACAGATACAAGAAAGCAATTCTGGGGGAAAATGTGTACCAGTACAGAGGGGCAAGTCGTGTCAAACATAGATGTTTTGCCAAAGAGTTAGTAGTATATCCCAGTACATGTCGTGTTCAACAATGTGGGAGGGCAAGGATCACCAACCCGAAAGACATCTTAGAGCAGTGAACATTTTTAAACGGTCATCTAATAGTTCATAAATGACACAATGGTGCCGATGCTTGCAGGAAACGACTATTGGTAGTGCGTTATAAAATATATCTTGTACACATCCACCGGAAAACCCCACAACAGCAAAAAGCATTCAACCAAACGTTAGTTCAAAACCACAAAGCAAATACGAATGTGAAAAATGTACAATTTATCAACCACAAATTTTCCAAAAGAATGGGCAACGATAGGAACGTGCGTAGAATTCTTGACGGCAGGACAACGGGAAACCTTGGCGGTAAATATGACGAAGAGGCAGGACAATGGTGGAGACTCCACAACAACGAACTGGAAGAGCTATACCCCAAACCTACAATAGTGAGAGTAATCAGGTCACAAACATTAAGTTGGGCTGGACATGCGGCAAGAATGGGGAACGATAGGTCGGTGCTTAGAATTTTTGACGGCAGGACAACGGGAAAGAGACCGGTAGGACGGCCGCAACGGAGATGGGAGGACAATATTAGGTCCGACATTGAGAAGATCGGATCGGATAGTCAAGCGTGGAAGGAGAGTGCACAGAACAGGAAACGATGGCGCAGCCGAGTCGGCGAGGTCATGAACTTCCGGGTTCCTATAGGCCAATAAATAGTAAATAATAGTTCATAAAAAGTACAAACAGATTACAGCGGAAAAAATAGAGCTTTTAAACAATCACACTCAAATCCCACGGAGGTCAACATAACGAATTTTGTCAGAATCATAAACGTGTGCAACCAGGCGATTGATACCGCGCAGAAAGATCACAATGGCAAAGTGATCAACAAACTGCTTGAGGGTCCAACTGGCTGGCATTTCGTTTGGTCAATGGCAAATGCTGTCAGTAATAACTACGCCTCCTCCTCTTTTCCTCCTTTAGTTACATGTGACGAATTCAAAGGTTAAAGCTAATGTTTTAAGGAGTATGTGGCGTTTCTAACAGATACAAACACAATACACAAGCAAATAGTGAAGAACACCGAACGAAAATGGAATAAGAAAATGTATCAGAGCCGTATACCATAGCAATAACATAACAATTCATATCAGTTGAATATACTTGAGTTTAAAAATCGAATTCTAAACACGGCCAGTAGCCTGATGTGTTACGCTTGGGTTCAATTTTTGGTGATTCTAACTGTCATAGCGTCAGTTCGAATCACACGTTCTTCACTATCATTCCAAACGCTATAAGTATCTTTGGCGGTAAATATGATGAAGAGGCAGGGCAATGGAGGAAACTCCATAACTATGAATTGGAAGAGCTTTACCGCAAACCTACAATAGTGAGAGTAATAAGGTCGCGAAGATTAAGATGGGCCGTACATGTGGGGCGAATGGGCAGCGTTACGGCTGTGGGTAGAGTTCTTGGAGGTAGACCAACGGGAAGGGGACCGAAAGGGAGGACAGTGTTAGGTCTGACCTTGAGGAAATCGGATCGGATGGTTAAGCATGGGAGGAAAGTGCACAGAACAGGGAACGATGGCACAGCCAAGCCGGCGAGATCATGAACTTACGGGTTCCTATAGGCCAATAAATAGTAATAGTAATACAAATTGTCCAGAGGATTAAATCTGTACGATAAATTGTGTTGGTCCACTTCCTAATCAAATATTCCTTTCCTACAACAACAACCTAGGCATTGGAAATGTTTTATTTGTTCTACCAACCAAACAGCCTTCCGTAATGGCACCATTAGTATGACTACTAGTGTTAACCAGGAAATGACCATTTAAAAAAAAAAAACGGACAAACAGGTCAACGTTGTTTTATTTGTTCTACCAACTAAACAGTCTCCTGTAATGGCCTTCTAACAGAAACACACACAATAAACAAGTAAATAGTGAAGAACACCGAAAGGAAATTTGAATAAGCCGTGTACCATAGCGATAACATAACAATTCCACATCAGTTGAGTGTATTTGAGTTTAGAAATCGAATTCGTACATGCGGCAGCAGCATGATGGGCTGAGCATTGTTTAAATCTTTTAGTGATTCTAACCGTTGTAGCGTCGGTTCGAATTACAGGTTCTTCATTAAGTTCATAAACGCTATACAGCCATGGCCGCTATTTATTTTCCAAAGTTCATCCATGTTTAGAAAACAATGTTCGCTGTGGGTCTAGCCCCTTACATATAAGAAAAACTCACTTGAAAGCGTAAAGATTCCCATTTAAATGTAACTTAAGCGATAACATATCAACTCCACATCAGTTGAGTGTATTTGTGTTTAGAAATCGAATTCGTAGACGCGGCCAGTAGCTTGATGCTTCAATGCTTCGCTTTTCACTCGTTTCATCGTATGTTCAACTTACCGTCTACACTATCCTTGCTTAACGCAACAACCCGACGTGTTCTGTATATACACAACATACAATCTGCCATAGGTAAACAGAACTTTACTACTCGATCACGACTTCCGTATAGAGCACCGGCACACTTGCCTGCTCCGAAGTCCTCTCGCACCTTCGTTCGCACACGAAGTTGATCATAACAATGTTACTGAGGAGGGAGTAGTGTGGCGTCTCTAACAGATACACACACAATAGACAAGCAAATAATGAAGAACACCGAAAGGAAATTTGAATTAGCAAAGCATCAGAGCTGTATAATATAGCGATAATATAACAATTCCACATCAGTTGAGTGTACTTGAGTTTAGAAATCGAATTCGTACATGCGGCAGTGGCCTAATGTGTTGAGCATTGGTTACATTTTTAATGATTCTAACCGTCATAGCGAATCACACGTTCTTCACTATCGTCGCAATACGTGATAGCCTCACCGGGTAACATCGAGTAGGGCCATTGGTACTAATCAAGAAATAAGGTTTTAATTAAAAGTTAACATTTCCTACGGCATGCCTATGTTTCATTCTTTATTTCTCTCCCTTTTTTCCTTCTATATTCGTTTCTTTTTCTGTAACGATGGGTGGACCAACTTGAGCGAGCATATTGGACAACAATATAACTTTGACATTTTTTACCTGGCAGCTGCCATAGAGCCTACATTGGTAGTAAATAGAAATAGTTGGGAGTATAATAAGGCTTTATTTTTGTATATCTGCTGGCGACCCCAGAATTAACGCCCTACTCACCAGTAAAGGAATGTTAAAGGAAATCAACAAACGAAACCATTCCGGGAACCCTAGTTGGTACACTGTTAACAAACTGTTAAAATCGAAACTGCTGTCACGTAATACACGTATAAAGCTTCGTATTTGTGGATCCATAATCATATAGAACTGCTCTGTAGGGATGTGAGACATGGACACTTACAAAACGATAAGAGAATAGTTCCCGCGTCTTCCGGAATAAACTTGTAAGGAGTATCTTTGGCGCTAAAAATGATAAAGATGCCGGACAATGAAGTTTTTCAACACAATCGTGAATTAAAAGAATTATACCCCAAAACCTGCAGTAGGGAAAGTCATCAGGCCGCGTAGATTAAGATGGGACGGGTATGTGGCGAGAGTGGTCAACGACAGAAACGTACGTAGAATTCTTGTAAGAAGACCAACGGGAAAGGGACCGATAGGAAGTCCGCGGCGGAAATAGGGCTATGTTAGGCGTGACTTTGAGCAGGTCGGCTTACAGGGCGGAGCGTGAAAGGAAAGTGCACATGACAGGGAGCGAGGGCGTAGCCGAGTTAGTGAGGTCGTGAACTTTCGGGCTCCTACAGGCCAATAAATAGTAATAGTAACATTATAAAGATGTTAACATATTATGTGATATCTTTCTATATCATTCCTCCGCTTGGTAGAAACCTTGACATGGTGCGGGGGCTTAAACTACAATGAATCACTCAGGCTATGCTGACGGAAGCATACGCTTCCAGTAGGGCCACCCATGTCAGACAGGCTAGTGAGGAGTAACACACAAAGATCTACCACCCCAAATCCAGGGTGTTACGCGTCACCATGCCCATTGAATAGTTTGCAGCCAGGGGTATACCAGCTGTATTATAACGGCGCCTCTCTGATACCTTACCATATCAAAGAGAGGCTCTGATGTGGCGGACTATCTCAAACCCCAAGACTCGTGGGAACAAAAATGCATAATTAATGTACAAAAAACAATCACACGAAAAATGCAGTAGGCGTGGGTGTGATGTCCGGACACTACCGTAAGGGAGCAAATCATCAAGAAAACACCGACTCGGCAAAAAGAAAACGTAAGGAAAAACGTAAAAGTCGGTTATACGCGTCGGGACGTGGAATGTTCGAATGTTATAAAATATAAACCAGGCGCGATACAGACGGGGTGGAAAACGCGAAATAATATAAAATGGATCGCGTCGCGCTTCAGGAAGTCCGACTCCCACTTCAACTACTCGAAACCAACGGGTTTGCACTGGCGTGTGGAGGTACCGATACACATAACCTCGGGACTGGCTTCATCATAAACAAGAAGATTACGCCCCACAAACAGCGCAAAAGGTATTAGGATTTAAGAAAACAATTAAGTCCAAACCTTGGTTTGACGATGAGTGCAGGGCGAAGATCGAAGAACGTAAACGCCTCAGAGTGATTCACTTAGAAAGATATGATGAAGTCAACGCAGAAAGATACGCGACAATGGGGAAAGAGACAACGAGACTTTTCAAACGCAAAAAACGCGAATGGGAGAAGACTCGGATGGGAAAAATCTTAGAAAATGCCAGAGCAAAGAATATCAGAGGTATGCATGTCGGCATAAATTCAATTAGAAATGGCTACCGAGGGAGAGCCAAAATAATCCGAAACACAAACGGCTGTTTGGTCACAGAAACAAACAATATCGTGACAAGGTGGAAGCAGTACTTTGAAAACCTGCTCAATGTGCGCACCCATCAACCACAAATAAACGCACCAGACATACATACAGCCGAGCATCAGCTCCCAGATTCCTCTTTCAACGAAGTTGCAGACGCAATAAACCGATTGAAAAACAACAAGACTCCCGGAGTGGACTGCATACTTTCTGAACTTGTGAAGCATGGAGGAGAGGCAACCACTCGAAAGATCCACCAAATGATTAGAACAATATGGGATAAGGAAGTCATACCGGAAGAATGGAAAACCTTAATAGTCCTCCCCATTTTCAAAAAAGGTGACAGATCTGACTACGAAAATTACAGAGGAATATCATTGCTCCCTACCACATACAAAATACTAACAAATGTCATACTGGCGAGAATCACACCGTACACAGAAGAAATATTGGGAAACTACCAACTACTACGGTAGGAACCGGTCAACGAGCGACCAAATGTTCACAATAAGGCAACTACTGGAAAAGAAGTGGGAATACGGAGAAACGGTTCACCAACTGTTCGTTGAATTCAAAAAAGCCCACGACTCAGTCGCAAGGCAAAGACTCAACCATATTGTAGTTGAGTTGGGAACCTCAAAAAAATATGCCGCCCTCATTCAAATCTGAATGAACGAAAACAAAAGGGCGAGTCGGAATAGAAAACCACCTCTCAGAACCATTTGAAATCCGGGACGGACTAAAACAAGGCGATGGCTTCTTACCGTGTCTCTTTAACCTTGTCCTCGAGTACGTCATCAGAAAGGAACAAGACGACAACATGGCCGGATCATTCCTGAACGGGTCACACAAGTGCTCGCATATGCGGATGACATCGCCGTTTTGGGCGATAATCTAGAAACTGTCAGTAAAAACAGTGAAATCATCATCCAAGCGGCAGAAGAGGTGGGCCTAGAAATAAATGAAGACAAAACAAAATACATGATTATGGCGAGAGCAGGTGGACTTCAGAGAACACACATAAACATCAGGGGCAAGATATTTGAAAATGTCAAAGAATTTAAATACCTGGGAACAATACTGACGGCCAGTAACGAAATGTCGAAGGAAATTAACAAAAGACTACAGTCCGACAACGCTAGTTGGCATGCAGTCAGTAAACTGCTGAAATCCAAACTGCTATCACGTAATATAAAGCTCCGTGTCCATAGAACCATAATCATGCCGATTATTCTATACGGTTGCGAAACATGGGCTCTCTCAAAACGGGAAGAAAACAAATTCCGCGTATTCGAGAATAAAGTTTTAATGTGTATTTTTCGCGGTAAATATGACGAGGAGGCAGGACAATGGAGGTAACTCCACAACCACGAATTGGAAGAGCTATACCGCAAACCTACAATAGTGAGAGTAATCAAGTCGTGAAGATTAATATGGGACCGACAAGTAGCGCGAATGGGCAGCGATAGGACCGCGCATAGAATCCTTGACGGTAGACTAATGGGAAAGAGATCGACAGGGCGGTCGCGACAGAGGTGGGGGGCAATGATAGGATGGACCTCGAGGAGATCGGATCGGATGGTCGAACGTGGAAGAAGAGCGCACGGGACAGGGAACAATGGCGGAGTCTAGTCGGTGAGGTCATGAACTTTCGCGTTTCTACAGGCCAATAAATAGTAATCATACTTTCTATATCATTATTTCTCTCTATATGTATATGGAGTCCTTAGGAAAAAAAAAACAATTTAGAGCTAGTAATAAAATACAATACAGAGGTCAATACTTCCTCTATCAATATCTAGCGCAATAATAAAATTTAATGCGAAAGAAGGGACGAAATTATTCCGTTCGTATTTCGGGTGCAAACTAACACAGTTTTTAGAATCTGTTTGCTAATTTTTAGCTTGCGTATGAATTATAGAAACAACGTTTTAATTTATAATTTTAAAATAACATGGCAAACACTTGGTTTTTGAAATGCCTATTGTGTACTTAGATTTAAGTTCGCACGGGGTGTTTTTAACATCTAATATGTGTAAAATAAATATAATATTTAAATGCACACAGTTTACCTATCTCTACACTTTTATTACCATTATCTAAGTGCCTTCCAAGAGATTCACATTAATGTTGCTGTTAACCCTATGATCAATACAAAGACTATCTATTCTAACTGAAAATAAAATATAACATTTCTCTCGTGTCTTAGCGTCAGATAGAATAATCTTTTTTTCTTCTAGTTGTGCAAATATCGATGTCCGTAAAAACTCTACCACATTATTATATTTTAATGAAGTCATTGTACATAAAGATGCTACAGTGCATTAAAGAATTAAAAAATACTGTGCAGTGAAAAAAGAGGAGCGGTAGAGCTTTCGTTATTAAAACATAATACCACATTGAAAATAGCATTAAGTTATTATGTGTAGTGTAGAGTGAAATAGGATTTAGGAAACAGTCTATGTTCTAAGCAATAGTAAATTCAAATTGAGGTCCAACAATTAAACTTTAAGGGGTCCTAAAATAAAAAACGCAATCAGAATACCTTCCTTGGCCATTGTTTGATTTGATGTTAATTTGCATTTATAAAAGGCATGCAAAGTTAACATTAACTTTGAAAAAGTGGAAACATTTGTTGCTCATGCAAAAAAAAAAATCCGAATTGAAATGTTTAAAAGTCGTGCTTGTTCACATTAAATACCGTTTTCTAAGTATTGTGCACGTTAATTTAACCATGTAATTGAGTTCGTATTAAGCGAAATATTATTTTTCCTGTTGTTGGCCAAGTTGATAACAAACAAATCGTTGGTAATTAGAAACAAAACCAAACAAATCAACGAAATAAAAAGCTTCCATGTAAAGAATTAACAATAGGGAACATCTTCAGAAAGTATCAGAATACATAAAGTTTAAAACAACAATACACCCTCCACCAACCTCTTGAGTTTTTATAAGAGCCCCGACGACCAATCGGTGTAGAACTTGTACTAGGATATTCATCTGGAGATTCTGTTGAAAAGAGATGTTAAATTTATTTTGAAATATTAATTATTCCATTAAACTAGATGATTGTCCTTAAATGCCAGTCATGCAGGAAAATTATATTGTTAATTTATAGATATATTTGCATGCTAAGATGCGTTTTAGTGTGTTTAATTGGAAGCGTATTCATGCTACAACAAAAATCTCAACGAAAACAATAAATTAAAATATACTTTAAGTAAAACTGCCGAAATCAGATTATATATTTAAAATAACAGTAATAAAAGCAAAGTAAAAGAAAAACCCAAATAAATAGTGATATTTACCTTTAACAGCTAATGAGTCTTGTGAGCCTCTATAAAAATCTCTTCTCATTGAATTGGAACTTAACTGGCCATAACCTATAAATCCGTTATTGCATCCACAAGCAAATAAAAATATATAAAATGAAGAAAAACAAAAATAAACAATCGTAACAAAATATTAATCACTAAAAAATCAATCTGTACGAATGTGTTTTTTTTTTGTGAAAATAATTTCAATTTTGTTAAAAAGAAAAAATAAATCAACAAATTATTTTGCACACAGTGTAGAAATAAAACAATAGTAATGAAAAAAACATTAGTAAGTACACAACTTACCTGCAAGGTTAGTACTAGATCCTTTTTTGCCGCGGCTAGATGCTAAACTGGAAGCTTCACTTATATCTACAGAACCACTTTCAACGTGAATTGTTTTCGGTCGGGGCCGTGTGGTCTTTTGGTTTCGC